>OX578281.1:34418867-35618867 GCA_951217055.1 Gerris lacustris
TTCCTTTTGACTCTCAGAGCTAAAAGATATCCATATATAAACTTTTTTTTTAAATTTTCCGATAAATTAATATAAATCGAAGATGAAAATTCTACATATAATATGTAGTACATAAAGACAACAATTGCGTGTATGATTTTGTATATATATATATATATATATATATATATATATATATATATATATATATATATATATATATATATATATATAAATATCATATATGTAGTATACATAAAGACAGCAATTGCGTTTATGATTTTGTGTGTGTACATATATTATATTATCCAACCACTGAAGTTTTAAAAACTGGAATAAGTGATGAATATTATTCTTTATAGGATTTTATGAATAATGCGAGGTTTAGTCCGAATGCTTCCCTAGGTTTAGAGTTAATGGTAAAAATCCATTAACCACACTCTGCTATTTTAAAGGTTAATTCAACCTTTGAGTGTTTAATCAAGTAAATGAGTTAAAACCATTAGCTTCTTTCACTTAACTTGACCCTGCTTCCTATTTATTCAAATTAACTTTAAATAATAAATTATCGCGCCAGAAACTCGGGCTTCTCTTCAGGGTTCAATGTGAACACTCATAAACACTTTAATTCATTTATTTAAATACGTGGTTTAGCGGGAATTAAAAAGTTTTGTTTTCTTGTCAGTGTTGTTTAGACATGTGTGTATAACAAGTATTAACTTGAAATTTCATTTAATTTTCTTTCTTTACTTTCTCGTAATATTCGAAGTATATAATTATAAAGAGAGACTATTGTGACGGAGCGAAAATTTGACTTTGAATTTCTTATAGATTTACACGTTTTTGACGTCACCTGACTCCAATAAATTGCGTTTTAAAAAATGGTTTTTGTAGTCTGTGGTCTTTATTCTTTGCTTACTCGCGAAGCTTTAACTACTGGGCTGATTTTGACAAACTTAAGCATAAATGTTCAGAAATTATACCTCGAGGGAAATTGAAACATATAAGTAATTTAGTCCCAAATTTGGGGTCCTATTCTTATTAAAATGATAAATTCATACTTCTATTCGTGTAAAAAATAAGACAAATGATGACTTATTTATAAAAAGGGGAAAACAATCAAATAAATAGAATAGAAATGATAGAATATTAGAAACATATTGATTAATTGTATGATTAAGCATAACATAAATTAACTACATGATAGGAGGCGAGGAAGCTATGTGTCGTACTAATTGGCAAACTTTATTTAAATCTGTCAATTTTGGTTGATTTTTTACAGCGAAATTTAAAGAGCGCAGAAGTCTGAAAATAAATACGGGACCATCTGTGAGCTACGTTTGACATACTATCCACATTATGAAAAAAAAAATCAGATGAGCACTTTTGAAGATGTAGGTGTATATAAATGTATGTTTATGGGCATGTGGAAGATAAACAAAAAGGCCCAGAAAACTGAAACTTATTTAGGACTAACAATAGGCTAATATGACGTACTATCACATTTCTTACCCCATCATTATGAGAACGATCACATAGCTTCCGTTACCTTCGGTAAGCTCGAAAGCAATAAATCAATTAAATGAGATGTTATAGGATTTAAGGCACTCTTTTACTTTGTTACCCACCATTTATATTTTGAAATTATATATGTATAAAAGTGTGATATTTCTTTGTCCCAAAGTAAATTCGACTAAATATCCCTTTGTCTTAATAGTTATCTTCTTAGTTATCTCGTCTTAGGTAGTTGGTTACCGATCCTACTTTGAATATTTTACGGATATCAATATAGGTGAGTAACAAACTAAAAGAAGCGTATGGGGGCGCTTCTTTTACTTTGTTGACCATCACTTTCTTTTTGTTATGGTGGGTAACAAAGTAAAAGAGTACCGGAATTAAATACAGTACCAATATTCGATTTATTGGCCCAATTTTATACTTTTTCAGGGAGTATATATTAAGGGAAAGTATGGTGTTTTTAAAGTCCCCTTGAGTGCAAAAATCTAGTTTTAAAAAAGTCTGTAAGTCGTATGTAGTCTGTCGTCTGTGTTTTCTCCTGCCGCTTGAGTCTAAAATAATTAGCCGATTTCGATTAAATTTGGCATACATCTGTGGCATTCATTTGTCAAAATGAATTGAAAATTGACACTCAACAATTTTATATACATTTATTTATTTTCCTTAATTAAATAGTTGTATTTGTGTAATAGGCATGGACATACTTGAGTTTCTTTTTGACTTAAAGGTTTCTTAAGACCGTCTCTAAACACGTTCAGAAAAATTATACACTGTGGGCAAATCGAGAAATGAAATTTAGTTCTAAATTTGGGGGCGCTGCCACCCAAAAACTCTCGGAAAAAAAAAGTGTCTCAAAAATGGTTTCGACGATTTTAATTAAAATGTCGATGTGTTTGTGTTTAAATGTGTTTTAATTAATGTGTTGTTATGTGTGTATGTGTGTGTGTGTGTGTTTTGTGTAAAACTCTGGAAATTTGTGCGACAAAAATTCGAGAGGATTTTTTTTTATGAATCGCTGGGGGCTTGAGAAAAGCTTAACTCCAAATTTGCGGTACCGTCTGGAAGGCAGAATCACGGGGTAATGTGTACAAATGTCAAAAATATTTTCCCTTTATGATGCATGTCGTTGGGAAGCTCTTTATGACTTCAGTAATTGTTGTTATGTTCACTTTCGTCATATTTCCATTTTAGTTTAAGAGTGGGGTAAAGTGGAAAAGCAGGAAATGGATCGGTACTTTTTAATTCAAAATTAGAAATATTACTTTTAGTACAGTCAATCTGTCGTGATAAATGGCTGTCTGCGACAAAAATTCGAGGAAACTTTTTTTCCATTAATCGTTAGGGGCACATCAGAAAAGCTTAACTCCAATTTTGTGGGACCGTCCGGAAGGTGGAGGGGGACGACTCATATTTTTTTATTTAGTTTATCTCGCAAATGGTAAGTGGTATAAACAAAAAATGTAATTCAAAAATAGGTGGTGTTTAAGTTTTCAAAAAGAGCTTTATCGCTTTTTAACACCGAATTTTTATTTTAATGCAGCAGTATGATTACGAAAGTTGTTCCTCTCGAAAATAACTCAACATTTTGTATAGACGTCCTTTTACTACTATGGACAGTTTTGGAGTTATAGCGTGAGGAATTTTAAGTGCTCTGTTCAATTATATTGTACAGAGCTTAAGTAAGATGTGCCTGTGCATAGCATGCTGATAATAAATATGTAATTATAGCTGCAATTAAATATTAATCGATTCAAAATTAATATTTTTTTTAATGCCTCCTGTTTCAAGGTTTTTCTTCTTGGGGAGGCTCTTTGATTTTTCAAACGTATATGTAATGTATATCTTAAATGATGTAAAATACTATTATTTAGTTTACTATGTTGTATTTGTTTTTATTTTGTTGTAATATGTTATATAATATGTTTAAATCAATAAATAAATTACTAAATAAAAAATTACTGTACTTGTAATGAGCTTTCCAATGACTTTAATCATGATGGGTATATACTATTTTGACTTTTGTAACCCATATACTTCCGCCTTCCGGACGGTCCCGTTAAGTTAAAGTTAAGCTTTTCTCATGGTCCCCAAACGATTTAACAGCCTTTTATCACGGCAGATTGACTATACTAGTATCAATTACTCACTAAATTATTATTGATGTACAATTGAATAAAGCTATAAAAATTGATACTACAAAATAACATTTTATTTAAATGTATGATGTGTGTACAAAACCGAGATAATACATGTATTAAATCCTTAAACATATTTTATATTGATATTGTATTAAATAGTAGGTGTTAAAAAAATGGCATTATATTTCATTTGTACTACGGGAGTTTATATGATAACTGGTTTATGATATTTCATTAAGCCCACTTCTTCTCTTCTTTGTAAAGCCACATATAATCCAGCCTCTTAAAAATGTTTGCAGGCGAAATGTTAATGTGTGCTATCGATATTTTTCAAACACAAACGGAGATTGAGGAAACGAAGATTTAAATAAACATTAGTGTTAGTACCGTTCACGTATATATATATATATTATATGTGTGCTTTCAGCATAGAAATATATTCAGACTTTTTTTGGCCATTTATTAACTAACGGGAAAAAAGTGTATATCCTCCTACCAGCGAGAGAAAACTACTTTTTCTAAAATATAATATCAATATTATACCATGAGCCCTTTCGCTTTTAACGTAAAATATTAACTAAAATATTTTTTTCTCTCTCGTGGATTAAAAATATTAAAGATATATGGATCGTAGCTTTCTACATTATATATATATATATATATATATATATATATATATATATATATATATATATATATATATATATATATATATATTTATATATAATTTTATATATCAAGTAAATATAATATGCTTTTTACACTTTGGATAACATATTAGTTAATAAAATGTTATGTGCAGACAAAAATTTAAAACTTTGATATATATTATTATAACAACTGAGGAGACTAAATAAATTAATTAAAGATAAAACATGAAATTAAGGTCTAGTTTGTTTTCAGTATTTTATTGGTACATATTTTTAATTTTGAGTCTTTCGCATGCTATATAATATAATGTTTTATTTTTAAAACTTTTATAATAAATGTTATGCATTTTTAATTTAATAGTTATCATAATAATTGCAAAATCTAAATTAAAAAAAAAATTTCAAGTGAAGGAATTGCTTTGCTTTAAATTTGAAGATTAAACATAGCTTAAATTTAACAAGATTTAACGAAGATGTTCTTCACTTTTTTAGTGGAAACAGAAATTGTATTAGTTTAATTTGAAAGAAAATAGATGTCACGTAAATATTTAAACGTATTACTTAGTTAGAGTAGTTTAGTTTAGAGTGCGGCCCTTCTGCTGCAGCGATAATGTTTTGACCTAAGGGAGCTCTTTATCACCGACTGTGAGTTTAGTTTCCAGGTTGGTCGTAGAATTGTACGGTGTCCTCTCCTTGGGGAATCATGAGGATGCACCTTTATACAACGTATATAGTTCCCGACCAAGGGGCTAGACCCTCACCAATTTAATCCGAGTCCAACTGCCTGGGACACGACCTAGACAATGCTTTAATCAATTCCACTCGCAAGGGCAGGCTCAAGTTGTTTTGAACTGCCCGATGGGATGGCAAAAAACCACCTTGGAGGCTTATATTGAACAAGGGTTGTGCCAGTTGGATTGAATTGCACTGGTGATATAACGTAATTCTTAGAGTGTGTAGTCAAGCCTTCAGAACCTTTTCTTAATAATACAAGACAATTCTAAAAAAATTCAAGTGTCAACACAAACGTTATATCTGCATTGGATTCCTACTCATGAAAAATATACTGTATCATTACATGTATACTGTATATATGTATCATTACATGATACATTATTGATTTGCCATTGTGTGAGTTAGGTCTTGTGCTACGGATATAAACTTATGAATGTTAATCGCGAGTTCAATGAATACTCCAAAGTTTTTAAAAACTTTTATTTTTATTGAATAATACAATAATTTTATTATAAATTAAGACAAATCCCGTACTAAGTGGATAAAAGAGCACCAGAAAAATATATATGAGAGTGTATCTGGAGCCTGAAGCTGCCATGTATATATTATGCCTGCTATCTTGTTGCAGTCAGCGAGGCTGTTAATGCAAGATTGCTTATATTTTGCTTACATCAGCAGGTCTTAGGCACATAACGCGCGATCATTGTCAAAATATAAAAATCCGTAATGAAGAAAGAAGAGAGAATGAAATATATATATCCCGCAGACAGGAAACCAATATAGATCTCTGAATTTAAAATCCCAGAGTTTAAACCTCTACTGAACTACATCTGTTTTTTTTTTACAAGCTTTTATTTAAATGCAATGTTTGCATGTATCTATGTATGTTCGGGTCAAATCTTGCAACTGAATTTTATAGCAGTCATCCTCAACAGATTGAATTGAAATTTTCATATAAGTTTAGTTTGGATGACAATGCATGGTTAGCTAAGTGATGTCATTCTAAATTCAATATGGCGACAGCCCAAGATGGTGGACTAGTTATTTTTCAAGCACGCTCATGACATGGGTATCAAGTAAAAGGATTTGCTGAGAAGAATACGAATAGAAGCTTGTTTTTAAAAATTATTTTTTAATAAGATTATTTTGACTAAGGGTATAGAAAGAATGGTTTAAAGGGACTGTGGTTTTTATTAATTCAATTAACGTAGGTAAATAAAGGTTCTAGTTGTTTGGTCAGTGTCAGCTGTCATTCATGTTATTGTGTTAGTGAAAAGGAAAGGGAAAGGACACGTTTCCAAAGTAAGGGGGGAAGTGATAGAGGCGACAATAAGTAGCTAAGGTTACAAGTAGAACATAATTTGCCTGCAATCTAATAATTTTATAATTAGTATCATGAGTTATTATTATACACAACAAATATTTTATGCAATAGGTATATATAAAATAGCTACAATTTTTTCTTTAATTTATATAATTCGCTCTTCATAAATATACAATTTTTTGTATGATTTTCTCGTTTGTTTATTTCTTATTTAATTTCTCCCTTTTTTGAATTAAGTGATTCTTTTTTTCTCTTCAGCGGGAGATAAAAAGCTCGTCTTTTCCTCTGTTTTTAGAAGGAGCCAGCTATTTGAGGATTCAGCGGATATCCTTACGTTTTTGCCTCCGCCCTATTATTCCATCAGATAGGGAAAGAGGGAGGAAGCAACCCTTTGTACTATATATGGTGAAGAAGCTCATCGCTATTCATAGCTGTTTAAACTCTTTAAGCAGCGACCGTGAAATGCTTCGTTCTTAAAAGCCTTCTCAGGGTTTTTGCCGTGCTATATTTGCATTTGCTCCTTCTGAGTAGGCTATGGACAGCATTGCAAGGAAAAATCTTTATGTTTTTTTGGCTTTTTTATAGCTAAGGATCAAGCTGCTCAAAGAGAAACTAAAACCTTTTTATTCAAGAGAAATATACCAGACCTTATTCTCCTCGGTGTCGTTCCTTTCTTATTTCATACATAGAAAATAAACAACATATTTTTGTCTTCTCCGCGTTTTTAAAACCTTGTTTATTTTTCTTTTATCCAGACATAGCTTTAGTCCAGTCAAATATACATGGTTCTTTGCAAAAGATTGATTATCTATAATTTTGGATTTATTGTAAGGGCCTAGGCTACTAAATAACAAAACAAGTTTGCTGTAACAAAAGCCAAGCAACCAGAGTTAAATTGAAAAAAGTCGAGATTTTCGACGTGATTGCTTATTATCTCTGTTCTTATTCAATGGTGAGCAATAGTAGTTATTATCAATATTGTGGAGGGAAAAATGGGCTACAACTTTTTTACTATATTTCCTTCCGACACTGGCTAAATACACGGTTAAAACAGGTAATTTCGGCGTTTTTACATGCTGTTTATTAGCTAACAATATTTTCCAGGGACTAAATCTTGTAATATATATTTAATTCACTTCCTGACTACCTAGAAAGCTGAAACTTGCTCAGATTAAGCATTTCAGGTGACAATTCTATGTTATTGTTACATGTTCTATTATATCATTATTGTGGAAAACAAAATGTGCAACAACTTTTGCATTTTTTTCTAGGTTATTCCACCTATGATATTCTACATAATGAGGCGTTCGTTTTTCACTATATTCTAAATTATTAGCCGATTAATTAATAAATATACAGATAAAGGAAAATAGAAAAAATGTAAACACAGGCGATCAGTAAACGTTTTTAATCTTAGATATCTAAAAACGACGACCACTAAAAGCCAAGCGCTGTTAGAATTGATTACAAGAGTTATTTTGACCGAGTCTAAAAAGTAAAATATAACATTATAATAAAGAAAGCACGCTTTTGTAAAACATTCACTATAAAGGAAGATTTTTACACATCATAGCGAGGGATCTAAGTGTATGCGTATGGCACTAAGCGTGGGACGGTGACAATGGTTTTTGTCATTATTTTTGTTAATAGCACCCCACGCATTTATGTTTCTTGTCATATGCATATATTGTGATCGCTCTTAGTAATGTGGGAGTTAAAAATAGGGTGTATTTTTATTTTTTTAAGTGAATGTTTTTCAATTAAAAAAAATAAAATAAAATAAAAAACGATTTTCAATACCTTTCTCTTAGCATAGGGCTTTTTTCGCAAATTTGGGTTTTCTTTACTGGCCTTGGCCTTGGTTTCCTTTACTACCCTTCAATACATCCTTTTGATGCTTGGCCTTGTGCAAACAAACCCTTTTTTACTTATTGATGGGCCATTAAATCATTGTAAGAGAATTTAAGTTATATAATGTTTCGTTAATATACTGTGCGGTAGGCTCTTTTTAAGGGTTTCCAGGTCATCCTAGAAACCCTTATGCTTTTGGTATAGTTTGTCCGTCCGTCCGTCGCCTTGGCGTATACCTCCCGACCTACTGAAGGTACAGCCTTGAAATTTGGTATACAGGTTAAACTTTTTTGCTCAAAAACAAATACAATATGCGAACTTAAACGGTCAAAATTTCTGCGATCTGCGATCAATTGCGAATAGATCGCAATATTTTTATTTTTGTAAATTTCAAGTTGGGTATCATTTCAAAGGTATTGAAAGTTGGTTCACAAAAATATATCGTGTTTTCAAAATGGGGGCCATTATACCCCCGAAAAAATTAAAAGAAAACGTTAAACAAATGCCCCCTCCCCCCCCCCCCCCGCTAAACCATTAGGACAGGTCCTAAAAATAAGGCAAAAATACAAAAATATGGATATCTATAGTCCAATGATATTTCCGGGAGTTGATATAAAAAGTCAAATTTTAGAAGTTTTAGGGGGCATAACTCCGGAGCCCCAAAATTGTCATTATTTGAAAATTTTAGGTTGGGTATCATCTTAAAGGTATTGAAATTTGGTTCACAAAAATATACCCTGTTTCCGAAATAGCGGCCATTTTACCCCTACAATAATCAAATAAGTGCATACTGTTGATACTAAAGGATAATATTATATGCACACCATGCATCTTAAAAGTGAAACTTTTTATACATATTTTGTTAAAAAAAAAAAAAAAAATAATAATAATGTATTTATGAATTCTTATGACCGAAGAAACTCTTTTAGTAACTTGCTAGCAAGTACATGACGAGATTTTTTGAAGCTGCGTTTACACTACACGAGGCTCACTTGTGGAACAGTTTCGCGAGTGTCATGAGGTGTCTTTCAAGCCCTTCCCGTTTACACTGAATCATTGCCTGGAGTACTCACTGAAATAAAAAAAATACTTGGGTGAGACAACCATGTCTAGGCGGATGCTTTTTTCCTCATTCATTGCCTCGCGCTCTTAAGTTTCGACGTTTACACTAGACAAAACGGAAGAAGCGAGGCACTTTGATGCACGTCCAAAAACCGATTGGGAGCTGGCTCGCCACGAGACTGCATCGGGAAACATGTTTCAACACATAATCAATCAGTGTTTCGACAAACACTTTGCGAGACCTGTTTCGCGAAAGGGTTGCGCGAGGCAGTCACGCTTAGTATAAACGCAGCTTAACTCTTTTGTGATCAAGAATGAAACAGGTTTTTAGATTATTAATACATTCTAATTTCCCCGATTTTCAATCTATTTCTTGATCTTGGAGAATTATATAATAATAATAATATGTATAGTCAAATAAACTTTATTTATCAGTAAGTTCAACAAACATACGGTAAAAAAAAACTATAATAAAATAATAATAATAATTATTCGAAATTAATAAAGTTAAAAATGCCTCACCGTAAAGCTCGTTTAATTTATTTTAAGGTTTTTTCCTTATCTTGAGATGATCAAAAGATTAATAATATCAATTAGGTAATTAGATTTTTTTTTTAAAAAAACGCTTTTTCAAATGTAAAATGGAAGTTTGTGCGGGGATGTTGGAGCAGGGACGTAGTGGGTAGAAAGAGCTAACCACTCATACAACTGTTAAAGGTTTGTGGTCAAAAGAATCCATTTCGTAAAAAGGCTTCATTAGGTATACTCCTTATTAAATAATTCAGCCTGTCTATTGGTTCAAAAGAAAATAATTTAAACTAATTATCTTTACAATAAAACACATAAGAAAAACGTAATGACAAGTAAATTAATAATTTAAGAGTAAAAATGACAAAACACTTTTGAAAAAACTTTAATTATCAATTTATATTGATTTGACTGTTTATCCAAAGTTTTAATTGTTTAACAAATTTTTAGGGGGGAAATATAAATAAATGATTTTACATTATCCAAGATTTCAACAATATTCACTGAATACACTTTGTAAGATGAAACTTTTCTTTTATGTAAAGAAACCCTTGTAACAAAGAAACCATACAATTTGAAATAGGGGGAAATAATATATATATATATATATATATATATATATATATATATATATATATATATATATATATATATATATATAAATAAAACTTTTGTTTTAACATAATTTTTTTAGAAATAATTTATTATATTTATATTTGGCTCTAAAGAATTTAAAACTTATTTTTACACGCTTCAAGTTCAAGTGCTCCGGGGGATAAAAGTAATTGAAAACTAAGAGAGGCGGGAGGGGAGGGTGGAGGATCTAAAATGTAAAAGTGTGGAAAACAGGATGGTTTAGGAGAATATTTTTATTGAGAAGTTAACTATTTATTTAAAAATGAATAAAGTGAAGGTTTGAATTTGTTTAATGTATACCGTAGTATAAAATTGTTATATATATTAATGTCACATAATTTTATTTTATATATAGGAACAATATTGGTTAAGATTTGCTAATGAATTAGCAAATCTGAGCAAAAAGTGTGGGTAGTATTATTATGAGGTTTAAATAATGGAAAAGAAAACTACATAGCCTATGATAATAGTAGTAACGACAATATACTTTCACTCATAGTTTAAATTAAAAGTATTGTATATATATATATATATATATATATATATATATATATATATATATATATATATATATATATATATATATATATATATATTAATAAAGCTGTGAATTACTACAGGATGGTTCAAAAAGCGCGCCAGTTTTGAATTGCTTGTAATTTTGTTGTGTGTTGCTTACCAACACAGTTGAGCATAAAGTAGAAATCTGCAAACTTTCCGATTTCATTCTGTGTGTCATCGTGGTACGCTTTTTAACTTTGCAACAAGTGGGTGATTTTTGAACTACCCGCGATTTATATTAAGATGTTGAACGAAAACAGCAACGGAAATGTTTACAGTTTGCTTACGAATATTACATACATTCAGCGAATGGAAGTCGTGTAGAAGGGCCTGGCGACATAGTGAATAATAGTGATAGTAAATAAAGTTACTATTTAAAGAGTAAATATCTATTAGATTAAATTAGTTTTGAATTTTTATTGTAAATATATTAAATTTGACTTATTATTTATTGTTAAGTCATGCAGATAGTAATTATAATTATGTTCTTCTTGTTGTGGAAGCAAATTATCTTTAAGAGGAAACATATTTATTAATAGAAAATTGAATAACAAACTGTCACTTAATAATAATCTGACGTAGCTGTATAAAAATATAATTCCCTAAATATACAAAATTTCTCACAACACTTCTAATGTTAAACAAATCTTTCTACCATAAATTGTTAAATCACTTTATTTTTCTCATTTGTAGATTAAAGAAAAAATAACAACCGAACATTACCTCCATTTCTATCTTATTATTAACCATTTTCTAAGTTTGAATTTAATTTTATAAAGATCTTAATTATAAGTTAACTATATTATTAAAAAAAAAAAATTCTTTAATAAGTGCTTCAAAAGCTTTCAAAAAATCTATTGTTAAATGTAAATGCTATCGGTTTTCACAGGTAGATTTGACGTGCCTTAAGACAGACAGGGAAATAAGGCCCAGCCTTACAGAATAGCTATAGGATGTACGTGAATATTCAATTCACCCGTTTCATTTATAGATCCAGTAGATATTTATACATATTTTACGTTACATGCTTTTTTATAACTTCACTTATTCCTGTTGTAAAACATTTATAATTAATTTTTTAATCATTTATCTGACTACCTAGAAACCTGAAACCTTCATAATTATGTATTTCCGATGACAGTGGCAGTTTATCAAAATAAAAAATAAACCTTAAAAAATAATAGTTTTATGTTTTTTAAAAAACACATGTTTTATGTAAACAAAACCAATAACCGTGATTGCTATGAAAATTTCCAAAGCGTTGTTAAAGACACAAAACCTTTTTTATCTTTCATTTGATAACTCAGATTCTACTCAATATTTTTCGATGATATAAAGTCTTCAGTTCGCACCACTTCTTAGCACATAACACTGTATAAAAATGATTGGATTTTGTTTAGCCATTTTTGCGCCTGTAAAGTCGGACCTGAAGAGGTAAATGTAAAGGAAAAAAGTTAGGCTGGTTTTGGTTTTCGTAATGCATGAAGTGAAAAGTATCCAACAATTTTGGAATCTATGTATAGACAATACTTAATTTTATGTAATAGATAACCAATGTAGCTATGAGCGACAATAGACCACTTACATTTTTATCAGACTAATAAGGATCATATATCATGTTTTTAAAATAACTTAAATTTCATAAATTTTTATAATAGGAAAGCGGGGAAGGAAAATTATAAAAGGAGGCGGAGAGTCGTCATAAGAGAATATCGAGAAAGTAAGGCAAGCAAACTAAAGTTTATGTCAAACAAAGGCAATCAATTTTAACCCAGAAAAGTGTTGCCATTAACACCAAAATACCTACACAATAAAATAATAGCTTAGACAAGTAAGAAAATAAATAGCATAACAGAAACTAAAAAAAAACAAATAAGCAAAAATGCAAGGGAAAAGGAACTAATAAATTTTTGATTTTATTTTATTCCTCAAAAACACTGTCTCTTGATTCGGCGGCAATAAAAGACTCGGGCCAGATAAATATCTCTAGTTTATTGTGGTTTCCAAACAATCCAGAATTTTTTAGCCTGTTTAGTTTTAAGAGCTTGATAGCGTGCTGAACAACATTAGGTTGTTTGTACAGCAAAAGGCGCTTGTTATGCAATTTAACCAGAAAGCATTATTATACAAAAATAATCTAGATTGTGTATAAGAAGATTCACTTGAAATGAAAAAAAAAAAAAAAAAAACCATAACAACAAGGCAAAGCCCTTTCATTTCAGCTTATTTATCTTAATCCGTTGTTGAAAAAGGCTTGGGTAGCAAAGCAGGCTAATAGCTTCGGCTGATTTATTGTACTTTCACCTCAGGTTTGCTTTCTTTTATTTATTATTTGTTTTTACTTTTTATTTATATTATTTTAAGGTTAGATATTATACTTTTGACGGCTTGTTAATAAACACGCCGTAAAAACAAAACAAAAAAACAACAATAATAATAGTTTTTAATTTTTAAAGGGTCAATGAGACCGATTACTGATATGGGAACTATTTTCATGTCTGTACTACTTAAGCTAGACATTAAGAGAACGATTTTATCAGCTCAGATCTGATTAGAATATATATATTTAGGTTTTCTGAATGTATGATATCAAAAATAACCGAGACGCTCAAACTTTTTAAAATAGTCTGCCATTTAGTGCGGTACACTTCATCGCGTCAAGTTTTGATTTTACGACACATTATTCTTTTATTTATTTAATTTAAAAAAAAAAAAATAATAATAATAATTGAATTAGGAGACATAAAAACAATTTCTTTCTTAAAAACTATCACTCTTCGGTAAGCTCTATATTATATATCTATATATGATATATAAAAGCCAAATACCACTCATCCATCACAGAATCTCTAGCTAGAGTGCTGCGATTTTGCATGGAGGTTCCTATTACCCTTTAGTTAGGTGCTCGCTTATTAATAAACGGAATTTAACGATCATAAAACATTTTTGGTTCAGTGTGTCTGTCGGTCTGTCACTCAATTTTTGCGAACCAACGTATCTTAAAAACAACTAATCTGATTTTATTAAAATTTGGATGGTAGGTCATAATTAGCCCATTGTTGGTCCCATATAAGTTTCAACCTTCTGCGCCCATTTGTTTTTCTTCCACATGCTCACAAACATACATTTATTTACACCTATAGCTTCAAAAGTTCTTATCTGATTTTTATTGTTTAACGAAAGTAACCCGCAGATAGCCCGAGATAAATTTGAACCGTCTTCCGTCTGTACTCTTTAACTTTTGCTAAATTGTACTTTAATTCATGTAAATAATCAAAACAATTTTGACAGATTAAAAAAACGGTAGGTAATAATGGTTTGTAAAAGTATAACAACAATAAAGTACATACGTGATCGGATGTGAGGAAGCCATGTGCTACATCAATTGGCAGTCTATTTTTTAGGTAGGTTCTTCTATGTTTCTAGAATTTCTTCAAGGCACTCCTAAATCAAGATGGCGGCCATTTTAACAAATTTGTACATAACGATATCTCTAGAACCAATCGCACTAGACCCTTGCACTTTTTGACGTAAAAACTTTCGTAAGTGTTTTCCAACCGCGGCCATTTTGTTTTAAGATGGTGGCCGTATACTTATTAAAACCATGTCTCCTCACTAACAGAAATACCACCACTTCATGATATGTTATAATAAAAACTATATGGTATAATAATTGTTAAATGAACATTGATGTCTGCTTATAGGGATTTTTTTTTAAAAAATTTATTACTAAGAGGGAAAATAAGATAAAGTAAAAAAAGGATATTGAGCTCAGACGAAGCTTCTGAAATTTGAAAGTAATACTTGGGACAAGGCTTCTCTTTAAGATCTAAGCATATATTTATTAAAGATAATTCCAATTTAAACCAGGAGGGGGGGGGGGGGGGGGGGGTGCACAAAGAAAATACCTCTACTTCAATGTTAACTTTCAAGTCAGTACCTACTTCTAAATTAGATATACCTCCGAAGCTGCTCCTGGTAATCATCTAATATTTATATAAATCTACGAATCAATCTTGTGTTAAGTTAAGACAAGGTGAAATAAACATTGAATCTTGAAACGTAAGAACAGAGAGTATGCACATAAATTAATACACAGTAGTATCTGCTCCGTATCATCATTCCAGACTGGCTTCCTTCTCTTTGGCAAAATCAACAAACCGAAAAATTTCCACGACCCCTCTTGAGGTTTCGCCTTCATCAATCAAAAATTCTCGAGACCTTTTGAGGAGGCTGATAAATGTCCTGATTTATCAGGCTCTCTCTGGGAATAATTCAGCAACCCTTTCACCGGTTACCCGATTCTTCATCTACCTTCGAAACCATTTGCCACAGACAACGTGAATTTCGAGGCTTTTCTCGGTGAAAATTTTCTCCTCTCGAAGATTTTCCTCTGAAAGGGAAAACGGTGTAGATTTATTCAAAAGCTTTCGGTTTAAACTTTGAATATAGAAGCACGGGTAATTTAGTTGGTAAAATAACCAAAGGACAAAAACCAACTAGGTTTTGTGCGGTTAAATTTCAAAGAGTTAATTTATTTTTTGTTAAGAATAGTTATGGACTATTATTTAGTTGTAGTAGCATATTTTGGACATACGGACGCTGAACAATCATAAAAGAAGTAGTAGTTATACTGCTTAGTAGAGTATTTGTATATTACGTTCATCCTTTTTGAAGTATAATAAACTATTTTTTCTATTGAACAAATATTTTTCCTTGATTAGACATATTCATTTTATTTCAAAAGCATAAAGCATTAACGGGATCGTTGATGACACTCAGTATTTGTTATAAATCTTCCATTGTCGAACAGCCAAGATAACCGAGAAAGCATTCATGAAATAGTATGTGAATAAAGGATTATTATTTAAATCACTTTACAAAGAGTTAATGCACTTATAAAACAATTACTGATTTCTTTAATGCAATACAGAAATATATAACATTTACTTTATGTTATAATGCTGCACATTTTTATTATAAATCTAAACGTACATCACTTTTAACCGTCACGTTTTTAAGCTCTGAAATAAATTTTATAAAAATGGCTTGCCTTCAGTCTGAAGTGACATTAATATTTATTTGTTTCCAGTGTATGTGTATTTTCAGGATAAGGAAAAAGTTCTATTTTGAACCAACCAAATCTTAACTGTTATCTGGAAAAGAAAATCCATCTTTTGTTTTCTTAGTCTAAGACAATAGAAACTAAAGGAGTAACTAGTTCATTTCACAGAATGAATGGAGGAAAATATATGGGCATTCGATTTTCTTCCTACAAAGCTCTACGTTTATTTTTCATGAGGAAAGATGTTTTTATTTTTAAAATGTGTAAAAGTGATTTAATGTTGCAAACTTTAAAAGTAGAAATAGGATTTAGTAGTTACAGGATTATTTGAGAATGATAAATAAATCTTTAACTTTGCCTTTTTCTTCATTGGATATGAAGGAAAACTATTCTCTTCTAAAAGTAACTTTATAAAAAGTTTGTTGTATTGAGATTTTGTGGTAATCAAACACATTGAATTGCTTATATATCACTTGTTTAAAGAAATATATAACACGGTAATAATGAAATATAAGTTTATGGTCCATACCACAATTTTTTAATTTATTAAAAATCAGTCCGGTTTCAGCCTCTTAAGCATACTAAGATATAACAATTTATACAAGTATGACGGCTATCTTAAGTGACCTATATTTCTAGACTGAAAAAGAAGGTAAGGTAGCTAGGGTTAAGGACATAAGGTCAGGGGGATATTCATGCTAACTTTATAATATTAAATGTACATTACTTTAGTTACTGGTAATTGTTATTTAGAATGGAAATATTATGATTTTTTATTTTAATAAACCAACCAGTATTAATAGGAATCAACGTAGGTTTAAACCTATTTGATAACAGGATTACGCTAATGCATACATAACCTTAATACATGAACTAAGGGTATTAGGGATCGGCATTGCCGATTGGCTACTCACTCGCCTAAAACCACTGTCTCCTAACAGACAAATCCGGTTTAATTTCAAGAGAGGTGAGACATGCTATACCCATGAATAAGTGTTCTAATAGGCTTATCCCTCAGTCCAGTTATGACAAAATATTGCGTTAATTAAAGGACTTAAAAATGTCAGGAAAGGTTGTTGGGTTTTCATTATATTTTAGTTAATTTAATATATGTACACTTAATATTTAAATTTTAAACTTTTCGTAGCTTGATGACCAAACTAATATTTTAATTCTCTTCTAGCATAAATATAAGTTTATTTAATGCATCCTTCTTGTTCAGATGCAGTGGAGTCATCTGGTTAGGAATAATGAAAGACGTCTCTCCACAAGAAGTAACTTTATTCTACAAAGCTAAATTAAAACAACTAGTGGTTATCTAGGAAAAGAAAATGTTAGTGTAGAAGGGGGTTGAGACAGAGGTTTAAATCTGATTTTAATGTCAGATTTAAACCTCTGTCTTAATAAGATTGTTGAACAGGTTCACTGCCTGTTGTTGGGTACACTCAACCTCACCTGTAAGTACATTAAAGTAATTTGGGGTCGGGAGACGTCTTTTTATCACGAGATTGATAATGTTTATAAACTCTAAATTAGACAATTTTTTCTCTCGAGAAAAGAATTAGTAATACTTGTTAATTAAATTGCTCAAATATAGTCTTAAAAAAAGTGACAATGATGTGTAGCCAACATTTGAAGAAACTGTTATGCATAATTTGTAGATAGAGAATTATAAAAATTTGTTGAGTAATTCAGTGATTAAGGAAATTTTTTAAAAGAGTAAATTTTTTTTAAAGAGATTTTTTGTTTTAATATTTTGTAAAAGATTAATGTACTGGTGACAACGAGTAATAATACGAAAATAAAATGTCGGTGTAGGAGAGGTTGAGAAGAGGTTTAAGTCTGATTTTGATGTCAGATTTAAAAGTCTTAATAATACTGTTCAACAGGTCCGCATTTAGCGTACACGTTCAGAACAGTCATACCGCGAGAAATTATTTTTGCTATAAATTTGAGAGCGCTTTCCCCCAAAAACTCAATAACCTGTTGAATATATTTAAAAATGGTAAAAACTAAATTGATAATATTCGATATTATGGATATAAATTCAGTCTTATTATTTATATATATATATATATATATATATATATATATATATATATATATATATATATATATATATATATATATATATATATATGTGTGTGTGTGTGTGTGCACCAGTGCATAAATATACAAGAAAATTTCAGAGGATTGAGTAAATTAAAGAAAGTAAATTTATAATTATTATTCTACATGGAAGTTACTCAAAGAAGATTGTTCAACAGTTCTTTATAAGTTATAGTTTTTTTCAAATCAATATAATGAAAGAGGGTTGAAATAGTCGGGAGGTTAACATATTTTCAACTCGAACTCGAAATAAAGCACACCTACGAAATTTCGAAAATGCATGAAGTCAGTGACCTTCCCCTTTTCCCCTTGCTTTGAAGGTCAAGTGTGCTAATTTTCATTGAAATCGGAATAAAACGGTAGATTTGAATAAAGCAAAAAATACAGCTCAAGAAGTTATGCCATCTTATCAAGAGAGAGATACGAACTTACATACAGTAAGTTTATTTGTTTCTGTATTTATTATTTAAATCTAACAATCGTAGATAAAGTACGGTACGCAACTCTTGCGAAAACGGCATTTTGCATTGCTCGTGTGATTTTACTACCCTCGCTATCGCTCGGGTGCAAACTCCACACTCGCATGCAAAATGCTACTTTCCGCACTCGACGTGTAATGTACTATTTAGTACCGGTACTAATTTACGTATGGTTTCAATATATTCACTGAGATCGAGGTAACTGAATAAAACAACTTTATCGATTGAAAAATGATTACACTTCTTACTTCTTTAACCAAGACTATTTGGCTTTTGAGTTTTTAGCAGTTTTTTTTAGTCCACTTTTTTACTCCTGTTGAAAAATTTTACATCCTTTCTCAGAAAGTATATTTTACAACTGCCTGGAAAAGTTAAATGATTTGTATTTCGTTTCCAAAAGAAGAGGAGAAGTTAAAAAAAAAAATAGAAGAGGTCTGGTCGGTAAAGGCTTAGAATGGTTTTTCGAAGTCTAATGAGTTTGAAAGTCGGAGTTGTAAGTTGGCAGAACTTAGCAAGCCTTGAGATAAAGCAGCGAATACTCTCTTTGTCTTCTTGCTCTTCTTCTCTTTTACTTTTTTACCTTGTCTGATTCCTTTCACAGGCTCCTATTCAACTTTAATAAGTTGATTATACGCACGGTTGATTTCCCTAAAAACCCATTAAACAAGCCTTTTCTCAGCTAATCGTTTAATGTTTATATCAATTTATCATTTTTTAACTATAAATTAAACGTTAATCATGTTATCATTATGCTAACCCTAATATATATATATATATATATATATATATATATATATATATATATATATATATATATATATATATATATATATATATATATATATTATAACATTTAATTACCTAATTGAATAAGCCTTTAATTCCTATTTCTATGCTTCTTATAACATTTTTTTAGATTGATCTAATAATCTAAAATAAGGTTTAAAGACTTTTTTTCCTCGTATACTTCAGTTTTAGGCATAGACTTAATTAATCTATATGAAAATACAAAGTTGCCACTTTATACGAGTTTAGTATTCGGCTAAATACGGCCCTCAGGGATTTGCCGCTCTTGGATCACACTTTTAGGTTTCTGTGCGAAATAAAAAGTCTGTTTGTCTGTCTGTCCGTTGGTGTCTGTCCATTGGCTTGTTTCAATTCATAAACTAATATAGCTAGGAACATGAAATTCGGTACTTAGTGCATCTCGGCATTTGAGGCAACTGTACACTTTTTACAGTTTTTAACTTAATATTTTCAAGATGGCGGCCAAAATGGCGGGCAGCCAAAAAAAGTTGTTGTACATCAATTTAAAGGTCTTGAAGTGTAAAAATAGAATATGCAACTATTCAAATTTTACACTTAATATCTTCAAGATGGTGACCAATATGGCGGGTGACTAAAGAAAAGTTTTTAGTCGCCATGACATGTTACGAACCAATTTAAAGGTCTTGAAGTGTAGAAAAGCAATATGCAACTATTAAAATTTTACACTTATAATTTTAACTTAATCGTACTGAAACTGGTGATTATCCGCCTCATGTACACTTGTTTACTTTCTCAATCCATGCGAGGCGTCTCTTGTCTCGTAGGTTCTCTTTGAGATTTTACTGTCGTCCATTCTTTGGCATTTCCATACCATCTGAGCCGGCTGTCTCTAATAATTTCTTCAAAAGGTCTTACTCCAATTTTTAGCCTGATGGTTGTGTTCCTGACTAAGCCTCCGCTTTTTCCCAACAATAATTTCCTAAGATATCTCATTTCAGTAGCTTTGCGGCTAAAGGTAAGTTTTCCAAGACGCGACTCCAGCGATAGACGCTGAGCGATAGTCGCCCAGCGATAGTCGCTGGCACAAAATTATAATAGGTGTTTTCCTACAAGCGTCTCCAGCGACTATTGCAACATATCAGTAGGTAACTAGCAGTAGATGCGAACACGGTAGTTTTTAATTTAATAATGAGTTTTAAGAAAAAACTAATTACATATTTACTATTGGAACAAGAAGATGATGATATTATTGCCGAGGAAATGATGAGTTCTTCTCGAAAAGGAGCACATCAAATTTTTAAAACGAGGAGGGTTAAAAATTAACAAGAACTATTGGTTATTTATTATTAAACTTACCACACACTCTGCAACCTCTTTCCAAATATTGTGCTTAACTCGTGTATCTCGGTACATCGAATGCTGTAAATCGAAAATAGCTCCATGTTTTTGCACTGACTCCATGAGATTTTCATCTTCCTCAGAGGAAAAATACAGCTTATTGGAAGACAATATGTTCAATGATCACTAAAATAATAAATCACCACAAAAGCAGAAGCGGCACGGTTTTTTCTTTCGCGACAAAAATGTCTTTATCCGCCCTTTTAAAACTATGAAGAAAGTCCTTTTATTTATATTTCTCCCATTTGAAGAAAACGGCGGGCAAAAAACAGCGGGAGCCAATGACAATTTTTGATTTTTAGCGCGAGTAGTTACAAACCTTCTTCTCCCACTTCTGTAGAGCGGGCATTTCTCTCATTTGAATAAACCGGCGGGAAATAAAGGGCGGGGACCAATGAAATCGAGGATGTTTTAGCGCGAGTAATTGTCCTTTCCCTACGGATATTCTGCCACTACAAGCAAGCAAGCCAGATTACGCATTGTTCTAAACGGCGAGAAACAATTCTCACTTCTCGTGGTTTTCTTTAAATTTATAATTCTGCTGGATTCATATCGAATAAAGGAAAGTGAAATATCTATTTAAATGAAACAATAAATATTCTGTTTTTTTTTTTTGTTCCATTTAAGGAATTTAATAATTAATATATTTATATTATTTATATTTATTTTACATAATATTTTATTAATTAAATTTAATTATGATATTATATTATATCAATTAAATTAAATTTTAATTTAAATCAAATTATAATTATTATTAACTACGGGAAACAGACAGAGAAAAATAGACTCCAGCGCGGGAATTTGAACCACCTTAGCGTCTAAGCGTACCAGCGTAGCTTAGTTGGTTAGAGCGCTATACTGGAAATATAGAGGCCGGTGGTTCAAATCCCCGCGCTGGAGTCTATTTTTCTCTGTCTGTTTCCCGTAGTTAATAATAATTATAATTTGATTTAAATTAAAATTTAATCGTTCCGTAGTATGAATACTACCAAAATCGTAAAAAATTTAAATTAAATTATATTATGATATATAGTATTTATAATTAATTTATTAATTTTTTTATTAAAGTAATTTTTAACTTTGAATTGGTTCGTTTATTTTAATTTATCCTCTCAGTTTGACCGCCACAGCCTGGTTTCTCTAGCACTGCATTGCTAGGATCGCCAGCGACTGCGATTATGACTGCTCCTGGAGCAGACGGCTGCAATCGCTCAGCGATCGACGCTAGCGTCTCTAGCGACTATCGTTAGAGTCGCTTGCCTAGGAAAACAGTTACACGTAAACTCATAAGAGGAGTCCTCAGCGATAGTCGCTGAACCATTATCGCTCAGCGACTATCGCTTTAGTCGCGTTTTGGAAAACGTACCTTAAACTACTTTTGATTGTGTGCTCATGACTGCTGTACGTATATATATATATATATATATATATATATATATATATATATATATATATATATATATATATATATATATATATATATATATATATATATATATATATATATATATATATATATATATATATATATATATATACACATAATATATATATATATATAAACTTGGAAACCTCTTATTTACGTTAATTGTTTTTTGTTAATTGAGAAGTGAAGCAGGAGACCGACGGATACTTTTCGCATCACACAAACACTTGTATACAAATGCATTCGTACACACAGCCATTGCCCGATGGTTTCACATCGACGATTGTTATAAAAAATAGTGCTGTTGAAGGCGACGCATAATAAACTGGACTGTGTAAGGCATATACCACCCTTTAATGCATTCCCTTTGTAGGATGTAACATTGATGCTCATAGTTTCACCATAGGAATCAATTTTATAAACGATATCTTGCCTTTTATAGACCTAAAAAACAGCCTCACAATAAAAAATTATGGTTGAAAAATAGATGTGTTCGAATAAAAAATTCTATTCTTTTCCAAGCAGTGTTAATTGTTAAAAATATAGTTGTCATAAAAAAGTTAAATAAAAAAGTTAATAAAAAAAATTAAAATGATATAAGTTATATATTTCAAAAGTTTGAAATGTAAAAATAACGGCTCTACACAAAAGGGAAATAAAATAAGCTATGAAAACTAATTGTGGAAATATCTTATGCGCATTTATATCCATCCTAAGATTTAACAAACATGTGCAAATGGCCTAGTTTTTGCCCAAAAATTATTATTAATAATTGGAAAATGCTTTTGACATTGAAAGGATATACAAGCAGTGATTTGTTCAATTTGGTTACAAGGCAAAAGCATTTTTTTCGAATATGTTTCATAACCACCTCAGTTAACTTATATCTGTTTGTCTCTGTAAACACTGTATTTACGAGGGGCGACATTGTTAGTAATACGTTCTCTCCTAAATTTCGATATAATCCCGATTATCAGCATTATTATATCCCCAACGAGACGGAGGATCAGCCTTTTTAACAATTTATTGATTGATTTATTGACTAATTTTAGATTTATTGACTAATGCCAAAACTCTGCTAATCGAACTAATGAATTGGTTCTTGGTAGATAACCCTACCAGTTTATCCTGGATGCATAAGCAACTAATTTTAATCTTTATTTTTATCAAACTAAATTATAATTACAAACTTTCTTGTCAGTAATAAATTAATTCATTTTTTTTTTTAAATTTTAGTGGAGGCAAACATTATAAACTATTATTTCTTAATTAAGATTTGCCTACAAAATGTTGAAAAAATGTTTCATTTTTCTCCTCTTTCTTCATTTTTATTAACTTTAATTTTCTTCCAAGGAAAAATATATTTAGCAACTGTCTAACAATTCTTAAACTTGTATAATTGTATTTAAAGAAAAAAAGTAATTACAAAAAGAAAATTCTAAACTAAAATGAAGTGATCTGGATGTTTAAGGCCTCAAAGCTGTTTTCAAAAAAAGTCTGATGATTCCAAAAAAAAAAAAAAAAAAAAAAAACAAAAACTTGAGTTGTAAGTTGGTAAAGTAAGTCCTGAGATAAAGATGGGGATGTTCGGACTTAGTTTTATCTTCTTCTTTTCTTGTCTGATACTTCATCAAAGGAAACTTGAGTTCAAAAAGTTGATTATTCGCACGGGCGAGTTGAAAATCTATTAAAAAGGTCCTTTTATAGCTAATCGTTTTGACGTTAAAATAGCTTTATCTTCTATTCCTTGATAATTACAAATTTTATTTGAAAATGCTCAATTCTCATTAACAGATCATTTATTTCTTTTTATCGTAATATTTAGTTTTAATTAACTTGATTAACAATAAATATAAAATTAAATGCACTAAAGTGTATTATAGTATATTTGGATAGTATATGAAAGTAAATTTTATCTAAGGATGATTTAAGCAATAATTTTACAAAAACACTTCATTATTTAATGAATAAGAAAGTTTAAAGTTAATGATTATTTTATACATTGATGATTTTAAAGTAAAGATAAGCTAGTTATATATGTGTTTACTACTTTTTTTACCTAGTTATTCTCTGGAACATATATGTATTATTATTAAAACAAATACTTTGCTTTAAAAAAAAAAAAAAAAAAAAAAAAAAAAAAAAAAATTGGGGATTATCTATGGGTCAGTCCATAACTATCCTCCGCTTGCGCAGGATAACTACCAGTAATCCCAGAAAATTTCTTCAAAAGTATACGAAAATTGTGGAAGTTATATACTAACGAGGTTCGTGGTCACACAGACTAACAGACTGATACTAAACTAAATTTGTTCAGGAAGGTCTGAAACGTAAAATGCGAGTGGAAAGTTTGAATTTGGAAGGGAAAAATGTTCACCTCTAAAAAATTCCACAAAAAAATGGTTCCTCTGCCTTGGTAGACTCGGCAGCAATAATAATGATAATATTAACAAAATAATTTATATTTATAGTGTTTTTTATTGGTTTTTCAATCAAAATAAAGGCACCATTCTGTTATTCCCATAATATATTAACATTATTTACAAAATGTAAATGTCTCCCAGACATGTACAGTGGATAAATTAATTTGAAAATTTAATCAAATTAACTTCTTGTTAACAAGAATATAGTGAACCTGAATTCCATTTCAATCAGTGAAATGTTTCTACAGAACCAGCTCGAGTTGTGTCTACAGAAACCAAGCTCGCGTTCACTGGATGAAGGACAGACATGCCATATTTGCTCAGCCATATTTGCAGAGCAGTCTGTCTTACTTGCCTTGATTCCTCTCAAATTTCTTGATGGAATATATTATACTCTTTAAACACAATATTTATAATTAATTTGGTTTCGAGCTTAACGAAGAAGCTTAGCTGAAGAATTGAGGATATTCAGAAGAAATATTTTCAAAATGTATTTAGACATTAAAGACAATTTTGGTCTCATTTCTTTCTGTATGTTGGTGTGTCCATCTACATTTTTGCTAGAGAACTAGAAGGGTAACTGCAAACCAATTAATTGAAGCGAGCGTAGCGAGCTTCCTACATTCAACGAAATATGCTCCGTGTCTGTCTGTCTGTCTGTCTGTCTGTCTGTCTGTCTGTCTGTCTGTCAGTAACGTTTACGCGTGTGACGATAACTTTAGTAAAAGTTGACCGATTTAGTTGAAATTTGGTATACATGTTCCTCTTACTAATACTCAGGCTAAGTTCGTTGGACAGCGTGATCCGTCCATGAGTTCGTGCGCAACGCTCGCGTAAACGAGAGGTACAAAAATTAAATTGGAATTTCAGGACGGGAAAAGATTCTATCATCATCTACTCGATGAGACGAACATTTTTTACTAGAACCAACAGCGACACCGCTATGACTTAATAAAGATCGCTAAAACTATTAAAGCGGACCTAATCGTTTATAATAGAGAAAACAACCTTTTTACCGATATCTTACGTTCTAACGAAACGATTTTAATAAAACTTCATATACACCATCTAATGCACAATTGAAACAGGTATGCAAAATTTCAACTTGATACAAGCAAAATTCTTTGCGTAGTGACGAGATAAATTTATAATAATTGTTTAACCCTAGAACGCTAACCATATTTTTTAACCTCTTAAGACTAACCTTGAGTCATATTGACTCCCAAATCTATTATACCCAGTTTTATTAAAATATAAAGGCCTAATATGTACAATATTTTTTAACACGTTTTAGTGCTAGTTGAAGGGACACTTGGGTGGTTTGTTTCCCATAAAAAAGCAATTTTTTCCTTTTAATTCCGGTTTTTCAATCTGGACTACTATTACATATCCGGTATTGTTATCTACTGGAGTGGTTTTGTTTACTTTTTTTTATGTAACTTTTTTCTTTCCTTTCCTTTGGTTTTTCTATTTCGTAAATTGTTTCAATTAATTTATCATTTTCCTCATCATCGCTGATGGGATCAAAAAAGGCATTTTCTATTTTCAAATCAGGGTCCAAATCACAAGCGTCACCATTATTGTCGAATACGTTTTTTTTCATAATCGGTATCTGAATCGGTCATTTCCTTCATCAAGTGATAAATGTCGTTTAGATCATTGTATTTTTTCTCCATTATTTGACTATATTCATATTCTATTAACTTTATATAATTTAGACATATAACGAAAAAAAAAAAATATAACAATTTATACTTATAAATAAATAAATTACAATTATATTTCCTTTAATTTGAAATAATTATTGAATTAAAAGTTACATAATATTAAATTTATAAGATTTAAAATGCCAAAATAAAGAATAACACGACAACCTATTCTAAAAAATACTATTCTGCGTCAAAATGACCTACAAAAAATTTACGTGTAAGACTAAACAGGAGTCAAAATGACTCCGTGACTGCAGAAAAACAAACGATATGTCCTCTTTAGAAGCTGAATGTGAAACTGATAGAAGTGTAGAAGGGTCATTCAAGGGTGGGAGATGGCATAGCTATGATGCGGGAGTTCTGTGTTTTACAGACACCGTGCATTCGTAGTTGAAAAAAAAATGGGAGTCAGTTTGACTCCAGGTTAGCTTTCTAGGGTTAAAAGCTACCGCGGGTGGTGAAGATTGTTATAGTCGTATAGTGTATGGTTTGTTTAGGAAGTAAAGCTTTGTACCGTGTACCCCCACTCTTCCCTACCCTACCCTCTTCCACTTATCTTCAACTATGACATTCATCATGATTAACAAATTTTATTATTCAGTATTTTATTGCAATACGCTCGCTTCAATGATAGAGCCACGCGATGCCTAGTAATAAAAATTGTCTTCCAATTAGTTTGGCACCTCGCACGTTCTATTATCGAATGGTTACTTAAGTATATAATATAAAATAATCCTTTTCCACTAGGAATTAAACAGGTGGTTTTTCAGCCCTTTTTTAATTCCCAGTGGGGTAATACTTATTTTTGTTCCATATACAATGTGCACAGAAGGTTAAAATTAATATTGAACTATATGTGGAGGATTCGGCAAACCATCCTAATTTCTTAAAAAAAAAGATGTGTAATTTTAAAGATGTAGATGTTAATGCGCAAACAAAAGAGAAAGCAATAAGCATAAAAGGTGGAACCCACAATGGACAAATTGCAACGTACCATCTGAATTCCATCAAAATCGGATGAGTGTGTTACAGATGATCGTAAAAATGTTGAACAATAGACCGACAGACAGATACGAGACCAAAAATGTTCCCTGACGTGTAGGAATTTTGGAATTCGGGAATTCGGAGACATAATGGTACAATTTATCGCCGTTCATACCGTAGTAATCGTAGCTTTCAATAAATAACAAATGAAAATAATCTACAATTTAGACACATTTTAAAAAACTATAATTTGTATTCGTCCTCTTTCTTTGTTTTATAAGTACATAATAAAAACTCAATGATCATATTCAAAGTTAAGAATAAATATTGGAGGAAAACGTATGTAAAAGATGAATAAAGCAACGTTCATGGAACTATAAGTAGTATACATATAAGCATGACCCTTTTGAACATTGACTAAAGTCACTAATTTCTACAAAAACATATTCTGATTCGATTTCTCGTCAAATGGTTATAAATGGATCGAGACCACCTCTTGCAAATCTTCAAAGGTAATGGATTTGTTCGCAAGGGTGTAGTTACCATTTAGAATTGATCTCATGAATACGGTAAAGAAATTGTCTACGTGTAGGAGCAGTTTAGTTTGCTATTGGAGTGTTCTAGAACAGTCCGGTTCTATTTAAATGGTCCTTTTCAAAATTAACTGCTGAAAAGGATTTATTATAGCAATTGGAAACCCTTAGAAAGAGAGACCATTCTCCTAGTTTGTTAATAACAATCAAGGTTATGGGTACTTCCCAATAATAACCATAACAATTATTACGATACAACATTATCACAAACTATCAACCTAATGTGGAAAGAAATTCTATCAAGGTGCTTGAAAGTTTATCTGTAAGTGTTTGGAAAAAAATACGGTGTCGTGGGACACCCGGTAGGAACGAAGTTCCTTACATTTTTCATTAAATATAAATTATAAAATCACAGTGCTAAGTACGTATACAGTATACATTGCTAACTACTTATACATGGCGGAGTTAGAAAAGAGACAAAATTAAAAGTAACGAACTGTTTGTACCTAGTTAAGGCCTGTACATAGTTAAGGCAAAATTAAAAGAAAATCATTATTTGTATAATTAAAGCAAGCGTCTTACTATAAATATCTATTGAATATAAGAAAAAAGTTGATCATGATGAGTTTATAGTGAAAGAGTTTGTTTGTTAAGGGAGTTTGGATTAAAATAGGACTGTTTTCTACCTACCCGGCCTATTAATTTAAAATATTATAAAATATATCTCTTCCCTACCCTAAAGCTTCTGCTTGTATCAGGGTGAAATTTTACATGATTATATTTTATTTATTTACAAAACAAAGTGACATTTTTGACATATATAACAAAAATAATCAAAACAAGTCAAGTAACAGGCTTCTTTAATAACACTTTTTCCCGTCTTTTAAAGCTTACGTTTACGCAAGCGTTGCGCGTGACCGCTTGGGCGGATAACGTTTTACGACGAACTCAGCCTGGGCATTGGTAAAATGAACATGTGTACCAAATTTCCTCTAACTCGGTGATCTTTTACTCAAGTTATTGTCATCTGTAGATTTTGCGTGACGTTTTTTCGGATTCACTCCCGGGCTCCAGAACGTGCCATAAGGAACTTCGTTCCAATAATCCTAATTTAAATAACATTAAATACATTAATGGTCTCCCAACGTGATTGATGACTACTAACTGCATAGTATTATTAAACTTTTTTGTTTTGTAAGAGAAAGTATTAAACTTTAATTTATCTAAAAACTGCAATTGATTATAAACCACAATTTAGATTATTTTCATTCGTAGCTACAGTATATTCACAATAAATTAATCAAATTAAGAAAAAAACTCTTTTTTATTATATTCCACATTCTCTACATACAGAACATTTACAAGTTAAAAACACTTGTAAAGTTTAATTTATACCTTGTGAACAAGCAGTTCAGTGCGAAACCAATTTATCATTTCGGGTCTGTTTGGAAATTTTCCAAATAAATCAGTTGTTTGTTCTTTCACGATGAAAAAACTTTTTTCTTACTTTTTTTGGAAGCGTTAAAATTTACTCCAGGGTTTCTAAATTTATCTTCTCTCTTTGGATATTAACCAGTGAGAGAGAGAAAATGTTTTTCAAATACTCTGTCCTATCCTCATCCTCTGACATAGTTTTATAAACTGAAAAATAAACAATTAAAATACCTTTTACTAATTGTTCTCGAAACCTTTAAAGCATCAAGGGGGCGAATCAAACTCAACAAATTTTAGAGACGGGAGAGAAATTGCAAAATTTACGGGAATTTTCCCCTCCTCTTGTTTTAGAGTTAAGGGATATTCAACTATAGACAAACGAGAGATACTAAAAGGATTTAGGGCCGCGTTCTATTTAAATAAGGATCCAATTTAGAACCCTTCTTTGTCTTTAAAGGACCCTGAAGGTATCATTGATTAATTTTAAACGGTAAAAATGTTAAACTTAAAGAGAAATTAGAGAAAGAGCCGGACTAGAGTTACTATTTGTTCTTCAATAAAATTCCTTTGCTTTAGGGTTTGATTAACTGACTCTGTTTAGGAAAATGTGAGTTCATCCTATTAACTGGTCCATCTTAGTAGGCTCTACTACCTTAAAGCCAACGTAAGATGGATTTAAACCCTTGAAGATTGCCGGATAATGAAACATTCCATCAAGTACTTCCCAGCAAGCTAAAAGGGTTTCTTCGGTCATAAAAATGCATATATCCTACATTATTTTTTAATTTTTAATTTTTTTTTACTAAAATATGAGTACCAGTGTGGAAATTCCACGAAATGTTGTGAAATTAATTATTAAATTAAGCAACTTCAACATTCAAAAGTAGTCTACAAGCTAGATAAGTAAGGATACTGGACAGACACAATTGCTCAAATAATTTTTTTTTTATAAAAAACACTAAAATGCCAATATCTGCTTGTCTGATTGTGCTCAAAAAGTATAGGTACAATCTACCATATAGGACACATATATACCTCAAAGGAAATCGAAATCAAATAAAGCCTACTGAAGTTATCGTCGACAGACAGATTTCGTGCATAAGTGACTGTAGCTCCGAAACGTCGTGAGCTACGATGTTCGGGTTTGCGCCATAAGTTTTTCCGACAAAAGTTCTAAAAAGTTCCTTTAACCGCATCTCAATCGATGTCTTGAAGCGATGTTATAAAGGTTTAAAGTTCCGAACGAACGTACAAACGTACGTAGGTATATACATACATACGTACGCACAGACTTATATGTATATGAAACGGATTTTAATGATATCCCCGGGTTCGTAAGACCCCTCCTTCACAGAGATCTCGGAATCACATTTTGGAGGGTATCACCATACTTCCATTTTCACACTCCTTTAAGTTGCACTTAGAAGGAGAAAGTTGTGCATTATATTGGCATCTTAGGCATTTACTTATTTATTTCTGTTAGGGTTAAAATGGCCGCCATTTCGGAAACGCGATATATATTTTTAATCTACTTGTCTCTATAACTTTTAAATGATACCCCACTTAAAAATTACGAAATATAATAATTTTGGGTCACTATGGTTACGGCCAGCTAAAATTTCTAAAATTTGACTTTTTTATATTAACTCCCGGAAATATTATTGGCCTACAGTCATGTAAATATATTTATTTTTTGGACCTGTCCTTATGGGGTAGCGGGGGGGGGGGGATTTTTATTGTTTTATTTTGGTAATTTCGGGGTAAAATGGCTACTATTTCGGAAAAGCGATGTATATATTTATGATCTAAATTTCAATACCTTTGAAATGATACCCCACTTAAAAATAAAAAATGTTGCCATTACTTCGCAATTGCCCACTGATCGAAGAAATTTTGAGTGTTTAAGTTTGCATTATTTTTCCTGTTTTTGGGCAAGAAATTTTGTGTGTTTAAATTCGCATTATTTTTCCTGTTTTTGGGCAAGAAATTTTAACTTCTATACCAAATTGCAAATCTCTAGCTACAGTAGGTCGGGAGATATACTCCAAGATGCGACGGACGGACGCGGACGGTTCAACTACCAAAAGCATAAGGTTTCTAGTATAATGACCTCGAAACCCTAATAACACAACATCTTGTCTGCAAGAGGAAACTCAACAAGCAATATAACTCCAAGTATTAGTGCTAGACGGGTAGGAACCACTTGCTCAAACTAAGAGGCCTTTTTAGGGTTTCCTTGGTAAAACCCAAAAAAAAGAAACCCTTATAGTTTCGTTCATGTGTCTGTCTGTCTGTCACTCTGTACGGTTCCAATAACTTTTGAATAACAAGAGATAGAAACATGAAACTTTCCAGTATTAAAGATCGTTTTTACGCTCACACAGGACAAATATAGCGAACTCAAAATTATCAGCTGTTCAAATCCAAAATGGTGGATAACTTACGTCACGCGAAATTTTTTTATTTTTAAATTTCGAGTGGGGTATCAAATGAAAGGTATTGAAGAGTAGATTACAAAAATATATAACACTTGTGGAAAGTTTTTAATTTTCCATGCCATTTTGTCAAAATTTTGCGTCTTCAACCCCTTGAAGTCCGACGTGACGTGGATTTCACCGCCTTCAACCCCTTGACCTCTTCAACCCCTTGAAGTCCGAAGCTTCGCTTCCACTACTGGAAGCATATTCATGGGCGTGTTGCATCGTGATGTTTACTTTAAGAAATAACGAGTGATACTGACGACTGGAGTAAAGGTCAGCGTATTTATACTGGTTTTCTGAAACATAGATTGTTCCTGGATTTCCTAGGGGTTTCTTTAGTGGAAGCGAAACGTCAGACTTTAACCCCTTCGTGACGCGGATTTCACCGGAAAACCAAGCTATTTATTACGAGTCAACCCCGAAGAACCCTACGTGACAAGTTTACAAATTTTCTAGCTTTATTAGGTACTTTCCAAATATTGCTTTCATAGCCTTTAATGCTATTGTACTAATTATTTTGATTTGCCACTGAATGCATTGTATATTATTTATCAATACAGATTTAATAATAATCTAATAAATCAATAATTGTTGGGGAAACTATACCAACTGGCGTCATGTTATCAATGAGAACCCCCCCCCGTTCCCCCCAAAAAAATAGAGTCCTCTCCCCCAAAACTCGAAATTTATACAAATTTCTTTGTCACGTATAATATGATTTCAAATATTCAAATTTTTGTAAAATGATAGTCAAAATATCACAATTTGCTGGTTACGTTCAAATAATCCCTTCAGCCCTAAATCAAATACTTGTTTTAACCTAATATTATCTTAACCTCTTTTACACAACCTCTTATTATTATTATATATTTCATTGAAATATTCGTTTGTTTATTGAATAAACAACACTAAATAACCAAAATGAAATACATAAAATATAAATTCAGTTAAAAAGACATACCATTTTTGTTTTAAGGCACAATGCATTTACTCTTAGTGCTCATTTTATGTTTCCATGTTGTTTATAAATTACCAGATTGAACATTCTTGAAAATTGAATTTTAACAATTTAAAAAGGTTTTTCTCCAGGTATATTTATTATTAAATTTTAAGCCTTGTGGAAGAAGTGGGGGATTTCTGTAATTAAATTTATTACCGGCAAAGCTTTATCCACTCGGAATTACCTGTATATATATTTTATAATTCATTCGACACATTCTAACTCCGTATATTTTAAAGTGGATTTATTACTTAAAGCGCTTCTTTTTTCACTTGGTTTTTATCATTTTATTGTTGCTGTTTATTTTCACTGGAGAATTTATTATAGTCATTTTTATTAGTAAAACGATAGAAATATCGAAAGAACTGCTATGTAATAATTAAAACACAAAAGATTTTATGGCTTCCAATGGATCTTATAATTATTGCTCATGTGAGGCGTCTTTTTTAGCCACAACCACGGTTTTTGCAGGCCAATCCCAAAGAAATTTAAAGTCAACCGTATGGATTATCGCTCACCCAAAAAATAAAACCAAAAAAAAAAAAAAAACTGTTGCAAAACATCTGCTTAAGGCTAATTAATTAATTTAATTTAACATCTGCTTAAATTTGCATTTGGGGGAAAATTTCGGCTGTAGTCCGGAGCTTTCCCTTCTACTTTGTTGGTTCAACAGAATGAAATTTATCTCTTTAATTAATATTATTTAATTACTTTTGTTTCAGGTGAGAACACTTTTTACCTTCTTTGAAAAATTTGCAATAGATTATGTAAGTACAAAGCATAAAATGATGTATACTTGTAAATATTTAAACAATACCCAGTTTTAAAGTCGAGTTAATCGAGGATATGCCTCGTCGAAATATCAATTCCTAATTCTAATTGTACTCTGGCTCATTTCAATTATGAGTTTACAGAAAATCTTGGGGGGGGGGATAGTGGATGACCACGACTATAATAGATGCAAACCAATACTGCAGTTTAACTTAACTTATAAGAGAGCCAACTATTCTCCTATATGTGTTCTCGGTTTTAAAGTCGAGTTAATCGAGGATATGCCTCGTCGAAATATCTCTTGATCACAATTATAAGGTTACAGAAAATCTTGGGAAAAAAAATGGTGGATGACCACGATTATGGTTGCAAACCAATACTGCAGTTTGCTAAGAGAGCCAACTATTCTCCTATATGAGCTAACGAGGCCCCATGATGAGCATCACTTTTATAAAATATTCTAATAATTGTGTTGACTCACATGCTTTTAGTATGTTTTGAAAAGTTTGTACATGAACCACAAACAATTTATTTAAATTTTAAAAGCTTGTAATGTTTACGGATAAGGAAAGTTCTAATAAGAAAAACTTAAATTGGTAAATAATCTCTAAAACTCTATCTTTTATCTCCAATCATAACTTCAGATTAAGTTTTTCGTTTTAATAAATACATTTTTCAATAATAAATGCAAACCGTATTACCTGTTTTTACTTTTTTATTCCTTATATTGATATATATTTAAAGTTAATGTTCTTGGGTTATAAATTAGAATACATCCGTGGCCGTAACTCTTCAAAGCATTGCCGGAAGGAAACAGTTTGTTAAAGAATATGAAATATTTTATTTTATTATCGTTCCCTTTTATTTTTTATTGCTTATGCTTTTAAAGAAAACAATTTAAAAAAAAACAACCATGTTGCGATATGTTTACATAACTTTTAGACTTACTCTTCAGTCATGTTTTATATTTCACTTTTAATTTGAAAACAATGATTATGTTTTAATAAAAATGCACACAAAGGAATGTTGGAGTAATTTGATTGTTTCTTCAAGCAAGAAAGTAAAAGGCAATTCAAGATAGAATATATTTTTTGTTCAGACTTTTTCCGAGTTTCGATCTGAAAGAAGATAATGGGGCTTTTTTGTGTGGAGACCTGGGTTTTTCTTTTGAGTTTGTTTTGATACTGAAGTTTTTTTTAGGAGGGGAGTTGCCCGAATTTTAACTCAACTAGCGGCGTTTTTTTCCCAATGCTTTTGGTATCTTGATAAAAGGGTGACTTTTCCCTATTTTATGGGATGGAAATTCTCTTCTCTCTTTTTTTCTGTCAGTTCTCGAGAAATGTCCAAAACCCTAACGTTCCTGATAATTCTTGAGATATGTTCTCAGTTTGTCGGGGGTTCGAATGCTAGACCTTTTCTATATTGATTAAACGGTTCTCGAGAACTTTTCTTTCCTTGATACCTCTAAAGGTAAGTCTATTTTCTCCGAGTTTTTTTTCTTTATCAGAGTATCCTGTCTGTATTCGAACCTACTACATTTCTACTTTGATTTTGTTTTTATATCTAAAGAGATAAAGAAAGATAGGAATCAAGACAAAGAATAAGAGAAGAACAATGTAAGTCGCCTCTCCGCAATAACATTGTAGTCCTAACTTAAATGTGGAACGCTTGGTCCTGTAAAAATGTCATTGTCGGAGCATTGATAAAAAAAAGGATATAGTAGTAATCTCTTTTTGTACGTTTCTCATCGTTAAACATCTAAAGAACAGTCAAAATAATTACAGAATGAAAGAAGTATTTTCATCGAGTTATTTCCATAATGTCAATCCTCTCCTTAATAATTATACAATTTCATGAGACATGATTTGAAGAAGGAAATATGTTTGAGTCAATTTTATCAAGATTCTGTTGGTTTTATAATAAAATATTGTGTATATTATTCCTATTACACAGTCGTGTTACGTTCAAATATATTTCTGTCACGTTTAGTCCCCTTACATCTAATGTATTATGTATACAAACTTTTTAATATGCATCCTGCTTCAATCCAAAGTTTAGATTGAACTCAGGACCAAGAGATGTGACACATTCTGATATTTTTACCTTCTATAAATAATTAGAAATCTTGTATTACTTTATGTAAGACATATGATAAATCTTATGTATCTTAGATATTTATATTTACATATTTTTTTATTTGATTTATTTTTATAATTATTTTGTTTTAGTGCTTTTTCTACTTTGCTATAACTTAATGCTTTGCTTTTACTGTGAGAATAATGAATACTTTGTTATGGAGGTGAAATTGTATCTGTAAATTTTAAGACTTAATACAATACATATGAGTATATATTAATCTTGTTCTTCCGAGGCAAGGCGTCATAATAACAATGTAGATTTTCGGTTAAGTTTTCGTCTCTAAGGAAATCAAGTCTGAAGTTTCTCTTCCTCTAACTGGAAATAGGACCATAAACTAGCAAGTTAAACATCACTGTGCTAACTTCGCCTATAGAGCAATATATGACCTAGTTTTTGCATATATATATATATATTATATCTTTATTTAATAGTTTATAATATATATATATATATATATATATATATATATATATATATATATATATATATATATATATATATATATATATATATATATATTATAAACTATTAAATAAAGATATAACAATACCTTTCTGTATTAGAGGGAAAAGGGAAAGTCCATGTGAAATTATGAATATAATATTCAAAGCAACTTTCGGTTTCTAGTCCAGTGTCAGGACTTAGCATGACTCACCCCGTCCCTTTGAGTTCCTTTGTTTAATTGGCACGCTTTTAGTTTGGTACCCCCCTACTTCATTCCAAATTTGAGAAGACCTGGGTGGGTAAATGAGTGGGAAATAGTACTGACTTGCCTAGTTGGACAGTTAGTACTATGCCCAACAAATTTAAACACCCAGGTCATCTTAAATTTTCAATGAAATGGGTCAGTAATTAATAATATATAATGAGGGGATTTTACATACTTTTACAAAACATTGTTTCTGATCATCTTTTCTTTCCCCGAAATGGGAAAGAAAAGACTTCACTTTGTCTAAATAACTACAACGATAATGAGTTATTTAGTCTAATGTAGATTAGACTAAACATTCCTTTTTCTTAATAGTTATTTAATCAAAGTGGGTCAGTTACGATATATTTACCGGAAGATATGAGTGAGCGATACTAGGTTATTTTCATTCATTTTGATATGTTTAAATTTTAAGAAATAAAATACCTCAAAGAAACTTTCACAAAAATTACAATTCACATTTTAAGTACCTTACCTTGCATTCATTGGAAAAACTCCCTCTCATCTAATTGTCCATTAAACAGAATTGCACTTCGGAAATTTAGACCTTTCTATTCCTGTAAAACTCAACTTATTTTAATTTCGCTTTAGGCAAATCTAATATTTTTTCTGTCAACGAAATAAAATTTAATTGACAATGCCTATTTTAGCATATAACAGGTCATACAATTAAAAAAAAAAAAAAATCCCCAAGAAATGATACAATACTCCCTTTGTCTATGAAATTAGAGAGGTGTTTCTCATATTTCCATTTTAATTCCTGCCCTAAAATAATTTAATTAAATAACCCTACTAGATTATTCCTTTTTCTTAGGGGGGTACCAAACTAAAAGAGGCGCCCCTATACGTCTCTTTTAGTTTGGTACCCCCCTACTAGATTATGCCTTTTTCTTAGGGGGGTACAAAACTAAAAGAGGCGTATAGGAGCACCTCTTTTAGTTTGGTACCCCCTATCTTTTTTCTTCTCTATCTTTCCCCTTTCTCAGCCCCACTGCTTTTGAACATTCCCCTATTAAGATTGTTATTTTTTTATTTATATAAAATACCATTTCAACATATGTATTTAAATAAAATAGACAGGGGGTACAAAACTAAAGTGCTGCCACATGGCGCCTATTTTACCCCCAAACTAAAAGAGTACCGTTTAATTCACGATTTCATCTTTTTTGGCACTGATGATGGCCTTATAGAGACCGAAATCTGTTTTAATTAATAATTACATAATTTTACGTGGTGTTTTACTTCTTCCTAATTTTAAGATTTTTAGTCAATTAAACTTTACGAAATTAAAGTAAATGTCTCTTGGGTAAATTAAGGTCAATAATATATATTTAAATTTTTTATTCAATTATATATATATATATATATATATATATATATATATATATATATATATATATATACATATATGCATATGAGTGTCTGTGTGTCTATGTAAAGTTGAAAGAATTTGATGATATAAAATAAATAATAGGCTGCAGAAAATTGTTAAAGTTTTTTAAGAGTTTGCCAGTGAAAGAGCTTTTCAGGTATTTCATACTTTAAGGTTATCGAATTAACTTGATAAACTTTTTAAACTCTTTATACTACCTTGTAAAAGAAAGTACTTTCACTTCATACCTCGTAAACAACAAGGATCAACACAAACAATATACTCGAGGGCCGGCCAAAAAAAGGACGACAAGGTTAAATATTGTTAAAGTTAAACGACCAAAAACTCGTACGCTTAAAAAAGTCGTTAAGAGAAGCTTAAAACAAAACAAATAATAAATGTTTATAATCCCAAGCAAATTTACTTCTTTCATAATGTTATATCACTGTCATTTCAAGTTTATTGTGAAACACTTGTTTCACTAAACATAAATTACAATATTGATTTATGTAAGTGTAGCCACGGTTTCATGCGTATATTTTACTTTATAAGTAATATAGAGAATCAAAATATATTTTACAAAAACACATACATGAGGCTGCTCATTTATAATGAGTTGCAAAATACACAGCTTACTGAATCAATCTTTTAACAGACAATAACTTTTAAAAAATGCAAAGTTTACAAAAATTTGAGTATACTATCATCATTATACATTTGTCAAAATAATAACTTTTAAAAATTAACTAAGTCAATATATTTGTTTTGTCAAAAAAACAAAAACAAAAACAAAAATAAAATTAGGTTTAGCTATTTTTGTTCCTTTTTATCTATACCTATCTCGTCGAAGAAATCACAGGTAAACTTATGTATGGTACCTCTTGAACCAAACCAAAGTCCTTTAACATGAAAATCTCTTCTCTTAGACCGTGCTTCTCCAAATACTTTTCTCGGTAATAATTAAGACATCTGTCATAATTTTCCTTCTTTTCAAGATGGACCCTCTCTCATTGCTTCATATCTAACCGTATGGACCTCTTCGTAGCAAGTATACCCCTTTTGCTTCATTAAATCAATGATCTTATGCTTGACGTTATGGTGACGGCGAGTATCGAGGTGTTATTTGGAATATAATACATATATATATATATATATATATATATATATATATATATATATATATATATATATATATATATATATATATATATATATAAATTAAATATTTTTGTTATTTATGTATTAGTATAATATAAGTTATCTTCATCAAGAAAATAGCTGATCTCAAGGTAGTTTAATCACTCTTTTCACACAAACTAGGATTTATATGTATACTTACCTTTATGACTAAATTATCAAATTAGAGGGAACTAATCAAAAAATAGTTTTTAGCAGTGAATCCCCTGATAGGGATCATTAGTATTTAATTAAATTAAGTTTATACCATTCAACGTTCTCGGTGACATTTCCTTCCCAAAATTTATATTAATGCTTGTCAATATAATTATCCTTTGCTGTGATAGTCATTTCATTATTATTTTATTGTTAATTGGAAATGTTCGTTGTTTTTATTTATTGTCTATGTTGAATGTTACTTTTGTATTAATTTTTAAATAATTAAAATCTGTTTTAACCATCAATTAGTTAATTGTATTATATCATGACACTCTCTTATGGAGAAAAAATTTTTAAAAAATTTTCGACGTTGACAAATGAAACTTGTAAGTAATTTTACTAATTATTATTATCCAGAATGGTAGGTTGTGGAATATTTTCTAATTTGTTTTTTTTTAAATATTTTATTTTATTATGTTATCAATTTATAAAAGAATAGTTGAAAACGGCTAAAAAATAGTGATCAGTTATGTGTAAATTAAATAAAGTTAAAAATAAAAGACTTGTTGATGAAGTTTTTGAATAAATTAGGATTAATTTGTGAAATCCAAATTATTTGTTACAGTTAATAAAGGATTGAAGATGACCTTAATAAGGGTCGAAACGTTTCCTATGGAAAAATGAAGTTTTATTATTTCTTACACCTTACAGCCATCTTTCACTGCATATATATATATATATATATATATATATATATATATATATATATATAAATATATATATAAATATATATATAAATTAAATATTTTTGTTATTTATATATTAGTATAATATAAGTTATCTTCATCAAGAAAATAGCTGATCTCAAGGTAGTTTAGAGTGTCAAAATAATTCGTAGGCAAAATCGAGGAACAACGCCGGAAAAATATAGATAATCCCCAACACATAAACAAAGGGTTGTACATTTATTTGTGAAAATGCGTGTTGTAGTGTGTTAAATGAAGGAGGAGGACGCCCTGAGTAAAAATATGTGTATTTAGTTCATTTCACACTAATTCATCTTTGGACCATATGCCCTTATAAATGAATTTTTCATCCTCCGTCTATGCTTTTAACAAATCAAAGATAAAATTAAAATATAATAAGAACAAAGTTATTCTTTGGGATTAAAAAAAAAAAAAAATAATCTGTTTCTGACTCAGTAAACTTGGTTCAAGATGGCGGAAAATGTTGATTTTTCAGGCGGCACAACTAGAAGTAAGGAATGATACATACACACATACAGACGTCCTACTGAAAAACACTCAGGAGGTCTTAAAAACACCCAAAACGGATAATTCCGTTGAAATCTCGAAAAAAGATGTTTGAGTGAAAACATAACTTTTCCTACCATAGGTGAGGAAAAGTAAAAAAGGTTTGTAAGGAATTTTTCATAATTCGCATATTTTGTAAGAAAAATATGTTTCTTTGGTAAAAAATAATTGACTTTGGAGTAGTTTCATTCACAATTGGAGTAGTTCACAGGACGACAAAATTTTATTTTAAGGGGTTTATTTAGCGTCGTTATAATAAAAAGTTCTTAAAGATATATAGTTAAAACAAACTTTTAAATAGATATCTGCTTAACTTAAATCAAATTATAATTATTATTAACAAAGGGAGACAGACAGATAAAAATTGACTCCAGCGCTGGGACTTGAACCACGGGCCTTAGCCTATATAAACTTAAAAATGAAATTTCTAATTGATTGTACAAGGTACAGGTACCAAAATGGGTATTTTATAATTATGTATAAGCGATACTTCTCGGTCTAGTTATATTGTCGTTAAAATTGAAAGCTTAATTCGGGACTAGGTATCGTTACTGACAGAGGAAATTATTCTCGAGTGTCGCTCAGTTGGTAGAGCGCTATACTGGAAATATAGAGCCCCGTGGTTCAAGTCCCGGCGCTGGAGTCTATTTTTCTCTGTCTGTCTCCCTTTGTTAATAATAATTATAATTTGATTTAAATTAAAATTTAAACTTTTCATATGATATACTACCTAAAACTTAAAAATAGATAGCTGCTTGATGCAGTGGGGCGGAATTTGGGGGTAAACAAACTTGTTCGATATGTTAAATTGCCTAAAGACTCATTGTGTTAACTAAAAGCATATATTCTTGTTTTTTTTCTACTTTCCTCACCTCTGGTAAGAAAGTTATTGTTTTAACCCAATTTTTTTTTTTTTTCGAGATTTCAACTGAATTATCCGTTTTGGGTGTTTTTAAAACCTCCTGAGTGGTTTTCAGTAAGACGTCTGTGTGTTATCATGGTAGTGCCCAGGGCATTTAACCTAGACAGTTGAAACTTGGCAGAAAAATCATCTGTCCTTACTTATAGTTGCGCCGCCCGGAAAATCATCATTTTCTGCCATCTTGAACCCAGTTTGCTGAGTCAGAAAAAAATTTAAAAAAAAACGAAAAGTGGTTCGATCGAGTTGAAATTTGGCACGAATGTGCCTCTCTTTATGACAAACAACTCTACCAAATTTAATTTTGATATTGGCCGCCATTTTGAAGTTATCGATTAGGAATTTTGAAACTGACGGTTATTATTACCAAAAGTATAAATACGTTTTAGACGTATAGCATATCGTTGGAATCGGAATAAATATTAAAAAAAGATGAAATTCCATTAATTAGTTTAAAAGTTATAAGTGAATATAATTATTTATTAATTAATACTTACCTTATTTGTTTATTAATTTATTACTCTGATACTTTTGTTAAACGTCAGTTTGTTTACATCTGTCAAAATTCCGCCAAAATTCAAATAATTAAATAAATGAAATAAAAAAACCGTTTAGTTAAAAAAAAAAAAATGACAATAAAAAAAAAATCAGTTAGTTATTAAAAACTAGTTTATAAAAAAAGTTATTAATTCAAAACGGTCACCCATCCAAGTACTGACCACGCCCAATGCTGCTTCCTCCTGCTGCGAAGCCGCAGGAGAGGCAACTTTAGTGACATCCGAAGTGAGGAAAAGTTTCGAGGTACCCCGTTCTCGATTTTTTTTATCGTAATTTGGCATATTTACTTATTTATCTTTAAATTGTATTTTAATAAATTTTTAATTTATTGTGACGTAATTAATTTATTTTAATCATTATTATTAAAATAAATAACGATTTGCTTAAATAATTATAAATAGAAATTTTGGAGTAGAATTAGTTTAAAGCATAATAATATATTCAAGTTATAGAAGATAGAAAATGTTAGTTCTCCTTCTTTTTACAAAACTCGTTTATCTTTTACTCTCCTTCAGACAGACTAAATCCTTTAAGTATGCTTTTAACGCAGACTACTCTAGTTATTTAGTTTATAAGTATTTATAATGGATGATTCATAGGATTAGGTATATCTGGTATTAAAGAAGTTAATTCATTTTAGAAGTAAGAGCAATTTATTTAGAAGATGCGAGTCACGAGGAAATCAGCCACATAATCTACATTAACTAGCTAAGGAGGATTTATTTAACATCAATTATTATTGTTACAATGTTCCGATATCCCTAATTTTATAATATTATTACCAATATTTTGGACAGGAACTTGACGCATAGTCAATGAAATGAAAAGAGCAAAATAAATTTGATAAAAATGTACAAAAGAAATCTATAGCAAACATTTGTATGTTCGGATAGTTCTGCTGCATTTTCTGTTACTTACTTATTAAGTTTGATGTGATTATTCTTTATTCTCATTTAAGCGTCCCAAATTTAGAGCTAAAATTAATTTCTCCTAGGGGTATGATTTTTCTGATCATGTATGCCAAATTAAATCGAAATCAGCCCAGTAGTTTAGGTTCAACTCGTCTGCACAGACTCTAAACAGTATACAGACAGACGTTTATAAAAACCATTTTTTGGACTCTAGGGTAAAGGTCTCTTGAGTCCACCGTGTTATTCCATCAAAATTGAATTATCAATATTTTAATTATTTTCTTTATATACATATCTACCTGCTACGTATATATGAGAAAGTGAAAAGCAAACCTTAGCCACTCAGTGGAAAAAAAGACTTGGAATGAGAAGCTAAAAGGGGATTAAAACAGATCGTGGTTACTATTTTTCAACGTGGCTGTTGAAAAACAAAATGCATTGATTGGTTTGGAATGGTACAATAATTGGTAGAAAGAGAGAAAGGGTCCGAGTCGCCAGGGAGCGTTCTGGATCCCTCCAGAATTAATTTGCTTTAATTGAATTTGCCGCTATAAGCCTCAGTTTGGTGTCTTCATCCCACGGAAATCGAAATGGACCTATACAGAATCTATCGGCGGGACCCAGAGGCATTTTCCACTCATCCCCTCTTCTATAACCTTGGTTTCGTTGGAGGTTTAAAGCACATAACTCCAAGAGATTCCATCCGATCCGGATGTTAGAGGTGTCGATCGATCGAAACTCTTAATTTCCAAAGGATTCTACTTAATGAATCCTGGATAATTTGACCTTTAAAATTCAGTTTAAACAATCAAAATTTTATAAAATCCTTTCAAGAAGTTTATTTGGATTTGTTTAATATGTTGAAAGTCGTTCCATCAAACACGACAAAGGTCTATACGTATTAAAAATAATTTTATAATGAACTCGATGTTATTGACAGAAAGATGAAAACGATAAAGGATATTAATTCGAGTATGAATAATACGAATGGTAGTTTAATTATGAAATTTGAAATGAGATCTGTTTTTGATTGTACTGTTGTAATACCGACGAGTACTTGTTTGTTGAGTTGCTATACATTCCATTAGTCCGCTTTTCAAACCTTATATTTTTAAACAGACTTGATTTTAATATAATTTATATTTTCAGATATATATTGAAAGATTGGTTGAATATATACTATTAATATTGTTAGTGATGTAATTAAAACTAGTAGATTTTCTTCAATAATATTTATTAAAAAATATTTATGATCACTTATAATACACCGAATATGAGGATATATATGAGATAAATATAATATGAAGCTTTCAGTTCAAAAAATTTGTTAGAGATGAATATAAGCTTTCTTATTAAGCTTTATTCACTCTATTATTTAATATATTTGTGAGCTTATTATCTATAGGACTAAAAATATTCTCCAGTAGGTACATTGCTTTAGTGCACAGAAGAATTGTTCATTTTTTTCTTTTTACATAATATTTATTTCAATAATTATTTTTAAGAAGTCATTTAAGAATCCCACTGGAAGTGATAATATAATATTTAAAGTTTAAAACCAATGCCATAAGTTGTAAAACGATCAGGGCCGATTTAACTTAACAAACCGGCACGTTTGGCACGTGCCCTAGGGCGCAAGAGTTTTGGAGGTGGTGGAGGCTTGGGTGGACACGTCTAAATTTTGAAAGAAAACATAAAATATGCGGAAAATGTTAAGATTAAATAAAATATTCCTTTTCCTAGAAAAATTTTCCCCCATGAAATTCTAAATACATCATTATAACAGTATGTGCGTAAGAAAGAAGAGTATTTATTGTAATTAGCCGTTGCAGATACTGTGCGTTGCCCTCTCGTTAAATATAGCTCGTTTTGTTGCAGTGGTAAAAGCCTGCACATAAGCTACTCTACTATTTCCATTTAATTTGTACATAGGTTAAATAACTTTTTTCTATCACAACTTAACTTCATAACTTTTCATAACCAAATGGTGGGTTGTACTCTAAAAGTACTTACAAACATCCAATGAAGGGAATCATAAAAATGAATGGATAAGAATGATAGGACGAGAAACGGACTATACGATATATTTTCTGATAAATCTCTAATCTCCGGGTCTGAGCTGAGGTACACCAGAGACATGTTTCGGACTAGGTCTTTCTACCAATCATTGATAGTCTTATTGCTCAACTTAAAAATCTAATAGATTGTTACGATAAGCTGATTACTAGGTTTCAAATGTTTACAAAATTCAATGAGAACGAACCACAGGACTTAACAGGCCAAATATTAGCCTTGAGCTACTAAGACATATTGTATATGAAAGAAGTTTTACAAGATGAAAAGTATACATATTAGACTTAGTAGAATGTTAGTTGCCAAGAGATGATTTTAGGGGTTCCTACACATTGCAGTTATGATTTGTGTAATAACCCAAACAGGAAATTGGTTGAAAAGCACCAAAAAATAAACCCTCAAAAACTAGGCGTTATAGTTTAAGGAACTGAAGTGCGTAATATGGCGAAAGAGCAGGACGCATTGAGTAAAATTATATATTTATTTATTTTTTTACCAATTTATCTTTGCTTCATGTGTCCTTGAAAATGTTGTTTTTTCGTGACCCCCCCCCCTCTATTTCTTATCAAATCAACGAAAAATATAAACCTTTCTCAGTTTAAATTATATTAGGCTTCAGACCCTGGGTCAAGGCCCAGGGTCTGCATAGGCAGATTTGAAAAGTATATAACCCAAGAACAATATATTTAAGCCTCTACAAGTTTTGAGTCTTGGGAGAGGTTTCAGTGGAATAAGCTCATGCCTCATTATCTAAGGGTGCTTCCAAGGGACATGCTTCTTACTCTCCTTGTGACTAAGCCAGACTCTGGCCTATGTCATCTTAACAAGGGGGTCAATATGGCATCTTGTAGACACGTAGCTTTAGGTGTTTCTCAGGGCGCTAACCTCTACACTTTATACTTCATCATATTTCCATTTATAAAATATGTAACTTGACAGAGAAAGTGTTTTATCAGCTCCTAATTACCGTATGAAATTGTTCAATAAATATATTATTTTATAATCATTATACTAAAATCAATACACTAGAGCTTCAATTATCCATAGGTTAGTTATCTAAACGTCCAATTATCCGAAATGGCTTCATGGAAAACGAATTAATTCTTAAAAGCCGCTTAATTAATTCTTAAAATGAGCGTTGTTAGCTGTATACTTATATTTTTGACTGTGTACTTTAGATAAATAAACAAAGATGCTTTTTGTACAAACGTGATCGATTTATATTACACACCCTGCGTTGCCGTGTGAATTACATTACTAATATTACTTACCACGTCTACCCGGCCATGACTGAATCAAGGGCGATACGAGGTCGTGGGTTTGATCCCTCGCCGGGATGCTCTAATTTCATCATACTCTATTCGGCGGTACAATGTACAGAGGTATGATGTGTGAAGTGGCTGGAACTCTCTATCACTGGGATAGTAAAATGGGCCTAAAAGATGGCCTAATTGCTAGGTTCGAACAAATGGTTCGTCCTACCCGTCTAGTATAGTACTGTAGGAACGCCGAGAGAATGTGCGTGGAAAAATCGATCTTGGGTCGAACTTTTAAACTAACTATCGACTTCGCTTCTAGATATATCGATGTTCCTCTAAGCAGAGTCCCGTCTAGGTGTGTCGACCTTTTCTACCTTGTTTAAAAAGTGACATTTTTTCGGCACATTTTCACAATGCCCAACTTTAACATCTCACTGCTTTAAGAGTTCTTATCCAAATCAAACCAAATAGACAGGGTTTTTAGAACTCATATAAATGTAGAAGCCTACGAAGTTTCAATTCAAATGAACCCGATGAAAGTTATTATTAAACATTATTTTTAACATTTGTTGATACATTATTAGAAAATAATAAGTAATATTATTATGTTATCAAAGTAATAGTTTAAAACACATGATATCTTACTAATTTTAAAACTTAATCTGATTATAGATTATAAAATAATATTTATTTTAAAAAATGTATAACATTTTTAAGAAAAACATTAAGTATACAAATTTTATTAAACATATTTTAAAAAAATCGTTTCTTTGAAACGTATTTTTTTCTTTACTTTTCTATTAAGGTTTTGTCTTAAAATAATAAGCCAGTCCTATTATTTTAACCCATCTTTGCTATCAATGAAATATTTTAAAACGCATGATATCTTACTAGTTTTAAGCAGTATGTAATCTTTATCTGAATAATATTATGTACTCTAAATATTGATAGGGCACGAGCTACTTACGGGCAGGTAGGACTTAGGATTATAAAAAGCGGAAGGATGAAGGAATGGGATTAGTTACCTTTGGGTGGTGATTGACCTTAGTTTGGATTGGGATAAACCCTTTGAAGTGCAATTTTTCATGGAAAATTGTAAAAATTTATACATATTTGCAAGAAAATAATCTCATAATACAAGCCGATTTCCTTTCAACAAACTGTCCCGCTAAAAATGGAAAAAAAACAACATATTTTTCAGTCAGTCTTAGGACAATCGCTTTGTCGATAACATCTTATATTTCCGTGGTCATATCATTCGTATTTGGCATCTCATTAGAAAATTTGAACTGGCACTCTTACTTGGATTTCTCTGCTCAACGTTTTATTTTTATCTGTAAGTACATAAAATTACTTACTTTGGTAAATACGAGTACATCCCATCTCAACGTATAGTTTTTTTGTGCGTGTTTCTCATGTTCGCCTTAATTTTCAATTGTCATATATAAATTGTTCTACTTTAAATAATGGATAACAATAGAAATATTTGTAAAAGAAATAGAGGAAAAACAATTCACAGCGATTTTTGGGTTAATTTGGATATCAGATCCCATTAAATTCGTTAATTACTATAAAAATAATTAACTTTTTGACTTGAAACTTCGTAGGCTTCTACATTTATATGAGTTCTAAAATCCCTGTGAATTTGGTTTGATTTGGGTAAGAACTCTTAAAGCAGTGAGATGTTAAAGTTGGGCATTGTGAAAATGTGCCGAAGAAATGTCACTTTTTAAAGGTAGAAAAGTTCGAGTACCTACTATAGAGGGGACTCAGCCTAGAGGAATAGCGATATATCTCCAAGTAAAGTCGATAGTAAGTTTGAAACTTCGACCCAAGATCCATTTTTCCACGCACATTCTCTCGGCGATCCTACAGTACCTTACTACTACTATTACATCCTTCCTTTTCAACCACCCTACACATCGTTATGTATTACTGTACATAAAATAGTTATTTAGGAGGGGGGGGGGGGGGCTAATATGTGTTAAATAGTTATTACGATTTATTTGGGGAAGGTTGTTGATAGGGTTCGTTTTATAATATAATGGTTTTAAATAAAATTATGCATTTTTATCTTATGAATATTTACTTAGTTTCCGAAGGAAACTAAGTAAATTTATAGCGACTAGGCTGGATCTTCACTCTCGTAATTCTTTCTTCCAACTCCGAAAGCCTTCTGAATTAGCTTAAATTTTATTCGCAAGTATTAAAATACCTTTCTCTCTTCTAGTCTTACAGCTACAACTGTTGCTCCGAAATTTGCATAATATAATATTGTGTAATCCTTGCGGATATTCCCTCAAGGAAACCTTGTTGCCTGAAATTCCTCTTGTACAATTCTCACTGGGGAGATTTCTCTACAATTCCTCTCCTTGGAAATTTTACCACCCTTTCTAAATTTACAATTCTCTGTTGAATTAAACATGTCGGTTTGTAAGAAATGTTACAGATTTCATACCTTCTCAGGTTCCTTACCTTTTACCTTTAAATCCTGATAATGCTATTATTTATGTACTTTTTAATGTAAATTCTTGAATTTTTGATAATCGAACTTATAAAAAAATTAAGTTCTTGACCAAAACTCGATTTTTATTGATATGACTTCAGTAGTAATATAAAAATATTAATATTGAGAGAATTAGTTTGGTCTGCCTAATTTTAAGGAAGAATTCATTTTAATAATTTAATATTTCTAATTTTTTCAAGGGAAAGAGGAAGAGGCAATTTTCCCCTTTAACTCAAACGAATTATTTAAATTATTCATAATTATTTATAGCAATTAATTGATGAATGTATTAAAAATAAAGTATAGCCCATGAATATATTTCAAACATTCATAGTTAAGTGCATTTAAACAAAACACATTAATTCGAGAGAGAAATATGCAAAATTATGCAGGACATTTTTATGAATAATTTGCCTGAGACTCTAGGTTAACTAGATTTATTTATAATTTGTTTATATCTTTTATATTATTAAAAATAGAAAAAATTATAATTTCATAAGAATTAAATTATTAATTAATACAAAAAATACGAATAATTGATTGTATATATATATATATATATTTTTTTTTTGACATGAAACGTCTTAAAAAAGGATCCCATTCTAAAGTTCTGCCACAGTTAGTGGTGAAACGCTTGAAAAACCCCGCTTTTGCTGCCCGCAAATATTTTATTATATTTTGTGGTCCAAGGGTTTAGACGCCGAAAAGTAAATGTGATCTTAAAATAGACTTTCGTCCGCTACTTAACGTGTGCATGGCGCAAGTTTGTGGGCCTACTGCCTACGTCATCAAGCTTTGAAGAAGGGTCTCGAAATTTACTCCGCTTGACCGATAAGGTCATAAGTCCACAACAGAAATAAATAGACAAGTGATTCTTGCGTCGTCGTATAGATCTTTAATTAATTTATAAATTTAGGTATGACAAACATTTTAAAGTTGTTAAGTGAAAAGTTGTGCCGGGTAAAATTTTGAAAAATGGACGAACGTAAGAATTTTTCTCGCAAAAAATATAACGGGTGTGTAAAAATACTACCCACACCAATTTTTTACATTAATGAAATAAGGGAAAAATGTATTCACATTTTCAGAAATATATCATTATATTATACTATAGATGACAATGACATTTACCAGGAAACGGCTGATAGCTTCATATTTTGAATACGTAAAATCTTCAACTTGAAAAGTTCAAGGGTCAATAAATGGAATATAGATTCCACATCCGTTTAATTGAAATAGGGGATTTAAAGGAATAAATAAAAAGTTTGCGAAAAAACTAACAAGTATATGTCAGGAACAGATAAACCTAAATGTCGAGAGACAATTTATTACATCCAACTAGTTGAATATCCAAGAGTTGAATATGACAACTCTTCTCAAATAAATAACTGGCAAATAAAGAGTACATCAAATAATTAGTTAAAAAACTGTACCATTTATAAATTAAGAACTCACTTCAACTTTGCTCAAAACCTTGACTACAGTTTTCCACCCAATATTGAAAACTATTACTAATTTAACTGTACGAAGCAGCTGATAGGTCTCGTTTTAAAGCCAATTTGTAGTTTGTTTGAGGACAGAATTGGGTGCAAGTTTTGAGCGAGTTTACTTCCCTTGGGCACCCTCTATAACACCTCAGATACAAGGAAATAATTAAAACAAGAGAAAACTAGTCTAACGAGCAGATAGAAACCTCCGAGCTCTTTTCAACAAATACTCTCAAAACTAATACTCACTTAACTAGTTTGGCAAACATCGTTATTTTGGAATTATTAAAACCAAATATGTATATTCGTATTTCAGTTTCGTTTGTTTTAATTAATGGGTAACCCGTCCTACCGTTTTAAATCACAAAGTTTAATTTCTTATTGATGCTCGAATAACTACTTTTTTTGTCACTGCTTTAACTTTTGAAAAGTTCTCGGTATTTACATTTATACCTACACGCCGTCTGAATACGACGTCGTATTCTTAATTTTGTTTTCCTAACTAATATCTGTAACAAGAAACTTGTTCATACTTGCTTACCAGCATTTAAATAATAAAAACATTGGACACAAAATGTATTAAATAATTTTTCAATTAATTTGCGAACAGTCAAACATCTGGTTTGATTCCAAAAAACCTGGTACGGGGTACCTCGGAACTTTTCCTTACTTCGGATGTCACTAAAGTGGCCACTAAGTAGTATTTGTATTTTGACAGGTGTAAACAAACTTTGACGTTTAACAAAAGTATCGCACTAAGTAATAATTATGTTCGCTTATAACTTTTAAACTAATTAATGGAATTTCATTTTTTTTTTGTTTTTTTTACCGGTTCCAACGATAAGCTTTACGTCAAAAACGTATTTATACTTTTGGTATTAATAACCGTCAAAGTTTCAAAATTCAAAAATCGATAACTTCAAAATGGCCAATATAAAAATTAAATTTGTTGGTGGATTTGTTTGTCATTCAGAGATTTGGTGGATTGTTGGTACATTCGTGCCAAAGTTTCAACTCGATCGGACTACTTTTCGATGTTTTAAGATTTTTTTAAATATTTGCTATTGGGTTCAAAATTCATACATCAATGTTGATTTTCCGGGCGGCACTACTAGAAGTAAGGACTGATTTTTGTGCCAAATTTCAACTCTAGGTTATATTCCCTGGGTGCCACGATGATAAAACACATACATATACACTATACACACATACACACCTACTGAAGTCATGCTAAAAACCACTCAGGAGGTCTTAAGAACACCCAAAACGGATAATTAAGTTGAAATCTCGAAAAAAAATTGTTGAGTGAAAATATAACTTTTCCTACCATAGGTGAGGAAAAGTAAAAAGAGAAAATAATTTTTTATAATTTTAAAATGTCTTGCTGTCAATTACTAAGAAACATAATAGTCAGGGTGCCCATAGGCAAAAAAGTAACTTATACATACTCTTTCCAAACCTTTTTGTATGGCTTGTTTAGGCAAAGTCTGACAGCGTCTTCCTCTGTGACTTTTTTTAGTTTTGGGTTTTTTTTTTATTTGAACCCTAAAATTTTGACGCGTTAGACTTGAAAAACGGAAAAAGTTCTGCGTCAGACAATATTAAAATGTTGATTTATAGGGTTCAAATAATGTATCTTGACAAAATCAGCTGGTTATTAATCATTAATTAATATTAGTTCATATTAATTAATATCCATTATTATTAATTAAAATTAATTAATATCATTCATTAATAACTGGCTGATTTTCTCAAGATACATTATTTGAACCCTATAAATCAACATTTTAATATTGTCTGACGCAGAACTTTTTCCGATTTTCTAGTCTGACGCGTCAAAATTTCAGGGTTCAAATAAAAAAATAACGACCCAAAACTAAAAAAAAGTCACAGAGGAAAACGGTGTCAGATTTGGCCTAAACAAGCCATACAAAAAGGTTTGGAAAAAGTAAGTATAAGTTACTTTTTTGCCTATGGGCACCCTGACTATAAATGTAGTAACATAATTTTATATTTTTATGTGGTTGCATAAATAAATAATCATGGATCATGCAAAACAAATTCTGGATCAACACTTCTAGCTGCAAATCTAGAAGAGAGCGAGTGGTATTTTAATATTATTGAATAAAATCTAAGCTAATTCAGAAGGCCCTTGGAGTTGTAAGAAAGAATTGCAAGTGTGAAGATCCAGACTAGTCGCAGCTCCAGTCTAGGGCCTTGGGTACTTCAGTCCTTTGGAAAATTAGGAAATATTCATAAAGATTAACCTCTTAAACCTATTTTAAACCATTATTTGTATTATAAAATTTAAACCCTTTCAACAACCATCCACATACAGATCATGATTAGCATTCATAACTGTTTGTGAATGCAGGGCTCTTGTCACTTTAGCCCGCGTGGCCCGGAGGAACTAATTCTCCCTCCTTGTCTCTACCTCCGGTGGTAGGCTACCTGGAGTCCAGGCTTCCCCTCCCCTAAGTACTCTCGTCTTGTGTCTCGTCCCGTCAACATCAGTTCCCTCATGTTGCATTCATAACTCTTACCGCACCTTGTATACCAATTTTAATTGTGTGTTCCGTGTTCAGTGTTGTGTGTAACCGCACCCGCACCGCAAATCGCAATACAGTCCAACGCAAAACCAGCGCACAATAACTGTTACTTATTTTCTTTTCTTTTTTTTATCAGCAATCCTAATGTTTCAAATTTTAAAGAGAAACGTTGGTACCCATTGGGGAAGACTAGGTACTATCGAAAAACTTAGCATATTTATCAACAATAAGCTTTATTTACATAGTTTTTTTAAGAATACAATTTTTTTTATCAAAAGTTATTACGTGGATAACTTTACATCTCACATCTTGTTGTTAGAAAGAGTTGTTTTGTTCCTTGTTGAACTAAGTTTTTTCAGTAAGTAGAATGTGCTGCTGGGTATATAACTTAAATGTAATGATAGTCTGAATAAATTCTACTTTTCTTCGAGTGTATTTTCCCCTACATAATCTACAGATTGATTGGTCCTTGAAGTTGCTGTGAATCAATCTTGTAAGACCTGTTCGATAGAATTCTGGAAAATAAATATTGAAGGTGCTTCTTGTAGAGCCCTTTTATAATTTTTTAAGTAACGTTTCTCGCTTTGTCTGTTTCCAAGAAGAAAATATATTTTTTAATCATATATTGTTCTCTAAATTATTATTCTCTAAGTAGAAAGGTGTTAGAAATAAGACTAAAAACAAAAAGGAAAGCTAATGCAGTTTACCCTACTCAGTATCATGGATTCACCTTAGGATTTAATCTTGCTCATTCGTCGACCTGCACTTACAGCTTTCCGACAATAAAATATCTTTATATGTGGTGTGGTAAGAGTAAATTCTACTTTTTTGGTGTCATAACACCATGTGCTTAAAGATAGTAGTCGAAGATAGTAGTCGATTTCAGCCATTCTGGCTGGCTTCCAATTTTACTTCTGTCTAAAACTTATCCTAGACACATACCCCAATGCTTTATATTAAAATCCTCCTTTGTCATTTTTAGAATTAGTAAATTCAGGACTATTCCATTACTAAACAAATGATTGTGCCTTATTTTACGTTATTGTCTATTGTATCTTCTAATTATGAATTAAGTTTGAATTATTGCCATGCAAAAAAAAAAAAAAAAAAAAAAAAAAATGCTATCAATCTTTAATAGACTACTCGTTCGCAAATGGTGCTGCTAAACTTTTTAGTGGTGATTTTTAAGGTTTTCTAAAGGAATTGTGATTGAACTATTCGGCCCCCACGTTTCTTAATTCCATTTCAGACAAAAGACTAAAAAATAATATAAATAGACTCTCATAATCGTATAACTTGTTTAGACACAATCCTGTCTTTTATTGGGTTATAAACTTTTCCGATTAAATTGAAAAACTAAAAGTTAATATTTGTTCACTACAGTTATAAATTGGCGACTTAAAGAAATAAACAGAATTTGATTTTCTCAACAAATATGATTTTAAGTCAATTCTGTTATCGAGTGTGTATAAACTAGTAACATGGGGGTCAAATATACTAAAAATGAAATATTGTAACTTTCTCTCTTGCTTTCCCTTTAACTTCAAAATACATATAAGGAATAGAATGGTAGAAGGGAATGTTTCTTGCGGCACACCATTACCGCATCCTACAATATTTATTCTAAACCCTTTTTTAAGATTATGTAGGGTTATGCTCTAATAAGATACTGGGGCATCTAGGTGCTATTGCTTTTTTCCTTTGCCATCTGACTTTGTACATATTATTCTAATTAATTTGGTTTAAATTTTTCCCAATCATCAACCCTGGATCAGATTTCACATGCATTTGTCTCCGACATATTGCTTATTATCTTATACTATATGATTATGCATGCTTTCGTGCGAGATTATCTTCTATCCGTGAAACCGGGGCTCTAATAACCTTCTTGGCTTAGTTGAATAATTATATTATTAAACAGCCTGGTTTTCCGGTGAAATCCGCGTCACGAAGGGGTTGAAGTCCGACTTTTCGCTTCCACTACTGGAAGCATCTTCAGGTGTGTGCTCCATCGCGATGTTTACTTGAAGCAACAAGATATACTGTTGTTTGTATGTAAGTCTTGTTGTTGCTTACGATGCACCACACCCCTGAAGATGCTTCCAGTAGTGGAAGCGAAACGTCTGACTTCAACCCCTTCGAGACGCGGATTTTACCGGAAAACCAAGCTGATTTTGACAAGTCTACCCGTGGAAGCCTACGCGCCAAGACTATATTATTCTTTAATGCTATAAAAATGTTAATATAGATTTTATCTTTAGTCGCTTAGCTAATAACTTCATCTGGTAATATAATAATAATAATATAATAAGCCTTTATTAAAACAATAGATTAATACACTATTTGTTAGTTATTTATCATATACATTATACAATATACATAGTTGTTTTAAGTCGGCATACGCCGAGGCCCCATTAAGGGGTAGGAGTTACCACCTTTTCGTTTATACTCATTCTTTAAATTTAATCAGTTTATCACATTTACTTAAATTTTTAGTTCCCAATAAGTTCTTACATTTAATAATACGATATATAACTTTACTAAACTATTTATAATTTATCAAACATAACAATACTTTATAACAATATGAACAACAATCAGTATAACATTATTACTATAAAATAACAGCACACAAAACAATACTACTTAACATTACAAACAACAATCATTATAATTACAACTATACTAACAATATCTGTACTATAATATTTTCAATAATAATATATTTATTTTTGTTCGAGTACAATTAAATCTTTCTAGCCAAAGTTCATTCACTCGTTTCTTGCTATTTTGCTATTATGTTTCTTATTTATTTATGTAATTAAATATACCTATCTCTCTTTTTGTATTTTATCTAATTTTTATAGAGGTAAACTTTACAATATATATCAGCCATTCTCTTCCACTCATTCCTATCATGTGCTATTCTTTGCCACAAACTTTTCCTATCTATAACCCTGCGCATTTCTTCATCCCATCTTACACTCGGTCTTCCTTGATTTCTTTTTCTGTCTCTAGGGTACCACGACATCATTTCTTTGGTGAATCTATCATCCTTCACTCTAACGATATGTCCACTCCATCTCCATTTTCTCTCAGTCATAGTCTCACCTATATCCGCTAGCTTTGTTTGATTCCTAACCCAAGTATTTGATTTCCTATCCTTCCTACTAATCTTAATCTGGTAATACTTTCTAATAATAATATTAATCAATTTTCATATTAGTAATTCATGATGCATGACTGTTTTTATTTGCCAATGTAGTTTATGTAATTGATTACTTGCCTTTAGGACAGCCATGACGTGTAAAATCAGAATGAAAGGATTTGTGACTATTTACGATAACAAGAGGGAAATTCTAAATCAGACAATTTATATTTCTCAATGATAAAGTCAGCAGACTAAGGCTTATATCGGCAAATCCAATTAAAGCAAATTAATTCTGAAGGAATCCATTGCGCTCCCTAACGGCTCAATCTGGACCCTACCTCTCTTCAATCATTGTGCCATTTCAAATCAATCAATGAATTTTGATGAAGTAATTTATAAAACTAGATTCATCTCTATGTTATTTTCAGGCTGTATTATTTCAAACCAAGATTACCTGTTATTAGTATGCAATGAAATTACAATAACTGACTCCTGTCCTGTGTATAATCGTTTGCACAAGTTAAAACTCAGATTTAAGAACTAATATCTCTGTTTTACTTCCTAGAATGTCGAAGGTGACAAAAGCATTTCATCATCCTTTTTTGTTTTTAATTTCTTAGACTTTAATCATTTCTGGTTTGAAATCCCCTTTCAGATATCAGAAAACATTTTCGGTCTTGTCTCTGTCTGTCCGTCAACGTTTTTGCGTACCAACATATTTTAATAACTATTCTTAGGTCGTAATAAGTCCATAGTTTGTAGTCCAGTTATTTTAGTAAAAAATATAGCCTCTGTTTAAAAAAAATCGGAGCTACAATTTTTTTTGCTTTATTTTGACGTTCTGAAAAACATATCCAAAATCGGCAACGAGATCGCGGTCGCGTTAATAGATATTCAAGGGCAAAGGTCAACCAATTCTGTTATTTGCGAATAACTCGCTTCCTATAGCTTGGACACCAATCAACGTGGTTATAATTGATTTTATTGATTTTTTTTAATGTCCTATTTGTTTAATCTATTGTTCTCTTGTCAATTATTTTGACATCTTTGAAGAAAATGATTGATTTTTACTAATTCCCTATTTGTACAAATGAACATAAGCAATGTTACGTTATACGTTCTTCATAATCAAATGCCATTTAAAACATAATATAGATCAGCACGAGTTCTATGTAAGTTTTTTGGCAGAAATGGCCCATATGGTTTATAAGCTTATTATCTATATAATCTCTACCATTGTGAAGTCCGATATCTGAATATTGCTTACTTCATGTGGCCCGCTATGGACCATCTTATCCAGATCTTGCCCTTCAACTATAAAGATTGGAGACCCCTGGTCTAATTTGTTTATTTTTTTATCTACGTTTTTGTCAAAATTGTTTTGTTTTTACACGAATCAAATCATCAACTTAGGTATATTTAATGTGCGCAGGCGGCTGAACACTACTTTCAACTTACCATCAACATTTTTTAAAAATTATGAGTTCTTTTAAAGATATAGGTGTAAATAAAGGTATGTTTGTGCGCATGTGGAAGAGAAAAAATAGAGAATGCAGAGGGTTACAACTTTTCACACCAACAATGGGCTAATAATGCCCTAACATTAAATTTTAGTAAAATCGGATGAGTAGTTTTAAAGATATGTTATTTCACAAAAATTGAATGACAGACAGACATAAACGAGACCAAACATGTTCCTTGATGTCTGAAACGGATTTCTATAATCGGAGACATAAAACATTGACGTATTTTAGAACGATTACATAGCTTGCGTTACCTTTGGTAAGCAACAAATGTGGGGGAAATTAAACAAATTAGTCACTAATGGGTCGTATAAACAAAAAATCAATAAAGTTCGCTAAGTTGCGAAGAAGCTATGTGCTGTTTTAATTGGTAGATTATTATTTTTTTAATTAAATGATAATAAAATATAAAATGTTAGAAGATGACTCAAATTGTATGTGTTCCCCTTACTGATAAGCCATTGTTCTAGAATTACACATTTTCAATGTGTAATCCCGATTCATCCATCAGTATGACGCCCCAAAGTATTTTATGTATAAGAACGATATGTGCTGGTCACAATTTCATGATTGACTGCTAGTTTTAACTGGATATTGAGCTGCTTTTATTTTGTGAATTTTAATACTGGTGATATTGGAAAATATAAGAGTTTATAAAGTCCAGGATATTTACACATAATGATGGTAAAATATGATACCAAGTAATTTATTATTCACAGGATATTGATGCTTTACGGGTCGTATGTTCTTATCTTCCTCCTGTTTCGAAATATAGATTAATAAAATGTATGGATAGATGTTAAACCATTGGGGTTTTACCTCTTAAAAAGTGTCGCTATAAACCTCAACCACAAATTTAACTATCTTTCGGCAATTGAATAGGTTAGACTAATCTAGATAATTATTAAATGTATTATAATAATAGTATAGCTATTATTATTACTCGTATTATATTTGAAAAAAAAATTGTTATTTAACATATTATTTGTAATCATTATGTATGTTTATTGCTTATTTTATTAAGTTTTACACATTTTATATTACAAATATATAGTTCCATGTTAAATTATGAAATTTGTTATTAGGACATTCAAAGTTTTAAGACATTTATAAATATGTAAAAAAATATATATATATTTGGACGCATTTTGTGAAATATTTTACACTGAAATATCTAATTCACCTAGTTCTAAATATTAGGCTCTATATTGTTTGTCAATTTATTTTGTTATCCGATAGATATCTATTCAAAATATTATGTAATTCATATTAAAGTAATTTTATTATTTGATCTTAAGTTTTCAATATTGATATTTGTGTTGAGTAATAGTTTGCTACCCTATGAATAAAGTCCATCAGCATCGGTGAGGGCGTGTCACACGCCGGTTACTTGAGGTCAAACGCTGATTTGAAGGGATAACTAGATGGTTTTGTATGCCAATTACAAGGTTTATACACTTGATGGAGCGACACACGTTACCTATCCAGTCACAGAGTTAGTTAGTGTTTGAATGACATGTATACGAGGATAAAGTAACATAACATACCTCTAGGCTAGGTCAGATCACAGCCTTTTGAATGTTGAAAGCTGCTTTGATAATAAAGACATTTCAATTTACGTGGAGAGAGTTTGTTTTATTCCTTTGAGATCAACTCCATTTACGCGCCCATAACTAACAACTACAAACCACTGTCTGAACTTACGACTTAATATAATTGCAAATACGAAGATATTTCCAATACAGTAATAAATAAGAAAAATACTTATTTAAAATACTAATTATATTAAATTAAAATAATGACTACATAATCAATCTATCTATATATATATATATATATATATATATATATATATATATATATATATATATATATATATATATATATATATATATATATATATATATATATATATAATATATATATATATAAATAAGAATATGATTCGGCCTGAAAGACACTATAGAAGACAGTAATTCGGGAGAAGGCCAATAAAAACACAGTTATCCTAGGCTGCCAACGTTTCGATATTGCACAAATATCTTCATCAGGGCGACCCCTGGAAGAGAAACCAAACAAACCAAGAATAAATGCACAAGCAAAATATAAATAACAGAACCATTATAAAACACAAAAATATTAAAAGTATAAAACCGACTTACAAGCATTATCGAGGTGAACTAAAATAATAAGACATAAAAACGGTAAGCAACCGAATAAACACAGAAAAAATTAACAATAACTAATACTTAAACCATCGTTAAAAGGGTAAAAACTTCAATAAAACAGAAGAAAAGAAAATATATTTAAAAAGAAGTTAAATTCATAAAAACACAGAGCTGAGAGTACAAAGAAGAAGAAAACAGAAGGGAAGGTAACCAAGGAGGAAGGAAGAGCGAATGGAGTACGCCGACCCAACAGACAAGTGTGCTGGATTTTAACCTCCATGCTCCTACATTCCACCAGGCTACAGACCCTCCGAACAAAGAACCACTATGAAGTTAAGTCTTAAAAACATTAAGCAGGTTGGCATAAGAACTGGCAAGAGAGCCATTTATATCAGTCCAGAAATTGCAACAGTCGTTAGACCTTTTAATATGAATCATCTCCATCCATCGAAGCTTCTTTTCATGAGCCTCCCTACCACATATGGAGATGTCATCCAGGTCAAAGCTGTGCTTTCTTTCCAAGGCGTGCTTAGCTAGGGTGGTGACCTTCTTCCCGTTGGTAATGGAATGTGAATGCTGGTAAGCCCGTGATTTCAGATATCGGGTTGAACTCCCAATATACACATCATTGCAATCCTTACACCGAACCTGATAAATAATATTGGACTGGAGAGGTTTAGGAACAGCGTCCTTCAAAGGAGTAAACAAGCCACGAATACTACGCCTGAAATAGAAAGCGCATTCCTTGCCGGTAACATTAGATTAACATGCTCTAACCCCCTCACTTAAACCTTAAACATAAGGTAGTCTGTAGAATCCCCCGTCAACCTGACGAGCGCGGCCAGTGACCGTGTTATCCAGCATTATTAGTCTTACCCCAAAGATTATGAATAAAACCTTTAGGATACTTGCTGGCTAATAATAAGTCGAAGTCTATATATATATATATATATATATATATATATATATATATATATATATATATATATATTTAAAATTAATGTTTTGTCTGTACATTGGTCAGAATTGAACATTTTTTGGATACTTTTTCATTTTATGCATTCCAAAAACAGAATCCAGCCTTTTTTATGTAACTTTTTTCATGTATGTGTGTCTGTCGCCCCAGTCCGACTTTATATAGGCGCAAAACTGACTGAATGAAATCGATTACAGACAGATCATTTGAAGTTAGGATGTTAATACTTGAGAAAGGGCTTCTATTTTGGGTGTAATCTTTTACACCCGATAATTTCAACTGCAATATGCGATAAGACAGAATTAAAGAGGGGAGGGATTCAGGAAACTATGTAGCATTAAGATCTTCTCGCTTAGTAAAATAACAAATGTTTATTGATGGTAATTTATAAACCCATAAAATTCAAAATAACAAACTCTGTAGAGAAGCAAGGGGATCCTGCTTGTATGTTATTATTCACAAAAATATTCTTGAAACGTCGAGATTAACAACTTTCTATTTAATAAAATTATTTTTAATTAATTTTGTTGATGGATGGTTAATTTAATCTTATTGTTATTTTAGGATGAATAACTGTGACTGAAGATTACTCTATAAAGAGGCGAAATGTCTCATAAGAGAAGGATAATAATTGTTAAGTATTACACCTAATTCCATCCATCAAAAAAATTAATTTAAAAAAATGAATCTTTTTTTTATAAGTTTTTGAAGCAAATAGTGTTAATATAGTTGAATAAATGGCTTGATGTTTCAGCATATGGCTAGAAACTTTCACAACTCTATAATAATTATATCTAGTAATTAATTATTTTCATTTTAAGGTAAGCAGCTAATAGTTTTGAAAATTCCGTCCTCAATTAGGAGTTGTAAACTTTAAACTTATCCCCATTTAAATTACCAAAACCCAATCTATTATTAATATAGATTTTAAAAACTGAAATTGCAATATTGTAATTTTATTAACTCTTATTAATAATAGAAGAAGTTGAGAATATTCATTTATAGTTTTCAAAGAAGCAGGTAAACTTTATAACTTAAAATTAATTTTTTTTTTATCTAAATTGAATAAATTAACAATTAAAAGATTGTTAAAACTAACTTCATTTAAACGTAAAACTATAGAAATTTTTTTTAGTGTAATAATAATTTAAGTGTACAATTTTTGTTTTTATTTTTGATCTGATTGGTGTTTATTTTCGGAAATTCTATTTGAGAGTTTACTTTCCAAAAAATCTAAAGCTACATTTAAACTACGGGAGACACTCGTGCAACACTATCGCACGACTGTCTTAAGAAGCTGAGCGAGATAAGTACGAAGAAGGTGAGCCGACTGTTTGAGTGAGACAACCATGTCGGGTTGGATGCTCTCCTGGTTCAACAAGTATTGACGCATTTTTATGCGCGTCCGAACAATGTCGCGCGAGTGCGACATTGTTTCGGTGTTTAGACTATGTTTACACTTTGCGAGACTTGTTTCGCGAGTCAGTCTCATAAAATTACCGCAGCTTTAAAGATTGTATTAAATGTATCAAGGAATTTTACAATTACATAGTTAACAAAATATAATACGACGATTTTACTAATTATGCATAAAAAACCCTATATCCCTTTTTAACTGCCTGTTGTGTGACATTGTTTTTTTTTGCATGCAGTAATGGGACCTTCAAATTTTGTTGATGTAAAATGTAAATCAATCAAAATCGAATATTTCCGTAACCATAAAACTTTCTTCACTACCTGTTTTTTTTTTTTTTTTTAAATTTTTATTGATTAACACAACTACATAAATTACAATGTTATTAGTGTTATTGACATTGTTGTTTTTTTTTGGGCGGTGGATAACATGGAAAGGGTATAGTCCATTGACTAATCCTTTTGGCGTGAATAGTTTAGAACGTAAGATATATGGGTTTACAATAATAAGCCAATAATAATAGTAATAATAATAATAATAATAATAATAATAATAATAATAATAATAATAATAATAATAATAATAATAATAATAACAATAATAATATTAATCAAATAATAATATAAATAGGGATGATAAGTTAGGTAGTAATTAATTGTTAGATTATAATATATTACAGATTAAGCAAGTCTCTAGGCCACTGCCTCCTCAAGCGGCGAGGTGGGTTATCTGGGATGGTTTGGGAAGAAAGGAGTTCTACTAGAGGATTGGGGTGATTGGATAAGGACTGATGGAATTTCTGGTATCGGGATATAGATAGGTCGCGGACAAAAGGAACATTAAGATCGTTGTGGAGGGTGAGGTTGGATACATAAAAAGGAGCATCGGTAATTTTCCGGAGGATTTTAGATTGAAGAGTTTGAAGTCGACGGGAGTTGGAAGGCTTGGTGCTACCCCAGACCTCCAGACCGTAAGTCCAAGCTGGTTTTAAAATAGTGTTGTAGATTAGAAGTTTATTGTTTAGAGTAATTTTGGACCTACGATCTAGTAAACGAAGCAGCAACTTGTAGCGTCTTGAGATGTCAGTACGTTTAGTCTTAGTGTGGTGTTGCCAGGTGAGTCGTCGATCAAGGTGAAGGCCAAGGTAACGGACAGTGGTAGATTGAGGAATGAGGACTTGGTTAAGAATGACTGGAGGACAGGTGCTATGTCGAAGAGTAAAGGTGACATGAACACTTTTCTGTTCGTTAATCCGGATCCTCCATTTTCTTAACCAGGGTTCGAGAAGGAGAAGGTGACTTTGGGTGTTATTGGATGCAATTTGTGGGTCATGGTGGACAGATAGGATTGCCTTGTCATCTGCAAAGGTGGCAAGGACTGTGGAAGGGTGTTGAGGGATGTCATGTGTGTAGATGGAATATAGGAGAGGTCCAATAATACTACCTTGAGGTACTCCAGCACTTGCAGAGCAGATGGATGAGGAAGAGGTTCCTAAACTTGCACAAAAGGATCTATCAGTGAGAAAGGACTTCAGGATGAGGTAGTAAGTGAAGGGAAGGATGCCCTTGAGTTTTTTCCAAAGCAGCCCAGCGTGCCAAACTCTGTCAAAAGCTTGCGCCTCGTCCAGGAAGACAGCTGAGCAAATTTTTTTCTTCTCTAGGGTGGAGGAAATGACATCGACAATGCGATGGCACTGATGGATGGTGGAGTGGTGAGCACGGAAACCAAACTGATGGTCAGGTAGGAATGGTTTAAGTATGGGACTCACTACCTGTAAAATACTTTTATCTCCAGTAGGGAAAAAAAGTTATGATTTTGAAATAGTTTAGAGGGACTAAAACAGGTCTTTTCATCCCTGAACTCAAAAAGTAGGGAGAAAAAGTAAAGTAGGGCAAAAAAGTAAAGATTGCAACTTAATTATTTTATAAATAGTGGAAAATAAATTGCAAATGTAATGAAGTTGTTGAAATCAGGTTGGCGGCACTGCGCTTTTTTGACCATGTTTATCATTGATTCATTGTTTATAACCTGCATCTAAGTAACCTTCTATTTGAGTTTAATTCCAATTCTTATTTGTTTTTAATATTGAATCTCTTATATCTGCTATTAAAAGTGCTAATAATTATTGTTATTTATTAAAATAATAAATAAAAACTGTGCAATGGACGAAAATGTGTATTTTCTTCCTACTGGAGATAAAATATTGTATGTACCTCGTGAGTAAAGTGCCATTATTCCCTCGGCTGCGCCTCGGGAGCTAATTAGAGTTATTCCCTCGGCTTCGCCTCGGGATTTAGGGACCATGGTTCCTTCAGCTTTACGCGCGATTAGCGAGTTTGTTTACATTAAACAAAACTAATTTGCTGTTCTTTTATTAAAGTAACTGTTTATATCGAGTTTTTAGTGAAAAACAATGTGTGAATCAAGTGACTTTGACGTAAATGTGGAGAATAATACTCCTCCAGAAATAATTAATTCGGCACAAAATACAACTAATGAATTAATGTTATCTTTATCAAAAGAGAAATACGAACTTGTATACAGGAGGTTTATTTTTTTCTGTATTTATTATTTAAATCTAACAATCGTAGATAAAGTACGGTACGCAACTCGTGCGAAAACGGCATTTTGCATTGCTCGTGTGGTTTTACCACCCTCGCTATCGCTCTGGTGCAAACTCCACACTCGCATGCAAAATGCTACTTTCCGCACTCGACGCGTAATGTACTATTTTTCTTTTTGGTAAAACTAAAGAATATGATACGGTTTATAGAAAAGATGGCGGACTCTAACATATTATGACTCTTAACGTATTTTTTTGACAAAGGGATATAAACCCTCCTATGAACAAATCATACATAATATATAATTTCTCAAATGTATAAATCATACAAATGTACTGTTTGACAAAGGAATATAATCTCTCAAGTGTATAAATTAAGCTAAGTTGTGCCACCAAGCGATTCTCGACCGTATCATTAAGCCTTCTTTTTTTATGGTGATAGAAATATACGAGTTTTTATTACTGCACTAGCGCCATAGAAGAAAAAAGAAAATGCGTCTAAACAATACACTGCTCCACTGCAATAAAGCCATAATATCGTATGTTTCGATGGAAGTCGTGAAATCGTAAAGTCAAATATCTCAATAATTAAGAAGAAGCGGATAAGATAATTTTTTAATAGACCACAATCTTAAATATTATTACAGCTATGATTGTCATTATCCGACGTACTAAACGTTTATCTAGCTTTGATTACAACATACATGTATAATTTGAAATTGTAATTGAAAAGAACATAAATGAATAATTTCTGATAATTACTTGGGGTATTGGTGGTTTAAATAGCTATATAATTGTTTTCCAATTTTGTTTTCTTATTCGCATCAGCCCAATTTAAACTTTATCTATGAATTTTATTTTATTTAATTATAAATAAGGTTTTTTTTTTTTTTTTTTTTTTTTTTACAAAAAAGGTAATTTTTAAAGTTGATGAATATTCATTTTATTTTATTTAGTTGTAACGTATTGTATGATGCGCTCTGCCTCCCTCCATCCGCTCTCCAAAGCTCCGTGCACTGTAGAGTAATGTTGGGAATGTGTAGCTTCTCCAGCAAACAATACGACCTGAACATTTTAAAATATATCAATTATAGAATTATAAATTACATTTAATATGTTCTTGTTATCATTAATGAGCCTCTGACCTGAAAGATCATCTGAATAATAAAAAATCCCAATAATAATATGTATCTAAATACAATACTCGTATATTTCTTCTTATAACTGTACATAATATATGGATATTTTATAGAGACGGTTACTTTAGTATTTTTTTCAAGAACATAATTTCATACATTTATACCAATTGTGACAGAAGAAAAACAACATTTTTGTTCAAGTTTAGATTGCTATTATATCTCCAATTTTCCTTATTCTGTGGCCTTTTTATTGTTTGATTAAAAAGTATATTTCATTTTTCATTTGATTGTGACTACTTTATTTAATTTTATTGCTTTTATTCCTAGGAAACCCGAATAACATGGCTTCATTTGAAAGTTTTTATGTTTAATTTCTACAATGCGGGGTACCTGTCACTGTTCCCATGATTTCAACAATTTACTTGCATGATTTTCTAAGAAATGTGATTTTTAACACTGCATAAATTTATATTAATGATTAAATTATACAACTCATAAATATTACCAAACATATAATTATTTCTTCCGAGCTTGCCGAAGGTAACGGAAGCTATGTAATCGTTCTGAAGATTGAATGTTTTTACATCTCCGAATTAAAAAAAAACCAAGACAGAAATCCGTTTCAGACATTAGACATTAGGGAACATTTTTGATTCCGTGTTTGCCTGTCGCTAAATTTTTGCGAACCAACATAAAATATCTTAGAAACTACACGTCCGATTTTAATTAAATTTGGATAGTAGGTTATAATTAGCCCATTGTTGGTCCCGCATTAGTTTCAATCATCTGCGGTCATTTGTTTCTCTTCCACATGCGCACAAACATTCATTTAAGAGATTCAATTCATTCGTAAAGCCAGGTTTACACCAGTGTTAGTAACAAATATAACCAACAATTTTGTTAGTAACCAATTGTTAATAACATAATGTTGGTAACAAAACCCGGGTTTACACAAGAGTTTTTGACATGTTTTGATAACAATAATTGATAGTAACATTTTGGAAAATTCTTCTGAATTTGTTACTAACAATTTTTGCTAGCAGCATAAATACATGTTATCAACAAGATTATTGTTATCCACTACAAGTGGAAAACAAATGTTGGTAACAAATCCACGAGGCCAAACGGCCCCGCACCACTCCAAAACTCACCATGTGTGGGGAAACTCAGATAAACCGGCGAGGCTCGGCTAGCCAGGCTGGATTTCCGGCAAGTCCAAAATCCACTGCGCCCTCATCGGAGCTGTGGCCGCGGCCTGGTCTGACCTTAACGTGGCTTTGGGGCGATTCCAAAATGGCTCGCTTGGATTTGGCCTCATGGATTTGACTCCGCGGATTAGTCGAGTGTGGAGGCCTTTAGCAACATTTTTTACTACTTTTCTCAGATGATTATAACATTCCCCTTCCACCATGCCGTTATTCCTCAATACTCAACCTTTCGCAGCCAATTAACTTAGCAAGCATGGGGATGTGGCAAAATGTTAATAACAAATAAAAACTCAAAATAGTATTTTGTTAGCAACATTTTTGTTACCAACATTCATTCCTCTTTACTGACATATTGTTGATGTCAAAATTCTTGTTATTAATTTTTTTTTGTTTCCAACACAATGTTGGTAACAAATTCAGAAACATTTTCCAAAATGTTGCCAATAAATGTTAGCAACACATGTTAGTAACTCTGGTGTAAACCCGGCATAACAATGATTCAACCCACATAAAATTAAAAAAATAAATAAAAAAAAAAACACGACAAAACCCCTTATCACTTAATTTCTTTTAAATTATGTTTTGTAATTATATATAATTTGGCTTCTACTGATTGCGAGCTTTAACATAATAATACAGGTTTTTCTAATTCCTTGGAGAAATTTAATCATCTAAGGCTAAAATTCAATTTTGTGCATTCTCTATGAACTGAAATGCATACGGAATTAAGATGATGTCTTCGAATAAATAATGAAAAGATATGATAAATGCTTTCACATTTTACACGCCTTTGTGATGGCGGTTAAGGAATTCCATTAATTGCTCATACATACCGGTTTTCCAAATCGATTGATAAGAGGTGAAGCTAAACTTTCCCTGGGCTTGAAAAGTTTTTCTGAAGCGACGCTACTATAACTGTACGAACCTGCGATGTCTTGATTAATCCTCCACTGAGACCTACATAAAGAGAACAGAATTTATTTTTGATATAATGAAAAAGAGAAGAGAATATAGTATAAAATAAAATACAAACACTTTTATGTAAAAATGATTGACAAGATGGCAATATAGATAAGATAAAATACAAAAAGAAAATAGACTGCCAATTAGTGTGCAACATAGCTTCCTCTCTTCCTATTACGCATTTTATCGATGTTATGCTTTTACAACCCAATAATGTCCCCGTTTTTTTTAAATCTGTCAAAATTGTTTTGTTTTTACATAAATTAAAGTATGTATCAATTTAGAAAAATCCGCAGACGGTTGAAATGAATCTAGTGCTATCTGCGAGCTACTTCCGACAAATCATCCAAATTTCATAGAAATCAAACGAGTACTTCTTAAATAAATGTATGTTTGTGCGCATATTGAAGAGGAAAAAATGGGAGCAGATGGTTGAAACTTTTTTGGGACCAACAATGGGCTATTTATGACCTACTATCCGAATTTTATTAAAATTGGTCGATTAGATTTAAGATATTTTGGTTCGAAAAAATTGAGTGACAGACAGACCGACAGATCAACAAAGTGACAGACGTAGAACCAAATATGTTCCCTGATGTCTGATACGGATTTCTGTCTTGGAAGTTTTGAAATCGTAGACATAAAGAATGTCGTTGTTCAGAATGATCACATAGCTGGCTTCCGTTAACCTTCTGTAAGGTCGGAAGCAAGAAATGCATATTTTACTCTCAATGTCAAAATCATGGAGAGAATATTAACTATTGATTTATAAGTACATTTACAATAGATTTATAGTAGAGTTGCCAGTCACTCATAATTTATTGCTTCCGAGCTTACCGAAGGTAACGGAAGCATTGTGTTCACTTTTGAGAAAGAAAAACTTTTATGCCTCCGATTTTCCAAGACAGAAATCCGTTTCAGACATCAGGGAACATTTTTGGTCTCGTGTCTGTCTGTCTGTCTGTCTGTCTGTCTGTCGGTCTGTGTGTCCGCGAATAATGAAACGTGCGTCGATAACTTCAGTAAATGCCAACCGATTTTGATGAAATTTGATAGACATGTTCGTTTTACCAATGCCCAGGACGAGTTCGTTGGACAACGTTATCTGTCCAAGCGTTCACGAGCTACGCTCGCGTAAACGTGAACTTAAAATTTAAAATTGGAATTTTTGGTCGGGGAAAAAATCTTACTTCACCTATTTAATGAGACAAACATTTTTTCCAAATACAATTTTTTAGTAAAACCAACAGCGACACCGCTATGAAGTCTTAAAGATCGCTAAAACTATATTAATAGTTTTTACACAATAAGAAACAATAAAGTAATATAACAATAATTTTAATGTTTAAAAAAAATGTAGTACAGATAGGATGCGAGGAAGCTATGTGCCACACTAATTGGCAGTCTATTTTTATTTAATTTTAAATATCGAAATAGTTTAACTTTATAATTAATTTCGATAAGGATATGTATGTTACCTAAGCATAAAAGCAGGATCGGGAATATCAAATGACTTTCCAACGTACTGCCTGATTATTCTCATAGTTGTATCAATTACTTCCTGGTCGCTAGCTAATTCCATTTTCTTGGCTCCTTTTCCATTTAACCACGTTCCAAGAACTAAAGGATTATGATGCTCTGCAACGAAATCTATTATCGCCTCACCCCAATCCTGAAAAATGTTTTTTTAGATGGCTCTATCATTTGAAGCCTGTAGCTTTCATTAGGAAAAGCTATATGAAGTTATGCCTCACAAGGCACGAGTTTTTTTTTTTTCCAAAATAGGTATATATTTAGTTTACGAGTACCAAAATATTCACAATTGTTAGTATTATTTTAAATACATAATTTCCAGTAATTTTTCGTTACTATCTCAAAATCCTCCTTTAAATTACCTGAACTTACCTCAGTTTCAGTTGGATATATTTTAGAATGAAGTGGGACAAATCCAGTCACACTTTGAGGCCACCAAGTTTGGTTAAAAACAAGAAATACTTTATCCACTACGTCCATTCCTAATGCCTATAAACAAAATAAGTCCACGTGTAAGTTTTATCTCTATAATTTTTTAAAAATATATTTTAATACCCACGATTTTAATCATTTCAAAAAAATTTTAAACATTAATAATGTAAACATTAGGTACCTTAATGGCATCGACTTTATCTTGTGGTAGCGTTGGATAGAACATACTTGTGTGCTTTTTCTTGAGAACGTTAAGCGACGGAGTGAATATGACGAAATCAGCTGCCTTTGTCCTACGATTTTCAATAACGACATGTGCTCCGTTCATTGAAAACCATTCTATCCTAGAGACTCTTGAGTTTAACATTATGGTTTTCTCAACTCCAAGACCTTTCCAAGGGCTCATGTCGTGGGTTCCCTATTTCATACAGTCAGCTCAAACGAAATATATTATGAATATGAGAATGGATGATATAATATGAAGCAATTATTTTGGTATATTAAATTTGCTATATTAACAATTAATTTGATAAATCATTATAGAATTTTATTTGTCAAAAATATGTGTAGTTCTTAAAAAAGTTCATAGAAAAATAATCGGCTTATATCGTTAGATTTTTTAATCATAATTGTCGAGACTGTTTTTGAGAATTTGGTTTCACGCTTTTGGGAGGGTATTGCCCTCAAATTTGGAGCTCAAATACATTTCTCGATTTGGCCTCGGGTTATGATTTTTTTTTTATATTTATGCAAAATTTTGTCTAAATTGACCTTCTAGTTTAGGCTCCATGCGTCTGCACAGACGACATACGCCGGACAGACATTTGTTAAAAACACTTTTTGGACTCAGAGGACCTCTAATCGTGTAAAGCCATCACAATCTAATTTCTGGTTATCACAATACTTTCTCTTTCTATAAGGAAGTAAAAATGATTCTTAAAAATAGCTCATGTGCCAGACGAACCATTTTTACCATTTGTCGCCTGCAGCAGTGAATTGATGACAAACAAAATTAATATAACCCGTCTGTATTAAATAATCTTGTAGTTTGACACAAATAGGTATGTCATTGAAATTGAAATAGTAGTGATTCTGAATTAATGCACATGAAAAAGTTTTAGTAGAAATGATTTGATAACATTGCTCGTATAACTAATATATTTTTTTTTTAATTTCAAGTTTACATTAATGGTGTGTAAATACTTTTACCATTAGCAAATGCAAGATGTTGGCCATACCACCCTTCTTCCATTCTATAAGTTCATCGCCCTCACCTTCCTCATAATCATCTGATGCTTTTAGTGACACATCGGTCAAATCCTCACAACCTTCCAATGTACATAGATTTTTCCTTGCATGTAGTTGAAGCCCTCTTATATCCGCTTTTGATAAACCGATCAATCTACCATATTCTTCGATCCTGAAACGAGGGAGCGGAAGAGGGTAAAATCAGTTATTTTGTTAATGTTGCATTTTAGAAAGCATATGTGATTGACTGTCCATTTATATAATACTGACATGGGCAAATCGAATTTCTTTTACTCCAGAAAACTTCTACCTTTCGCAACAAGGAATCCTTCTTCAGAGGGGGAGATGTAATAGTTGGCTACTCTGGATTCAATGCCCAAAGACATTAATGTTTTTCCATGAAGTGGAGAAAATAAGGTTTTTTACCTTTGTAGGTTCGTTAAAGGAGGATAGAAAGAAACTAATGATTTGTTACCTAAAATCAGAGACTTCTGCAAGTGTTCGGAAGTTATGGCTGTTTCCTAACAGGTGGACATCTTGAAACAAATCTTCATATATTTCTAAGTAACCTCTGTCAAGCTTAAGTTCCGAACCGTCTGGGCGAAACAGCAGCTGATTAGCTAAATCTCCCGAGTGATTGACCAATCCGAGGGGTTCAGCTAGTTCGTAGACAACGTTATCTTCCTGCCCGTGGATCCAATGAGCTCCGAGATCCACTCCTTCACCATCACCTACAACCATATTAAGAATAGAATTAATGCAGTTAATTAAAATAAACATGAGTTATTTGCTTTAAAACAATTGTACGAAGGATTTAAAGTCAGATATATTGCTTCTCTCTCTGGAAGTATCTTCCGTCGAGTATCGTGGCAACACTAAAATGAACTGACCTCGACGTCTAGGGAACGATCGAACTGTGTACTTGTGTCTTCCTGGAAAGAGGGTTCATTATCTTCGTGATGGAGATTTTAATAGACAAACCAAGAATAATATGTTAACAAGTTCTCTTGACTTACTTATTTTCTTTAATCCCTTGGGGGATGTAGGGTACAAAGGACTTCCTCCTGACTCAACAATACTCTTCAGTTTTACTTAGATCTTGCTTTATTTATTATTCTATCGTCTTATTCCCTTTGTCTTAGGTTTTCCAGATTTCGCCTGTCAATTAATGTTCGTCTATGAGTGGGCCCATCCCAGCCCCCTCCTCACTTCAATTGTCTTCCTTATTAGATTTGACCACACTTTATTCCAAATGCATCTTTAATAAAGTTTTATAACCTGATTAGGAAGGAATTTGGGTTTTTTTAGAACGGCAATTTTTGCCGCATACTTGCAACCATCTTGTAACTATAAATTTTTTTTTAAAAGCTTATAACCTGAATAATAAAACAAGTTTAATACTTGGTGCTAAATGACAGCAAATTAGATACATAGTGGTAATAGAATGGAGGGATGAAACATAGCGTATAGGTTTAGGAACTCTTTCACGCTACGTTCGGTATCAAACATTGTATATTAAATAAGTCACAATAATGAAACTAGCGCGAGCATCTCTTGCACTCTCTCTTAATCTGAACTTGTTTCTTGCTCAAAGAATACATTTTAGGAATACTTAAATTGCTTTACATTAAACGTAGTATAACTTATTAATAAACTGACCAAACGGTACATAATGAATCCTTCCTCCGATCCTGTTCATTGCTTCCAATATTGTTACATCGGTTATTCCATTCTGAAGTAGTTTGGATGCTGCTCCTATTCCAGCCACGCCAGCACCGATTATCACAACTCTAGGTTTCTGTCCATTTAGCTGTAACAAATATTAGAATTTTCTTCTAAGTTTGGTACTTGTGGTATTTTCTCATAATATTCTTTAATAAATCTTAGAGAAAATAATGTCTTCATAATTGAGAACCATAGAAACAAAATATTATAATAAAACGCAATATCATCCACAATATAACACATAACTTATGTATTTGTTTTATTATCTACTCTTTAAGTAAACTATGTATAAAATTGGCTCAAAGATTTAAATTTATAACACTAAAATTTTATAAAAGATACTACATTATACATGGTGACCCGCGGTAAAATGTCATAAAGAAACTGGTGGATTCTATGAGTCGAATGCAACAAAAAATGACGAGTAAGTATTTGCCCATTTCAAAATAGTTCTCGTGATATCGATTTATTTATTTTTTTCAGAGTGTTTGACTTAACTTTCCAAAAAATTCATAATATCTCAAAAACTAAATGAAATAGAGAAATTGGGCTAAGTAACAATTTTAAAGAGCATAAAAAACCATTCAGAATCACTCATTGATTTTCAAATTATCAGCTGCTAAGCAAGCATCTTTTAAGTCCTGTTACATTTAAAAATTTTGATTTTTTTTTTTAAATTCAACCATGAAATCCCAGAGCATTTTACTATTAATTGAGGGATTTTAGAAATGTGGCGAATTCAGGAAAAACTTCTGCTTTTCATAAGCTTTTGAATGATATAATTAAAGTTTAAGATCAACAGACTAGTTTTTAAAATATGGTGGATTTAATGATACTGGCATCGGAGAGGATCTCAACCAATTCTTGTACAAATGCAAAAATAGTTTCCCCAAACGAGACCATAGCAATCGGGGTTTTTCTTATAGGAATTTTGACGCTGAACAAAAAAGTTCCTATAAATATGGTTTCGGAAATTCTTCGTTTACGCGATATTCGCAAAAAAACAGGGGTTTATTGCTCTGAGCTGGGAAGGGTATCATTCAACAAAAAAGATTGTATCCTTTACAAGGCTTTCTGGTGTTTTTTTACGGTAAGAAGCGTAGTATTTGAGAATTTTAGGGATAAACGTCCATAAATGGTGTTTTTTAATGTTCTTTATAATTGTTACTTAGCCTAATTTCTCTATCTCATTTAGGTTTTGAGATATTAAGCCTTGTCCACACTAGTAGACATGTTGCGCGATTTTGGTCTCAGAGACATGTCTAGTGATTTGTCTATAGACATCGGCTGAGTCAAACGGCGTCTACGGTCTCGTTGCTAGACCAAAATCGTATGTCTATGGTTTTCCATTCTAAATGGTAGACATGGTGCAACGTTAGGCATGTTGTGCAACGTGTCTACAAGTGTGGACGCTAGACCTAGACCATAGACGGTCTCAGAAGATGGCTATAGACACGTTGCGAGACATTTCAGAGTTGCGAGACGGTCTCATAGACCGTCTACAGAAATGTCTCGCAACGTGTCTACTGGTGTGGACTAGGCTTTAGATATTATGAATTTTTTGGAAAGTTTCGTGAAACACTCTGAAAAAAGAAATAAATCGATATCTCGAGAACTATTGAGAAATGGGCATATGCTTACTCGACATTTTTTGTTGCATTTGACCCATAGAATCCACCAGTTTCTTTATGAAGTTTTATCGCGGGTCACCCAGTATATAATCTATATAATGTTAATTGACATATGTAATTATGAGTATTTGGATGTTATGATAATTATATGAGTATTAGGCTGTTATGAATTAATTTAAATTGGGATTGAAATTAAAATTCAAATGCACACTACTATATTTTAGGGGTACAAAGCATCTACTGGCATAACAAAAATAAAGACATGGTTCGACAACAATTTACTAACAATAAATTTTTACAAAGCTAAATACATGACTTTCTCGCTGGACAAACGAAGGCAACCACCAGACCATCTTAGATTGAAACTCCACGACCTACTTTGCGGCAGACATCACACTGTTATTAATGCAAATACAGGGCCTCTCATCATATTTGGAGTTGTAGGTCATAAGTAGCCCATTGTTGGTCCCATATAAGTTTTAACCTTCTGCGCTCATTTGTTTTTCTTCCACATGCGCACAAACATACATTAATTTACAACTAAAGCTTCAAAAGTACTTATCTGATTTGTATGAAACTTATAGTTTATAGCCGGAGATAGCGCCAGATAACTTTGAACCGTCTGCGCTCTTAAACTTTTGCTTAATTGATACTTTAATTCAAGTAAAAAATCAAAACAATTTTGACAGATTAGAAAAACGGGGGAAACAATTAATCAAATTAGACAATAATGGCTTGTAAAAGCATAAAATTAAGAAAGTACGTGATAGGATGCGAGGAAGCTATGTGCCACACCAATTGGCAGTCTATTTTATTAAGATACTTTTTGAGACTTTTAGAGGTGATTTGATAGCTATTGAGAGCCCTAACCATTAATTTATGTCTGCAAATTATGTGATACTCTTAGGTAAATAATGTATGCTTTGTAATTTATTATTGGAAGTAATTTTTGACGTTGGATATAAATATATATATTATTTAGGAAGTTATACTTTGTTATTAGTTAGTAGTTAATTTCACAAGTTAGATACAAAACATATTGAAGAGACGTTCGTTTTTAGCTTAATTCTTAATTTTTCCTTTAGGCAAAATTAAGAAGACCTTGGTCAAAACAAAAATAAAAATTCCTAGGACTAATTGTATAGTACGTACAAGTCGCTGAGCAGGCGAAGAAGTGACTGAGACAACTGCCAGAAAAAATGAAAACAAAGATTTAATTTCAAGTAGGTATTTCATTTCACTCTGAAAAATATAATTTCTCTAAATCTAACTTTTAAACGACTGGACTTCTTAAACGATAAAGCAACACTGGAGATAACGTAACATTTGATATAACATTTCAAATCGTTAAACTATGTATCTTTAAATGTTTAATTATTTATTCATATTATATTTATGTAAATTTATCTGATTGTTGACTTAAGGCTAGAATTATTTGATTAAGATTTAATGGATATAGAAGTATGTAGCAGTTGTTAATTCATGAAAGAAATATTTAGTTTATTTAATAAGAATAGAAAAATCGTGTTTAAATTGCGCCATACACTTCATATTTAGATCTTGGCTTACACCAAATATTTGGCTTGTAGACATAAAATTTGATTTATCAAAAAATCACTTTGTTTTCCTTCATTACCATATTTTCGGCTTGTGCGAATGTATAAATTTGTTTGCTTTATCAGAATTTACATGGACAAATTTTTTGATTGCCTCCAAAAAAAAAATTAAACAAATGGAAACTTTACTAATGTGGAAATAAGATATTTGCATAAATTGGATCATGCCTAGATTAAATATGCTTTCACCGATTGTTTTAGTTATAAATAAATACTCCACATAGATTAGGAGATCCCACCTAGTGGTGGTACTCCAATCATTTTGATTACAATAGTATTTGTCTCTGCTCACGGGGTCATTTTTTTTTTACAAGTCGTCTCTGATTGCCAGGAATTTGAGGATAGGATAGTTTCCGGACAAGAGAATTAGGAATGTGGATGAGTTTGGCGTTAAAAAAACTTGTAACGAGAGGATGCAAGAATATGGGCGTAGGGAACATATGGGTTGTTATGTATTGGCGAATTCCCGTTTGAGTGGGCTCAAGTGACGGGAAGACAAAAACACCGCTGGATAAATAATGAGAACGATAGACTAATTATATTTAAAGCCGACGCATTTAAATTGGGAGAGGAGTAGAGATGAGAGATGACAGTCCAGGGCCCTGGCTCGGATGGTCTTTAGGTGGCGAGTCTTAAGGTTTTTTCTTGGTAGGAAAAGCAAGTATGGGAACCGCTCTTGGATGTTGGAGTAAGACTGAAAACTTTTACCGGCGCAAAAACATTTTTCCGCCGGGTTGCTATGACCACGCACAGTAAAGTTTATATTTATAAACATATAATTATAACGGCACAATTAATATTATTGAACACATGATAAATATCTCAACACATATAAATGTCTCTACCACGGGAAATGCGCGCAAATACAAAATATCCTTAAATATACAATTCTCATTATAAGGATTATCCATGTATTATACGGTTGGCAACATATGAGGGAGCATTTCATATTTTTGGAAGGATGGAGGATTGCAGGGCTTGGATGTTGCATGAATTTGATGGTTTGGTCGATCCCACAGTTCGAGTCCGTATGTCCAAAAAGGTTTTATAATTATTTGCTTCAAAGAGAATTTACTTATAACATGTGCATAAGTCTTATAGCTAGACTTATTGTGCTTATTGATAGACTCAATAATTAAAACGATGGAAAATTATTATTGTACCTACAATAAATACTTTAAGGAATTGTTTCTTATTGTATAGTTGACTGTCTTACATTTAAAATGTAAAATTGTAACACTATTTTATCATTTAAATTAAAACTTTTAGATTAACTTGGATACGTAGGCCACAATTATCACACCAAATTTTAGCACGCAAAATATTGATTGGTTTTTGACAACATGGCATGGAAAATCAAACACTCTCCACAAGTGTTATATATTTTTGTAATCTACTTTTTTAAAAAGATATTTTTTTCGCGTGACGTGAATTATCCGCCATTTTGAATTTGAACGGCTGTTAATTTTGAGTTCGCTATATTTTACCTGTGTGCGCGTCAAAACGATCTTTAATACTGGAAAGTTTCATGTTTTTATCTCGTTTGATTCAAAAGTTATTGGAACCGTTTACAGAGTGACAGACAGACATAGGAACGAAACTATTAGGGTTTCTTTGTTTGGTTCGACGACGAAACCCTAAAAAAGTAATTCCTTAAGTGTGTAAGATAATTATATTATAATAAATGATATCAGCTAATGACAAATTGCCTGATTTAAACTTGGAGCTTGTTTAGGTTACAAATGGAAAGTTTTGATGCTAGGGACTGTTAATGATTCACGGAATATACAATCATATAATATGAATATATACATTGGCAATATTGTGGAAGATAGGAGCCTAATAGTTATTTATGCACCTAGGGAGTAAAGTAAGCCATTATTCCCTGAGCGAAAAAAGTTGGTTCTTGAGGCGAAGCCGAAAGAACCATGGTCCCTAAATCCCGAGGCGCAGCCGAGGGAATAACTCTAATTAGCTCCCGAGGCGCAGCCGATGGAGATAATTATCGCGAGGGAAATAATGGCACTTTACTCACGAGTTACATACAATATTTTATCTCCAGTAGGAAGAAAATACACATTTTCGTCCATAGCACAGTTTTTATTTATTATTTTAATAAATAACGATAATTATTAGCACTTTTAATAGCAGATATAAGAGCTTCAATATTAAAAACAAATAAGAATTGGAATTAAACTCAAATAGAAGGTTATTTAGATGCCGGCTATAATGTTGAAACAAAGATAAACATGGTCAAAAAAGCTCAGTTCCGCCAACCTGACTTCAACAACTTCATTACATTAGCCATACATTTTCTACAATTTATAAAATAATTAAGTTGCAACCTTTACTTTTTCGCCCTACTTTTACTTTTTCTCCCTACTTTTTGTGTTCAGGGATGAAAAGACCTGTTTTGGTCCCTCTAAACTAATTCAAAATCATAACTTATTTCCCTACTGGAGATAAAAGTCTTTTTACAACGTTTTTTTGTTTTTTACTAGATTTATATTAGCTTATTTAGTCAGTGGTACGGTATAAAGTTAGCGAATTACATTATTAGTTTATCATCTCAAGGAGAAACGTTCGGATTTAAAAATTGATCAAGTTTTCCTTATTGTTTTTGCAAATCTCGAAGGGTTTGCAAACTCAGGTTATTAATCAATGTTAATAATAAATAAACTTTTCGATGATGATGGTCAAGAAAATACCTCAACAAGGGATTGTAAATTGTTAGGGGAACAGGGAACAAAAGTGAATTTTCGAATGATAAGCTGGATTTCTCTTGATGGTAGTCGGGTTTAAACGGAGTTAAAGGAGAGAGAGTTTGTTGACTCAGGGGATTATAATGTCAATAAAACACATCGTGGTAACTTCCCCGACACAGAACCCAGGTTTTAGAGTTCAGAAACACATTTATATTCAGCATCGGCGAAACAAAACCATTGCGCTTTGCCAAACAACTTCAATTTAAATTTGCCACTGTATCTTAATACTATAAATCGCTAAAAACAATATTGTTTAGAAGACTCCAACACCTTAAGTAAATTTTTCATAATCTAATAATGGAACTGTCGACTTGCACGTACGCCAGTTCACATGATGTCTGTTATAAAGTCGATTCATATAATTAAAAATAATTAATGATCAATTTTTTTTTTCCGGGAGGCTTTTACACCCGAAGACGCAGGCCACTTAGGTGTGCCCATTGTTCAAACCCGGGTTAGGAACCAAACTCTTCACACTTGTGTAAGTACAGTCGTTAACCATGTCACGTCACGATTTACATCGAACCGAGAGTCGATTTGACGATCATGGTTTCCAGACCGAAAGCTGGTGGCGCTACTCTTTCAAGCAGCCACCAATTTATTTAAACAATGCTGGGTTCAACACTATGTGGGGCCCGGTCCGGAAATCGAACCCAGAGCTCTTTGGTCAAGTGGACACCCATCCAACTACTGACCACGCTCTATGTTACTTTACTTGACTGATTGAATGGCAAGCGCTCTCTACTCCGGGCTATTCAGGCTCGCTCCTAAAGGAAATAAATTTTGACCGTTACATATTCTTAGGATAAGTATCCTAAGTTGAGAAATATCTAAGGCCTGATGGCTAGTCCTGCGAGAAAAGTACGATGCTTCATCATACACTTTTGTTTAATGTTGAATATTACGATTTTGTTTGTAAGCGTTATACATTCAGGCAATGTAAAAAATTGGGAGATATAAGGATAATTTAAGGAATAATAAATGTGTGTTGTTAAAGTAAAGACATTTCACGTAGTAGTAATTTAAATAAATGTTCGGTTACATCTTGTATTCTGTTGAGGCCCAAGCTGGATGGATTTAATTTCCCTTGAAAGGTAAAGTTAGCGTTGAATTTTGAGTCATCTTAGTTTATACGATGTTTTCATAGCCTTCTATATCGTTACTTAGCTTTGTCTTATTCATATAGGAGTTATTTTAGTAGGCCAAAAGTTTATTCATTTATGTTTACTGCCACGGTACCGCATCGTTAAAGCGGTGTTAACGCTTATTTTAACACGCCTTACTGTTTATGTTTTGAAATTACTGTTTATGCAGTTATGTTGAGCTCACTAAGGTAGCCTAATAATAGGATTTCTTATCTTTGTTAAATATAGAAATATCTACTAGTTTTCTTTCTAGGGTTTATTAATTTGAAACATTAATAATAGTTGTCAATATCTTAACTAAATTTACACCTAAATGCAAATGTTAAATTACCAAAAAAAAGTATTCTTTTATTTTAAAATCATTTGATTTAAACATCTCCTTTCGAATGTTGATGGACTATTTCAAATATGCTATTCCTGAACATTCTACGACCAAAAGTAAAGATACCACTTTTTGGAAATTTCGAAAAAAATATTATTTTATTTTTTATAATTATGGTCTTTTCGATGTATTTATATGGTTGTAGTCCGGTTCAGTGGCAAAAAATACTTTATCAGACGTTTGTTTATGAGTTTTGAGAATATTAGACCCATAGGATAGTTTAAAGTAAGCTTTTTAGCATTTTAAAAAAACACTGTTTATACACTTTACAGTTATATATAGACACTATATATGGGCCTTCGGACCCTCGCTGTGTGCTGACTAGCACACACTTGACCTGTTTATTTAATAATAAAGAATTACAATTAAAAAATATCATTTTAAAATGCATTTTATAATGTAAATATAAGCAATCTCCATGTTTCTGGTGCAAAGTTAAGTAATAATAACTTTATGAACCTCTACTTTTTTACATCTAACTTTTATGGTAAATTCGCATACGTCCAAAATAAATATATTATAATAATATTCATATACAGTAAGAAATATACATTGTTATTTTCAATAAAATTATTTTTTTAAAGGGTTAAAATTGGAAGAGATTGGCCCTGGTAAGTATTTTTGTCTGAGGCACGCTTTAGACAGATATATTGGATGGCCAAGGCCTAATAAATAATGAAAATAGAGGCAGAGAAGAGTCGAAACCCTAAGAAACCCCGTCCTTTAGGAGTGCCCTCTTTATTTTAGTAAGGCCCTCAAGGGACTTCGAATTTGTAGCGACCTTCATTTAACAGAACCAAATAAAACCGAGCTCTTCTTTCAATTTGTCAGTGAGAATGATGAAAAAAAAAAATATATAACGACCCTTGGAGTCGTTGTAAAAACAATAATATTGTCCTTAAAAAATAAGCTTTAAGGTCTAAAATTACATTTTTTCCGTCTTTTTGTGTATAGTTTAGATAAAATTTATTCTATTGTAAATAATTTCGACCATTTTAGGTTAAATACCAAATCTCAAGATGAAGGAAATATCAAGATCAGGGAATATTAATATTTAATGCTTTTCTTCACCGCTTACTTTGTGTACATCTTATCCAAAGAACTATATTAGTTGTTGTTTTTCTTCATCCTTCTTAATAATGTTTTTAAGCAGTTCAAGCGCAACAGTATTTTGTTTGCGTCGGAAGCCATTCTTGATTTTCTCTGAAAAGTAGGCACCATGCTTCTTGGTGAGCTCTGAAACCTGCTTGGGCGTTTGGATCACCTGATTTTATTCTAAATATATGGCAGCAGTCTATTTAATACCATCCTTTCAAAAAAAAAAAAAAAAAAAAAAAAAAAAAAAAGACGGTGTGTGAAATTTTCTTGTTGGTCTCAATTTTTTTTTCTTTCTTCACCAGAGGCCCCATTTCAACTTTTCGCCAAACTGCAGGTATACCAACTTTCACTATTTGATTAAAAAACTGAAGGACCACCAAATTTGCTTTGCTCCCAAGATGGATTAGAAATGCAGGCAATATTCCATTTGGTCCAGCACTTTTCCATATCTTTAGACGACTTATTGTTTTCTCTTTCTCCTGCAAACTATACTTACTTTAAAACACCTATCTTCGTCTTTACAGAGACATATTGGATTTTCCACTAGTATTTTGTGAACTTGGTGGACCCCCTGGTGGCCCCTGGTGGGCCTGGTGGCCTGGTGGTGGTTTGTTAGTATTTTGTGGGTTGTAGTTACTCACCTACTCGTAGTGCTTGCAAAAAATGATCGGCTATTCGTTTGTTGTGAGTTAGAAGCTTATTGCCATAAGTGCGTTCAAGGTCATTTTATCATTATTTAGTTTAGAGGCAAATTAGTGTGTCATAACGCCGTCAGTTAGGTAGTCTAACTCGGCAATGTATGACCTGTAGGATTACCACTTAGCCTGAATAATGTGTTTTTCAGGGTGGCTGCTTTCTGTTTTAATGTGATTCGTTCGTTCAATGTACCAGTTGTCTACGCCCTTTCCCGAGCCTCGTCTCGTTCTTACTTCATTTTTTGCAGATTATCTTTCCAGGAGGTTGAATAGCTCTTAACCCGGCCTCGTAGTATAAGATTTGCTTATAATAATCGAATCATTAACTTAAGTAGCCGAGTGATCAGTGTTTCTTTTATCAAGCCTTATTCAAGTTCCATCCAGCTTTTCCTTTTTGGTTTGTAAAACAATCTGGTTCCATGATCACCTCAGATAACAGCTAGTGTGCCAGAAGAATTTTTCATTTCACGTCGTAATGAATTCATATGGTACCCTTACTTACAAGCAGATGCTATTGCATCAACAATGCCGAAAAAGTAAACACCTCCTTTAGTTATTGTAGTCTTTAGTTCAATAAATTTGTCATTGGTTAATTCTCCCGCGTTCAAAAAGCAAATTTTTATAAAGAGCCTTTTCCTGGTCTTTAGAAAGGTCGATTGCTGGAATGGAAACCTATTTTGTGGTGACCTCTGAATGTGGTTTTTTGCCATATTTAAAAGGACTGCTCTGGCAATGTTTCTGTTTACTTGCTTGGTTTCCCAGGAGCAAGTGTTATGCACTGCATTGAAGTACGTGCACTGAGAGAAAAAAAGGACTTTTTTCGACTTATACGCAGTCGAAATGATGCTGCGTGTAAATAAGGTTGAACGTAGGAGGTCTTCCAGTCGAAGTCTATACTGCGGCCATTATACTGTGACTCAGCTGAGTGTATATATCGAACATTTCGATATATCGATACTTTTTATGCTGAAACTTAGTGTAACGCTATACTGCGAGGCAACCGAATAGAGTAGGTGAATGTGACACATTCACGTTCATTTTTGACTGTGTAGCAGTCGAATGGAGCAGTCGAAAGACATATTCACGTTCATTTTCAACTGTGACGCAGTCCAATGGTGCAGTCCAAGCGTCACGTTCACGTTCATTTTGAACTGTGAATCAGTCAAACAAGTAAATTTCTACCGCTATGCAGCGTAATATTTTATTTATTGTACCAGCCTACAGCAGTATTGTACTTCTAGTCAGTTGAATTTCAACTGCCTCCCTCAATTTTCTACCGCTATGCAGCGTAATATTTTATTTATTGTACCAGCCTACAGCAGTATTGTACTTCTAGTCAGTTGAATTTCAACTGCCTCCCTCAATTTTCTACCGCTATGCAGCGTAATATTCTATTTATTATACCAGCCCACAGCAGTATTGTACTGCTAGTCAGTTTAATTGCAACTGTTATGCAGCGTAATATATTATTTCTTATACTAGACCACAGTAGTATTGTACTGCTTGTCAGTTTAATTGCTACTGCTATGCAGCGTAATATATTATTTCTTATACTAGACCACAGTAGTATTGTACTGCTTGTCAGTTTAATTGCAACTGCTATGCAGCGTAATATATTACTTCTTACTATTACTTACTAGGCCACAGTAGTATTATACTTCTTGGCAGTTGTACTTCAACTGCTACACAGCAGTTGTGTCGACTGAAGTTTGGTTGGAAAGGGGAATACTTTCAGCTGCAGCCCAGATGAAATATAAGGTGGTATGCTGTCGAGAGAGTAAGCTTTAGCTTCTGCTTAACTGCTCCAAATTTGGGAACACAACTGCTCCAAATTTGGGAACAGTAGAGCAGGCGTTACGCCAATGCTTACCCCCGACTGCATACAACCTTTATTTTCATCTAAGCTGCTGCTGTATTATTAAAATATTACTTAATTCTTAAGTCCTAAAATTAGGACTTTAAAAATAATTGTAATATTTTAAATTAGAAGAAAAACATGTAAGAGGCAGATTTGATTTTACATAAAAAATTTTATTATTATTATTTTTATGAATACAAATTTACAATTATATATTACGTCCAACATAAGTATAAAATAAAATTTAATTAAAATCCAATATATATATATATATATATATGCATTCATGTAAGTTAAATAATAGAGGTATAAATTTCAAGTTAAAATATTCTTTATAAAGAAAAAGGAAAACATAGTTCATACATATTTTAGTTACAAATTTAAGGCACAATATTAAAAGTTAATGTATAAAATAAAATAATATTTAGGTGTATAATATACATATATATATATATATATATATATATATGTGTGTGTGTGTGTTTAAAAATGCATAATTATCACACACACACACACACACATATATATAATAAAGGTAAAATTAAAAGCATAATATTACAAGTTAATATTTTACTAAATTTAAAAAATTTAAGCTGTTTATGTGTGTAATATATATCATAAAATTTAATTTATATACAAATACTAATAATAATATGTATGTATATATATATATATGTATATGAACACATTTAATGCCTAGTATTACAATTTAAAATATTCTTTATAAAGAAAACATAGTTTATACATATTTTAGTTACAAATTTAGGCACAATATTAAAAGTTAATGTATAAAATAATATTTAGGTGTATAATATACATATATATATATATATATATATATATATATATATATATATATATATATATATATATATATATATATATATGTGTGTGTGTGTGTGTGTGTGTGTGTTTAAAAATGTATAATTATCACACATCACACACACACACACACATATATATAATAAAGGTATAAATTAAAAGCATAATATTACAAGTTAATATTTTACTAAATTTAAAAAATTTAAGCTGTTTATGTGTGTAATATATATCATAAAATTTAATTTATATACAAATACTAATAATAATATGTATGTATATATATGTATATATATGTATATATATATATATATATATATATATATATATATATAATTTAAAATATTCTTTATAAAGAAAACATAGTTCATACATATTTAATAGCTTTACAAACATCTGTTGATTTTACTTTGTAATAGTCTTACAATAATTAACATATTTATCATTTGTGGTGCAAAATTATATTTTTATTCATTCTAATAATTGAATAGTTTGATCACAATTACTATTCATTGTAATTCTTGTGACCTTATCTTTTCTTATTTAAAGATAAAAATATTATTCATAACCATTTTGTTAATTTTGTTATACATTTGAAATATTAGGTTACATTGCTCTTAATAATTATGTACACTAAGAAGACACTTAATGTATCAATTACTAATCTATGGAATTTCTAAAAACCACATATATTTTCCCATTGGGCAATGAACACATTAGATTTGGGAAGATGAAGCATGTATCCTGAAGTCTATAGGACATGTCGAGTCTCCCTTCCTCGACTTCATAGGCAAAGAAGTGATCATCAAAGTCAATCGTAAACATTTCTTTTCCGGTTAAAAAAATATTTTGGGTCTTACTATCTATGTAAATATGTTCAATATAAAAGAATTTGGGCAAATTAAATCGTTCTTCATCCAAGCCAATGCAAATAAGTTGGTTTGGTCGGTACACTATACCTTCCAACTCCACACTAACGACACCATATAGGGTGTTACAGGATGGCAATTTAAATTTTGTTTTTAGGGCGCACAACAGAGAGGGACATAATTTGTGATATTTGGCCGGTTTAAATGTATCAGGGAGTGTATTAGCCAGGAGCATGTCGTTTAACTGCAATTGATGACGCACGCTAATGGTTTTTGTTATATTTATCCTATTGCCTGTGGCTCGAGCAGCCACTTTAAGTATTCTATGTTTTGCCTCAAACCTCATAGACCACAAAGGTCTCAAAGGGCCAAATTTTTTTAACATTGAAGGATAATGTATCAAGTTGTGAAATTTCGGTTGTAACCTATCACGACAAGATAATTTCAAGTACAGTTTATTGAAATCACTTACATATTGAGCCAGGTTCTCAGGAAGGTAGGGAGACACGGCATCCGTCATACAAGTGGACATTATTCGCCTCAAAAGCAAAAACAAAGCCCAATATTTATTGCCCAATGGGATTTTTGTTCCTACAAATAGTGAGAAATACCTAAGGAATGTCAAGCATTCTGCTGATGACATTCTCCATTTTATTCCACCAGATTGCCAGACCAAAGGTTGAGGCTTTGAGCCTGAATCTGGGCCATAATCAAACAAAACGATGTGATCGTTCAAGTAATTCAAAGAGAATAGTTTATCTCTTATTAAAGAATTTATCACAAGGGTCATAACATATTGACAAACACCTTCCAATAAATCATGCATAATATCTACAGCTACATGTTGAAATAACTTAAAACCTTTGACTTTTAACCAGACACACCTTTCCTTAATGCCCGTAGCTGAAACGTTATCACTTTGCAAGTCCTCATTGTAATTTTCCATATTTCTAAGAAAATCTGATTTCTCACGCGTAAGCTTAGCTAGCTCACGTTTGCCTCCTTTACATATCCGGCAGTAATGAGAGGCGCTAAAACTTTCGGTAAAGCCCAGGATCGAGTTTAATCCCAAATTATCTCCGGTTATACAAGCTAATCTGAATTTAACAGTGCCAGTGAAACTGTCAACAGCAATTTCTACTCCAGTATTAGCTAAATAATTTAGCTCGTCTATTACACTTGCAAATATTTTCTCGTTACCTTTGGAAACAGCCCTATCCGAGGAATGAAACAGAAGACCCAAGAATATATAGTTAAGCTTGGAAGCATATTTTGGCGGAATGCAAGGCATGGATACGTACACTGCTCCCAACTTGTGAATGGATGAGTGACTACCAAGGGGATTTGATGTTTCAAAATCGTCAAAATAAAGTGTAAGAGGGTATAACTTCTCATTTGCATTTAAATGATGGTTTGAGTACGTTTTCTGCCATGCACTACCTTGAATTATATTCATCGGGAAAGGGAAGTTTTGGCAAAAATTTATGTAACTATCAATTTCTTTTAAAAGACCAGGAATTGATAAAACCTTTTTAAAAACATTTCTCAATGGAACAAAGGAAGCAAAACAAGGCCCAAGTTTAGTTGTACCACCTCGTCCGGCCACTGGACGATTCATTATAAATTTCTGTTTTGGGGGAATGTAAGTTCCAATATTAGTGTAAAAATTAAGTCGGAGGTGTTGACTGCGGAAAGTTTCATTGCACTGTGTTATGGATCCTAATAAAGTTTCAGTGAATGGCCCTAAGTGATTACAAGTGCCATCTCTAGCACTGTCTTCTGCAAATCGATTTAACACAAAACAAAACGAGTCTTTCATATATTCTTCATACCTATTATAAAATAACTGAATGTAATTAAGGGGTATTTGTGGGTTGGCCTGTAGCTTGCTAAACATCTTAGCAGCTGTATCTAAAAATATTTTTTTTAAATTTTCGGGCGAAAAATCAAAGCGTAAGTTTTCCCCATTAACCGTCTCATCTTGTGAGATATTTATTTCTGAGTCTTTAATACCTTCTCCTACCTCGTTCCCATTCCTTTCACAGACCACGTTGTTTAAAGAGGGCGCGACACCACTTGGAGAAGTGGCACAATGTTCAGACTTTAAATGATAACGCAAGGTATACAAGCTGCCACATACTCTGTAGCAGCCTGGCTCGCCACAGCGCAACGAAAGATTGTCCCCTGGTGAAAAGTCAAGGTGCATACGTTTGATATGAACTATAAGATCGCTTACAGATTTGAATCTATGTTTACAATCGTGGCACGATAGCATGATGACAGTTGTTACAATGTTGTTTCCTTACGCACTATACGATATCAGTTGCGGGTTCTTCTTTAAAATGTTTAAGTTTTACCCAAGTGGAATAAACACTTTGGGGAAGGGAACTCTCTTCTATTTTGTAAAATAGTTTTGATATTAGAATCCAAATGTTCTCGGCCTCAGGAGGAAATTTAATATTAAGAGCATAGCATAATATTAGGTAAAATTCAACAGCATCTGCAGTTGAGTTGAATTCGTATAAAAACTCCCCGTCAATTACAATGTATGCTTTAACAATGTCTACGCAAGATGGGCCTATTGCAATAATGAAGGGCTGCAGATGCCTTTTTAAACTTTTAAACTCAGCAGTTAATTTAACAACCCGGTCTTTGCCTTCCGCAACTGATGTCGTATGGTAAATAAAAAAATTTAACGAACCAATGCGATCTGACTGCACACCTTCTTTTCCTGTCGCTGTAGACCTCTCTCTGTAGCCTGTAGACGATAAAGTGAAGGGCAACAGGAACAGGGTCGCTGTAATCTTCTTCGCACTGTCACCTAATCAACAAAAAAAAAAAAAAAATTAAAATTAAAATCAGACAATTCCTCATCCTCCAAATGTAACAAGGCAACTTACAAATCCATCTCTAAATAGGAGTTATTTTACAAAAATAATAGGCATATTTAATAAATTCATGCGAAGTAATGTCATTTATGTAAATAAACGACATTACTTCAATGAATCAAAAGTATAACATTTACAAATTCACCTGATGTGGCGTGATCAAGGAAAGTTAAAAGTATCTTTCTCTGAGCGGGATCTTTGCTGTACGAGTCTCTCGCCAATTTTAATATTGCTTTATGATACTTGGCAACCTGGTCTGCTACTTTTATTTTTGCTTTTCCTTCTCCTGCCACCTTATCGAAATCCAATCTTAACTGCAACAGAAATAAAACAAATTATAATTTAAGTTTTAAATTAAAGCGCCTCCCTGTTAAACCTATCTTTCTCTCTCACCATATAAATTGTTAATATCTAGATGTATGGAAAAGCATGCTGATTTAAGATAGGAATAAAGAATATAAGAACTTACAAGAATTTCAGCAGTTGACTGCTGTTTAAGAGGTGGATATTTTTCAATTTGTTCTAAAATGGTGAGCTCCGATGTGTCACCTTCCCAAGAACGGATGGCAAAGGTCTCTCGCCAGGCTTCTTCAAGGTAGGCCGTGGTTTCTGTGGACGTGTATTCCCGAAGAATTGCCAACTTAGTACGGACACCTTCAGATGTTTCTGAAATTAATATCAAAATGCAATTACAGTCATGACAACTTTCTGACTGTTGTATGTACACAGTTAATGTGGTAGGCATGGAATAGGATCATTTATGATGTTTCTTATTATTTAATGTAAGATATTTAAATTTAATGTTAAGTGGCGTTAAAAGCAAATAAACTAACTATACATACACCATATAAGCACATTGATGTTTTTATTTACTGTGATTGAGACAACACACTAATTAAATTTACTTTCACTTCTCAGTTTATTTACTTTATGTTCTATTAACTTCACTCGTCCATACAACATACAATACATATTATAATAAAGTGACTCACCAGGTTTATCAGCTTTCGTCGCCTGTTTTCTGGATCTTCCTCTTTTGGTTGGTGGAGAATCATGTGATGTCAGCGAAGAACAACCCTCAGAGCTCTCTGACGACGGTGATTCATCCACACTGGATCCTGGCAATGATGAACGAGTCCGTTGTCGCTTCAGCAACCCCTCTAGCCTTAGTGTCTTTTTGAAGTTCCTGTAGGTATTGTAGAGAGCTCCAACAGGTTCTCTTGAAAAGCTGGGGCCCAGCCTCGGATCCTCTTCAGATTCTGACGACAATCTTTTATTCCGTAAAACTTTTTGTGTATATCGGAAGAAAAAATCCGCTGGATATCTAGGTTGAAAAATTCGACCTAAATGTCCTCCCCACTCAGCCAAACAGGATAGCGTTATTGCTTTGTTAATTACAATGCATTCGGCTAAATGCCTGCAAACTACACGGCCTATTTCAGTAATTTCTGATTTGGAAAGATCCTGGCCCCTCTTCTTCAGTAAATGTGGACATTTACTTCTGAGGAGTACCTCTGCTGGGTTCAGATTACTCTCCGATACTGAAGGGATCCTTTCAAGAGGCTCTGCCTGGTTTTCGGTCTGGCTGCGAGGTAAGTGCTTGGGGGTTGAACATGTGAACAATTCACTCGTTGAAGGCTCCCCAGAGCTTTGTGTATTTACAAATTCTTCTAGGTCCTCCAACTGGCTGTTTAAGTCTACAAGTTCAGCAATAACCTAAAATATCAAAACACAAAATTCATTAATACTTAATTCGCCAATAAAATTTACAACCGGATTCGTTTCAATAATGTAAGCTGGGAAAGGTTAAAAAAGTACAAAAAAAATCACTAATTTTAAGTTAATATTACGGGTGAGAATTAACTAGTATTAAGTAATGCTTTAGTACTTTATTGTTGATACACTTTGTCAAACACTATACATTTGTATGACTTATGCATCAGAGAAATGATAAAAGTGGGATTTGTACATAGGAGAATGAATATTCCTTTTTCAAAAAATACTACAAAGCATTAACTTAAGACTAACCAAAAAAATTAAATTGGACAGTCAAAAATAGGTGACCAAAATAGTGGAAATTTACCAATGCTACAAATAAACACACATCTATATACCTATGCGTATATACTATACAGTATGTCCCCAGTTTGAGTTGCAGGTGTAAATGAAAAAAAAAAAATCTACTTTTTATGACATAAATTACCTTAAGATATTATAAATAAATAATTTTATAGAGTAACATTTCTTCAAAAATTAAAAAAAAAAAAAAAAAAAAAACACTTTTCTCTTGATACAATGTTTAAAAATTGTAATCTTTGGGTGCATTGCACATAGCATGCAATTATCAATATGACAATTTTTCATTTCACAACAAGCAACAATTATTATTAAGAGTAATTTCTTTTTTAATTTTTTTAACTTATTTTTTGTCGAAAAATTATGTTTTTTGTCATTTACACCTACACACAGTATATGTGATAAACATATAGTATGTACATAATAGAATATGTAGCCTTACAGATTGTTAGAAAGACTTTCATTGTCATTGGCCCAATGCAAAATGTAATTAAGATTAAACAAATATTTAAATCTTCAATAATCGTGGGTAAGTTCTCATATTACTACAATCATGGAGAAACCACTGTATTAATTACAATAAACTTTAAACACAAGTGTAAATATAATTCACATTAGATTTTACTAAGTGTTGAGGATTTAACAAAATTGTAAACCATAAACGATGGCTTATACAATGGTTATAGTCATAAAAAGAGATCAAAATGTAAGTAATACTATCAATTACGAAATAAAAGTGGACTAACCGGTGCTTGCTTCCGACCATTGTACCACTCCAGGTACTTTCGTCGAAATGTCAAATATGTCGCCAGGTTAGGGAATGTGGACACTATGTAATTCTTGTCAATCACAGAGGACATTTCCTCCAAATTGGAAAATGCAGTTATTCCTTGGGCTAAAAACAAAAGGCAGTACGGTTGACTTGTTTGGGCAGAATAGACAATATACATATATACATATACATATATATACATATATACATATACATATATAAATACATATCTATATATATATATATATATATATATATATATATATATATATATATATATATATATATATATATATATATATATATACATATACATATACATATACATATACATATACATATACATATCTATATATATATATATATATATATATATATATATATATATATATATATATATATATATAGATATTTATCATGGAGAGCATTATTGTTTCTTTGTCAATGTAAGAACATTCGACTGCACCAGCGAATATTATAAGAGCTATTTCATTTAAATGATTTATGTTATTAACATTATTATTACTAGAGGGACGTGAAAGGATAACTGACTTCATCTGACATTGCGCGAACAAAGCGTTTAGTTAAACACTTATAAACATAAAAAAGCATCATCTTGTATATATATGAAAATTCGATAGTACAACACAATAATTATTAACTTATTTATTTATTTTTATTTATGTATAAGCCTCAACGGCCACTCCCGCGCACGAGTATCTCATGCGGGGGTGCACTATTATTAATTTCAGAATACTTTTACAATTTATATTGATGTAATTAAGGAGAAATGTTATAATTTATGCTACATATTTATAAGAGTAATCATCTGTTGTAACAAATCGTATGGTGGAATAAAGAATTATTATATTAATTATTTAAACAATTTTTTTACGAGCCCTCTACAGCCTTAGCCACGCGGAGGAATACAATGGACATATTTGACAGAAAGTAACATAATAAATTTAATAACACAGTACGCAACACGGAGACGCAATAGATAAATATGTGTATGACAGAACAATAAACATTAATTATACAAATAATTAATGATTCATCTTAAGAATTGTTAGGTTTAAAGGAGAAAAACTGACTTACCTGTTAAAGCTTGAATGCATGCTTCATCGAGTCCCCACTGAAGAAACAATTCTCGAACCTCACTCATTGCACAAGCTTGGAGAAAACGTTTCACCAATTTAAGTCCGAATAACTGAATAAGTCTCATATATAGACAATATGTAAAGATTAAAATGATATAGAAGTGTAAAGAACTCTAAAGCAATGATCTGTAATGTAGGAAGCACAACTGAAGAATGACTTCCGTTCAGCTGGGGTAACCTTTATATAGGGTTCCCCCCACCTACCACCGGCCCTTCAGCTCGGAGGCAGTCGAAGACGTATTTTGTTCAACTGATACACAGTTAAGACAAAGTACTTATACTTGGTCGCAGTTGACTTGAAATGCACCTGCCTTATCTTCAACTGAGTCACAGTTGATGATCTTTTTTATTAGTGACTCATTTTACGTAGTATTTTTTTAACGCATTCTAAGTAATAAATGCATTTTCATAAATCACGAGTTTAATTGAAGCGAACATAGCGAGCTTCCTAAATTTTATTCAACAAAATATGCTACGTATTTGACGGTGTGTCTGAAACATAATATGACGATAACTTGAGTACAAGTTGACCGATTTTGATGAAATTTTGTGCACATGTTCATTTTACCAATGCTCAGAACGAGTTTGCCGGACAACGTTGTCTGCCCAAGCGTTCGTGCGCAACGCTCGCGTAAACGTGCCCTTTAAAATTAAAATTTGAATTTTAGGATAGGAAAAAATTCTAATTTTATCTATTCGACGAGACAAACCTTTTTTTTCATTAACAGAGTTATGCACATTGTTCCGAACGACAAAATAAACCACGTGTAGGATTGATTTTTCAATACCTATATACTATAATCATGTTTTTATACGCAAATACAAATCTATTCTCTTTTATTCTATTTCATAGCTAGAACGTAGGGGAGAATCGTTTATTTAGGTGGATACTACAGTTTTCACACAGTCTATATTAACTTAGTTCTTATAGACGATGAAGATTATCATGTGTATATACTTTCTAAGTTTAAATATAGTCTCTAATGCTCACTTATAATCAATAATAATATTGTCAATAGTTATTTTTGCTGTCTGACAATATTCTCTTCAAACTTTAGCAGTTCCAAAATTTATTTGTAATTTTTTGGATGGTCTAAAAGATTAGTAAGCTTCATAACGGCCCAAGAGGGGTTGACGCATACTTTCTATATATACAAAATTACTTCCCAAATACTATGCCAGTTCCAGTGTTCAATTCAGGTAAATTTTAACCTTACTGAGGGTTTGAATAACCGTTAAAATTTATCTTTCATAAGCATAAGTATAATGGTTTTTTCTGATTCTCCTAAAAAGGTCTAATCCTCTTAAGTCAAAGGGTATTTTTTTAAACTTTTAATACCTATATAACCTCTGAATCGTAACGGTTCTTATACACATTACTATTCAAGTAAAGAAAAATAAAACCAATAAACACACCATATAGATTAGATTAGGTTACCCAAGAAAAAATCTGTACTAAATAAATGTACCCCTAAAACACTGTTAAATTATTTCAAAACTACCTCCAGAACATTTATATATATGTAATAATAATAATAATATGTAACGTACCGTAGTTAACTATTTGTTTTATTAACTATTTCATTAAAAATAGTAATAAATGTACTTATGAGGTATGCTGAATTCCAGTTGAAACTAAATATTTTCAACTGCCTTTATGCTTTATTAATTAATTTTTTCGGCTGCCACGATTCTGGAAACAACAATACTGCGACCGAGCCGAGTCAAACTATACTGCATTGCAGTATAGGGGTGTTTTAAACTGCGAAACAGTTTAGTGGTTATGCTGCACAGGAGTTGAATGATATGTTCGACTTGACTCCAGTATACCATCAACTGCTACGCAGTCTGAAAACGTCTATGCTGGGTCGCAGAATAGGCCTATACTGCACCTCAGTATGGGAATGAATTTTTTCGACTAGTACGCGGTTGAAAAATGGTGGCAGAATAAGTTATACTGACTATTTAGCATAATTTTCTCTCCGTGTGATTGGACCCGAGGAAGCTATGTACCTCACTATTTTTACTAACACCTATATCTGCATATGCAATTCTCTGATTTTTAAGAAATTTGGACGGTTTGTTGAATGTAGCCTATTGCTCCCGTAATAATTTTATCCATCCGCGCTCATAAAATTTTGCTAAATGAATACTTTTATTTAGACTTTACTAAGTGTAGTAGAGTAGAAGAGCGCTGGGCTACATGCTATAGCAGTGGCTTACACGGGGGGGGGGGGGGGGGGGTCCCAGGGGCCCTGCCCCCCCCCGAAATGATTACATACCTAAGACCCGCCATACACTTAAAACCAAAAAACCACAGTAATGACAGATGCATTCGAATTGGCTGTAAATATTTTCCAATAAAAGGAATTAATTAAGTATTATCTTATGGTGTGTATACATCACCAGTGTGTACCAATCACCCCAAATAAGCTCGGCCCGGATTTGCCGATAGAATTAAATTCATTCAACACTATACCGGCCCGACTGTCGGCTGGGCCCGGATTTTGCCGATGGAATTAAATTTATTAAACACTATACCGGCCCGACTGTCGGCTGGGCCCGGATTTGCCGATAGAATTAAATTCATTCAACACTATACCGGCCCGACTGTCGGCTGGGCCCGGATTTTGACGATGGAATTGAATTTATTAAACACTATACCGGCCCGACTGTCTGCTGGGCCCGGATTTGCCGATAGAATTAAATTCATTCAACACTATACAGGCCCGATTGTCGGCTGGGCCCGGATTTTGCCGATGAAATTGAATTTATTAAACACTATACCGGCCCGACTGTCGGCTGGGCCCGGATTTTGCCGATGAAATTGAATTTATTAAACACTATACCGGCCCGACTGTCGGCTGGAACTGGATTTTGCCGATGGAATTAAATTTATTAAACACTATACCAGCCCAACTGTCGGCTGGGACCGGATTTTGCCGATGGAATTAAATTTATTAAACACTATACCGGCCCGACTGTCGGCTGGAACTGGATTTTGCCGATGGAATTAAATTTATTAAACACTATACCGGCCCGGCTGTCGGCTGGAACTGGATTTTGCCGATGGAATTTAATTTATTAAACATTATACCGGCCTGATTGTCGGCTGGGCCCGGATTTTGCCGATGAAATTGAATTTATTAAACACTATACCGGCCCGACTGTCGGCTGGGCCCAGATTTGCCGATAGAATTAAATTCATTCAACACTATACCGGCCCGATTGTCGGCTGGGCCCGGATTTTGCCGATGAAATTGAATTTATTAAACACTATACCGGCCCGACTGTCGGGTGGAACTGGATTTTGCCGATGGAATTAAATTTATTAAACACTATACCGGCCCAACTGTCGGCTGGGCCCGGATTTGCCGATAGTATTAAATTCATTCAACACTATACCGGCCCGATTGTCGGCTGGGCCCGGATTTTGCCGATGGAATTGAATTTATTAAATACTATACCGGCCTGACTGTCGGCTGGAACTGGATTTTGCCGATGGAATTAAATTTATTAAACACTATACCGGCCCGATTGTCGGCTGGGCCCGGATTTCGCTGATGGAATTAAATTTAGTAAACACTATACCGGCCCAACTGTCGGCTAAGCCCGGATTTTGCCGTTGGAATATAATTTATTAAACACTATACCGGCCCGACTGTCGGTTGGAACTGGATTTTGCCGATGGAATTAAATTTAATAAGCACTATACCGGCCCGACTGTCGGCTGGGCCCGGATTTTGCCGATGGAATTAAATTTATTAAACATTATACCGGCCCGACTGTCGGCTGGGCCCGGATTTTGCCGATGGAATTAAATTTATTAAACACTATGGTCTATAGAGTTGGGGAGAACCGAAGGCAGCCGAACCTACATGTCCCGTCCTCGGTTACATTCGAGTCTGCTGTAGGGGAAGGTCCTACAGCTGTAGACTGAATTGCAAACCTCCTATATGTGTCTGAATCCCTGTCACACTTTTCTGAGTTTTTGGGTAACATAACGCTTTTTGATGTATGTTCCATAGCCAAAACATAAAAATGTCATAAAGGGGAAATTAAATAAACAAGAAAATGGGTAGTAAAAGTAAAAGCATAACATCACGAAAGTACGCGAGGAAGCTATATGTGCCTCACTAATTGTCAGACTATTTTCAATAGGTGATTTTATCAAAATATTAATTGTCAACCACTATATACAGTTTTTCTTTGTGTTTTATAATAAAAATTCACAGTATAAATAATCAATTATTAGTTGTTGAAGCTAAACTAATGAAATAATAAAAATGTCGTATTGTTAGATTAGTTTATTTTTTTTTTACGGTTGTATCTCAAGGTTTTATTTTAAGATTGCCTTGGTTCATCTTAGCTGATGCTTTTCCCTTCTATAATAAATATTTAATATTCTTGTTTGTCCACTAACACATTTCGTTGCTTTCATTGTACACTATAGTCTTCATTTGATCCTTATTGTTCAGTTTATTTATTTATTCTCCTAGATAAGTTCTATGATAATACTAATAAAATTACACAAGTACTTTTAATAAAATTAAAATAAGGAAATATGCGGGGAATAAGAAAACATTTGTTAGCAAATAGAGTTTTAATCAGAATATTATGAAGGAGTGTTTCCTTGTAAAATCAGCTGGCTATTCAATAACGTGAAGGTTATCACTATGACACAAAAATAGCTCTTACAATAATATTTCTATAGTATGTGTCGTTAATTTAATCCAATCTTTTAATTTTAGAATAATTAATGTTAATGCTTATTAAGTATTATTAGAGTTATGATTTAATCATATAATTGTTTTATTTATATTCTTCTATGAGCGTTTAGCAAAAAATAGTCCATACATGGTCCTTTTTTCAAATTCATCAACTACTTATGAGAAGAATTAATAGTAGCTATAAGTGTGTGTGTGTAGGGGGGGGGGGGGGGGGGTTGAACTCTTTCAATATTGTCCTAGACATAACGCAATTCCCATTGACTACCTCACGGGACGTGAAAATCCGCCAAATTGAATTATAATTCCCCTAAGCCTTTTTCCTATCCTCCCGAAGGTACTACATTTGCCGACGTCACAACGCATGCTTTTTGCCCTTTAGTTCCTGCGACGCGACAGAAGCTTTTACCAAGTTTGGTTTTCATTATTTCTCGACGACCAACGGCTAGCAAACATTAATTAGGAAAGAGGACAAACAGGATGGGGGAGCGTAGAGTTCCCTACGTAACCCCCTCGTAAATAGAAGTGGGCTATATTATCCGGATTCTATTATTAACATGGGCCTTTCCAGACCCTACTAATTCGTCCCTTCGGTCCTTAACCGCTCTACTACGAATGGACTTTGAGCTTTGACCTTCTTTAAATATTATTAAAGTCTGAAATAATAATCAGTGCGGTCTTGTTTCAGTATAGTAAAGCCTGTTTTCTATCAACTGGATTTGAAGTTCTCTCAATTAGGATCAATTCTGGTTTAAATTTACAACGATGCGAACTAAGCATTGCAAGAAGAACTTACGATTATAAAGTTATTTAAATGCATAAACGGACTTTACATTAAACTTAATTTTGTTTACAATTCATCAGAGAAACCAGACGTAGATTTGTGAATACAAACAAATTTGTGCTCTATTTAAAACGATAATTGCTGAAAAAGCAAATTGACTGCTCAGTAACGAGTCTATTTCAAATTTCATCTAGCCGCTTGTTAAAATCCTTTTTATAATTTTTTCCATTAAATTTTCCCATTTAATTCTCAAACATTATTTTTATAAATATATTATAGTATAAATATATGTATTATAAAGATATATTTTTAAATAATTATATTTAAATAAAAAATGAGAATTTTTGATCTAAAAATTAAGGCAGGCTAAGTGCATTGTTGTGTTTAATAAATCAATGGCATAAGAGGGAGGTGGTGTTAGTTTTTGTTAAGTAAAGTCTTGGTTGCTTGTCGGATGTTACATCTCGAGCTTGTTTTTCTCGCAGAACCAAAGCAAGTTTTCCAAGCAACGAGTCGAAAAACTTTTCGCGGACTTTTAATGAATTTACTTCAACAAGATTTAGAACTCAGACACACAATTCAAGCTCAAGACGTCCGTAACTAAGGTACGAAATGAACCATGAATATACATACGTTTTTACTTTAAATCATATAATACATTTTGTGAAGTATGCAAAGGGTCCATGGAAAATAAGCTTGACTGTCCTGTTTTATTTTTAAACTAGCGGACCCGGCGAACTTCGTACCGCCTAATAAACCTATAGCTGCTACCTTTGAAAAACCTTTTAAATAGTTTATTCGGTGAAACAATGCCTTAGATGAAAAATGTACATAACAATTTGCTACATATACTCGTACAATATACATATTGCATAAGAGAACCACAGATAAATAAACTTTATTTATATTAAATTTTTATTTATATAGATATAGATTACAGAAATATTTTTCCTCTTTTTTCCATTTTACCCCTCTCCTAAACGAAAATATGACATGAACAATGTACATAATAACAATTATTGTACTCTTAAAGAGCTTCACAACGATATGCATCATCATTAATGGTTTTCATTACTTTGACATTTGAACCCCGAACCCCTGTATACCAAAATCGGAGCATCGTTTTACTAACTCAAAAACCTTCCCGGTTATCCGTCCAACCATTACTGTACTCTTAAAGAGCTTTACAACGATATGCAACATTAATGGTTTTCTTTACAATATCAAAGTTTGTACCCTCCCCGCACCCCTTTGTATCAAAATCAGAACATAGTTTTACTAACTCAAAAACCTTCCCGGTTATGCGAAGGGTTTTCATTATTTTGACATTTGTACCCCGTACCCTGTGTACCAAAATCGGAACTTAGTTTTACTAATTCAGAAACCTTCCCGGGCATGCGTCCAACCAATACTGTACTCTTAAAGAGCTTTTTAACGTTATTCATCATGAAGGGCTCTCATTATTTTGACATTTGTACCCCGTACCTCTGTGTACCAAAATCAGAACATAGTTTCATTAACTGAGAAACCTTCCCAGATATGTGTTCAACCATTCCCCAAAGTTTCATCGCAATCGGATGAACGGTTTAGGCAGGCATAAGAGACAGACAAACATTCATTTTTATTTATATGAGATTTATTTATATAGACTAGCTGACCCGGAGAACTTCGTGCCGCCTAATAAACATTACTAACTCAAGAAATGTATAGCTGCTACCTTTGAAAAACCTCATAAATAGTTTGTTTAGTTATTAATGTTGTCTTAGATGAAAAATGTATATTAAAATTTAAAATATATTATACTTGTACAATATACAATATCGGCAAAAAAGACGTACAGATTAAGTAACATTTATTTTTATTTATATGTATAGAGAGATTATAATATTTTTCCTGCATTTTCCATTTTACCCCCGTCCTAAATTAAAATAGGATAAAAATGTACATAACAACAATTACAGTACTCTTAAAGAGCTTTTCAACGATATGCATCTTTAAAGGGTTTTCATTACTTTGACATTTGTACCCCGTACTCCTGTGTACCAAAATTTAAACATAGTTTTACTAACACAGAAACCTTCCCGGGCATGCGTCCAACCATTCCTCAATGTTTAATTGTAATCGGATGATAGAAATAGGTTATAGAAATATTTTTCCTGTATTTTTCACATTTACGCCCCCCCCCCCCCCCCTCACTAATGAAAATATGACATAAATGTACTTAACAACAAATGCATCATGAAGGGATTTTATTAATTTGACATTATTTGTACCTCGTAGCCCTGTGTACCAAAATCGGAACCAAACCTTCTCGGGCATGCGTCCAACCATTCCCCAAAGTTTCATCGCAGTCGGATGAACGGTTTAGTTAGGCATAAGAGACAGATAGACAAACATTCATTTTTATATATATAACGATATAGTTTTTTTTCTTAAAACATTGGTTTAATCTTTTGAACACTATAAATTTTGACCGTGTAAATTTTGATACGTGTAAATTCTATGTGGTTTATGCATTAGTTTTTTTTTATGTTTTTTTACTTTCTCATGCACACGTGGACAGTGAAAGGCCGGGTTCGATTCCCCGCTGGGGAGAACTTATTGTTATGGTAAATGTTGATCAAATATTTGACAATAATTAAATGTAACTTCACAAACTCGATATAAGTGGGCTATATTATACGGATTCTATTATTAACACGGGCCTTTCCAGACCCTACTAATTCGTCCCTTCAGTCCTTAACCGCTCAACTTTGAAGTCAACTAATAAAATGGAAAATACTGGACCAAGTAATTAAGTACTCGTATATGAGAAAGTAAGTCTTGAGTTTTATCGGACCGATTTTTATTCTCCATTTCCGTCCTAATGAAGAATGGAACAGAAAATGACGATAAAAAGTTAGGATGTAGGAAATAGAGAATGCCAGCTCATTAGCAAAAACAAAATAAAGATACAAGTTTTAAATCAACTGCAATGCCAAATGAGAAGAAAAAGAAGACGTGGAAGGGGAAAATACGGATAAAAATCCCTTCACTGCCGAGAATCGAACCACGATCCTATGTCACAATGCTCTCACCACAGATCTATGACGAAATCATGACTTGGTTCTCTAGATACATTATTTAAGCTTTTTTAAAGAAGGATGTAATAAATAGTTAGTGTATTCATTAAAAAATAAATTAATATGTCACAAAAAATGAGTTAATAATAACCAACTGATGTGGTCGAAACTAATCTTTATTGATGGTAGCAAAGAGTTAATTGTTGTCATTATAGCTATATTATGCTATCACATTGTAGCATCGATTTATTAAATTGTATATATAGTATGTGATATATGCATTCATAAATATTATTTAAATAATATAGACCATCTAAATCTCAGCCAGACCTGCTAGAAATAAACTAAATAAGAGTTTAAAGGTATTCAGGTCAGATAGTAGACAGGATAAGTAAACTGTATTGATTATTAACAACAGCGTGCTTTTGTTGTTAAGACTGAACCGTTAGTTTTATTTAATCTTCTTTCTATTAACAAATCCATGTATTAAGTATTCTTAAAACTAATATCTATTGTTTAATAAATCTAGATATATAAGAGGAAACTTACTGCCTTTGGAATAATTTGCAGGGCAGGGCTCATTCTTTGAAAAGAACTTCTCATGACATAGGCTTTAGGCTTAACTACTACAATAAACTAACTAAAGTACCAGTTCCTTGATTCAGATATGTGTGTTTTTAGAATAAATTATTATACATTTTTTTTTTTGGTTTGTTTAAAGGCTTTGTTCACTTTAAAATCAAAGTGTAATCTGCTTTACGTGAATCCTTACCAAATATTTTGAAAGAGCTTCTCCTGTGCTTAAATTCGTCACTTACATCTTCACATTAACTGTATCGAGTTTTTTTCAGATTTAGAATGAACTCGATGGCGAAAAAAACAAATTCCTTAAAAATGAGTAATAATTTTGAAGCGGGATTGAACACATATAACCTTTTGATTGTGTGGCACATAGCTTCCACGCATCCTATCTCGTATACTTTAATGATGTTATGCTTTTCAGCTCATAATAATAATTGTCTAATTTATTTCAATTAATTAATCCGTATCAGACATCAGGGAATGTTTTGGTCCCGTGTCTGACTGTCTGTCGTTCAATTTTTGCGAATCAACTTGAATTTTTAATGGTAGGTCACAATCAGCCCACTGTTGGTCCCATATTATTTTCAACCACCTGGAATACTTGTGGTCCCGTGTATGTCTGTCGTTCAAAAACTTGGATGTTTGTCGAAAGTAGTCCACAGATAGCCCCGTCCCACATTAATTCCAACCATCTATGCACTTTTAAATATTCCTTAGTTGATACTTTTATTCGTGTGCAAACAAAGCAATTTATCAGATTTAAAACAAAAAGGGGAGGCAAGATTAAACAAATTAGACAATAACGCGGCAATAGCAATACATAGTTACAGTACGCGGATAAGACGTGAAGAAGGTATGTCGCACAATAACTGGCAGACTCATTTATATAAATATATATATATATATATATATATATATATATATATATATATATATATATATATATATATATACTAGCTGAATACCCGTGCTTCGCTACGGGGTGTTTTATTTTCAATTTAATGGATTTATTAACTACCATCAGGAAACATTTAAATTATTTTACAAAGCGAGAATATCTAGATTCTATCCCTCCCACTTATTTCTATACCCCCTCCCCTTTGATAAGAAAATTTGCTAATATCCCAAATTAGTAATTCATTCCGACTAAATTTTTAAAAAGGAAAAGCAGTGGTATTTTCCTTCTGTACCCCCCCCCCCCTTTTATTAATATACATGCTTACATCCAAAATAAGAGCTCTTTCTCAAGTATTAACTTCCTAACTTTAGGAGATTGGTCTGGGCTCAATTCCCCTTCTTTTCTTACTGTGTCCTTATGTTCCCCTTAGGGATAAAATTTTAGAAAATCTCTATTGGCAGTTATCAATATAATTTAGAAAATATTATACTACGTATACACTCGTAGATTTTATTTTAGAATTTTAAAGAAGTGGTCATGATTTAGTTAGTAAAGGTTTAGGCACAGTAAGGCGTGATTTATTAATTATTGCCTTAATATCTAAAAATAAATCTAAATATTTTTTGACAGTGATAAAAGTAATTTCTTTAACAGTTCTTCCTACAGAAATTTCCACAAACCATAAAATATGGTCAGTAGTTTCTTCTGCAATTTTGGTTAAATACATTTTTTTATGAAAAATGAAATAAGAATTATGAAATCTATTTAGAAGACCCGTTCTCAGCTCCATATAAAGCTACCAAATCGTTTTATATCCTTTATCACACACTCATAGACACTCTTCATTTATATAAGATGTAGTTATACACATTTTTCCAATTTTCCCCCTCCTAAATGAAAATATGACAAAACTGTACATAACAACAATTACTGTACTTTAAAAGAGCTTTTCAACGATATGCTTCATTAAGAGTATTCATTACTTTGACATTTGTACCCCGTACCCCTGGGTACAAAAATAAAAATTTCGCAAAATCCTTTCTTAGTGGATGCCTATGATATGAACCGAGTATATCCTCAAAATTTCAAGTCTCTCGGTTAAGCAGATTTTGCTGTGCGTTGATTCTATGTCAGTCAGTCAGTCAGTCAATCAGGACATTGCAACTTATATTATAGATGTAGTTATACACATTTTTCCAATTTTCCCCCTCCTAAATGAAAATATGACAAAACTGTACATAACAACAATTACTGTACTTTAAAAGAGCTTTTCAACGATATGCATCATTAAGAGTATTCATTACTTTGACATTTGTACCCCGTACCCCTGGGTACAAAAATAAAAATTTCGCAAAATCCTTTCTTAGTGGATGCCTATGATATGAACCGAGTATATCCTCAAAATTTCAAGTCTCTCGGTTAAGCAGATTTTGCTGTGCGTTGATTCTATGTCAGTCAGTCAGTCAGTCAATCAGGACATTGCAACTTATATTATAGATGTAGTTATACACATTTTTCCAATTTTCCCCCTCCTAAATGAAAATATGACAAAACTGTACATAACAACAATTACTGTACTTTAAAAGAGCTTTTCAACGATATGCATCATCAAAAGTATTCATTACTTTGTCAATTGTACCCCGTACCCCTGGGTACAAAAATAAAAATTTCGCAAAATCCTTTCTTAGTGGATGCCTATGATATGAACCGAGTATATCCTCAAAATTTCAAGTCTCTCGGTTAAGCAGATTTTGCTGTGCGTTGATTCTATGTCAGTCAGTCAGTCAGTCAATCAGGACATTGCCACTTATATTATAGATATATAAATGAGTGCCAGTTATTGTGCGACATAGCTTCTTCTCGTCTTATCCGCGTACATACATACATCCTCACATAATATGTTTTATTGAGCTTTACTAAATTATTTTTGCCTTTATATTTTAAGTTGTTTCCAATTTTTTATTGGTCTTACTTGAAATATGTTGCTTTGCGCATATGAGAAAATATAAACATTTAGGGATTATATGTCGTGTATATGTATATATAGTTTTTTCAAGTCATTTAAATGTAAATAGGTCATAGGATGTAGGTAAAACAGAAGATCGAGGTCAGTGAGAGCCAGGAAACAGTGGTAGGATTTAGTTGGATATAAAAATCCTCGTCGTTTTCTTTGCCTGCTTCATAGAATGCTTCTCCCTAACATAAGAGCCTGTTAGGAAATGCGTGCGAGGCTGAGAAAAGGGGTTATCTTAATATGAAATTCCAAGTCTCGCCCACAATCCTTTGAATCGGTGGTGTTTTCAACTCTAAATTCCAGTGAAAACATGACGCGAAGGTTCCACTTTCTTTCGCGTCACTACTTTCTCAACTCCCTCGGGTGACTTTAAGCGCTGGTTTCACAGGCCATAATATGACAGTAGGTTCCACCCCTCCTCTCCCTTCAACACTTTCCTCACCCATTCGCGTCAAATAATAAGGTGATGTCCTGACAACCCCTTATTTTAACTTGCATCTTCCACTACCCTATATCCTTTTCACTGTCACCGATTCCGGATATTCTTACACGTACTATTTTTTCTCTAACCTTCATAACCGATTCTTTAACAACGAACCAGGTTGCAGCGGATTGTTACAGGGATGTAACTTTTAACACCCTGCACACTTTCCAGCATGCGGTGTGACTTTCCCTTCGTTACAAGGACCAAGAATATTTCTCTGTGTTCAATAATAGAAACCAATAAGCAGTGGTTGGGCGCCAATATTCTCTCGGCACCCTTTACAGAGCCGCATATCGATTAAATGCCACGCACTCTTTTGTTAGCCGGTTGAATTAAAAAGCGCCTTCACTTTGACTTGCTTTTTTAGCCTTGCATTTTTCTCAATATCCTCCAGAGTTTTAATATATACAGTCATTCTCTCTCGTTTCTCACTACGTGACATTCCGGCATATGTGTCTTCACATAAATATATATATATATATTTTTTTTTTATTATTTTGTACTGTAGAATGTCTCTGCCCTTGCTATTAAATATTTTAAAGGATATGCTAACATATCAAATAATGTGTTCCAAATTATACTCTTTTTGTAAATTTTACCAACCGAAGAAGAATGAATGAGGCAGAAAAACTTCTTAATAGAATGGGGTCATGCAATAAATCGTTTAAGAAGTTTAAGCGGAGAAGCATAAGAATTTACCGTTATTAGGTTCCATAATATTAATTTTAACCCAGCAATTTGAATATTTTCCTCCCCAATGATAAATATGATTATATTTGTTATTATTAGTTAGTTTTATTATTGCTGTTGTTGTTGTTATTAGTTATTCCTATTATTTATATTTCTATTGTTATTAGTTAGTTAAATTAAGTCATTGGTGTGTGTGGTGGGAAGATTGATTATGTTTTTTTATTTATTTATTTATTTTATTCAGCAATATAACTTTATGAGAGAATAAAAGAATAATAATAAAACAAGGGCCACATACTAATTGACTTTTTTAGTTTGAAATTGTAGAACACAAATAACTAGCATCAAATGTCATTTAGAAAATTATTTTGTTTTTGGAGTGAGTAATTCCTTCAAAGCTTAATTGTGCCAAAATAATCTTAAACTTATTTATTTATTACTTTTTTACTTTGTTAGAAATTTAATTTTTAATGACAAAAAAGTAATCATATATCAGTTATTAAAGATAATAAATTTTGGATAACATACATTTTTTACAAAATTTATAAAAAAAAATTTAAAAATAAACTTATACACTACTCGTACAAACATCTAATTATAATTCATAGTGCCATAGTCCATGCTATGTTTTAGCTTGCGTTTATGTGGAGCTATAAACTTTAAATTATTGTCATGGACCATATTGATAAATGAGTATTACACGCATAAGATATAATAATATTAATTATTCAGGTAAATAAAGAACATTTTCAACCTAGGCACTGTTTAATGTAGTTTTTGTAAAGTCCAAGTACTAATACTAGACATGGGTAGGACGAACCATTTGTTAGATCCTAGCAATTAGGCCATCTTTTAGTCCCATTTTACTAAACCGTGGTAGAGAGTTCCAGCCACTTCACACATCATACCTCTTTACATTGTACCGCCGAAGCGAGTATGGTGTGATCATTAGTAAGCCATATAAATCGAAGCATCACAGCGAGAGATCGAACCCACGACCTTGTGCCGCCCTTGATTCATTGATGGTCGAGCAGACGTGTTAATTTAATCCACCCGGCCATGATGGCTCTCTCGGCACTGTTTAACACTCCCGTAAATTGACATCACTTTAGTATATCCTCACTTTCAAGTCTTATCGATCTGCCAAATCACTCCTAACCTTTACCCTGTTATTTGGAATTTTTCCAAATTTCTCTAAGAATGCTGATATTGCTGTATTAGAAAAGAATAAGAAAAAAACTACGATTCAGAAGCACGTAAAGATAAGTACCCATAATCTGTCTATCAAGATCAGGTGGCCAAGAAATGTTTCTTCGCTGAATTTCCTTTAAATGTCTATCTGGCACCTTTTTCACCTTATGATACATATACCTTGCAGGCGACAAAATGGGGGAAAGGGAATTTAAGTATGATGGAGCATTCAGGACTAAAGATAAATTAAATTATTACCTCCTGTTTATTTTTTCAAGTTTACATTTTACTGTTTTTAAACCCTTTGAAGCCATAATAATATAAGTTTTTTACATTAAAATAATAATTATTTTACATGATTTACACACCTATACTAAATACACTACTTGTTTTCTGTTGTTTTCTTTCAGCCTAGTACTTAAGATGCAATGCAGTTTCAACCTCACGCTTCTGTCACTCATTCTCTCTTCTTCCTATCCGGCGTTCACGTCGGCTTCTTACTGCCTAACCATCTTAATCTAGGTCTTCCTTTACTTCTAGGCATTTGTTTCGGGATCCGTGTTTCCTTAGGACCCCAGTTTGAATAAATTGATTAAATAATACAATTTATAATATGTTTTTAGCATACTATATAGAACATTAATTAACATTATGATTGCAGGGTTGTTGAAGAATGAGGGAAACGATGTACCTGACTCTGTGGATGGTGTCACTTTCTATGCAACTCTACTACGCCAAGCAAATATGTAAGCTTTATTATTATTAATGTTTATATTTAACTAAATACTTTGGTTTAATATATAGTAACATAACTAAATCATATATAAATGAGATTAAGAAAGGATGTGTTAGTAGAATAATTGTTCAAAATCTTCTCTTTCCTTCTTTGGGGTGATTATATAGATAAGTGATCTTTCATCTCGTAATTCATTTGAATAATTAATATCATTAGCTCATTATCATCTTTACCAATATACATATATTTTTTTATTAAATGCAGTGAAAGATGGCTGTAAGGTGTAAGAAAGAATAAAAACTTCATTTTTTCATAAGAAACGTTTCGACCCTTATTAAGGTCATCTTCAATCGAAAATATTTTAGGTCTCCGATTTCAAAAATTCCAAGACAGAAATCCGTTTCAGACATTAGGGAACATTTTTGGTTCCGTGTCTGTCTGTCGGTCTGTCGTTAGATTTTTGCGAACCAACATATCTAAAAAAAAGTACTCGCCTGATTTTAATGAAATTTAGATGGTAGGTCATAATTAGCCCATTGTTGGTCCCATAAGTATGAATAATACGTAAGTTTCAACCTTCAACCTATATAAGTTTCAACCTTCTGCGCTTATTTGTTTTTCTTCTACATGCGCACAAACATACATCTATTTTCACCTATAGCTTCAAAAGTACTTATCTGATTTGTATGAAACTTTTACAGTTTATCGATTGTAACCCGAAGATATCCCAAGATTAATTTGAACCGTCTACGGCCTTTAACTTTTGTTAAATTGATACTTTAATTCATGTAAAAATTAAAACAATTTTGACAGATTAAAAAACGGGGAAACAATTAAACAAAATAGATAATAATGGCTTGTAAAAAAAACATAAAACTAATACAATCCGTGGATAGGATGCGAGGAAGCTATGTGCCACACCAATTGGCAGTCTATTTTTTTAAAAAAACCATAAACTTGTCATTTATTAAAATGACTCTATTGTTTAACACTAAATTATTATCTATCGTTCATACATTTTACTGCTTCCGAGCTTACCGAAGGTAACGGAAGTTATAAGATCTCACAGACATACAATTTTCTAAACTTTAATTTGTTATCAGTACCACTCATTTAGTGAAAATACAAAATTTGAGCCCAATCACATAAATATACAGATACTACTCTAATTTTATATATGAATATTTATGATAAACATACTATTTCTGTACAAAAAAAGTCTTCTATAGGATTAAAGAAATGTTTAATAAGCCATGAAAATTTCTGGAGGTCTCCTGTCCTGTCGTGTACATCACATTGAGTTTAGATATTTGCTATATAGTCTTTACCCTATGTATTTATGTGTAAAAGTAAAATAAATAGAAGAAATAAAAGTTCGATGAAAGTAGAAAGAAACTACTATCTTTACTAGTCGTTTGTAGTGAATTTCCTTCAGCTCCGTTGCTAAAAGAACGAGATGAAACAGAGAAACTGCCCAAGTCTGTATACTTTTTAAGACCGGGGTTAAAGCAATAAAATTTGTGCAAATGTCCTTTCCAACATCTTTTGATACCTCTTTTCATTTTTATTCTCATTGACCCCAGTTATTTTGAGTATATTACCGTCTGTTGGAAAAGCCCTTATAGTGTGTCTAATGTCAGTGAACATGCAGTGTTATTTGTCTTGTTTTTATAGGTTTAACAAAATGGAATAATCTGTTGATCGAAAAATCAACTTGATTACATTATAAAGTTAAATTTATTAGCAATTCTCTTCGAAACATTTATATAAAATGCAGACCCTTTTTTTCTCCTTCTTTCCCTCTTATTTTATCGCTTTAAATGCAAAAGGAAAGTTCGGGAGAAAATACGGATTCAAAGAAAATAGAATAAAATATCAATCACTTAACTTCAAGCTGTAAATATATCTATCTAAAAAATCAAAATCCAAAGACAATACTGAATTATATATATAACATAGTCTTATATATAGCATAGTCTTATAGCATAGATATAAGTATAATTGTTTCCAAGCTTACCGAAGGCAACGGAAGCTATGTGATCGTTCTGAAGAACGAAACATTATTTTGTTCCTTAATTTCAAAAATTCCAAAACTAAAATCCGTTTCAGGTGTCTTGTTTGGTTACGTGTCTATTTGTCAGTCTGTATTTGCTCAATTTTTGTGAACCTCTTATCTTCGTCTGATTTTAATGAATTTAGATGGTTGGTCATAATTAGCTCATTGTTGTTCCTATATTAGTTTCAACATTCTTCGCCCATTTGTTTCTTTTCTTTTCAACATACGCGCATAAACATATATTTATTTACACTTACACCTTCTAAGGTACTCATAAATATTACTAAATTGATACTTTTATTCGTTATAATCTGAAGAAGGTGTACGGAATGTTCTTCTTCAGACTGTTACTTCCCTTATCAAAACAAAAGTGGGATATGCCTTTGTACTAAAGTGCATTGGACTGAACATCTCTTTTCCTTAATGGTTATTTAGTCTCAGTCATTTTTATTCTAAAACAACATAGGGGAGTAACAATCTAAAGAAGTATCCCAATTTTGACGGACTTTGGTATGCATGTTCAGAAAAATCATACCCCGAGGCGAAATCGAGATATGAATTTGACCTCCAACTTTGGGAGTGCTATCCCCCAAAAACTCTGAAAGGACGTGAAAAAATAGTTATTTCTCGAAAACGGTTCCGACGATTTTGAGGTACTTTTTTACTTTAGCATCCCCCTATATCCCTTTGTGTTAATAGTTATTTAGACAAAGGAACATTATACAGAGTAGCATATATTCCTTAGTCTAAATTACTATTAAGACGAAGGGATATTTATTCCAATGTACCTTGGGACCAAGGAATATCACACTTGTGTATATAATTGTCGTCATATCCCTTAGTCTAATCAACTATTAAGATAAAGGAATATTAATTATAAAACTTCCCCAGGAGTCTCAATGTCTTGGAGAGACAAACACACAAACCTTTGTGAATTTTGTAGGGCAGACTATTGTTTAGAACCAAGGGGGGGTGCTAAAGTAAAAAAGTGCCGATTTTGATTAAATAATTCTAAAATGTAGTCCATTTAAATATCAATTTAACAATATAAGCCATTTTTTCGGGATGTGTCCGAGATATTGATGAAAATAAATCTGATTTTATTGAATATCGAAAACAATTTTTTTTGTTAAACTATCATAGAAAAAGAGTTTTGTGTAATGATATCTTAAGGTTAAACAGCGTAAACGTAAATATAATAGTATGAAGGAAAAGACTAGCTTATCGCAAGCTCCCAAGTGAAGCTTATAGTAAAGAGGCAGCACATTGAAAATTCTTTTTTTGTCAGCATCTCAAGAGATTCTGGTTCTTTCACTGCTTTCACAGAGTTGTCCCTTTTTTTTACAGAAATCTTTAGTTGGTTTACTTATAGAGTGCTTACTTGAAGGAGACTATTCACTTGTTAAGGGTATAATCGTGTAAAAAGGACCAAGGACCGTGCAAAAGATATTTCCTTCTTAGTACTCCTTCGTCGTTTCAAAGGAAAAATATAAAGTAATTTTTTCTCTTAAAACTCTTTTCTCCTTTTAAAAAAAAAGATGCAGCAAATGACAGAGATAAGGGCGATTAAAAGCAAATCATATCTCGCACTGTTTATTTTTTATATGGTTAATTTTGTCGTAAAAATTCTTCAACTCTCTTTATTTGTAATTGAATATCTAAAAAAGATGATTTATTACTTTTTTGCAGCAAAAAACTAAAATAAAGCATTGAATTGAATGAGGGTGCATACACTAGACGGCCAAGTCTAGACCAGCCCAAGCCAACACGATTATTGCCGATTGAATTAAAATTAGAGTGTGGCCACATGACTGTCAAGACCGGGCCTAGACTGCCCTTATTTTTGCTGATTGAATTGAATTAGACTATGCGTACTCTAAATCTGCCCGAATCCCGGCTGCGTCCGGATTTTTCCGATGGAAATAAATTCAATAAAACGAATTAGGATGCGTGCGCGGTGCACTAAATCAGCCCGATTGTCAGCTGGGCCCTAATGTCTTCCGTTGGAATAAAAGCATTGGACTGAATGATGGTACATACACTATTCGGCCCGATTCCCGGCTTGGCCTGGGTTTTGCAGATGGAATTAAATACTTTGAATTTAATGAGGTGTTTACACTGCCTAGACCAGCTCTTATCGGGGAAAAAGATAGAATAAAGGAGTGTAGTAGATTCCATTAATAAATTTTCTTTTGGAGCCAGGATTATGTGTAGAACACCTTGTGGATCCTCTCGTCTATGGCAATTGTAAGGCGTGTAAAGCAGAGACGTAACTAGACCTGCTGAGGCCCGTGTGCTAGATTTTTTTAGGCCGCCCTCCAAGGTGACTAAACATTTTTGTCCCCTCATTTTTTGAGCCGAGCGAAGGGAAGCTCTTATACACTACACTTTGCATTCGGATGGACACATACTCCTCCTAAACGGCTGAACCGATCCGCACAAACAGTTCGACACGGTCACCACAGGAAGGTATTAATCTGAAATGGTCCAATTTGGTACATAGGGGTAGGGGTATGGGGTATAACAGTTAAAATAGTATATGCCCTTCATGATGCATGTTTTTGGAAAGCTCTTTATGAGTACAGTTATTGTAGTTATGTTCACTTTTGTCACATTTTCATTTAAGAGGGAGGTAAAGTAGAAAAACAGGAAAATAATGCTTTTTAATTAAAAATTAGAAATATTACAATTTTTGATCCGATTTCAGCCTCAGCTGTTTATAAATAAAAATGTTAATTGTTTAAGATTAAAATGCACGCTCAGCTCAACTGCATTGCACACCTAGTTAGGACTCACATAAGGTTTGTAAGAAATTGCAACAAAACAACTATTTTATGATTAAAAAATAAACTATTTTTTCTCCTATATTATATGCATATACAAGGTGTCCAGTCCACCTAACATGAACCACTCAATATCTCCGAAACTACTGCAGACAGAAAGACGATGTTTCCGTGGTTTTATCTTATCTTAAAATGCGCCTACAGAAAAAAATGCTTAGCATTTTGAGCACGAAAGTGGGACCCACTTTGCTAAGCACTAGCACTGAAGTGCTCAGCAGCTGAACTTAAATTAAGAAAAAGGTGGACAGGAAGACATTTTAAAGGCTAGATTTAGATTGTATGGCTTAAATTATGAACTTTTTACTCTTGGCATTATTTTGCTCCGAGCATCATTTTGACCTCTATAAAGCCCTAAAGTTTAAGAATTTGAGTTGTCAACTCAGTTTTACAACTAAAATAATGGGTGTAGGAAGAAAATGTCAAGAATAAATAATTATTATTTTGAGGCATTAAATCTACATCTATTAAAAGTATACCTTATTTCGCAGCAACCTAGTTCGTTATAAAAGTACTCAGTACAGCACGAAAATGAGAAATAAAGTTGCTTGTTATTAATTCTTTAATTAAAGAATGGATTTCGATTTTATGGCTCAAAATATGTACTTTTTTAATTTTTTAAATCTTTTCTTAATTCTATTATTTTAGCCGTAAAACTTGAGTTGAAAACTCATGTTTTAAACTTTAATGCTTAATTTAAACTTTAATTTTAATTTAAACTTTAATTTTAAACTTCAATGCTTGGAGGAAAAATGCCATGAGTAAAAAGATCTTATTTTAAGAGATATAATCTAACTCCAGCCTTAAAAATATGTCTTCCTTTAAACTTTTTCATATTTTTAGTACTGCCGCAGAGCATTTTAGCGCTCAAAGTGCTTAGCATTTTTTCTGTAGGCGCATTTTAAGTTAACATAGAACCCAGCAAACCACGTCTTTCTTCCTGCAGTAGATTCCAGAGATATTGAGTGGATCGTGTTTGGTGGGACACCCTATACAAGCATATTTTGCTGGTAAAAAAAATTATAATTCATTTAAAATCTTACACTAAAGAAATTACACTTCGACAAAACATAACAGGATAATATATAAAACAGTAACTGTCTTAAATAACCAATTGTATAAAAATCATGTCATGTTCTCAAATCTTAAATAATAATAATAATAATAATTATTAAAGAATATACCTACCACCTACCACATAATAATAATAAATTAAATATAAACTAACTTCATCTTTTTAGAAAAATTATTCTTTATTTTTTATTTATTTATTTTAATTTTATGATTTGTTTTATAACTGGCCGGGCGGAAGTGAGGCCCCCCTTACCCAGAGGCCCGCGTGCGGCTGACCCCATGCACACTGCTAGTTCCGGCTCTGGTGTAAAGTTTGTCCGGGCGTGCTAAATCGGGCAGGACTAGTGTTTGTCAACCTTAAGATGGAAAACAGAGGAAAAATGAATAACTCGGCCTTTTTTGTTCTCGGAAAAATGAATAAACATTTGCTTTTAAATTTTTCCATTTAATTACCTAACAAATGGTTTCTCTTGTTTTTACAAAAAGTTTTTTTTTTTCTTAAAGAATTCATAGTGAGTGATTCTCTTTCTAATAAAAATTTGGTAATCTTAAGTCTCCCAGATGCATGTTTCTTTTGCAGTTTGGACTTCCCCGTGCTTTTCAATTTCATACGTTACTTTAAAACTAAAATTCTAATAGGAAAAATAATAGTTTAAGGTATAGTCAACTAAACGCATAAAATTTAATCATAATTATTATTGCTTTATTTATTTATGTTCTACGTATATGAGAAAGTAAAATAGGGAATGAAATCTCAAGAAAATGTAAAGAGATGTTATTAGGATTTAATAATTTATGTATACCTCATTATCAAGGTGTCCTACCTCATTAAGGGTTCTAAAAAGAGTTTACCAGAAAAAAAATCACTTCCAAAATCCAAACTTTTATTTATATCCTCTGAATTAGGAAAAAGAGAAGTAAATCCTATTTTTCCAGGGTTATATCTCATTACTTTCGATGAAATCGAAAATAATAATTGGGTTTGAAGTGGTGAAATATAAAACTCCTAACAGGTCCACTAAGTTATAGGAAAGTCTACAGTCGAGACAGAGAGAAATAAGCCGTCCATACTTTATCCGAATCAAGTTTTCTATTTCTGTTAAATTTTCCGCCTGCCTGTCCTCGATGCTCTCCAAGGCAGGCTTAGTTTGTAAGTTGAAGTTTTGCCTGTGCTTCTACTGTGCGTCCCAGGTGGGTTGCTGTGCCAAGTAAAGTGCCCTTGGAATTAAGCCAACATATAATATCTCGGCTTTATGATAACGCTTCGCACGTTCGTTAACTGCTACCCGAACCAATTGTTTAATAACAATAATACCAATTCTACCTTAAATAAAAGTTTTTTTTTATTATTATTTACCTATTAAGGTTCTCGTGAAGTTAATAAATAATAATACAGCATTTATGAATATTATACCGTGTATAGAAAAAAATTGTAATATTATATTTTCTTATCTATTAACTATAAACATCAAGTATGTTAATTTACTTGAATTAAGTTGACCAACAACTTAAAAGTTCAAATTTAGAAAAGTTCAAGATTATAGCAAGTCATAGATCTTTTAAATTTAGATTAAAAACATAAAGTAGTTAAATAAATTTTACTTTTTTTTAATGGAAATGTTATATCCATCAAAGGCTCATTACCGGAGGTAGAAAGTACTATTTAAGCTTTCTTTTAATTAAAAGTGTATTTTGTTTCGTTTTTCGTTATTGGCTGAATTACAAGGATTAGAAACTATTTACACCAGTAATAAATCATTTACTTCGAACCTTATTACTTTAGCCTTTGACAACCTATGGTCTCAAAATTTCTGACTTATTCGTTTTCTCTTATAGGTTGTATAGAAAGAGAATAATATGTTTATGATATTATGTATTTAATTTATTAATGAGATTTCAGTACTAAATATTGATTTTCATTAAACGTAAGTTATATTTGTGTATCCTAAATTATTGTACTGATTTTCTTTACATATTCATTAATATCAGCAAAATCGAGAAATCTGAGCAGTTTTTAATTTAAAAAAATTAAAATAAAAAAATAGTTGATCCAACGTTTAAGGTTTCTCTGAATTAACAGTAAGCCATATCTAAAAACTAATTATACTAACAGGTTCTGATTTTGAAAGATCTACAAGTTTGATTCTTGATTACAAGTTGGTTCCTCCATCTGTTGTACCTTAGTTGGAGCTAGATTTGATTAATATTTTATAATTTTTGATTTTGAGCTCTCACAGCGTCCACAATTAGTGATCGATTTTATTTATGATTATAGAGTTAAAATCTCATCCTAATTCTCTTTAAATCAAGTATTTATTACGATCCGTTAAGCGAGTGGTAACGGGCTTAATTTTTTATTTATAAAAAAAAAATTAAAATTAAGTAAATCAATTTAGATATTAATTTAGTAGCTATATGATATATTATATCTATTTTAAGACCAGCAAATCAAAACAAACATTTATTTTTATTGGAATAATTGTGGTTGACTTAGCTTAGCAATAACAAATAATTTCAAGGTTAGTCGTCGCCTAAGGGACACTACTCGATTCTGTTAGTTCTGTTCGATGAGAACATGAGAGTAAACTTTTTGTGTGTCACGTGACAACTTTTTTAAAGTTTATTATTGTGTTGCATATCATTTAGAAGGCCTCAATTATTTTAGAGCTGTGCAATTTGTTTAGTTTTTTTTAAATTTGGTACATGGACTTTTGTACCGATTTGTATCATAATAATCAGAGCGCACGGCAGTTCACCAGGCCAAGTTCCAACAAGCATGCCAGTATATGTTTACTTAATATCATCTATCTATATTTTTATGAAAGTCAACGTGTGAGTGGGTGTACGTTCTTTATAGGTTCTTTCATTCTTTGAGATATCTTTACCAAATTTTAGCACTCATATTTGTCATCTACCCTGGTAAAATTACTGACATTATTTCATTCCCAAGCAAGCACTCACTCATTTTCAAGATGACAGTTATTTATGTGCTCCTTTTAAGGTTAAATTCCTCCTAATCTCGTATCCACACATACGCACATCTCGTGTCCACTACATATAGAAAAAGTTTAATTCTGGATTCACGAATTTTACTATAAAGCTTGCTTTAATGATTTAGACCTCTGCTATGAATGAGTATTTTGATCCGCAATTTTGATTCAAGATGGCAGAGATTTTATATACATTTTTTTGGTTACTATATCTCCCAAACTACTTGGTCTAGAGCTTTTAAATTTATAAATGAGTTACTTCTTATAAACCACATAAACAATTTACATGTATAATAAAGGGATCTGACTTTCTTATTTAAAATGGTGGCCATAAACGTGTTTAAAAGCAAACTCCCCTTACAATATTTACAATGTTGTGGTACTGCTGGTTTCCAGTTCTAACTCTTAGTCTTATTTTATCTATCTGATAAACTTCGAGAAACCTTTTCGATTAATTTATTTATGACAACTCAAAGAAAAACTATTTTTTAATAATATTATTTTTTAATGATATCCGTCACTCTAGCTCCCACATATGGTGACCCCGACGTGATAAGACGTGATAGCTCCAACATTGTATTCATCCTAGAGTTCGGACCAATATGCACTAAAAAAAACCTTAACATTTGCATTTAGAAAGTGCGAAGTAAGCACTTAAAACCTGCAAGTATCCTAAATAATTGAGCAGTTATTCCGAATATATACAGTCTAATAGGAAGCTATGTATTTTGAATAGTGCTGTGTAAAGCGCAATACGATGGTTTGAAATACCTAAAAACCTGACATTTGAAGGTTATGCAGGAGAATACCAAGAATAACCACCAAAAATAGAATTATTGATTATAATTTTAAAAAATAATTACGTTCTCTTAATTATTATCTTGAAAAACCTTTCTCCCTTTTTAAATCTTGAGAAACCTTCTCTTAATTATCTCATTTTTTTAAATTACGCCAGCGGTCGGAAAGGAACATTAACAAAAAAGAAAATGTCCTTTCACGATTATTTTAGATATCAAATTCAAGGGGGTGAAATGGGGAAAGGGAAGAAAAAGAGGCAACGGCTTTGAAAAATTTTGAGAGGAGAAGAGAGTGGTAAAGTTCTACATAAAATTCTCTTGAAACTTCTATGAGTGTCTTAGGACGGCAATCCATTCCTAAAATATGCAGAAATATGAGTATGGTAAAAGAGAAGAAAAGCAAGAAAGTCCAAACCACTAAGACTATGATACAACACATACCGGATAATTATTATAATAATTTATAATTATTATATGACTACTGGGGCCATTTGCGTACGATATATACCTATAATTTTAACATTATTTTCTCAGAGCATAAGAAAGTTAAATAAATATTTATTTTCCAATGTTCTGGGTTTATTTATTCAAAATTCACTTTAGCCTACAATTTCGGCTGCTATTTATATACAGCCATCATTCATGGCGAAATCTAAAACAGTAAATACAAGAAATTAATATATATATATATATATATATATATATATATATATATATATATATATATATATATATATATATATATAAAATGTGGGACAAGGATAAGAAGAGTCTTCTCACTTAGCGAAGCACGGTAATCCAGGTAACATCTATCAAATCAAATCTAAATAGAATCATCTACCACAGGGGTGCCCAACCTTTTTTAATCAAGGGCCACATTGTCAACATTCAAAGGGAAGGCGGGCCGGGGGCCGGTGGTGTACCGGGGGGGGGGAGGGGTGTCCTCCCCAGAAAATTTTTGAATTTTACCTTTATAAAACACGTTTTTATGCTTCCTAGAAGGTTAATTTTCCGTTTTGGTTTTAGCTGAAACACCATGTTAATAAAGTTTTTGTATGTTACTAGCCTAGTTTTACTACTTTGCAGAAAATACAACACTCAAATGATTGTAATTAACCACACAAGTATAAAAATACAACAATAACAGTATTAATTATAAAAAATTTAGTCATTCATTTTACAAAGTTATCAATCAAAATATCAAGATTGTATGTAACTTAGCTTCAGTGAGCTGGTTGAAACTGCTTTGCACTTGTACTTAAAATGTCTTTCCACTTAAAGGCTCAAACATAGGTCGAGCCAAACACTGAGAACATGGTACGAGCAAACATTTTTAAGTTTTTGAAATCTTCATTGGGCAAGGCGCTGTAGAATGGCAACATATCTCCGTTTTCCCCATTCTCCAATTTTGCTTGGCTTGGCTTGGCTTTTTTTAAAAAAAAAATTAGCTAGGCGGTTTGGTATTAGGAAATTAATATATTTTAGATTCTCTGAATGCTTGTAAATTCTTTGTTTTTATGGCTACAGGCGGGCCACATAAAATCGGCTCGCGGGCCGGACTCGGCCCGCGGGCCGTAGGTTGGGCACCCCTGATCTACCATAACGAATTTTGCTTGCTGGGTTCCCGTGTTGCGCTACAAGGTATAAGTTATTAATGCATTATTTTATTTTTATAGCTTTAAAATCTATCGTTGCAAAATAACAATCTTTTGCTAAACGTGAAATTTGTAGGTGAATTTAAATATAGATGGGAGTATGGTTAAGAATTAAATCAGCTGATTATCAAGTTAGAAATAAATAATAATCAACCAAAAGCTTATTACTCTGCTAAACTGTTTTAAAACTTTTCATCCCTTTTAATATTTAAACGAGGGCGGAAGTTAGTAAACCGCACAGTCTGCTGCTTAGTCAATTAGTTCATTATCTTCTGAATGAAATTAAAAATCAAGAAATTGTATGACAGAACCGTAAACAATATGGCGTTGCTTAAATTTTAAATTTGTTTTGGGTTCGTTATAATTATAACAATTTCCGGAATAAACTAAATCTTTTAAACATTTTAACTAAGGGACATAAACGAATGAAAATTATTTTAAATTTAATTCGGACGGATTTTTGGTCTAAAATTGAGTGAATAAAATTAAAATTATTAAAAAAACTTTAACGTCAGGACTTTCGTCCTGAAAAATACTGAGAAGGTAACAGTAGGATATAAATAATAAAATAAAGGGAATTTAATTAAATTTTTATAAAAAATAAATATTACAATCTCATTTCATAAAGAATGGCAAGAACAAATTAAAATTAAAAAAAAAAAATCTGTCCGATACTACTTGTAATAAACTTGATTCAGTGTTTCCATTTTGTTATTTATTTATTTATTTTTTTAGAGTTTTTTTGGTTACAATTAATTATTATTAAACAATTTATCATAATTAACCATATAAATTACTCCTTCCCCGCTGGGGGAATCGAACCCGGCCTATCACCGTTCGCGTTTGTCAGCTATTTTTTCAGGAATAGGATTTTTCCAAGCAAATCGATTCATATGGTTAGATTCGTTTAAATGGGCTACTTTTTAGAATTGTTTTGGGTGAAATTTAGAGTGAAAGTGGTGAAAATTCATTTCTCGACTTTTCCGAACATCACAAACTTTTGACTTAACATGACAAATTTAAAAAAGTTTTTAAACTTGGCACAGCTTGTTCGGACTGTCAACGTGACAGTGCAATAAGGACAGTGCTGTTTTAAAAAATTCTTTTAGGGGATATCACCCCCAAATTTAGAGTGAAAATTAATTTCTCGATTTTTCTGAACATGATAAATTTTTGACACAACATGACAAATCTTAAAAGTTTTTAAACTTGGGACAGTTTGTTCGGACTGTCAACGCGGATAGTGCAAGGACAGTACCGTGAACTCTGAAGACTAGTGGACTGTAATATTGCATCATCCTGGTCAAACAAAAGGCAGACTGATCCAGTCCGCGATGGACAGATTAGCAGTTGTATTTTCTACTGAGCTACATGACCGATGAATCTGCTTATTAATTGATAGATCTTGTGCGGAAATGCATTTTAGTGTATGTTACTCGCCAATCTGGATTGTAGATATGTAGTTAAAAAATCACAGGGAAGTACTTGCGTCCAAGTGCTTATTAGGGTTTCGTAAATGATTAAACTTACCCGTTATTTAATTATGATTTTTTTCTTCGACCTCAGGGGTCCCCTGGTAAGATCCCCCGGGGGGTCTCAATTTTTATCGATAATAACAACAAAATAAATTACATTTTTTCAATAAATTTTCATCGCCTTACAATATGATATTAGCATGAATTATTTCAAAATTTTAGGACCCGCCGTTATATAGTGGTTTAGGGAGGGGGGATTGTTTTGGGTATATTTTGACTCAAAAAACCAATAAGAATGCAAAATTTTAATAAGCATATATATATATATATTTGTATCCAACTTTTCAGCACCTTTCATTTGATACTCCACTCAAAATTTTTAAAAAATGAAATTTTTGGTACAATTCACATTGCGCTTAGAGGATATTGAAAAAAAAAATGTATTGATTTATGGGGAACCCCCACAAAATTATTATTATGAAGTTAGCATTTTTTTTAATCAAAAAATGTATTTTGATATATTATCTGTTAGATTATTTTTATCTCCTAAAAATGAACGATTTAGTAAAAAATAATAAAATTAATGACAAAAAAAATATGTTTACTTACCTCTAGCAAATTGTTTGCCTCTCCTTTGTCTCAATGGTTTTCCTTCAGTTAGACATCAATACCGATATTTTATGTTCTATCTAACATCCGAAATTATTCTAGAGACATTAAAAAATATAAGAAGAGCCGTTCTTTGCATGAGCTCAATTCACTGCAAAGACGGTGAAAATCTCCAAACTCCTCTCTTATTTTCATTTGCTTCAGGCATTTTCTTTTTGGTGTTGCTTGTTGCTTCCCTCATTGCTTGTCAGAGTCAATTAGAACTTTAACTAGAAAATTGATAAAAAACTTTAACTAGAAATACTGATTGATTAATAACAAAGAACTCGAATTGAATAAATCACGCTGTACCTTGTCTACTTCTGTTTGACCACCCCAGTCCACAACAGAAGAAATGTCCGCGGACAGATTGCTTCCTACTTCCGTTCGGATCAGACCTAAAGATCCATTAAGTAAAATTTTACCTTTAACACATACACACACACACACACACACACACACACACACATATATATATATATATATATATATATATATATATATATATATATATATATATATATATATATATATTTATTTATTTATTTATATATAGAAAACACGACCGCGCATATGTAACAACTAATTAAAACAACGCAGGGTTCGGTTACAAAAATACCCCTTACAACATTTTCCAAAAACCCTCCTTTTACACTTTAAGTTTTAATGATCAAGTCCTCTATCATTTTCGTTATCATTTCTAAATGTTATAGATCTCATGAAAAAGGTATTAAATAAAGCCGAAACGTCGTGTTTTGGAGAATGTAGTGAGGGGTTGTTGTTTTTTGTGACCGAATATATATATATATATATATATATATATATATATATATATATATATATATATATATATATATATATTAAATATAAATATAAATATATATATATATATATAAATATATATATATATATATATATATATATATATATATATATATATATATAAATATATATATATATATATATATATATATATATATATATATATATATATATATATATATGTATACATATATATATATATATATATATATATATATATATATATATATATATATATATATATATAATAAACGAAACAACACACGACCGCGAATAGTTATTAAAACACTGAAAAAACCCAGGGTTCGGTCACAAAACAAAAACTAACTCACACCACTCACAACATACTTAAAAACCCGACGTTTCGGCTTTATTTAAAACCTTCTTCAGAGGATCTAAAACAGAAGAAATACAAAAGGTTTACAAAGAATGCAACTAAATATAAGAGAAAAGTTAACAGAAAAACTCTTATGGAAGCGCAAAGATTTTAACTTACATTAAGAAACGTTGAAGTGAGAATTAATATAATAACTAATGGAAAGAAAACATTAAAATTGACAAGATGAGTTTGAAGTAGGAAACAAAAAGTAAATAGAAGGAGGTAACCAGAAAGAGAAGGTAACAATATATAAAAAAAAAAAAAAAAAAAAAAAAAAAAAAAAAAAAAAAAAAAAAAAAAAAAAAAATATATATATATATATAACTTCCAGGATGTTAAGGTATTGGCTAAGGAGCCAGATGAAAATAAACGCCGTACCCTGGAAATGCTTTTTATTAAAAAGGACCCATTATCTCTAAATTTTAGAAGTGACATAGATAACTTGCATGTTGTGTATTCTGGACTGATTGAATAGAGTATTTTTAATGTTTTTATAATGTTTTTAATGGTTGTTGGACTTTTTTAGCTTTGTTTTATAAAAATTTTTGAATTCAATTTGTATGTAGTTTTGGTGTGTTGCCGCTAGATGGCGCCACCGGTTAAGTTTTATATATATTTTTTTTTTTTTTTTTTTTTTTTTTTTTTTTTTTTTTTTTTTTTATATTGTTACCTTCTCTTTCTGGTTACCTCCTTCTATTTACTTTTTGTTTCCTACTTCAAACTCATCTTGTCAATTTTAATGTTTTCTTTCCATTAGTTATTATATTAATTCTCACTTCAACGTTTCTTAATGTAAGTTAAAATCTTTGCGCTTCCATAAGAGTTTTTCTGTTAACTTTTCTCTTATATTTAGTTGCATTCTTTGTAAACCTTTTGTATTTCTTCTGTTTTAGATCCTCTGAAGAAGGTTTTAAATAAAGCCGAAACGTCGGGTTTTTAAGTATGTTGTGAGTGGTGTGAGTTAGTTTTTGTTTTGTGACCGAACCCTGGGTTTTTTCAGTGTTTTAATATATATATATATATATATATATATATATATATATATATTAGTCCAGTCAAATGGTGCATGAAAAGAGCTCAAAGTGGAAAGTTCTGGTGTAATTGTTGTTAGTGGCTTACTTTATGTTTTTTGGGGTGCTGAACACGAATCTGAAGTTGTCCAACAAAATTTCCCTCGGCAAATATGAGAAATCATCGAAAAACTACAAAAAAAAAAAATGTTTTTTATTGGTTTTCAGCTTATAACTTGCAAAGCAATCTACTCACGCAAAACGCGGTCTAGTAGTAAAATAAAAAGGAGAAAATAATCTACAATTTATGTCTATAACATTTATTTGTACGTCGTATGGTTTTCATGCAAATGGGAGTTGAAATATTGGGAAGAGGTGGCGGGTGGAGGGTACAGGCTGAAGGGTAAACGGTTGGTGGCCAGACTGCGCTGGCAGTTATTTTTATGTTTTTGGGTGTGCTGAACACGAATCTAAAGTTGTCCAACAAAAATTTTACACGCAAATATGAGAAACCAACATAAAACCACTTTTTACTTTTTTTTTTTAGTGGATTTCGCCTTATAACTTAGAAAGCAAGCTATTTACGCAAATAGTGGAAGAGTAGTAAAATAAAGAGGAGAAAGTAACCTACAAATTATTACTTTACCATTTTTTTGTAAGTCGAATGGTTCTATGCATATCCAATAACAATGTTTACCTACATGAAATAAAGAATAAATATTATTGGTGTAACTTGTTGTTTTTTCAAAAATTACTGATTTCCCGGTTATTTCAACCTCTCTTTTGCATATAAACCATTCGACTTACAAAAAAAAAGGTAAAGAAATAATTTGTAGGTTATTTTTTCCTCTTTATTTTACTACTCTTCCACTTTTTTGCGTAAATAGCTTGCTTTGTAAGTTATAAGGCGAAATCCACTAAAAAAAAAAAGTAAAAAGTTGTTTTATGATGATTTCTCATATTTGCGTGTAAAATTTTTGTTGGACAACTTTAGATTCGTGTTCAGCACACCCAAAAACATAAAATTAACTGCCAGCGCAGTCTGGCCACCAACCGTTTAGCCTTCAGCCTGTACCCTCCACCCGCCACCTCTTCCCAATATTTCAACTCCCATTTGCGTGAAAAACCATACGACGTACAAATAAATGTTATAGACATAAATTGTAGATTATTTACTCCTTTTTATATTACTACTAGACCACTTTTTGCGTGAATAGATTTCTTTGCAAGTTATAAGCTGAAAACCAATAAAAAACATTTTTTTGTAGTTTTTCGATGATTTCTCATATTTGCCGAGGGAAATTTTGTTGGACAACTTCAGATTCGTTTTCAGCACCCCAAAAAACATAAAGTAAGTCACTAACAACAATTACACCAGAACTTTCCCTTCAAACTACCATTTGACTGGACTAATATATATATATATTTATATATATATATATATATATATATATATATATATATTTATATATATATATAAAATATGTATGTATATATATAAAACAATGAATGTAATATAATTTTATAATTTATATAGAATTTTTTTGTTTCTATATTATAAACACATTGGAATTCTATTTGTTTAAATGTAATAGTTTTATTTACATTCCTTATTTAACCACAAAATAATTTAAAATCAAACTCTTTTCTGGCAAGCTTATACTGATAAACAATCCACATAAAAACCTCGGGAAAAAATACATAAATGATCCAAAAAAAGAAACCCTAAACAAAACCTCTACAGTAAATTCCCATTCATTTTCATTTGAGTTTCGATATATTTAAAGTACAATAGACGATAAAATATTTATTGACTACTAAATGAAAAAGAAGTCCTTTAAAAAAGAAGGATGCGATATCGGAAACCAACCATAAATAACTTTTGTTACTTTCTTTCATCAAAAATCGTACATGAGTTTTCAATTTCATCATGCATTTTCATTTAGTTTTTACGCTTATTTGAACTTATGTTGAAGCTAAAATAATCATTATATAAACTGGTTAACAAGCCGATATACTTCGTTTGTATGAAAATATTTTATAATATAAAAGTTACGTTATACATAAAAATATATCTCGCTGTTTATAGAATATTAATAAAAGATTTCTTAATGATGTTTCAGGGCGAAATATAGCCAAATCAAGATGAATAATTTAAATTAAATTATTCTGTTACCCAAAATCGACCCCCATATAAAAAATAAGATTGAATAAAAGATTCAAATAAACATTATATGAATTATATATTGATATAAATTTATAAATAAGTTTATTAAAAAATATCAGACTTTGCATAGCACAATGATAATTATTTTATATTTATTTTATTATAAAATAATCATTATTTATATAAGAATGCATTCGCTTACATTGTGACCTCAATAATGTTCTCACAATAATTACATAGTTTTTGTTAAACTTTAATTTTATAAACTCTGTGATAACGCTATTATGTGCGCCACTTGTTACAAAAAAGAGAAGAGTTCTATAGTAAGAGATGGACAGAAATGTTTTATTTGTTTTACTTAGAGAAAGCATTGAACAATTCTTTTACAACCTTCACTGTTGAACCCTCAACTTATAGGGCTATTATAATCCAGGAGATAGAGTGCAAAAAAGTGTCTAACTAACATCAATCTAGAATTTTGTGTACGAGTTAATTTTTTGATTAACAATCGAAGTTCGTCTGCGAGACATAGTTTGGCCATAAGCTGGAAAAAAAGACCGGTGGAGAGCGGCCATGTTACTAAAAACCATTTGATGTTAGTATTTTACTTGATCCGTGACCACTTTGATTTGGAGAAATATTTGAATAACTAACCTACCCAAAATTCTAGATTGATACGGTGCATAGAAACCTCCCCTCTTCGAGCCCTATTGGCTCGCCGTTGGCCATACACATTCGAACCCTCGCTCCGACTGCCAGTCTCATTTCAGTTGTGATTACAAATTTATTTGATTAAATCATGGCCCCAAGTAAAATAAAAATTGCTGTGATGTGAAAAAGAAGAAACGCATATGGACGAAGGAATGGTTGAAAAATATATCTAAATTTTCTCATGTTAATCTATTACACAAAGTAAAAGTTCAAGAACACGGAGATTATAGACATTGTAGTTAATACGTCCTAAAATTGAGAAGAAAGAAATGCACAATACACATGCGAGAAACTGACACAGATGAGTATAGTTTGATTGTGACATTGCGATTTTGTGTTTTCAATAGTAGTAACACTTATTTGATTTTTCTGTAATTGCCTGCGAAAGGATGCTCTCTTAGCGAATTAATTTTTTTCATTACATAGCTTTGATCCGCACTTGAATTAATTTAACGACATTTTTCTACAAGTTCTGCAAATGCACTGTTTCTCAAATTTCTATTCGAATATGCTTTTGATTTAACTACTGCTCTAGTTCAACTAATAGATCGACTGTGAATGGGGTCCTTTAGTCAAACACTTTTTTGCACGCTGTCTCCTGGACTAGTAGGCGGTAGAAGGTTTGGATTATATATATTAATGTCAGAAATACACCGCAACATTGTCTGTAAACAACAATAATAGTTAAACCCCTAATAGTAGTAGTAGGAAATAATAGTAGGAACCCCTAATTGTTGTCATAAATTGACGTTATGTATCTTGATGCTCTCTTCCGCATGATTGGAATCAGCTGCAGTGGATTTGAAACTTGAATATGTATAAACCAGTGCAGATATCCCATCTGACAGTAGTCTCCTAAAATACCTATATTTATGGGATTCTGGCTTACTGCTGCTGTAAATATATCGATCCCATTCATTTTAGGTTTATAGTAACGTAATCTTATTTTTTTGACAAGGGTATTGGTTACAGGTTTTTGTTGTCACGTTTTCCAGAGTGACAATGTTTTGTAAGTAGAAAGTTTTTAGCTAGACCAGGGTTATATTAAGGTTGTAAGGTCGATATTTTCTGGATGCCCTCGTCGCATTGATAAGCAGCCTGCGTACTTTCCACTGTTCAATAACCCTTTTGCCCTCACACCCAACTGATCAAAATTTATTAAGCTTATCTCCTTTGGCCTGTTCAAACGATATTTCCTGCTTTAACATCATCATGGTCGGTAACCATGAGATTTACTTCTCGTTGATTCGCTCCACTTGTTTTCCAATAGTATTCCTTTTTAAGAGGGGTAAAAGTGAAATGTTTATTTAGGCATGCATGTTTTCCAATATTTGGTTTCACCATTTGATTTTTTACCTTACTAGAATACAAAGGTTCTTTACTCTGAAGTTTATATTCTTTTTTCTTTAAGTCAATTTTCTGTACTACTTAACATGGTTTGATTTATTTTACGTACTCTAACTTTTTGTTTTATAGTTAAACTAGATTAAAGAAACAAATCTTGTCGATTATATTTAAGGAATCGAATTAACCGAATGGAATTATATCAAAGACCTACTTATTTCTGAGATGTATTCTGTGTATATTCTAGATTTTGTTGTATTCCATTGATTTATTTTTCCTTCCCTTTGAAGTTATGACACAGTTATATTTATGTAAAATCGAAGTTATACAATGTCAAGTTAGAGCACTTTGGATCTGGTTTGATTCTAAGACGAGAAACATGTTTCACACAAATGACCAGATTGAGTGAATATGTAAAGTTGTTGAACCTTTTGTCAATAACATTGTATTATCAGTTTTGAACAGAAAATAAAGAAAAGGAGATATACATTAGTCAATAGTTAATCAATCTCTAACAAAAGCTGTACCAAATGAACAATAAAACAAAGTATTTCAGATTTTACTTGTTAAATAGCTAACAAACTGTTAAAATTACAGTAAAAATCAATGTTTTTTCCAAAATATATGATAGCAAGGTCTTAGAAACAGCTGTTGTAGCACCATGTTTTTCCTATAACATACAAACCAAAAGCATGTCAAAGTAAAGGATTTGTTCCAACATATTGTACACGATTTATTAGTCTTCTCCCCCCATTAATGAAATTTATTAAACAAACTAAACACCCTTATTGTCTGCTTCACTAAACTCGCCTTACGAACGTACAACATAAATTTTAACTCATACATTCATACATACATACATACATTCATACATATATATATATATATATATATATATATATATATATATATATATATATATATATATATATATATATATATATATATATATATATATATATATATATATTGTATATATATATATAATATATTTACATATATATATATATATATATATATATATATATATATATATATTTATATATATATATATATATATATATATATATATATATATATATATATATATATATCAACAAACATAATAATATGTTTAAAAAATTAAAGAGAATATTATAAAGCTAGCTGTTCAAAAGAGAGAAAAAAATTATTATTTATTCTATGTCATAACTGTGAAATCTTTTATTGTGACTCATTGTATTGTTGGTTTTCTCATATGTGTAAAAAAAAAAATTAGAGAAAAATATTAAATTTGTTTTCACACATCATTTGTTTTTCCTTGCTAAATTTTATTTGTTAATTCGTTAAACTACAATGAGAATAGAAAAGAAGACTGATTAGAAAATATCCTGTTGAAATGAGGCAAAAGAGGAAACACTGATATTAACTAAATTTCATTAAGTATAGAGAAAGTTCTGGAAAATTTAATGAAAACCTATGAAGAATGAAAAATCTTTGGTAAAACTGAAGAATATGAGGTGTCTCTAGAAAAAATTGCGGGGCCTCACTTCAACGTATTTTTTTGACAAAGGGATATTAACTCCCCTATGAACAAATCATACATACACAATTTTTCAAATGTTTAAATCATACAAATGTAGGAACTGTTTGGCAAAGGAATCTCATCTCTCAAGTGTATAAATTAAGCAAAGTTGTGCCGCCAAATTCTCGACCATATCATCTCCTTCGGTTCAGCCAAATCTTTAAAAGAGATAAAACAATATTTAAAGACTTTATGATTTTAACCTAATTAAATTAGATCGAGGGAACCGGCGTACTCTCAACTCCGCTTGAAACCAAGCATAAAACACCGACATATCTGGTGATTTCGAATCCCAGAGAGGTGAGACATATTTTACACTGATGATCTCATAAAGTAGATTAGTAAATCGGACGATATAGAAACAGCAATAATAATAATTCTACACAACTAGACACCATGAACTGTCAAATTATAGAGCGACTCCATTGAAAGGGACAAAATATCAATTAAACTTATAAGTGATATACGAATTAAAATGGCCTAATACTTGAATTAAGTGATAAATTGGCTAATGCGTGATACAAATTAAATATATACAAGCTTACTGATTAGTTTACTAGAGGTGAATTAGATATATTACGGTATTACGGTTAACTGATTAATTATATTCGGTATGAGTTTCTTCGTGGAAATTTCTAACTATCTATACAATACGGTTGTACAGTGAGTATATATATATATATATATATATATATATATATATATATATATATATATATATATATATATATATATATATATATATATATATATATATATATATAATTAGGATAATTAAATGTCCTAATTAAAATTACTTATTACTCAGAAAACAATTAACCATTCTTATATTTAATACAAGAAGAAGTTAATAGAAATTATTTGTTTCATTAAACTTTATTCATTTCCTTTTTACAAAGAAAAAAAAAACCTTTCGGAAAAGGCAAAACAAAAGAACCAAAGCTCAAAAAAGAAAATGTTTTCTTTTCTCTTTTAAGCTTTCAAGACAGTAAACAATGTTTTTAGTTTCTTAAACAAAAAACTTGTTTTTTTCTTCTTTACAACCTATTTAGTGGTAATAATAACTTCTTAAACAAACAAGCACAGCCAAAGTTTAAGAAGGAAGCCGCAATTTTGTAATGAAATTTATTGTTATTATAAAAAGGAAGTTTACCTTCAAGAAAGTTAAATATTTATTTTGTTCTTCCGTGGTTGTAATCTTAAAATAAGAAATAAATAAATAAAAGATGCTACTTCTTTCTATAAATATAACTAAATAAAATTATTCTGTCATACGAAGTTAGTTATTAGCAATGGATTTAGATACCTAAAAAAATTTGATTAAGGAAGTAAGACAAAAGGAGGTCCGGTAGCTTGTATATGAGGGCAGTTGGCTTTACTACCAATATAGTTAGCATCGGGCGTGGTCACATCTTGGATGGGTGACCACAGATCTAGGTTCAATTCCTGGACCGGGAACCCCTGGTGTTTACATCGATGTAAAAATGAGTGGAAAATAAGTGCTTATGAAAAGTGGTATATAAACAGTATGTCCCAGTTCGAGTTGCCTATTGGTGTAAATGACAAAAAAAACAAAAAAAATCGTGAAATAGTCACTCTTTATAATAATTTATATAATTTAATTACATGAATTCTCTAGGCATGGATTGACTAATATCATAGTATATTTTACTTGATCATTTCCTCAATTTGCCATTTACTTAATCCTTTCGTAGCAAAGCAAAAATTAATATATATATATATTGTTTTAATTATTCAAACGTGGCTTACTTCTCACTTAGGAAGTACTCATCAAACCACCTAATAAAAATCAACCATCTATAAAAATAAAACAGAAAAAATCCTCTGTGTGTAAAGACAGTGAACCATAGTTCCTTCGATATTCGGCGGGAAGAGTATTTCTATCCGTCTTTCTTCATAATACAATTAATCATTAAGTCAGTTTCAAATTTGTTGTAATTATTATTGAATTAAAATTTAGTTATGTAGTATGTTTTTGAAGTAGGAGTGGAGAACAATGCGGAAATGAGTAGAGGTCGTGTTAAAGTTGTTTAAGGTTAAAGTTTGTTGATAGGACTAAATATATGGGTGTAGGAAGGAGTCAAGGATTACCTTCCTCAAGATAACACCAAGGTAAAGGTTTAATCTCCTTACAATGTTTGGCTTACGCACCTGGACACTAGGATTAGAGTCCATGTAATCCTACTTGCCTGATGTGCTAGCTGTGGTGTAACATTTTATGTGTCCCATTGCCTATCTTTTTCCTCAACATATTTTATTAGTTTAATCTCTTTTAATGTATTAATTCAAATGAAACTAATGCACTAAACTGATGTGACTGTGGGGTTGACATGTGTTATGTTATATTACGTGTCAATTACAAATTTTGTTTGATAGATTTTTTTAATAAAATATAACTCTTGAATCTTGTAGAAAAATACATTGTATTTTATGTTAATAAAATAAAAATAAAAATAATATTATAATAATTATAATTTGATTTAAATTAAAATTTAATCTTTCCGTAGTATGAATACTACCAAAATCATAAAATAAGAGTTAATAAAATATTAAATGTTAAAACAATCTGTGATCTAAGAACCTTCCACTGTACTACAAAGGTTATGGGTAAGCTCAATTAAGGTCAAGATCATAATCACAAGATAAAATTTAAAATTAATCATGATGTCAAACATCTATCAAATAGAAAATTTAAATAAATCTATAACTAATATCATCAAGTAAGGGATATGGTAAGATCTAAAATGATCGGTTGTAGAACGAAAAAGAACTGTCCTCCCAGGCCACGTCGGCATATTACTCCAATTAATTATTAAAATAAAAAATATAAATCATTAACTCACAAAACCTTCTGCTTGTATCAGGTTGAAATGTTACATGCTTGTTTCAATTGTACTGTAGGTGATGTATACAAAGTTTCATTTACATCTTTACGTTAGAACGTAAGATATCGGTAAAAACGTTGTTTTCTTTATTTTAATCGGTTTGGTCCGCTTTAATAAATTTAGCGATCTGTATCACTTCATAGTAGTGTCGGTGTTCGTTTTACTAAAAAAAATTATTTAAAAAAGTTGTTTGTCTCATTAAATAGATGAAGTTAGAATTTTTTCACGTCCAAAAATTCCAATTTTAAATTCGAAGCTTACGTTTACGCGAGCGTTGCGCGTGAACGCTTGGGCGGATAACATTGTCCAACGAACTTGTCCCTGACATTGGTAAAATGAACATGTGTACCAAATTTCAACTAAGTCGGTCAACTTTTACACAAGTTATCGCCATCGGTAGATTTCGTGACGAATTTTGCGTGACGGTGATTTTGGTCGTTTTTTCGGATTCACTCCCGGGCTCCAGAACGTGCCATAAGGAACTTCGTTCCAAAATCCTACCAAATGGAGGTGAATGTGGGGTTGACACGTGTCAATCACTAATTTTCTTGGATAGATTTTTTTAAAAAATAACTTGAATCTTGGTAGACAAATATATTGTATTTTATGTTAAAATGTTACATTGTGCGATCTAAGAACCTTCCACTGTACTACAGTAACAAATAAATAATTTATTTTATTCGTTATTTGATACTCACTAATTTTATATTTCAATTTAGAGGTAAACTTTTATTTATATTTAGTTTTGTATTTGTAAAATATGATGCAAATCGTATATATTATTGTCGGTTTAAATAAAATGTTATTGACTTTTAAGGTATAATATGCAATATTGTTTTTCTCTTATAAAACATTACACAAATTTAATCAATCAAATTGAAAAATTTAAAACGGGTGTTATTTATTATTCAATTGTATTTGGTTGTAAATTTTCTATTTCTTCTTTTTCTCTGTTGCATCCATTTACTTCTTTGCAATATCGAGATTTTATGTGCGAAAGCAAAAAAGAAAAATAAAACTAATTTAACAATGCATTGTTGATTTTATTAGAGGAAGAGTGGATGGTCGGGTTGGTTTTTCGGTACGCTATTCGACATCTGTCTCTAGGTTAATCGAAGGCAAGTGCGCTTCCTTGTAGTTTAGAACCAACATGTTAAGGAAATAAGACCGACCAAATGCGACCTCCTAACAAATGGTTTTCACTTCGGGAGCTTTTCTCACATTTCCTTACCCCCATTTTACTGCCGACCTATAACAGGAAAAGTTCAAAAACCTTGGTTGAGAAATGGGGAACGAACGGCGAGGAGACATTGACTGACGAAGGGTTCCGGCCGCGGCACGTCTATCAGAATTCAGAGAGGTATTTGTTGCTTCGTAAAATCGTGATTCCTTTAACCTGATTTGCCAATAACCAAATTTATCTCTCCGTACAATTTCCTCCATCAATGCCAGTGCTTATACTAATATTGAGTATTGAGATGTATTTATCATTTTATTTGTTTAATTAAAAACCTCCCAATTTCAATGATTAACATAACCTGTTTTTTCAGTAGACATGTAAAGGTTTTTCTCTGTAAATAATATTTTACTTTAGACAAACCTGAGAATAGCTCTTGACTGTAAACAGTGTATTTCATGATTAAAGTAGTTTTTATTTTTATCTAGACTTTAATATATTATGCAGTAGGTTCCTTCAATTAAATCCTGGTTGAGTAGTAAGTAGGGATAATAAAATTTTAAAAGATAGGTAGTAACCTATTCAGAATTAAGATAAGAATATTCGGACACTGAGCGTTTCGGAACTTTTTCTCTCCAAGCATAAACATATAAATTACAACTGACTAGACAGCAGATTAAATTAATAATATCAAATGTATCAAAATTTTAATCAAACTCATTTGAAAATATAAAGGTTTATAACTTTTGAACTATTTAGTTTGTTTTGATCAATTTATTTCAATTTGTTCTTAATATTAAACAGTTTATATCGATATTTCATTGTTGAGTTATAGGTCTTCCGGTGGTGACCGCGTCATAGTAGATGGGGAAGACCTAGAACCCATTATGAAACCAACCGCGGAAGCTTACGCACCACGATACTTCATTGGTTGATATTGGCAAAGTAATTCCGAAATTATTTACCCTTAAAGTTTAAAAAATCATTATTAAAATGGTGATAGAGATTAAATCTAAATACAGTGGAAATGTTTGATTTATTAAGAGTTATAATTGGTGCAAATTTCGGCGCAATCGGAAAATATTTTGGTTATTTACAAATTTTTTAAACTTTTCTTGACTCAGCAAAATGGGTTAATGGTGCCATAAATTTATGATTTTCCGGGTGGCATAACTACATGTAAGGACTGATATTTGTACTAAGTTTCAACTCTCTAGCTTAAAAACTGTGGGAGTTTTCATGGTAAGACATTCAGCATTCAGATAAAAACCACTCAAATTATCTTAAAAACACCCAAAATTGATAATTCCGTTCTACTCTCAGTTTTATTATTTTTTTTTTTTTAGTGAAAACAATACTTCACTCATATACGTTCGGAGTTCGGAATGTGAGAAGTAAAACTTTTCACTGGAAGTAAAGACAGTGAACCATATTTTGTTCTGACATATTCAGCGGTAGGGTGCATTCTGTCGGAAGGTGAAGAAAAGTAAAAATTAATTAGAAACGTTTATTGCAAACAAAAAAGAAAATAAAAGAAAAAGAAAAAAAGATTCGATTATATTCATAGGTACGTAAAAAATATATTGTTCCATTTTAGTTAATATAAAAGGGACAATAAAGGAAAAAAACTACGTTCCATTTTATATAAACAAAATTAAGAAATATAAAAAGAAATAATTCTTGAAAATCTGAGTTAGCTATGCAGATGCATAAGTAGGCAGTGCATATGTATACACCGAAGTATTTTTTAGTTCTTATTTATTTCTAACTCGGTAACTTGATGATGCATCATTAGTTTAGTTAGCCAAAATATTGAAAAGGAATAAGTTGTTGTTATAGTTATAATAACACTCTAACTTTCAATTAAATTTTATTTATTTCTATCATGTATTGAAGAAAAAAATTATTGAATGAGATATTGCACAAAAAGATACCTTTATATAAAGGAACGAATTGGTAAAAGTAAAATAAAACGGGGGCGTATCTACGATTCTTTAACGCCAGAAAAGGATTCTTCATCTCTATTGAGACTTGAAGCATCATTAGCGTCATTTTCCACGTATATTTCTCTTTTCTAATAAAGGTTAAAGAAAAGCATAGAAAAGTTTCTCTTTTGTCTGCTGCTAAGGGGATTTTCGCGTCGGGTTTTCTCGAGCTTTACCAGGTTTTTAGTTACGTCTTGAGGTCAAAGCAGTCTAAGTACCAAGTTGCTTTAGTAAGGCCGGTAAGTAAGACTTACTTAGATTTTAACTTAGCCCTCTTTGAGTGCTGAAAGAGAACTAAACTTAGGGTTTGTGCTGCCGGTCCATTTGAAGTCACAAACCTTAAAGTAGGGCATAACTCCCTGGGGCAAGTGGCTTGGACTTGTACTTCTAGGGGGCTTTTAAACTTGCGCCTAAAAGTCCTGAGAAATGAAACAATGATCAAACTTTACAAACAACCAAGTATTAATTATGCTTCCCCCACAGTAAAATCGGACATTATATCCTGATAATGATAATAGATCAAGTTATACTTCATTTGGGATCTCTTAATAATTCCGTCACAAACTTACTAAAAAATAAACTTTTGTCTATAGGTGTATAAATCTTGATACATTCAAAATATCTAATCCTGATTTTAATTTATGTTTTGATTTAATTACTTACTTACCTGTGCCAACTTTTTGATCGCGGCCTAAAAACAATCTAAATAAAAATGATAGGGTATCGCAAGTATCAGCTAGAATTGTAATACTTAAATTTTTACTTATACCCTAGATTCTAGTGACTAGAAGATTGAATATTAGCGCATTAAAGTTATTAGACAAATTATGAATAAAGGGGAATTTCGAGACCTCTTTTTTCAATTATTAGAATATTGAAATTACATTAGTAAGCAGCTAGATGTTATAACCAATACTGAGTGTATAATTAAAGCTTTCTTAAACTTTTAATGGTATGAGATGAGAACTTATCCATTAACAACGCTCATAATATTAAATTACGATTTATTTTACTTGTTTTTTTTTTTGTTTAAAAAGTCACGAAGCCTCTGCCTCTTTAAGCGTGAAGAAGGGATTAGGTTTTGAACTAAATAGTTGGAATAGTGAGGTTTATATTGGGTTTATATTGGTTTTTGTATTGGATGGAGGGATGATGTTGGAAACAGAAAGAATCGTTGGTTTTTCTTATTAAGATTTTATATTAGAGGATTTGGACTCGATAGAAGTAGGAACACTGGTGCAACCCCAAATTTTCAATGGCATGTAGCTTAATTGTAGTGTTATATAAGTAATTTGCTATGCATGTTGAGCTTTTATGCTCTAGGAGTCACTATAAAAGTTTATTACGCCTGTTGCTATGCCTTGTCGTTTGAGTTTTGCGGGATTTCATAGAAAAAACTATAACTCCACCAATTAGTGGACATTAAAAACGTATTATTTTGCTTCCGAGCTTACCGAAGGAAACGGAAGCTATGTGATATATGTCTCCGAATACAATATTCCAAAACAGAAATCCGTTTCAGACATCAGCAATCACCCTTTTATTTAACACTTCACATGGCGTTAAATAATCATTTACTCTCCTTAAACTATAACCTTTTATTTTAAGGGAATATTTTTTGGAGCTTCGCGATATTTTTATTTTATTTGGGTTATTACACATAACGTAATAGCAAATTTTATAAATTTTTGTATTCGGTACTTTTGGAGAAAATCGCAGGAAATTATAAGGGTTCTCGGTTTTGCTTACGGACCTTATAAAATTAATTTATAGTTCCGTTTTACAATGAAAGAAAAATGTAATATTCAATAATAATCTATTGTTAATTTAACTAAATAAATATTACATTTTAATTACACACATTTTTAAATTACAATTATTAGGTTTTGGTTCAGTTTTCTTTTATTAAAACTGCAAGAAACAAAAATTAAATCAATATTTTATACATTGTCCGAGGAAAGTTTTAAATTTGAAATTGGCAATTTCGTTAGAGTTGGACTGAAAGTAATCGACAGATGAAATTATACTGCAGTATTAAAAAGTCACTTTTACCTATCCAGCCTTACAACTATACCAATAACAAAAATTACTTTCTGATCAAAAAAATATCGATACGATAAATACCAATACATATTAGAATAAATAAATTACTTTATGAAAACATTTTTTTTCGAAGTAATCATGTAAAAATACAAAAGTAATCAAATAAAATTTCTTCTACAGTGCTATTTAATAAAATGGTAAAAATTATTTGTTTAGTAAAAATCATAAATCATAACACATTTTAATGTTAATTTATATATATATATATATATATATATATATATATATATATATATATATATATATATATATATAATGTATATGTAAATATAAATTTTAGTATAAGACAGATTTTTATCTTCTTTTTATTCATGAAATTTAAACTTTTTATTATTGTTCTATAGATATAGTTTAATATTTAAACCAGAGAGAGCTCTTAATGTTTAAATTTATTGTTTTTACTTGCGATTAGTACAGAGATAACAGCTGTTTTTGAATTTCAAGGATTATTCAAATGTTACATTTAACCCAACATTTGAAAAGTTTTGGCAAGTATACATTTAAATAATATTTTAAAGTTATAGTTCTTTTCTTTAATTTGTTTCTTAAAAGATTTATTAATTATTTAAATTTGTATTGCGTACGATGTTTATAATAAATTAAAATTAAATGATCTTTTTTTTTTTTATTTTGCATGAATGTAATAATTATATTAATTATTTAATAAGTATTATGTAATAAGCTCGTATAAGTGATTACTGATTTAACTCAAAATCCTTGATCTTACTTTTTTTTACTTTTACTGTTTAATTTTTAAATGTAAAATTGTTATGTATATATTTTTTAAATTGCTCAAGTGGTTTAATATCTATTATAATTTAAATGTATTATTAATTTATTTTTCGTTCTTATATCGTTTTACAAAGCAACAGCAGCTGAAGTTTTCTTGACATACATTTTTTGAGGCAATGTAATTTACGTCGTGGAATGACTCGGTTGGGTAGATGGAGGATTTAATGGTACGTCTAGGCTGAAGAAACATATTATCAGGGTTCTAGGTGATATAGAAACCTGAAAAAGAAAATTTACATGAGGCGTGAAAGGGCGTAGGAATGTGCGTGAAACCTCGGAGAATTAGGAAATAGTAATAACCATGAATTCCTTCCTTAATGTTACAGAGGATAGAAGTAGTTATAAAGGTGTTTGCGGGATATAATGTGTGATATTTCCTAAGAAGTGAGGACTCCTATATTATTCAAAACTTCGCATTTTCTTTGACTATTCTAGGATTAACTTTCTTCTATTCTTATCGGTCTACATAATTTTTTATTACAGGAATAGAATTACATTATCTATGTTGAAATAATCCCTGAAGCTTTAGTTTTAGTCGGGGTTGTTTTACTGTTGAAGGATAGGGAGAGAAAAAAACAGACCATTTAACCTTTCGCGCCGCGGTGAAATCGAATGTCGTGTCTCTGCATTTCTAATACAACAATTTAACTAATAATTCAGTAGGAAGGATTTTTTTCAGATTCTTTGGTATTCCTTAGTTTTCTGTCTTTCTTCTTCTTTTGTTTGTCCATTATACAAATCCTTTGTTTTATTCTGAGCTTAATCAAATTTTGCACACTTTGCCTTCGAAGCAAGAGGCAGGTACTCTTTACACGATATGTATTATATAAAAAGAGTTTCTGCTTGTCTTTTATACAAATCTACAGTTTTATTCCGAGCTTAGCTTACCACCAAAAAATACCAATAATAAAACCACACACGGCAACGTCAGTTGTTTCAGTTTCAGAACTTGTTTTCATTAGCAATATTTTTCCTCTTATCATGAATATTTTAACATGTCATAACGTAATTTGTTTTGTTCTGTTTTTCATGATGTTTTGACCATTTTTATTTTTACACGACTGATATAAAAAAGTTTGCTATATTTTCTTCCTGTAATAAATAACTCCAATGCACTTTCATGGTACGAACTTACCGACTTTAACTGTAAAATCTTTTTCAAACTACATGTCATAATTCAAGACATTTCTAAACTATTATGTTTCAACTATATAATTGAATTAATATACATCTTTAATATTTGTTTTTACGAAATAGTTTTGCTCATGGCATCTGATAGTTTTGTTTTGAGAGACATTTTTTCAATTTGTTTTTGTTTGTTACAGAAAGTCAGTTATTCTTTGTATAGTGCCAAGTCCATACATATTCGTCCAGTATATTGTTATGGTTCAGCTGTGTAAGTCAGAGCGGTGGGTATCTGTCTTGTACAGCCGCGTGTTATCCTCCTAGTGCTTTTTGATATATCTCCTGTTCCAGATCTGACAGTTTACTCCGATGGCTCCTAATTCATTTTAGGGTGAATCCCTTTTCCATTTTTTTCTTCGTAACCCCTATTCTGTCCTCAGCTCACCCTACTTTTTCGCTAACCATTTTTACTTTGTTTTCAGATTCGTTCTTCAGTATAGTTTTAAAAGCTTAAAAACATTTGTTTTTGTCCGTTTCATCTACTTTTGTTTAGTCATTTTAATTCTAAAACATTGTATTTTTTTCTTTCGATTCTTTCACTATATTTTAAAGAATGAATTAAATTTCCGTCGATTTATTTTTTTCTGTCACCATTTTATATATTTTGTTTTTATCGATCGTTACTAGCTTCTCCCTGAAGAGATTTGTTTCACACTAGACTTATATATCGAGGCAGTTGTTTTTTTCTAAAAGTTACTTGAGACATTGTGTTATTTATCGGTTCGGTGGAGCATAAGCTAAGTTGAGAGGTCACGGGAGCAATGTCGTTTTAAGCATCGTTGCATCCACAGCTAAGAAGCACGAACTATTTAGATATAATCCCAGCTATCTTTACTTTCTTCTTAGAAGAACCTCTGCTCCACAAGGTTCGACTTTAGTTCCGCTTCTATTCCCCTTTGTTGTTAATGGAACGTGGGTTACCAATGCACTTTAGTATAGTACACATCCTTATTTTTTATTTATTTTAATGGCTAAATGCATGTAAGAAGTCACACAACATTAGAAGGTTAGGTTTGATAGAGGGATCCGGCTACGTTTCATGTTTACTCAATGTGAAAATTAGTTTAAAACATATCTAACCTCTCTAGGATTCGAACCGCAAACATTTTTTTAATAGGTTTAAATGAAATGCGTGGTCGTTGGCATAAGTGAATAGACCTATGTGGATCTTATGTATAACATTTTTTTATTCCACTGATTCTGATTATAGAATTTTCAGAACCTCCCAATTCATTCTGTAAATATTAATTCTTTATGAAAAAATAATTTAATTGATAAAAGAATAGATTTTGTACAGATACAAATTAGTTAGAAGCAGTAAGACACACACATATTTATACATTTATGTTATACACTTTAATTGTGTTACATTTTTATTATGTATAGTTCCTGTCCGTTAAAACAAGTTTTTGGTGCTTACTGTACAAGGTAATTAAAAATCCATATCTTTCTAGGTAAATAAATAAGCTAAATTTAAATGTGGCTGTGATGATTATTTATTTTTATTCACTAGTGATTATGTTTATTTAATCATAATTGACTACAAACTATGAGTATAATCTAACTATTACTATTTTTCAGTGAATATTATTAACTACTTATTATAATCATTTAATTAATTTACTACTATTTTTTTTTATAATTTTAATTGATATTGGCTACAAATTAGATTTATTAAATTATTACATATTAAATATAATTAACTAGCTGACAAAATATGTATAATTTTAGTTGGAATTAAGTTATAATGATAAATCGTAATAAACTTAATTATGATTAATTCTAAAGATTTTGTGGTAGGGTTTCATTAAATAGAAGAAATTGAGTTTAATTGTCAGTAGAGTTAGGATAGTGTTGTGAAATAAGATGTATTTTATCTTATATTTCATACGGGAAGATTTGTTTGAAATTTGCCGTACTTTATATTAAATTAATTGTTCTTTCCTTCAATTTAATCAAATGTAATTTAACAGATGTCTCCCGTGTCATATATTATTTGAGCTAATGACATTTAATATTGACTTCTGTAACCTTAGTAAATAAGGTAAAGTATTTGAGTTTGACACTGACACATGACGCTAAATTATTAATTATTTTTACCTTTTGTTAACACCCTTGAATGCTAAATACTACGGCTTATATAAGATATTTAGCTAGAACTATAATGTTAACGAAGGAAATAGAAAATCCTATATTGTCGGTAAATCTCTTTGAGTGGTATTTCTTACATTAATTAGTTCTACTTTGATGTTTCATACTTAATTCACTTATTCGGCCAAGATTTTGTAAAATTTACTCATGCTTAATTATTAAAATCCATTGGGTTTTGATTTAGTTTTTTATACAACTTATTAGAAAATTAATTGCTTCTAAGAAGATTTTGAAAAACTTACTGATGAAAATAATGAAATTCCCTGCTAAAACGTAATACCAATGGATTTTCGACTTAGTTTATTCTACCACTAAATAGAAAATTATTTTTACTGCCAACAGTTATAAAAACTTACTTTTATGATAAATAAAACTAATAAAGGACACTGGTTATTTTATTGAGTGATTTTGACTATTTTACTTGAAGAAATGTGTTGATAAAGAGACGGAAACCGTTTTGTTGAAGTATTTTGACAGTTGAGTACTTCAGAAATAACTCAAATTAACTGTCTATTGAAGTATTTTGACAGTTGAGTAATTCAGAAATAACTCAAATTAACTCACTAAAATTCCATCGAGGTTAAGTCGATTTAGAGATTTAAATACATGTAAAGACTTTAATTTTACAGATGAATAAAAGAATACTTGATTCTTTGATATCGGTTGTAAATAGAATTTTTCCCTTTGAAACTTCTATTTCCAGACAATATTATAAATAGAATTTTCAAAGGGAATTCAAATAAAACTCTTAAGGCCCCATACACGGTCAAAATGTTTGTGCAAACATTTTTACCGTGTATGGGGCAGTTTGATGCTTACGCAAACATGATGTTTGACGTGTATTGCCTAAATTTGCCTCACATCAGGTTTGCGTAAACATCATGTTTGCGAAAAATGTTTGATCGTGTGTGGGGGCCTTTACAAAGGCCTTTGAGCATTTTTCTTCTTCTGTTTTCTATTTCCACAATACATGCCTCTAAAAAACATCAAATAGCCCCATAAACATGATGTTTGCACAAACATTTTGACCGGGTATGGGGGCCTTAATACAAGTACTTATTGGGAATACTTCGTTTAACTCTTATCAATCTATAGATAGATAAAACCGTTTCAAGCTCTTATCTTTAAAAAGGACAGATTAAACACATTTTGCACGTACCATTCAATTCAAATTATGATGTATATCATTTTTAAATAGGGATACATTCTTATGTTTTTGGGGTTCGTAGGCAAAAACGAGGACCTTATACATTATACATTCCTTCGTTTGTCTGTCTGTAACGCAACTGATCTCCAAATGTACCAAACTTAAAAAATTTGAATTTTTACAATTATTACATTATGTGTAATAACTCAAACACAGTAGGAAAGTAGAGAAGTCCAAAACATTATCCCTTAAAATAAGGCATTGCACTTTTTATTTAACTAAAATGGGCCATTCAGGGTTAAAATGAAAGAGGAGGACGCCATGTGTAAATAGACTGCCAATTGGTGTAGCACATAGCTTCCTCTGATCCTATCACGCACTTTATTAATTTTATGCTTTTACAAGCTATTATTGTCCAATTTATTTAATTGTTTCCCCTGCTTTTTTAATCTGTCAAAAATGTTTTGATTTTTTACATGAATTAAAGTATTAATTTAGCAAAAGTTAAAGAGCACAGACGGTTGAATTTAATTGGGGGCTGTCTTCGGGCTACTTTTGACGAACCATCAAAATTTCATACAAATCAGATAAATACTTTTGAAGCCGTAGGTATAAATAAAATGCATGTATGTGCGCATGTGGAAGAGAAACAAATGGGACCAACTTATATGGGACCAACAATGAGCTAATTATGACATACAAATTTCATTTAAATCAGACGAGAAGTTTCTAAGATGTGTTGGTTCGCAAATATTGAGCGACAGATATACGGAATCAAAAATGTTTCCTGATGTCTGAAACGGATTTCTGTCTTGGAATTTTTGAAATAGGAGACATAAAATATTTGCGTTCTTCAGAATGATCACATAGCTCCCGTTAGCTTTGGTAAGTGTGGAAGCAAAATATATATTACTAATAAATATTCGCAGATTTCGTATTTGTATTATTTATCTTTGTGTCGTGTGACTTTAAAAAGCGTTATTCGTGAAATTAGGCAAGTGCTTTCTGCAGGCTACTGTCTACAAACCATACAAATTTCATAAAATTCAGATGGTTACTTTTAAATAGCTGTAAATAAGTGTATATTTGTGAGCATGAGGAAGATAAACAAATAAGCGCAGAAGGTTGAAAATCTCCTGGTTACAACCTTATTACCTTAGAAATCCTTAAACACCTCCCAAGGAAAGGTATCCTATTTCTCACATACATATTCAACTCCGTCCTTAGAACTACTCACTTCTCAACTCAATGGAAATTCGCCACCATTGTTATGATTCCTAAACCTTCTAAACCTCCTCGTCTTCCCTCATCCTATCGTCCTATTAGCCTCCTCCCAGTGATGGGACAACTCTTAGAAAAACTCCTTTTTCGCAGACTTCTTCCCATCCTTAAACCGTTCCTACCTGACCATCAGTTTGGTTTTCGAAACCATCATTCCACTGTTCAGCAATGTCATCGCATTGTTGATGTCATTGCTTCCACCCTTGAGAATAAAAGGTATTGCTCAGCTGTCTTCCTGGACGAGGCGCAAGCTTTTGACAGGGTTTGGCATGCTGGGCTGCTGTGGAAACTCAAAGGCATCCTTCCCTTTACATATTACCTCATCCTTAAATCCTTTCTCACTAATAGATATTTTCGTGCAAGTTTAGGATCCTCATTTTCATCCATCTGCCCTGTAAGTGCTGGAGTACCTCAGGGCAGTATCCTAGGACCTCTTCTATATTCCATTTTCACTCACGACATCCCTCAACATCCTTCCTCAGTCCTTGCCACCTTCGCAGATGACAAGGCTATCCTATCTGTCCACGAAAACCCTCAAACCGCATCTAATAACACCCAAAGCCACCTTCTCCTTCTGGAACCTTGGTTAAGGAAATGGAGGATACGAATTAACGAACAGAAAAGTGTTCATGTCACTTTTACTCTTCGTCATAGCACCTGTCCTCCAGTCATCCTTAATCAAGTTCTTATTCCCCAATCCAACACAGTTCGTTACCTAGGCCTTCTCCTCGATAGACGACTCACTTGGCAACATCATACAAAAACTAAACGTACGGACATTTCAAGACGATACAAGTTGCTGCTTCGTCTTCTAGATCGTAGGTCTAATCTTACCTTGAATAATAAACTTCGTATTTACAATGTTGTCTTAAAACCAGCTTGGACCTATGGTCTAGAAGTGTGGGGTAGCACCAAGCCTTCCAACATCCGTCGAATCCAAACTCTCCAATCCAAGATCCTTAGGAAAATCACTGATGCCCCCTTCTACGTCTCCAACCTCACTCTCCACACCGATCTCAATGTTCCTTTTGTTCGAGAACTATCCGTATCCCGATACCACACATTCCACGAATATCTGCACAATCACCCCAATCCCTTAATAGAACTCCTTGCATCCCAAATTATTCCAGATAACCCACCTCGTCGCCTGAAGAGGCAGTGGCCTAGAGACCTTCTCGTCACATAATTTTTATATTATATTTTATTCTTTAATCTCCACTTAATTTAATTCCATTCACTCACACATTTAATATTCATTTACCTTTATACATTTGCAAGTGTAACTATCAATCCTTAATTATTTCTCCCAGCCGAAAGGAATAGTCACTGGACTATTACCTTTCTCACGTTACTCATTGCCAAAAAAACATTTAACCTCTGTAACACTTATAACATGAAATTATGTAGTTGTGTTAAACAAAAAAAAAAGAACAAAAAAAAAAAAGAAGGTTGAAACTTATATGGGACCAACAATGGGTTAATTATGACCTACTAACTAAATTTCATTAAAATCGGACAAAGATATGGTGGTTCGCAAAAATTGAGCGACAGACCGACAGACAGACACGGAACCAAAAATGATCCCTGATGTCTGAAACGGATTTCTGTCTTGGAATTTTTTAAATCAGAGACCTAAAATTTGTTTGCTCTTCAGAACGATCACATAGCTTCCGTTACCTTCGGTAAGCTCGGACGCAAAATATCATCGGTTGGTAACCAAGTAAAGAATGAGTTATTTATGCAACACTGTACTTTACTTGGTTACCTATATAAAAATATCATCGGTGGGTAACCAAGTTGCGTACCGTACTTAATCTACGATTGTTAGATTTAAATAATAAATACAGAAAAAAATAAACTTCCTGCATGCAAGTTCGTATTTCTCATTTGACGAAGATGACATTAATTCATTAGTTGTGTTTTGTGCCGAATTAATTACTTCGTGCAATGAATACAAGTACGTAAAGAATCACTTTCTACGCATCTAAACAGAGATACAATGTTTATATTTCGTATCAATCGTAGATAAACACTTTTATCTACGATTGATAAGAAATATAAACATTATATCTTTGTTTAGATGCGTAGAAAGTTATTATTTACGTACTTGTTTTCGTTGCGCATGCGCGCGTCTCATAGTTCTGAAGTATTCCTCTTCTTTACCACACTAGTGCGGTAAAGAAGAGGAATTCTTCAGCTTTACGCACGATTACCGAGTTTGTTTACATTTAACAAAACTAATTTGCTGTTCTTTTATTAAAGTAACTGTTTATATCGAGTTTTTAGTGAAAAACAATGAGTGAATCAAGTGACTTTGACGAAAATGTGGAGAATAATACTCCTCCAGAAATAATTAATTCGGCAAAAAATACAACTCAAGAATTAATCCCATCTTTATCAAGAGAGAGATACGAACTTACATACAGCAAGTTTATTTTTTTCTGTATTTATAATTTAAATCTAACAATCGTAGATAAAGTACGGTACGCAACTCGTGCGAAAACGGCATTTTGCATTGCTCGTGTGGTATTACCACCCTCGCTATCGCTCGGGTGCAAACTCCACACTCGCATGCAAAATGCTACTTTCCGCACTCGACGCGTAATGTACTATTTTATAAATGTCTCCTTCATTGAACTATTATGTAAATAAACTAAAGTGCTAAAGTAAGACAATAATTGTTAAATGAATAAACAATATATGACGGAGCAATTTAGTGGCGTGAATATGAGGGTGGTCAACCATCTGACAGAAAGGGTGGACGATTCGGAGTTCTACGAGTGGCTTTAAGGTAAGTTTAAATGTTTTCATTGTATTATAATAATACGAATTTCGCAATGTAATGTGAAATTGACGTTATCAAATACATGTTAATTGCAGGAATAGGTGTATTTTCCAAGGAAAAGGAATGGACTGTTTGTACATGGTTATGATATGAACCTGAGGGGCCCGCAACAGGCCGTACGGCGTTGTGTAGCTAAGGGTTGTGGAAAATCGGCTGGTGCATTAACCGGGACCTTTTTCGCAGACTAAATTGACGTTGAAGGAGGTTTATGTGGTTACCTGTGGTCCTGGGGTATAATGACATACAGCGATTTCCTGAATGAGCTGAGAAGGGCTTAGATAGATTCACATTTTCCTAATAACCCTTGTCGACTGGTGCAACTTTTTTGGGTGATTATAGATTAGTTATTGGTATGTTAGTATTGGTGATGTTAGAAATTACCTCTGAAAAGAAATAACTGGAGTATTTGTAATATATATATTTATATTATAGTCTTGATTGTGCACTTATATAATTGTAATATATCAGGATAATGAGCTATGACATTTCGTAGGAGAGAAGCTAGGAAGTGGCCACGCATTTATATATCTCCATTTGAAAGAAGTTAAAAGAAGAAAACCGTCTTGGAAGTGTTGACCGAACATGTTCTACAAGGTTCTACCATCATATCTGGTAGAAGGACGGACTATGGTTGGATTGAAAGATCACCAGCTTAATTACAATGAAATGTAAAAATAAAGTAAAATTTAATTTTACATAAATTAAATTGATTATTAGAGGTCGACCAAGAAGTCATGGAAATGTGAGGAGTGCGCTAGTGTCGTCATGTACATTTAGTTTTTGATATAATAGACCACGGTCAAAAAACACAGTGTTGTTCTTTTGTTATTAATAATTTTATTTTTGATAACTTCTATATTTTTTTAATATTTTATGCAACAGGCAACACTGTACCTGATAAGAAATCACTAATAATGTACGATAATATCTTTATATTATTATTCATAATAATATTCTTTCAATTTAAATCTATTTTCTTCTTTCATAATCTATTATTTCTTCCTCTTTATTTCTGAGTTATTTGGATTTAGGACAGGTGTGACTATAATTCGTATTGTATAAAAACAAACAAAACAGGAAACCTAACAGATTGGAAACCTTCTTGTTGTTGTTATTCGTGAGATTTGACGTAACTGCGCATGTCATACAAACTAGAAATGGGTATTGTCTTAGCACCCGACTCTACTGTCTTCAGCACTACTCGGAAGTTCCGATTTTAAACGAAGTTAAGCTTTCCGTTTCTCCCGTGTTCATGACTTCTTGGTCGACCTCTAGTACCGTAATTATTTAATTAGTGGTATCTTATATAATTGTAATAAATATATTTAATTAAATTGTTACAATATACTAATTAAATTAAATGTAATATTATATATATTAATTTTCAAGGGGTTATTATCATTTTGTGGTGAACCACTCTGAGAATTTTATAGACCCCACCACAGGAGGTCATACTCAGACCATTTGAGGGAACCTGGCAGAAATTTCGTCGCCACATGGATTACGGCACTAAGCGGTCACTCTTCAGCTCCTTCCTAACCAAATTTTTGTAGTGAATTTTTGTAGTAACATATTTTACTGAAAAAATGTACATTCCTATTCGCATTCAACAGCACTGGTGAACCCAGATGCATCACCAATGCCCTACTGCCCTAATTTTGGTAGGAAAAGAAGTACCAAAAGATTTAGAATAGATAAAATATGATCATATATCAAAGCTCTAGATTAAAAACGAATTTATAAAAAAAGGAGTTGTAAATTTGACCAATATCAATGAGGTTTGACGTCATTAATATTTAGGCATTTGAAGTTTAGTATAAATATTTTTAGTTTTGAATTTAATGGTGTAGAATACGTTTACATTTTATGACTTGTAGCTGTAGCTTGGAATAGATAATGACAGAGTAGCGTTCCGCATATATACCAAAGCAATTATCATGCCTCATATTAACATATTGTATATAATGTATCACATACTTTATAATACGCTTCATGATAAAATTTTACATAATTTATCTCAAAAAATACTTAATTTAAAACCAGCGTGAGTACACCATTAAATAAATCATCCAGGCAGGCATTTTGAACTAAATCTGATAAATGAGGATGACGATGCTTAATGATGCGTGGCAGACATTAAAGTAGATGCTATATCCTGTTTCAAAATAATGCATTGGTGACTTCGATTTTTAGAAAATAATTCTTGCTAAATTAATTCCTGCATCGTATTTACTATGACTCGTTATATTTTTCTGTAAACTTAATCGTAATCGATACAGTATAGATTAGAGACTGCTCTTCTGTAAACAGACGACAGAAAGACTTTTTTGGATTTAGGGAACCTTAAAATGTATAAATCGTGAATCACAATAGATACTGTGTACATGATTAAATAAAATAGACAAATATTGTACTTTGCTCCCTTTATCTTTATATGTATATAGTTTTCTATGCTCGAAATATTTGGCCCACTAGTTATGAGATAAAAATAGATTTTGTATATCAATTCGGATAAAAGTCTATGGTTCATTCTTAACTATATGTATATTTAATACTAATTTTATTAGACCATAGTAGTAGTAAGGTACTAGTACTAGAAGTGTGGACGAACCACTTGTTTGAATCTAGCAATTAGGCCATCTTTTAGGTCTATTTTACTACCCCATGGTAGAGAGTTCCAGCCACTTCACACATCATATCTCTGTACATTGTACTGCCGAAGCGAGTATGATGTGATCATTAGTGAGCCATATAAATCAGAGCATCACGGCAGGGGATCGAACCCACGACCTCGTACCGTCCTTGATTCAGTGATGGCCGAGCAGACGCATGGTCATGGTCACTAATTTAATCCACACGGCCACTCTCTATTAGACCGTAAGAGATCAAAATGTATAAACTCATTAGTTCTGTTCAATCACCAACAATTATTATTAAATCACACTCTATTTGCTTTCATGCAAATTGGTTTTTTTTTATTTCAAAAGTTTAAAACCCTTTCTCATGTTGCATTACATTTATTTGAATATATATTAAATTAAATCCATTTTATTTAAACATTCATGAATTTACATTGAAATAATATTTTACTTAAATTAACATTCTATAACTCTCATCTATAAACTCAGTTTTTATATTATATTTATTCTGAATGCGCGTGCGAAAGCTTTACTATAATATTATTTATTTCATTTAACGTAGGTTTATATACCCAAGAACCGTGGACTCAAAAGGAACAGCATATATTCGGCTCGATATTTGACAGAGAAACTTGAAGTTCTTGGTCAAAAACCTTTTAAGCAGGACCGTTTATCATTTTTAATTTACTCAAGAGTTGAAAAACTTTGCTCACATGAATATGTCGTCAAAAATGGAACTAGTGTTAGGATGGCTTTGTCGGAAATGCGAGGATATTCTTTCTTAATGGAAATCCAGAAAACATCTAATGGAACTTCGGTGAAGTGTAGTTTTAACGACCCGTCATTACATAATTCTATAAATTTCTTTCAAATTTGCAGAGATAAATCGGCGGCGCGGGTGCTCGGCCCCCGGTTCTTTAAATAAAGCACAGCATGGGCGCATGACGCTCGAAAGGAAGAGCAAAAACCTTTTCAACTCCCCTCGATATAGGGCTTATTTTTCTTCTCTCACTCCTACACGGGGCATATCGATGGCACGGTTTAGATTCGGTTTTGGCGAGATCCCTTGCACCTAGATTGGTCTTTTTATATATTAAAGATTCAACCCTAATAGTTTTAATAGATTTTGATTTCTTAGCTTACCGAAGGTGACCGAAACAGGCCTCTTGCCAGAGTCACGGGATACAACTCATAGTCCAAAATTGATTACAGCCGTCTGCACAAATTTGATGTTGTATAAAAATTAATTAAACCCTGATTGGAATTGAAAAAGATCAAACAGAGAAATTTCTTTATATTTGAATCATGTTCGTCCAATAATAGGTTGCGAGGAAGCTATTTCACACAAATTGTCATTTTATTTTGTTTTCATTTATTTATTTTAATATAGCTGTTGGTGTTATTTTCTCTTTATTCACTTATAATAATTAAAATGAGGTTTTATTAGTTATTTTCAGCTGGACATAGAGATAGATATTTTTATTAAATTTTACTATTGACTTCAGAGAGAGCGTCATACTAACCCTCTTAGTTAGTATGATTGCGTGCTTTATTAAATATTTTGTTTATATTCTAGACCGCTTTTGATGTGGTACTTTATAATAACTACAGTTGAATATATTATTGGAAGTTAAATGTGATCTTTTCTGACCGCATATAGCATACTCGACCGCGGTCACTATTGCTCAATATTTGCTCTATAGAACTCTTTCTATTGCTCAATAGAAAATACGACTTTTGAATGTTAAGAAAACAACTATAAATAAAAAAAAAAAGCAAAAAAAAAAGCGAAAACGGCATTTTGCATTGCTCGTGGGTTTTACTACCCTCGCTGTCGCTCGGGTGCAAACTCAACACTCGCATGCAAAATGCTACTTTCCACACTCGAGTCGTAATGTAATAATGTATTCTAATTTATTCAGGTCGAAAAGTACTTTTCGATTTAATAAAAAAATTATAAGGTCAAATATAAGCTCCTATTAATTTTGATATAATTGATAATTATTTTATATTCCCTCTATTAATTCTAACTTAGGGGTTAAACGATGAATTTAGTTCGCGTACTTAAGCAATAGAATAGTTTTGAAATAAATTAGAAACAAAAAGGAACAACATTTTGTAAACTTTGCATCGTAAATTAGAAGTGTGGTTATGATTAAAGTGTCATTATGACTTTTTCATTACTTCGACTTTCTTATTATTACGAGTTTTCTATTGCGGTCGAATTAAAAATGTTAATTTCAAACTCATTTGTCGGCTTAATGACTCGAAGACTAACCTTAGCTCTATTATCTTCACATTAACTTCTTTGAGATATTAATGGAAATATTTTTGAACATAGTGACTTGTAGGAAGGTTTATAAAATATCTGTATATTGACACTACTTATTTGATAATTTAGTTCAAGTAGTCACCTCTCTTTTGAAAAATAATTAACTGGGACTACCCCCCCCCCTCTGATCGTTGTAGTCCTCAACGCTCCTAGTATTTCCAGACATAATGTCCTCTGATGCTCTAGTTGCTTCTTTACAGTGGTCAGTAGTACTCTCGGCCACCAGACAACCCAGGGATATCATAAGATTGGTCTGACCCTGACCATGGCTGTGTATATCAAGTGAATAACTTGGGCTTAAGACCCTATGAGGTGCCGATAGCTCTTCTCTATACCCAGAAAGCAGAGAGCTCTTTTTTCTTTTGTTTGCTTTCTAAGTGACTAGTCCAGGTAAGTTTCATATCTAACATAACTCCAAGGTACTTTCCTGTATTTGACAGCTCTTGACTCTTTCCTCCCAGATATAGTGTCCGAGCGCCGTCCAGTTTCCTTTTATTTGTGAATGGAATTATCACAGTTTTTCCTGGATTAACTCCAAGGCTGTTTCTCTTGCACCATTTTTCAATGACGCTCAGAGCTCCCTGAGTGAGTTGAAAGACAGTACTAGTACGGCTACATCATCGGCAAAGGTCTGAATGTAGAATCCTTCATCCCCCAGACAATTGATCAGAGTGTCTGCGACTAGGCACCAAAGTAGTGGTAAAGGAACTCCTTCTTGGGGTCACCCTCTCTTAACGACTGATTTAACGCTAATGTAGTTCCTTTGTGACTCAGCTATCCTAATAGCCAGCATCAAATTGATCCAGTCACCAGTCTATTACCACTTGGTTAACACCGTGTTTCCGTGTGGCTTAACAGAAACTTTCGACTGGGACGCAATTAAATGCCCCTTCAATGTCTAAAAATAAACCTAATGCTAAAGATTGGTTGCTAAGGGCTCCTTCTATTTTTTCACGAGGTGAAGGGCTGCTTCACAAGAGTTACCAGACTGATAAGCATACTATTGCCTACTTAGTATGTGGGGAATTGAATCTGTGAAATGTTGCAGCATCTTGGTGTACTTATTTCGTCGAGCCCTGGTGACTTGAACGGTGCAAAGCTATTTACAGCTCACTTAACCACAACAGCTAACTTGCTTTCTGTAACAATGAAATCAACAAATATGTTCCTAACCCCCCCCCCCCCCTCCGTCGGGATTGCTTGATTTGATTCTGGTTCCATATATTACTTCTATCTGTGAATTCACAGTCTGGCAAGTAAATTTTCATTAGATGTTTAAGTGCCTCTTTTTCAGAGGTCGTAAAGTTGTTCCCTTAAATGAGAAGAGGTCTATTACTGCCAGTGAGAGAAAACGATGAAATTTAGCTGTTGGCGCAGCTTCTCCAATCTCACTACATCAGTTTTGCCAAGAATGCTGCTTGGCCCTTTTTTAAATTTCTACGGGCCTCTTTATATACTTCCCATAGTCTTTATAAGTTAGCTCTTTTAGCTTTGTTTAGAGACTGTTTAACACGCTTGCGTAATGACTCTAGGTGCCGAGACCACCATGGAACTGAAGACTTTCCTGATTTTGACTTAAGTGGGCTGCTATCTTCAAACGCCGTCCTTACTGCATTGGTTAGATTTGAGGTAAATACCTCAGTTTCCTCCCAGCTATCTAGACACTTTCCAATAGCTTCTAGGTTATATTTTAGTGTTTCTCTGAATTGGTCCCAATCTGTAGAACTAGGATTTCTATAGAACACTGCATGAGGAGCTGCATCCTCCACTCCTCACTGAATGTGTTGCTTTTAATGTAACAAACCAGATTTATAAAATCCTCTGGGTATTTGGTGAGTCATAGGAGAGGTAAAGGGAGCAAAAGACAATGTCTTTGGTCTCGTCTCCTAACTGTCTGCCGTCCACCTTTATCGCTATCAAGTCGCTATTATTGTAAGTATTTAATATGTTTTAATGGCACACAACAGCGTCAAACCCCCTTTTTCTTCCGCGCATTTTTTCCCCCTAAAAGTGAGCTCAAAGCTTCCATTACCTTCCGTGCTCGAATGTAAAGCACTTTTTTACTCTTTTAGATATGTATTACATGAAAAAAAAGTATTATTATGCGAAAAAATTTGATTATGTGGTTTTGATACATTTAGTCGTTTTTGTGCCGCCGCCATCAGATATTACTTGCTGCAGAAAGTTCTCAAAAGCTTGTCCAAGTTTATTTTCTTCAAAACTAATTTTATTTAGTTTCTAATCTCCCTTGTCTTTATTGATATTTTTTTTATCCGATAACTAAACATCTTTATTGTCTGCATGTTTTCAGTTTAGTAAGCTTCCTAGCCATTATTCATTCTGTCGTGCCCCAAATACTGATGCCATTGTTAAAAAATAAAAGCCATTACCTTTTGTAGTAAGTATAATTTATTTGAAACCGTAATTTATTTGGAGAATTATTCTTCTCTCTTTACTATAACCTATTTTTTAAATGAATATATTTCTGTACAGATAATTCAATTTCAAACATATGCCAATTAATTATCCAGTCCAGACTTATGCGATATAATAATTTGTTCGGACCAAAATCAATTTCAAATTCTGCGGATAGCGTTATATTTGTTTATTACCTGTTTTAATTGCATCACATTCTATTGCATAAATATCTTTGAGAGATTTAAGAATATAATACATAATATCATTTATCATGTAATTTTGATTTCTTGAGAAAAACACTTATTTTTTTATAAAAAAAAGTACATTTTCTTCTTCAAAATACATCCTCAGGAAAGTGAAATCAGTAGTCAGTGTGTGATAGTGTAGTACGAGCTCAAGAAGTAAATACGAAATACTTGATTTATGTTTAGACGATTTGTTATTTTTTCTTTTGTGAACTGAACTTCACAATATACATATCTTTGTATATTCTGATAATTTTCATCCTCTCTTAAAAAAATTAAGCTAAAAATATTATTCGATAAGAAAATACTTTTCCCTCTTTACCTTCTTATATCACGGAAAGTATACAGAAAACATATTTAAATATTTTCATGAGCTAAATTTTATAAGAGAGGAGATAAAAAATTCCCCCAAGGTTTTCTATTATATAATAAGCCATTATCGCACGTCGTATACTATCATAAAATCATATTTATAATCCATAATGCAGAATGTAACCTCGTGTGGGGTTTTCAGAATATAATTTATCCATATTTGCTTGAGGTGCATATCAAACAATTCTAATCATTTACATATAGCTTCTCTCTTGTTATACATACACACAGACATGGTGAGTTGATTTAATTTAACCTTTTTGTATGTATTACCGAAGAGATATTCTTTCATCTTACCTAAGGTCTACTTTGACTTTTTTCTTCACCAACATCATATCTTAAAGTACTAATATAAAATATGTTTTCTCTTAATATGTATCCTGCAGATTTCATATACTTTTTTGTTCTTTTTATTTTAACTGAGTATATAAAGTCTTAAAATAATTGTCAAAGTATTTTTACATTTTAGACATATTACCTGAATATGATTATTTCCACTCAGGTCTTTCTTTTCCTCCCACAATTTTTAATTCTCCTTAGAATAATACCATAGAATATGTAAATCTGAGTTTGAGTATGGTACCGCCAAAGTGAGTTTAGTGTGATCATTAGTGAGCCATGTAAATCAAAGGACCAAGGTGTGGGGTCTTATCCATAACACTGCCACAAGCACCACGGCCTGGGGTCTGTGGAATCCTGTGTAGGGTTCCCTGAGATCTTGTGTTAAACTGGGAGCCCTTGACCTTTTTTCGCTCTCGATTCATAGATCTAAATCAAGGAATCTTGACGCGGGATCGAACCCTTTACCTCGTGGTGCCCTCGATTCATTGATTAATAAATATTGCTCATCTTTACCATTAAATCCAGTAATAATACGAGAATTGTTATGTAAAAGATGGGATTTTACTACAAATGTAATTTTTAAATTTTCAGGGGTTGCGCACTACCTCTTATTTTATTGCCTACAACCTCTTAAGTGCTATGTAAGCACAACATAAAATACAAAGTATACATCAAATAAAATACAATTAAGAGAGAGACAATACAAATAATTATCTACAAATATATATATATATATATATATATATATATATATATATATATATATATATATATATATATATATATATATATATATATATATATATATATATACAATTATAATAAATTAAACTTTGAGCGAAGATCTTTGGTAATATCTTGGAAATATTACGTAAAATTTGTGTTGTGTTAAATACGCCTGCAGAAATTCTGTGAGGTGATTGGTCAACTGAGAACGATTCTTTGAAAGTCTTCTTTATGAAGTTTTCTTCATGAAAGTCATTGTGGAGTACAAAGATTCATTGCACTAAGTTGCATCAAAACATGAAATTAGACTGCAAGCACCTTTCTGTAAATCTGGGTATTTTGATTGTGGCACGAGTTACTAAAATTCAACTGTAGAAGTAGATTTGTGCTGCATGCCTGATCCTTTTTCACCTCTAATAACTCAAATTTCTTAGCCAATTCTTCAACAAGTATTAATTCAGAAATTGGAAAGCTTCTTAAATAATATCACAAATAAATTGCTTTTCAAAATATGCGAAGGTAGATTTCGAACATTTCATATTTTCAAAAATATGTAAATTTTGTATAGGAGCCGCACTTAACGAAGAGCCGCTTTTGCCCACTCCTGCATTATGCCTAATGCATTCAAACTTAAAATATTAAAAATACCCTTTTTAATTCATTCATAAAATATATGTAACAAGGTGCATATAGGAATATAGAGTGAAATGGGTATCTTGGATAAAAAGAAAAAAGTGATACTAATTATCCCTTTTGTCCTTTTCTTGGAAAATGAATCTAAAATTTAAAATAAATATAATTATATATAATCCTAACAAAAACTTATGTAAAAAAAGCCAAGTCTCGCGTAAAATGTTATGAGATTAATGATTTAGCCAAATCTTCCCACTTCCAAGTAAGTTCTGCTAGGTCTTATCCATCCAGTACAAGTAAATAATTGTGCATTCCACTTCCATTTTTGATTATTTTTTATTTTTAAGCAGTAAAGTATCTTGGAGTCGAAATAGAGGGTAAAACTCTAGTAGATAGACAAAATCTGAAAATTTTATCACCATAAATTTAGCTGCAAAAAAAGCATTTAACATTTTTTTTTTTCCTCTTAGGTTTGTAGAGTGTGAAATAAATTTAGTTCAATGAAGGTAATTTATTATTAGACGGATTGTGAAAATTTAGCTTGGTCCAGGAATTAAAATTCCCTACAAATCTCTCACAAATTAAAAAGGAAAGAGAAAGCGAGAGTGATTCTGAACAGTAGTGGGAAAAAAATTGCGGGTGTTTGCTGGAATGAAATAGGATTTAAGAGAGACAAGCATCGGGACAGTTATAAGATAACGCTGACATCTCTCGGACTAGGAGAGAATCCCATCCCCCCTCTGAATGACATATGTCTGTTTTTAACTAGTTTTGCAATTTTTGGTTCTGTCTTTACCCTGGTTCATACTAGTAAATGCTTTATTTTCATCTTCATTTCTATATATGTCTGTTCTGAATACTTTTGTAGATTCTACTGAATAATTAGCATTGATTTTTAAACACGCAATCAGTTTTGTTCATATTGTTAATAAGCAGTCCTCCGAGCTGAACATGTATAAAGGCTTCCGAGCTTACCGAAGGTAACAAAAGCTGTGTGATCATTTCGAAGAACGCAAATTGTTTGTGTCTCCGATTTCAAAATAATTTTAATGAACTTTGGTCCCATATAAGTTTCAACCTTCTGCATCTATTTATTTCTCTTCCACACGCGCACAACTATTCATTTATTTATATCTTTATACTAACTCGATTTTTAAGAAATTTAGATGGTATGTTGAAAGTATCCCACAGTTATTCCCCTATTAATTTCAACCATCTGCTAAATTTATACTTTTATTTTATTCATGCATAAAAAATCGATACAATTTTGACAAATTTAAAATAAAATATGGTAAAAAATTACCTGAAGTAAACAATAATGGATTTTAAAAGCATAACATCATTTATTTTTAAGAACGCGAGGAAGCTATGTGCCACACTAATTGACAGACTATTTTTTATAACACCGATTTCAAAAATTCCTTGACAGAAATCTGTTTTAAAAAGTAAGGGTAAGTTTTGATTTCGTGTCTGTCATGGGTCTGTCCGTCAACATTTCTGCGAACCAACATATCTTATAAACTAATCCGAAATTTGGATAGTAGGTGATTACTAGCCCATTGTGGGTCCCATAATATAGTTTCAACCTTCTGCATAATTTGGTTTTTCTTATCTCAAATCACTTCTTATTAATTTATTATCACCTATATCTTAAGTACTCTTCGGATTTTTAAGAAGTTTAGATGGTTTGTCAGAAGCCCAAGGTAGTACCATATTTTTAAAAAAACAATTGCGACAGATCTAAAGTAAAAGGAGGGAAACATTTTAAATTAGACAATAATGGACATAAGAGCAAATCAAAAGTAAAGTTTGTGATAGAAAGTGAGGAACCGCAGAAATAGGCAGACTATTTTATTTTATTAGTTGAACGGACCACACATTGTGCACTTAAAGGTGACCACGCAGGCCTATACACATTTGTCTTGATACTAAATGACCAAGGATTCGATAAATTTAGCATTTTATGATATAGGTAGTTTATGGAGGAAGATAACGTTTAGCTCATTATAAATAATTGGACTAATTAGGCCCTTTTGAATGTACATTTACACCCCTATAATTATGTACGTATTAGGTGCAATAGTACTTAGGATGTTAATTGCTTATCAAGAGTTATTTGTTGGCATAACACCTCTGCATTGAACCTATTGAAATATTCCTTCCTATTGAAATATTTCCACTATCATCCTCATTGTTATTAACTTAATTAATTTACTTCATTGATAAATATATCCTATTTTAGAACGACAAAGGACCTCTGTTTTTAAAGGAACTATCAAGTTAAACATATTAAATATTCGTTACGTTTAATATACCTATTTCAAAAATAAATATATTTAAATAAATTGAAATTATTAAATTTGTTTATTTTTAAAATATCCTTTATTTAATTTAATACAATCTGGTTGATTTAATGCAGTGGTGTTTCTCTGAATAACTGTATAGTTCTCAAAAAGACTGCTTAATAATGCTAATTGTTCACAGAAATGCTTCAACCCCCGTATATTACTTATGACGTGGTTTTCCACTACATATTAACCACAATAACATTTATACTCTACCTCTAACTCTTGCCTTTAAATTGCCTCGGAAGAATATTTTAATTTCAAGAATTCAGTGTCAATAAAGATAAATTACTCCTCTTTCCTTTTGTAATAAATTTACAAAGAGAAAAAGCTTTTTTAACTATTTAAAAAATTAGTCAGTTTACCTTATATAATTATTTTTAAATTTTAATTCAGTCAGGTAAAATGTTCTTTCTATCTCAAAATGAATTAAAGAAATGGTTTTAAATTAAATAAACAAAACGAAAGAGTAACTATTTCATTTTTTTTTTATTAATTATAAAAATAATTATAATTGAGTACTAATTAATTTTCTTTAAAAAAAAATGTTTATCCTGTTTAAAATAAAAAGGATACTTTAAAACATGATTTTATGTTCTAATAACTTTTAGAACTTCATATGTTTCGAATACTGATTAATAAAGTCATTGAAGAGTGAGATAATAAGCAAAAACATTCTATCTACAACTATTCCATTGAAGCGAGACAAAATGTAATCTTCTTTTATCAAATAAGTAAAAGAAACATAACTGTAAAATAGACTGCCAATTGGTGTGGCACATAGCTTCCTCGCATCCTATCCACGTATTTTATTGATTTTATGCTTTTACAAGCCATTATTGTCTAATTTGTTTAATTGTTTCCCCTTTTATTTTAATCTGTCAAAATTGTTTTAATTTTTTACATGAAATAAAGTATCAATTTAGCAAAAGTTAAAGAGCGCAGATGGTTCAAATTAATCTGGGGCTATTTGCGGGTTACTTTCGATAAGCTATAAAAGTTGATTACAAATCAGATAAGTACTTTTGAAGCTATAGGTGTAAATAGATGTATGTTTGTGCGTATGTGGAAGAGAAACAAATTGGCGCAGAATATTGAAACCTATATGGGACCAACAATGGGCTAATTATGACCTACCATCCAAATTTCATTAAAATTGGATGTGTAGTTTTTAAGATACGTTGGTTCGCAAAAATTGAACGACAGACCGACAGAAAGACACCGGACCAAAAAAGTTCCCTGATGTCTGAAACGGATTTCTGTCTTGGAATTTTTGAAATCGGAGACCTAAAAATTGTTCGTTCTTCAGAACGATCACATAGCTTCCGTTACCTCCGGTAAGCTCGGAAGCAAAAATATATATACATCATAAAAATAACTGAAATATACTCATATAATATTTCAATTATTAAAAATAGTCTGTCAGTTATTGGCATGTAGCTTCCTCGCGTCCTATCGTATAATATGTAACATCGCTATCCATTTACACCCTATAATTGTCTAATTTATTTAATTTTATCCTCTCTTATTTTAAATCTGTCAAATTTGGTTTTTTTCTTCTTCTTTTACACGAATAAATGTATTAAGTTAGCAATATTTATTTTAAAAGCTTTTGTTTAACTTGCGATGTTTGTATGTATGTATTTATGTTCAGGTCAAATCTTGCAACTTAATTTTAAAGCAGTTATCCTCAACCAATTGAATTGCAATTTTGCATACACTTAGTTTGGATGACAATGCATGGTTAGCTAAGTGACGTCCAAATCCCCATTATGGTGGACAGCCCAAGATGGCGGAATAGTTATTTTTTAAGCACGCCCATGATATGGGTATCAAATGAAAGAGTTTGATAAGAAAATTTCGAAAAAAAACTTGTTTTTAATTTTTTTTTTTTTTTCTTCCGAGCTTACCGAAGTGTGTCTATAAGTGATAGATAGATCAGAAAAGCGAAAAATTGGCGGTCGGTCTGACGCTCTATTTTTGCGAACCATCATATCTTAAAAACTACACGTCCGATTTTAATAAGATTTAGATGGAATATAATGATTAGTCCATATTGTAGGTCCCATATAAGTTTCAACCTTCTTCGCTCATTATTTTCTCTTTTACATCCACACAAACATACATTTATTTACACCTATACTTACACCTATATTTGTATGAAACTTATATAGTTTATCGAAAGTAACCCGCATATAGCCCCAGATTAATTTGAACCGTATGTGCTCTTTAACTTTTGCTAAATTGATACTTTAATTCATGCAAAAAATCAAAACAATTTTGACAGATTTAAAAAACGGGGAAACAAACAAATTAGACAATAATGACTTGAAAAAGCATAAAATCAATAAAGTACCTAATAGGACGCGAGGAAGCTATGTGCCACACCAATTGTCAGTCTATTTTTACTATTAATTTGTTTTTAAGACATTTCTAGTCTTAGTCTGTGTAACTTTCAGTTTAGTTTGTTTATCGGCAACCCTGTTCACTACGTGCGAATTGTTTGGAATTCGTGTGGAAATTTATTTGGTTAAACTGTTATAGCTTCCGAGCTTACCGAAGGTAACGGAAGCTATGTGATCGTTCTGAAGAACGAAACTTTTTTTCAAAAATTCCAAGACAGAAATCCGTTTCAGACATAATTTTCATTTTTGGTTCCGTGTCTGTCTGTCGGTTTGTGGTTCAATTTTTGCGAACAAACATATCATAAAAACTACACGTCCTTTTTTTATGAAATTTGGATGGTAGGTCATAATTAGCTTATTGTTGGTCCCATATAAGTTTCAACCTTCTGCGCTCCTTTGTTTCTCTTCCACATGCGCACAAACATACATTTATTTGCACCTATAGCTTCAAAAGTACTAAGCTGATTTGTATGAAACTTTTATAGCTTATCGAAAGTAGCCTGCTGGTAGCCCTAGATTAATTTTAACCGTCTGTGCTCTTTAACTTTTGCTAAATCGATACTTTAATTGATGTAAAAATATCAAAACAATTTTGACAAATTAAAAAAACGGGGGAAACAATTAAACAAATCAGACAATAATGGCTTGTAAAACTATATAATCAATAAAGTACGTGATAGGATACGAGGAAGTCTATTTTATTAAACCGTACCTCACTAATTTAATTATAATTAATTATTTATGTATTATTATTTCATTATTTTATGTGTTACTAACTCACATCTTATTATTGATGCGTATTTTGTAATAGGTTGCGTGGTGAATGCATTTTTAAGACATCGGTGGAGGTTTTTATATAAGGATAACATTAGGAATAGAATTTTACTCAAAGAATTTAGGGGCTTCATAAACTGATCAATTATAAAATTAAAGGTATGTTGTCCAAACTACAGCTTCTTTTAATAACATGCATCTGAAGTCTTATATAAGTAGACATTTAAACTTACACCTCAATAATTAATTAATTTGCTGTCCATTAAAATTACCATGTTCTCTATAGAGATACGATTTCCCATGTCCAAGATAGTGTTGTTTCATTTTTTGCGACTACAAACAATCCTATGATATACGAAGAATTCAAGCAAATTAAAACTTGAAAAAAGAGATTTTTGTCCCATTTTGTCTGTTTTACTACAGGAGGGTTATGGATGTAGCAATCGGAGACACAAGAGAAGGTTTTATTTGCTTCTGAATAATTTTCAAATAAAGAACGGAAGGGATATTCGTTCAAGGATACTTTCCCAAAAACATAAAATTTTACCTATTTCTTATTATTTAATTTTTATTTATCTTTCCCTATTATGTTTCGTGCTTAATTTTCATTTGTTGCAACTCCGAAATTAGAAAGATTTGTAACTGTAAGGACGCTCATTTCACAAAAATATAAATTATGTTCTAATGTAAGACGTGTGAAATAGAATTTCTGGTATAAAGGGAAAATTGCTACACATTATGAATCGGGGACATAATTAAGTATTCTTCCAACGGAAAAAACTAATCTAAGCATGTATTGGCGAGACGAAATAGTGTCAGGGCTATTTGCATGTAAATAGGTGAAGCATGCTGAAAGCTCCAATGTTAAAGTGACGCTGTAGCATTTTGTATAAAACAAGATAATAGAATTATATTTCAAATTCCACTTTGGAGTCAAGGACATTTTTTTCATTTAAGACTTGTTCAATATGGAATATTGTTGTATCATACTACTTATTTTTATATTTCGGTACAGTATTACTTTTGGATTTCCTTTTTACAAAAATGATTCCAAGGGAAGAGGGTCTTATCTGCCACTTTTGTGACCATTATTTTCCCAGGAAAGCGAACGGACGGAAGCGTTACGACCTTCATTTTCACGATGTGTCGTAGCTTTTAAGGGGATGATTTCTTGGTTACTGTACAGCTCAGAAATGTTGACGTAGTGGAGGGACTTGAGATTAGGTAAAATAGACTAACATTAGCATTAACATAGCCATAGGCATTAATAGCCTAACATGATTTATTAATTTTAGTTGAAATTGACATGGGCTTATATGTATCTGTACTTGTATATGTATACGACCTTCTAGTTTTTACTTTCTCATAGAAAGAGAAAATATTGTGATAGGGCGAAAATTCAATTTTGATGGATTTACACGTTTTGAAGTCCCCTGAGTCTGATTGACGAAATTTGGCATACATGTTCAAAAAAAATCATACCCCGAGGCGAAATCGAGAAATTAATTTTAGCTTCAAATTTGGGTGCGCACCCCCCAAAAACTCTGAAAAAAATTGTGAAAGAAAATATTTCTCGAAAACGGTTCCGACGATTTTGATTAAACAATTCTAAAAAGTAGTCTATTTAAATACGTATCTAACGATGTAATCCGTTTTCCCGGGAAAAATCTAGTTCCTGAAGAAATAGCCGTAAACGCGGACTGAGAGAGGCTGGGGTTCGGTTCTCCGCCAAGGAGAAGTTATTCTTATGATAAATTTTGATGAAATGTTCAATAAATAAATGAACCTATGAAAACACGAAAAATAAGAAATCGAAATCATTGGGCTAAGTAATTATGAACTCGTATATGAATAAGTTTGTCTGAGATGTCTCGGAACGATTATTTCTTTTAAATTGAATTCTCCTATCAACTTGATTTTAAGTTAATTTAATTTCTTTGTTTTGCTGAGACTCCAGAGGCTTGATTTAGACTAGAGAAAAGTCAGATTTCCTATTCCAATTTAGAGAATGGTTTTGTAGGAAAGTGATTCCCCGGAGCCTTGGTACAATGCTTGTGATGTGGTTTTCCACTTTATTTCAACCACGACTACATCAAGACTCTCTCCAAACCACATTTAACTCTTCCCTCTTTACCCTTAGTTTGAACATTTTCGAAAAGCAGTTTTCCTAGAAATCACGCAGGACTTAAAGAAAAACTCTAAAGCATTTAAAAATTAAATTCTTATCATTTAATTGCATAAACCTGTTTAAGGGCGTATCATTTGTCGATAAACTTAAATTAACTTGGTTATGTTGGATGTAGGTGGTGAAGAGCTGATAGCTTAACAAAACAAATAATGCTTAATTAAATTAACCTATAACATAATATATAAGGAAATGATTTAATAATTGTAATTCGTAGAGATGCGTAGATTTGCCCATAACTTTTTCATTTGTTATTGTTATTTATGTCTAAATCTAAGGTAATATCGATTGTTTAAATAATCTTGAGTCCTCCATTCGTATTTCCATTCCACGTTGTCAGTTTTATCAGAGCAACCTGTACCCCTCTGAAGAAGATCCCAAGAGATGTTTCAAGGCCTAATCAAACACCTTGTTCTTAAACTCGATCACTAACAGAACACCTTGTACTTCATTTCTCATATATTGTAAGAATGTATCTTGTCAAAATGCCTTTTCTCTATGATTTTATAACTAGATTCTTTTAAGTATTCAACTTATATAGTTTCATTTGTAGTTAAATTGTCTAAAACCTCCAAATTACTATATTGAAATCTATTAATTGTCTCTAAATATATGATTCTATAATATATGATTACAGCTTGCATGAGAAAATAAGAAATGAATCAAATTGAATATACGAATAACTTCAATATTTCAACTAACTCAAAAAACTTCAAAATTATTTAGATCAATTACATTTTGTAAATCATATTTTTGGTTCATTATGCTGATAGAGCTTTATTTACCTTTTACTTTACTTAGATAATTATTGATAAGGTAAATATGAATACCTTGAAAACTAAATTAGTCGAAAAAAAGTTTGATGATTGTGCAAAAATATGCAGAATGGGGGCTATCACAATTATATAGAACAAAACCTTAGGCCCGTGGCAACGGGCTTAAAATTAATACTAAGTAAATTAATTAGATATATATCTATATAAGTTTTATATCTATTTGAAGACCAACAAATCAAAACAAACATTTAATTTTTATTTTAATAAATGTGGTTGCCTTAGCTTATCAATAACAAATCATTTCGAGGTGCCTCGTCGAAGCACTACTCTAATGACTATATAAATGATACAAATCATTTCGAGGTGCCTCGTCGAAGCACTACTCTAATGACTATATAAATGATACAAATCATTTCGAGGTGCCTCGTCGAAGCACTACTCTAATGACTATATAAATGATACAAATCATTTCGAGGTGCCTCGTCGAAGCACTACTCTAATGACTATATAAATGATAGGTACTATATTAATGATAGGTAATTTGAGAAAGTTTGTCAGTTATGTCTCGAATGATTTCTTTCCAATTAAAATGAGAAGAAATATTGTGAGGATTGGAGTATTGACTCGCTGTTAGAAGCAATGATTTGGCTAAAGAAGTGAGTTTAATAATTAGCCTGTAGATAACAGTTAACTACTTAAGGATAGATTAAAGACATCTACTTGCAACTTAGCCAGGATCCTTCCCCTCTGCAAACAATTACAAACAGCTATTCATTAGAACGAGAAAGCTTAAAGCTTACTTTTACTTCGATCGTTATACTTGAAAATAAAGCAAACACTGTATTAATCTAACATTTGTCATACTGTGCTTTCTTCTTCTTATCTCAAGGATTATTTGTGCTTGTAAGATAAACACTTCACTCTTCAAAGGGTCTTCAATACTCAGAATAAATAATTACCAAATAAATAACCCACTTAATTAAGTTTATGTGCAGCAAGTTCTCATTGGATTTAGTTCAAAACCTTATAAAAGAACTCAATAAAAAGTTTAACTGTTTAGAAATATCATTCAAAATATTGTATATGTTTGTATTTGAAACTTATGCAAATTGGTATAACTGAACAGCTTTATCTGAATAGATAATATGCATAGGTTGTATATGCTACTGAAATGAGATATATTAGGAAAGTTTTTAGGTAAAAAAAGAAATACTAAATATGAAACCTAACCTTCCTTAAAGATAGCATCAAAATAAACATAATTAACAGATGGATACAAATATGTTTTAAGAGTGCACCTATAAAGTGGAATTAAAACATATAAATTCCATTTTGTAAAACTATAATGACTGATTATTCTAATGTCATCAGAAATACAAATTCTGGGCAAGTTTCGGGAAGTGGGTCAAATTTAGGTTACACGATTTGCAGACAATAAAACAAAAAACAAATCTAGTTAAATAAGAGCTTGTAAAAATCGAGACTTTGTGCAAAAAGTCCAATTGCTCTATTATATTTATGATATAAAAAGTAAAATACCATAATAAATTAATTAGGGTTTTCGTTGTCTATGTAATCCTGCTTGTATAAGTAGGTTTTACTAAATTGAACAATTTCTATATTTTGTACAATACTATTTTGCTTCAATTCCTTGATTTAACGTTATGATTATGGTAATTAGATCATTACAGACTAATTAAGAGAAGCATTGCAACATTATATTTTAATGAATAGTGATGAGAAAAGTAAAATTATTAAGGGCTTAATTAAACTAAACAATACATTTAATTAATAAAACGCAATAATGGTATTATTTTACACATTGACCCTATTATAGCCTTTATAATTATATTTGTCGTAATAGTCATTTGCATGGTGTGTAACGTCGGAAACTCGACTAATGCCAATACTCATTTCCGCCTCAAATTTAAATACTTTAAGAGTTGTAACTTCTTATTTTGTGTAATCTGGTTAAAGGTATTTAAATGACCATTACAACTGAAATAACAAAAGGCTTTATTTGTTATAATCTGGTGTAATGTGGAAATGTAGTTGGAATGGAAAACTGCTGCTGTAGTCTAGATTTCATACTAACGTAATTTTATAATACTATCTTTCGTTCAGATAAAACTAATAGGATCTCTTTAAAAACTTAACGCATACTGGAAAAACATATACATTACCTTGATTGATTTCACTATTTTTGCCAAACGAGATGGTTCTCCATTTGTCCGTTCGATTAATAAGAAAAACTTTTCAAGGAAAACGCACTTGGGCATTCGGTTCTGAGAGGTAGGAGAACAACTTACTTAAAACCATAAGACATTAATGTAGTAAAAGAGAGTGTTTGCTTCTATTTCGTCAAAAAGTCACCAATTTGCCACAGTCGGCTGAAAGGTAATTGACATCTAAATTACAGGTAAAAGGATAACAATTGAATGCTATAATTGTGCTACATCGGTGTTAATTAATGTCGGCTTAAATTATTATTGGGTGTGAATTTAACTAACTAATGAAACGTATTTTGATCTGAATGTTACTTATTTTGTGTGAAATATTGGACTTACAAGTAGCCTTCAATATTTTTGTCAAGTTTATTTTGTTATTCCTTATTTTTAAAACAACCCTCCTGACTTCTTTTAACTTGTTTATCAGGATGGGGAAAAAAGTAAGAAAATAGGAAAAAGTTAGGGATTGCTCGAGGGAAATTGAATAAGGAAAGTTTTATTTTATTTTTATTTTTTTAACCCACTCTGTTGGTTTTTACCTTATTGGGGAGAGGGGAGGAACCTAGAAAACCTGTCCACTCAGGTTATTTATTATTCCCAAGGATAAGATCCCGCGTAATTTGGTTTATGAAACCGTAATTTATCCTCTCCACTTTTTCATCCTAGAGTTTAGGAAATAAAATGAAAAATCTTAATAGAAAAATTGTAGATAAATAATCTAAATTAAAACTGTAAGTGACGGCGTAGAATATATTTATTACAAGATGTTGTAATAAAGTCTAATTTGTTTTGTTTTCCATAAAACTGTTTTAGAAAAAGAATAACACCGATGTCATTAAAGAAACGCGGTTTAAAACTTTTTATATACTTTAAATAAATTAAAATTTTTAACATTTATTTAAACTTTGAATAGGTTTATAGTCAAACTGTAACAGATGTGCTTTAATAGTTTTTCTAGACACCCTAATTGCTTCTATTTTTGTCTGTGAATTCATAAATTATAAAAGATTTTTTAATTTATCGTATCTTTACTTAAGTTCTCATGTTTATTTCTTCAGGTTCACCTGAATTGTGAACAATTCTCTATTTACTTTCTTTTATATCTACGTGGTATGTACTTGTATAATGTAATGTGATGCCACGAAAATTTGAGTTCAGATTTTGGTGGATTTAAGAGTTTTTTTTTTTTATAATATAATAATGTGGACGATGAGAGGCCGGGTAGGAGTTACTTTTATGGTCAACTTTTATTAAATGTTAATGCTAATAGAGTTATAATGCAATCCTGCCCTTGGCTCATGTCTCCCGATAAGTTATACATATTTTATTTTCGATAGTTAAGAGATAAGTTATATTTTCTGATTTATATTATAGGTATTCCAATTTTTTGATTGACCGAGCGAAGCTGTGACCGTTTTTATCAACGGGGAATAAAATATATGGGCTAGCCAGTGGTTGGGGTGGGTTCCACCAACATAAAAATATTGTATCTAGTAAAAATGATTTAGTTTTAGAATGAAGGAAAAGTGTTTTCCCCAATTTAATAATACTAAAAAAATAAAAAAAATTAGATAGTGCCTTCCTAATAACATAAAAGGTTTCGGGGTGAAAGAAATAATAAAAGAAAAAGTTTATACATAACCACAGAATAAGAACTTATGATTGCAACTATTATAATTAAGTACAGAACCTTGTGAAATTAAAATAAGGTATTAAATTACAATAAAAGTAAAAGAAAAATCACTTGAATTAATGCGAATTAAAAATTTACTAAAATAATAAGGTAATTCAGTAAAGAAAAATTATATTACCAAAATCAAATCAAAAGGGAATGAGTATAACAATTAAATGTCTTGTTTATTTAAATTAATAATAATAATATTATAGCCAGAGAAAATAAAGCCAACAGAAGGAAAATGCTGGAAGCACTGAATATTGCTATTAAAATAGAAAGCACAGTTAACATCAAAACCGATTCCAGATCTCTTAACAAATTTTACAGTGGAATCTACCAGTCCAGTTCAAATTCAAATTTTCAGCCAACTTTACCATAGTTAATTAATTTTTAGTCTTTTATTATGAAAAAAACATTGTTAACTAAGTTTTTAAGAATTTATACCTACGATAAATTTACAAACTTAATATATTAAAGTAAATGATTAGTATCAAACTGATATGATAAGAGATAAGAGAACTCTATGTGATCAAAACCGTTACCATGTTTTTAAAAAATTTGTTTTTTCATGTTTATTAATGTTATTTTACTCTGTTATAATTATTAAATTGTTATTATCTGTGATGCTGAATGTTGCGCATGCTTCTAATATGTGTTAAGAGTTACCATTACAAATATTTTTATATGATTACACCGTTTTTCGAGAAGGTAATCATTTTTAACTGTCAAATTATACAATAGGTTCTATCACTAAATGATATGGATGAATTAGTATAACATGGATGAATGTCTTTTTAATAGTTCCTGTTTTTTCTGGTGTTTTTCTAGAGTAGAGATGACGGGTAAAAGATGACTTTTTATAAAAGACAATGTAGACAAGAGAACAATAAGTTCTTACCTATGTTTTTAAATATGACTTAACCCTAGGAGTTATCTCCATTATTGTAAAGGTATATTTTTCCAAAATGTCAAATTATATAGTTATTTTTCTCTGATGATTACCAGTGCAATATTAATATGTAGTATTCCATAATGCTTAATTAAAATATCGTTTTCAGGCTTGATAATGACCGGACAGGTCGAAACGTCGCCACCTTATGTAACTGTTTTTATTTGAATTTTACCCTTAAGAGGATCCACCTATACAAAAACATTAAATTAATAAGTTTAATTAAGGAACAAATATAACAAATCGGGTACGGGGTACCTCGGAACTTTTTCCTCACTTCAGAGGCCACTAAAATTGCCTCTCATGCTGCTTCGCAGCAGGAGGAAGCAGCATTGGACGTGTGTGGTGACCGTTCTGAACTAACTGATTTATTATCATTCTTAAAAAAAACCTTATTTTTAATACAAATATTTTATTTAATTATTTGAAGTTTGGTGGTATTTTGACAGATGTAAACAAACTTTGACGTCAACAAAATTATCGCACTAATAAATAATTATATTCGCTTATAACTTGTAAACTAATTAATGGAATTTCATCGGGTTTATTTATATTTGTTCCTTAATTTTTTCCTGTTCCAACGATATGCTATGTGTCAAAAACCTATATTTCCACTTTTGGTATTATTAACCGTCAAAGTTTAAAAATTCAAAAATTGATAACTTCAAAATGGCGGCCAATATCAAAATGATATTTGGTGGGCTTGTTTCTCATACAGAGAGTGTTGAGTCATAATTCGTTCCAATGCAATTCGATCAGGACCATTTTCGATTTATTACAATTTTTTAAAATTTTTGCAAACTGGGTTCAAGATGGCGGAAATAGTTGATTTTCCGGGCGGCACCACTACAGGTAAGGAATGATTTTTCTGCCAAGTTTCAACTCTCTAGGTAAATACCTTGGGCGCTATGATGATAACACACATACATACAGACGTTATTCTGAAAACCACTCAGGAGGTCTTAAAAACACTCAAAACGGAAAAAAAAAATGTTTGGTGAAAACAATACTTTTCCTACTATAGGTAGTGTGGAAAAGTAAAAAACCCGATGAAATTCTATTAATTAGTTTAAAAGTTATCAGCCGATATAATTATTTATTAGTGCGATAATTTTGTTCACGTCTAAGTTTGTTTACATCTGTCGAAATACCGCCAAACTTCAAATAATTAAATAAAATATAGGTATTCAAAATAAGGTTTTTTTAAGAATGATATTAATCAGTTAGTTTAGAACGGTCACCCATCCAAGTACTGACCACGTCCAATGCTGCTTCCTCCTGCTGCGAAGCAGCATTGCTCACCCCTGAAGACACAATTAAAGGAAAACATAATTGAAAATTAAAGTGGTCAGCAACAAATATTGATGGTTTAATAATAATTATATGAAACCACGAAAACTTGAAACAACCAATTATGTATGAAAGAATTTTAACCTTTGAAAGAAATTGATCCTTTACAGGCGTTGTTACCTACATCGAATCTTCCCAACTTCTTTCTCTCTCCGTTTCTTGGGGATCTTCCAACTCTTCTTCTTCCTCACGGATTCGATTTTGAGTAACGTATGTCTATAACTTCGACAACTATCCTTTCTCTTATGATAGTCATTATAACTTCGGGTAACTATCCTTTCTCTTATGATAGTCATTATAACTTCGGGTAACTATCCTTTCTCTTATGATAGTCAATATAAATTGTGTCAATAGAAGTCTCAATATTTTTTTTTATCTTTTGTGTGTCCCAAAGTGTAATAGAGTCCAATGGGTATGTCTTTATAAAGGATATCAAATAGGTCCAGTTTCTGAAATTTTGTAATATAATGGTACATATAATTGAAGCGAGCGTAAGCGAGCTTCTTACATTCAACGAAATATGAATCCTTTCTGTCTGTCTGTCCGTCTGTCTGTCTGTGTGTAACGTTTACGTGTCCGACGATAACGAGTAAAAGTTGGCCGATTTAGTTGAAATTTGGTATACATGTTCCTCTTACTTATACTCAGGCTAAGTTCGTTGGACAGCGTGATCCGTCCAAGAGTTCGCGCGCAACGCTCGCGTAAATGAGGGGTTCAAAAATTAAATTGGCATTTTAGAACGGGAAAAGATTCTATCATCATCTATTCGATGAGACGAAAATGTTTTACAAATAACATTTTTTAGTAAAACCAACAGCGACACCGCTATGAATGAATAAAGATCGCTAAAACTATTAAAGCGGATCTAAACGTTTATAATAGAGAAAACAACCTTTTTACCGATATCTTACGTTCTAACGTAACGATTTTAATAAAACTTAACACACACCATCTAATGCACAATTGAAACAGACATGCAAAATTTCAATTTGATACATGCAGTAGTTTTTTTGTAGCAACGTGATACATTTTATAATAATTGAAAAGGAGATGTGTGATTAGAAGAATAGTAAAAATGCGGGGTGGTTCCCTTACTACTAGCCACTGTATAACTATCATAATATATACCCTTTATCTATCAACTCATCATGATTCATGATTATTTATTTTTTCAATATTCAATACATATTTATTACTATACGCTCGCTTCAATGATAGAGCCACGCGATGCCTAGTTTAATACAGTTAATTAGTCTTTGTTATGAGATTATGTAAGCGCAAAAATAGCAATGAATCTAAGATAGAGTTGGTTAGAGGTGGTTAGAGGTTCTTTTTTTAAACCCCTCTCTATTTAATAGTATTACTGCAAAGCATAAGTTGTGTAATGTATTGCACGTTCATTTTCTTAAACCCATCTCTATTTAATAGAATTACTGCAAAGCTTCAAGTTGTGTAATGTAATGCTCGTTCATATATCAAAATCTAAAACACCACTTACATATCCCACATAAATCTCCATAATATTATATATATATATATATAGTATATATATATATATATATATATATATATATATATATATATATATATATATATATATATAATACGTATTACTATATTGTATTCATATATCGTTGAACAAAAATAATAATGAATGTATTGTCAAAACGGTGACTGATATAGACCTTCTTTATTATGTACAGATCTGTATTTATACAAATTCAAATTTATATTATTCACGCAATGTGAATTTCAATGTTCAAAAATCTGGTGTTGGTATATCTGTTTGTTCGTAAAATGTGGAAACATTGATTAAATTACTCATGAGAAGTAACGTAGAAGGGAAAATATTATAGCCCGGCTCTTGATTACCACTGAATTCATTCGTTTTTCCGGTTTCATCTCATTTATTATTCATACAGTTCATTCGTCATTCATTCCAATATTTATACCGTGGTAGGTCTCAGTATAAAACGTTTTGTATTAATGAAAATAACACTGATTCACTATAAAGAATATAAAGGGCACGTGTCTATTCTTATTTTATTTTTATACAATTAACTTTAAAATATCTCCAGAAGATTAAGAGCGCAAGTGGAGTTGATTTCAATAAAATCATGAAAAACGGAAAGCCTCTCCACAAATTGAATGTTTATTCCACAAAATATGTTTTTAGCCTCACGTCCATCATCAGTGCCTACAATGAGAAATAAATATGGCTGCATAAGTGCAATAAAATTTCCATACAGTTAAAAAAATAATACTCGAGGTAACAATTAAAATAATGAGCATAAATGTAAAACGAGGAAAAAATTAAATAACATAATAGAATGAACTAACACGATTAAAAAAGTGTCGAGATAAATAAAGTTAATTAATTAATAATGAAATAAAATACAAAAGAAAGTATAAATTAACAACTAAGAATATAAGCATAAGCAAAGAGATAGATAAATTTTAGTCATAAAATAGTTTACTTAATTTTGTGGAGAGGTTTCCGTTTTTCATTGTTATATTGCTTCCGATTTTAATGTAATTTGTATGGTAGGACATAATTAGGCCATTGTTGGACCCACATAAGTTTCAACCTTATGCGCCCATTTTTTTCTCTTGAACATGCACACAAACATACATTTATTTACACCTATATCTTCAAAAATACTCATATGATTTTTATGAAATTTAGATGGTTTGTTGAAAGTAGACTGCAGATAGCACCAGATGAATTTTAACTTTCGACGCTCTTTAACTTTAGCTAAATTAATACTTTAATACTTGTAAAAAATCAAAACAATTTTGACAGATTTAAATAACGGGGGAAACATGAAATAAATTTTATAATAATAGGTTTTAAAAGCATAAAATCCTAAAGTTCCAACGTGATAGAATGCGAGGAAGCTATGTGCCACACTAATTGGCAGTCTATTTTAAAATTAACATTGTAATTGTAGTTTTTAGATCTGGGGGCTCGGTAGACGGTAGTGCCCCCGCTAAGTCGAGCACAGCCGTACCATCCTTTACTGGAACCAATTCACGGCAATTTGGACCCCCCTCTATTATCCTAAAAGAAAGATTAACAAGAACAAAAAAATATATTATTTTTTTGTTCTTGTTGTTGTTGGTTTTGCCTACGGACCCTAAAAAAGACCCAAGAACAATCAAACAAGAACGAAGATAGAAAAACGAAAAATTGTTTGGGGCAAAGAAAACTTACTTAAAAAAAAAAGTTTAATCTCAACAAAAACACCAGTTTAAAAAACAAAATCCAGCCATGCACCATGGAATGAGCGAATTTTAAAAGAAATCTGTGTATTATAAAAGTTACAAACAATAAATTAAAAAAAAAAAAAAATGTAGAAATTTTGAAAGAGAAAAAATAACCCGCTCAATCCCTGAAAATTTCACCGATATTGGTCTTTTCATTCCGGAGTTATGGCTGTTACAATTCAAATTTTAGATTTGAGCATGCGCAGCTATTACTGATCCTAGGTGGCCTTATATAGGAAATTTTGCGCTGATTCCGAATAATATGCTACATGTTAATATGTTTAAGATACTACTTATCATTTTCAAAAATGAAAAAAAAATGGTACACAGGGGTATGGGGTACAAAAGTCAAAATAGTATATACCCTTCAAGATGCATGATGTTAGAAAGCATTTAAGTGTACAATAATTGTTCTTATGTACACTTTTGATATATTTTCATATATGAGGGGGTACACGTTTTTATGCTATTTTTGACCCTAAATTGTCAAAATTTGACCCCTAAATGGACTCAAAAAATTCTGGCCAACGAACTCATCCTTTCTATTGATATTATTAACATTTTAAAATTTGTTTGGATTTTTTAAGTGCATCCTAGGGTGAGACGTCGTCTGGAGTGACACATACATACAAAAAAGTGTTAAATTTCAGGAATCGATTTAGAATGGTCTAAAACGGATTACCAAAAATTCGCATTACAACATTTTTTAAAGCCATTGCAATAGCTTAATTTTCTTCGAAATTCGCTATTAAGTCAAGTCTCACGTAAAACGTTGTGAGATCATAGGTTTAGCCAAATCTCCCACTGTCCGAGTAAGTTCTACTAGCTCTAATTTATCCAGCGCAGATATTTTTGATATTTGTCTGTCCCTCTCTCTATTATCTTCCCCAAATCACTCGTTTAAATGTAAAAACATTTTCTGACTTGGCAAATACACATCCCAAAGAGACTAAAATTTTTTATAATAAAATACAAATTTTGTATTTTTGTGCTTTTTTATGCTCAAATGAAAAAATAATATTTATTATTATTTAAAGCCAAGTCAGAAAATGTTTTTAAATTTAAACGTGTAGAGTGATTTGGAAAAGAGATAGGTGGATCGTGGATCCTCTCTCTTAATGGTAAATAATTTCAAACAGTTACTTGCGGGTGGTGACGAAAGTATTATGATGGCACGATTAGTCGATTTTGTCAGATGGATATATTATAAGTAGGTACTTATAAGGTTCATTGGATCTTAAAACATTAAATAAATATTTAAAAATAAATAAGTAAACATTATTTTATGTAATAATCAGCAACCGAATGTCAGCTCATGACAGCTTATGGCTGATTTGGAAATTATAAGTAAATACTCTATATGTACCTAATATTATATAAATGTAATGTTGTAATGTTTCCATTAAATGCATAGTTGTGAAATAAATTCTAGTAATATTTTAATGATAATATTGTAATTCTAATGAAAAGCTCTTTGGATCTTATAAAATTCAAAATCTTATAACATAATGATTGTTAATTCTAATTTTGAAGACAAAAATGCTACAAACTTGAATGACGTTCTTCGTTTTAATTACAATAAACGTTGTAGTCAAAGGTTTATATTCTGAAATGTTCTAACTCGTAATAATGTGATGTAAATTTCTAAAGATAAATTCCAGTTATATGTTGTTTAAGCTATTTTATTGTGAGCCCTAGGATATTATTTATGATGAAGATTGAATTAAGTTTCATTCATTTAACGTTTTTATTATGAAAACTTTTTGAATTAAATCGCTCATCTTGGCAAATATCTATAGATTTTAATTTTAAAAAAAATGATATAATAAGGCATTATGACAACACTAATGAATAAATTATATTTTTATTATTGCTTACAGTAGGCCAGTAAGCATTATAGGTCATTTTGATGTAACGATTAATATTATATCTTATTATTAAATACTAGTTTATTATACAATATGAAGTATAGTGATGTTAGTATTTTAGTCATATAGTTTACGAATTTTATAGGTATTCTTCGTAATTTCTTGTTAATGGCGATATTAAGGTTTTAGTTATTTCTCTGTAGAATCTTATATACTTGAGTATTTTATATCTATATTTATATTAAATTATCTATATTAAATAAATCAATATTGTATAAGAATTTTATTTAAATCTATATTCTTTTAGAAGCATGCTTTATAATATGCACGTCTATAGATCAAGTTATCTAAATAATATAGAGATATTAATAGTAGAATGGATCTACTCGTAAATACCAATGACTAAAACAATAAGAATAAATGAAAGGATAATGCTGTTCTGAAAAACCAAAGCCCAAAAAGAGGTGGTCAACCTTTATCTATCAAGGAAGTAAAGGTGCCAAAACCGGTGAGGCAAAAGTAAGTTAGTGTAGGTCATTTTGATATCAGTTTTGTCCGATTTGAGATATATATTATACATATATATATATATATATATATATATATATATATATATATATATATATATATATATATATATATATATATATATATATATATATATATATATATATATATAGTTTAGTTTTATTATATATTATGGAACTTTTTCGTTCCGAGCATTACTTTGCCGCCTGGAGAGCACTAAACCTGCTTAAATTGAAACTTTAAGTCCATTTTTACAGCTAAACTAATGGATTTAGGGAAAAAATGCAAGATACAAAAAGTTGTTATTTTTTGCCATCAAATCCAAATCCATTCTTAAAAAAATGCATTATTGGTTTTTTCCACGTTTTGAGCCCTGCTTAACACAATATTTTGGCAAAAAACAGTTAAATAATTACTAATCGTGCTAAGATGCTAACTGAACGATTTATTGTTTTGCGCGATATATTGAAATCAGAAGTTGTAGACATGTCTAGGATAAATAGCGCTAGAAGGATCAGTATTATTATTAAATTGATTTGTTCGAGCAATTAATATTAGTAAAGTACTGGAATTAAACTGGATTTAATTCTAGGAGTCGGTAAGAAGGGATTCCAAGTCTATACAATAATAATTCATTTATATAAGCTCGACTAATTGCAGACAATAATTAAGCTTAACACTTGTAATATAGATTAAGTGAAAATTTATTATCCTAAAGCTTGATAGAAAGTCTTTAATGGCGTTGCAGTTATCTGTAAAGATAATTATTTCATTTTCTACTCGCAGATGATATTTAAACTTTTCATTTTTCATTGTAAATATATTTTCCCCCAGAAATTGCTTTTGTCGAATCCATGCCTCTGTATAGACCAAAGAACGCAGGAAAACATTTTTAAGAATGCGCAATCACAATGCCTTTATTCCCCAAGAAAAGTTTTAATTAAATTTTACAATAAAAAAAAAGTTCAAAAGTTAGTCTCTGTTTATCTTTGTACAGCACTGATATTATCATTTTAATCTCCTTCACGTATTTTCATTGTAAATATAAGGGTAATTTAAAAAGATAAGAAAAGTATATAGAATATATTTATATTATTAAGGAGTTAGTTTTCGTTATTTTTTATTGATTCAATATAGCTATGTATCTGAGAATGTCTTATTGTTTTAATTTTAGTGCACATTTGCCCTTTAACAAATGGAAAATCTCAATTTTATATATCCTCGCGCAGGCGCGAGATGATATTTCTCTGATTTTTTATTTTTAGTTTGTTTATTATAGTCAGAGTGTCCAGTGCGCATAGGCAAAAAAGTCAATTATACATACTCCTTCCGAACATTTTTGTATGGCTTGTTTAGGCCAAGTCTGACACCATTTTCCTCTTTGACTTTTTTTGGTTTTGGGGCGTTTTTCATTATTTGGGCCCTATAACTTTGACGCCTCAGACTGGAAATTCGGAAAAAGTTCTGTGTCAGACAATATTAAAATATTGAGTAATAGGGTTCAAATAATGTATCTTGAGAAAATCAGCTGGATAGTAATTAATAATAATTAATATTAATTAATAGTAATTAATAGTAATTAATATTAATTATTATTAATTAATATTAATTAATATTAATTATTATTAATTATTATTAATTAATATTAATTATTATTAATTAATATTAATTATTATTAATTAATATTAATTATTATTAATTAATATTAATTATTATTAATTAATATTAATTATTATTAATTAATATTAATTATTATTAATTAATATTAATTATTATTAATTAATATTAATGAATGGTTATAACCAGCTGATTTTCTCAAGATACATTATTTGAACCCAATTACTCAACATTTTAATATTGTCTGACGCAGAACTTTTTTCGATTTTCCAGTCGGAGGCGTCAATGTTATAGGGCCCAAATAATGAAAAACGCCCCAAAACCAAAAAAAGTCACAGAGGAAAAAGGTGTCAGACTAGGCCTAAACAAGCCATACAAAAAGGTTTGGAAAGAGTATGTATAACTGACTTTTTTGCCTATGGGCACCCTGACTATTAGTTCAATCGTTATCTTGTTGGGAGCTTCTTTACTTGTTATTTCGAGGGAGCCAGCGTGCTCGTGTGTCTTCAGACACATGTCACGTCTGCTCGACAATCAATGAATCAAAGGCAGCTCAATCATGAATCATGGGGTCCTGAGAAGGACTTGCGAGCCGTGCTGGGCTCGGAAGTACGGGGGAGAGGCATCTTGGTTTGCCGTGGTCCTGAAAAGGACCGTTCGGGGTAGAGTGCCGTGGATCAGACTACGGCCCTGGCGTTAATGCTCGAGGTCAGTGCGCGGGTCCGAGGTCGTCCACCCCAGTGATGCGCTACTGCCAAGAGCCAGCGCGTCCCTCCTTTACTCGTCTCCGAGTTTCGGCTAAAATTCCGTCGATGCCGGATAGGGACTAAGCTCGGAGTAGAGAAAGGAATTGGGTCAGGCTTAGGCTTGGGAAGAGGGTTAAGGAAGAAAAAGTGAAGTAATACAGAACCCAAGACCTTGCACCTGATTTGTACATGTAAGTCGAGGGTGGTACAGTGCCAAGGAAATGACCCTATTCGCTTACGCCTTGGTCTCTGATTTACATGGCTCACTAATGACCACACCATGTCCCAGAGGATGTGCGAAGTGGCTGGAACGCTTTACCACAGAGCTATAGTAAAAAGGAATTCAATAATTAATTTATAAAAATATAAACTTTACGTCAGTTCTTTTGTTAATTTTATCTCCTTCTGTTTTAAAGAGTTTAATGAGCTTATTAAATTGAAAATTTTAAAAGATGAAGTGAAGGCTAATTTTTCAGCTAATTAGTTCGTTAAAATTAGTTGCAAAAAGTTGTAACAAGTTTAATTATAAAAATTAGGTATAATATTTTAATAAAAACCTTGTTTCACATAATTTTTTTTTCCTCGTCAGTAACTTTGCTTATGAATATTAAATAAATAATCATATCTCGCTTTTCTCTAACACAATCACACACACTCATCTATATATAGATGTGTATATATTTATATATATTTTAAAAAACTATTTTTTCTTAAAAAATCAAATTTTATTTGTTTATTAATTGAGTAAATAATTTAATTCATTTTTGTTTCAGCTGACGATATCAAGGACATCATATTACAAAGTGAGTCACAATGATTATTACTTATTTTGATTAGTAGGTAATTGTCTTATTGCAATTGTTAAATTCCGAGTATCTGGATTAATTGGGACAAAGGTAATACAATACCGGGATATTCAAATTTCCAATTAAATTCAGGAATTTGAAAGGAAACTTACATAATTAAATATATATATATATATATATATATATATATATATATATATATATATATATATATATATATATATATATATATATATAATAATAATAATAATAATAATAATAATAATAATAAACATGCTTTATTGGAATATTGATAACAAAATAAAAAACCCTTGTGAAATACATGGTACGCCATGGCTACTACAGCCGTCTGACGGAGTAGGCTCAATTGAGCTATAACAAATATACTTCTTGTTACTTACAAACTTCCGTTACTAACATTGTTGAGTAGAACAGTACAGTACATTTAAATTTTTTTAAATTAACAGGATAATATCAGATAATAAACTATGAGATTACATTAAAATAAATAACTAAATTCCTTAAATAAATAAATAAAGATTTGAACTATATTAACAACTAACTACATAAATTGGAATAAAAATTTACTCTCCATTGGTATAACCTACAAGTCTCATGTTTCCAACACAAACAATCTATAAAAATAAATGTTAGAAATCATCTAATCCATGACCGATCTGCCTCACATTACACTAAAAATAATTTAACTACCATAAATAATTTAAATCAAATTATAATTATTATTAGCAATATGAATACTACTAAAAACTTAAAAATGAATTTACAGTAAAAAGGTACCCACAACAAAAACATCTTAATGAAATAGATAACATACTGTTAAGTTAGATAACAGGGGATAAATAAAAATTCAACAACAACATGCAATAAAAACAGAAGTGAACAACATAAATAAATAAATACCAACATATTATGACCAAGTATAAACTAGATAATTCGCCTAATTGGTATATTCTAAATAAAAATAAATAAATACAATTTTAACAATAACATGCAATAAAAACAAAAGTGAACAACATAATTAAATAATACCTACATACAAATTTGGCTATGGCCTGCATAATTGAAACCATAGCAACTGCATTTTTCATTATTTTATCTTTTTCGATATATATTTCTTTATTTATTCATTTGGCTCCTACTGTATCTTTAGTTTTATTTTGTAACTAAAGCATTATGCAAACTCAGTAATAATTAGATGCCTATATTTCCATGCACTTGATAGGTATTTGACTAAGCTCTCCCAGTGACCGTTGTTAAGATAATTTAAATACTCATCGAAGGTTAACACTATTTTGTTGAGGTATTGTTTTCTGAACTCAGCAAACACAGGGCATCTTGCGATAAAATGGTATCCCGTTTCCTCCTCTTTTTTATTACACAGCTTGCAGAGATGATCGTTGTTCGGGATCCACGGTTTATAATTGAGGTACATGATGTCTCCTCGAGCTTTAAATACCCAACTGATGAAGGATGAACAGTTACTATCATTAAAGTAGGTTGCAGATAGGGGGGTCAAGTTCTTATATATGAAATGATATCGTGAGTTTTCTACCTGCTGTCTGTACTTATCTTTACATCCTACTTTAATAAGCTCTAGGGCCTTATTCATATTAACAATTGAGAGATCTAGTTTCTGCTCGTTATCTAATAATCCTAGAGTATACTTGTTGTTAATATCTTTTAAAATTTTGAACCATCCGATGTCGTAATTCATTACCTCGTTGACCAGAAAGTAAGGTAGTCTAGTTTGAGGCAGAGACAGCACTTTAGAAATATACTTCAAATGTAGTTTGAGTGTATGCCAGAATATAGGAGATAAGTCGGTCTCTAAATAGATCATATAATTAGGGGTTGTTTGGGGTAAAGAGAATATTTTTTTAACGAAGTAAATTAGCAAAGATCCTACCTTGGTTGACTCTATGCCACCCCAGACTTGTGCTCCGTAGCACAAAATGGCTTTAGATACTGCTTGGAACACTTTAAGCTTAGCGCTATATGGCACATCGTTCTGTCCGAGAAAACCTCTCCATGCAGTATTCATTCCAAACTTAGCTAAGGTTATTCTCTCGTTAAAGTGTTTCTCCATAGTTAACTGAGGGGTCAACAAGATTCCTAGGTACTTATACTTGTTAACTACTTCTAGAGAATCTTGCCCGTATCTCCACTGTTCCTTCTTGCTCCTCCTTCCTCCATTGCTGAATATCATGATTTTTGTTTTTTTTAAGTTTACTACTAAACCCCAAGTTCGACAGTATTCCTTAAGGTTGTTTATCATATTTTGTAGTACTTTAGGTTCCGTCTCTACTAATATAATGTCATCTGCGTAAAGTAAGACCCTAATGTTCCAGCTTTTTAACCACAAACCTCCTCCTAAGCTCTCATGCAAGTCATTTAGGAATACTGCAAATAATAAAGGTCTTAATACACAGCCTTGTCTAAGTCCAACCGCTGTGTCGAAATTTTGAGAAACACCCTCCTTGCACCACACCGCAGAATTAGATCCGTCGTATAGTGCTTGTATTATTTTTATAAATTTAGTTGACACGCCTAGGTTGTGCATTTTATAGTACAACGCTTCACGTACAACCGAATCGAAAGCTGAGGCGAAGTCAACGAAGCAGGCGTACACTTTGTGCCTTTTAAGCCTTAATTTCAGTTTGATAATACTTGTTAGGTTGAATATATTATCTACAGTGGAGTATCCTGCTCTGAAACCCGCCTGAAATTCAGTTAACAGCTTATTCTCGTCGACCCACGTTGCCAGCCTGTTTTGCAATACGGCTGTGAAGAGTTTGCATATAGTATCGATACACGATATTCCCCTGTAATTCTGTGTCTCGGATTTACAACCCTTCTTAAAAATAGGAAAAATTAAGCTCCTCTTGATGGATGCTGGCACCTTTTCAGACGAATAAATTTTATTAAAAAGAAAGGCTAACTTTTCATAACCGCAATTAGGCAGGTTTTTATAATGCTCATAAATATGGTACTCCATCCTGCCCGGGGGTTTTGTTATTTTTCGATTTATTAGCAACATACATTATTTCTTCCATAGAGATAAATCTGTCGAGCCATTCAATTTCTATATCCGGGGTAGCATAGGAGATACGTAGATCTAATTTAGGGTTCAAAAGTGTTTCAAAGTGTTTTATCCACTCTCTTGAAGTGATTTGAGACCTTCCTAGGTATTTTCCTTTTATATATATATATATATATATATATATATATATATATATATATATATATATATATATATATATATATATATATATATATAACAGCAATGTAATGCAGTGTTTGCACACTGCAATTGGCTACACAAGGTTCTCTCACAGGTTGTATATATATATATTATATAATTTATCTTATTTTTTATGATTTGGCATTGAAAAATACTTATAACCCTAAATGTTTACCTTTTTTCCACCCCTAAATGATGATGGAGGCCCCCCCCCTCCCCACCAAAAAAAAAGGCCATCTTCAAAACAGCAAAGGATTAAAATTCAATTAATAATTATGAAAGAGTTAAATATATACTCAAATTAATATTTACAATTTAAATTAATAATTAGATAACAATTAGGTAACATTAGATAACAATTAGGTAACATTAGACAAAAATTTAAAAATGTAAAAAATATTGCTGTTTGCTCGGTTATTTAATTAATTTCTCGGTTATTGTAATTATTATTATCAACCGATCAGTTATCTCCGCCATTCCCAGTTATTCCTGTGTCACTTCTCACCCAGCAAACAGTTCGGAGTAGGGATGAGAACGAAGCCGGTCTCATATCATTCTCACAAAATAAGCTTTCTCACTATTTTGATAGGCCTCATCGTCCATTCCTCTTTCAGTCATAGACCACATCCCCTCACACTTATAATGAGTTAGTTATTTTTAATTAACTTCCAAAATATTCAATAGAAATAATTTATACGGCAAAACAACGTTTGCCGGGTCAGGCTAGAACAAAAAATTTTTGTGCATATTTGGTAGGTCTGAGATTAGGTCGTAAACAAGTTTTTATAGCCCTAAGTGATAAGAGTGGATCACCTCAATTTTTAATTTTTTCGAAATTTATAATTTTATTTTTTTTTATTATTTGGCATTAAAAAATATTTATAATCCTAAATTTTTACCCTTTTACCACCAACCCCCATTTGTTAATAGCGATATTAGTACTGTAATAATCTTCAATTATCAGTGGTGGACAACTGATCAATTATCAATCGACCAGTTATCCCCGCCAGGCGTCTACCGGCGTCACTTCTCACCCAGCAAACAGCGCGGAGTAGGGATTACATTTTAAATTTATAAATTATTAAATATAATATTATACAATCCATTGCACTTAGAGATTAATATATATATTTTTTTTAATTATTATAATTAGTAATCGCAAATATGGATAACATTTTTAATGTATATATAACTTTTAATAGAAATAATTTTAAATATATACTACTTAAGTTAATAAATTAAAAAATAAATGCTTGGTCTATTATTATTTTGATAGGCCGTCATTGTTCACAGCGCTCCATTCCTCTGTACAATAAGTTAGTTATTTTTTATTTAACTACCAAATTATTCACTAAAAATATTTTATATGGCAAAACAACCTTTGCCGGGTCAGCGTGTATAATATACATATATATATATATATCTATATATATATATATATATATATATATATATATATATATATATATATATATATATATATATATATATATATTTATAGGTGGATCCTCTTTAGGGTAAATAATTTTGAATACAGTTACTTAGGTGGCGACATTTCGGCCCTTCTCAAAATACTTAGTTTTTTAGATTTTTTTTTTTTTTTTTGGATGTTATTATTTTTATGTGCTCTTGTTAAAATGATTGTTATGTTATTATGGTTAAAACTCTGTGATACTGAATGTGTTTCATGTTTTAAAATATTAATAGTTACTTTCTTTTTCTTTCTTTCTTTTGGGTTTTAGTCCCGATCAACTGCCAGGGTTATTACAGTTAATTAATTAATAGTTACTATTCATAACTTTAATAGGATTACACCATTTTTTCGAGATAATCTGTTTCTACTGTTGTTACTAAAATTATTAGTATAAATAATGCAAGTAATAATAAGTATTACTGACCTATCTCTAAATTTGTTTACGGACTTATTGAATATATTATGTTAGTGATTTTTCTTGTTTCATGGACTCCATAAGTTCCCAGCTAATCTAGATGGTCGATATTTGTCTAAGATTATATTATAAAGTGATTCATATCTAGATGGTCGATATTTTTCTAAGATTATAATATATGAAGTGATTCATATATTATTCGTGAGGAGAAATATATGTATTAATTAGTGTACAGCATTTCTTTAAGTTAAATAAACTGTAAACAAATTAATGGGCAATTGAATCATACATTTATTTGTAGGTTTTTAGTTAATTAAATTATATTTTGATTTTATTATTATTAATTTTAGAAGGAAACAAATCGTGGAGTCAATTTTCCGTGATTTTTTATTCTTAATTATTTTTATTAGACTAGAAAGTTAAACTAATGAAGGCCGTGTTGTAACGAACTTGAGTGAAATTAGAAAACTGTCCACCCGAGACAAGACTTCCATTTAAAACTCGCCTCCTTTAAAAAAAAACTCAACTGTTAAATTTAACTGATTAACGAAGGGTTAAATTTTAACTAACTTTAGACTTTAGAGACTTCCTAATTTAACTCTTTTTTTCCTCCGTCTACAAGTTATGTTAAAAACTTTTAGGCCTCTGTTATTGCCTTTTTTATTCTTTTATTATGTAGATATATGTACTCTGTGTGTGTGTGTGTGTGCGCGTGTGTGTATTACTTTTTTTAATTAACCAAAAATCTGAGTGTGTAATATAAAAATTAAAAAAGAGAAAAGTAATGAGGTTTGTGTACTAAGTTTTTTAGCTACAACTAATTAATTATATATGGTCCTTGTGGGTTGGAAAAGTTTTTAAAGGGATTCAATATGTTTGTTAAATATGTAAAAACCAATTTTTATGTACGTAGTGATACTAAAATTTAAATACTTAAACATCTAATTTAATTATTAATTTGTTATTGAAATGTAATTTATCAAAAACGTTTTCAAGAGGTTTTTGTTCGATTTTTTTTTTTTTTTTTTTTTTACCCCTAACATTAAGAGGTGGTTAAGAATCTTAAATTTAACCTCGGGATATACATTTTTAAAAACATTTTTACCATATTTATTTGGAATCGGTTTAGTGGTTTAGGCTCTAGCGTCTGTACTCAGAGGACCTTAAAACTTCCGTATTCCATCTTCATAATTATTTATTTCTATTCTTATTATTCAAGAAAGTAAACAGGATTCGAAAGAGTAAAAGCTTATCTCTACGACGAGTCAGGACCTAGCTGAGCCCTAAAATCGGGTGACACTCCGCCCTGACTCGGTTGGGGCTCGGCCCCGGCACGGTGAATTACACCGTTGCGAAAATATTGTCTCTTTGAACATTGTGATTGTGCAATTGCTGTCCTACTTTTCTGTGGGAAGATAAAATTTCTAGCTTAGTCTAAAATAATTACAAGATAAAAAGAACTTTTTATATACTACGTTTTTAAATTTTCTGTTTAATCATATGTAGTGTTGATAATATAATTGTTATTGTTATATATAATGTTAGTGAAAAACAATAGTTCCGAATTTATTTACTTCATATAAATAACAACCATCTAGAGAGCTGATCTTAAACCTATAAAAGGACAAATCTTCGTACAACGGATCTCGCCAACACCGAATCTAAACCGTGCCATTGATATGCCCCCATATAGAAGAAAAAGAAAAATGTGTACAAGTAAAGAAGTACTGATGCAGAAAATTTAAACTGATACCTAGGGCACAAGTGTAAACAAACCTGATTGTCACACGTTAATTAATTTATTTCTTTGGTTACTTTTCCTTTTTTTTCGCTGTCATTCAATTGTTATCTCTATAGTAAAAAAATCACAAATTTGAACCCGTCAAAATGAAGATTGTAAACATGGGACGTGTCAAAACAAATAAAATAAATTGGGGATTTTTTGGGAACTAACTTTCCATACAGCCTAATTTGCTGAAAACGAATTAAATTCTGCTGAAAGATGGCTAAAAGTATTAAAATATTGCATTGTCATCTGCATTCTAAAAGTTTAAAATGTCTAGCTATTCGGGAAGTTAGTTAAAAATCAATTGCAAGATTTGTACTGGACAAACAAACAAGCAAACAAGAAAGCAAGCTAATAAAATCTTAGTAAAAAATAGTTCCAAATTTATTTACTTACTACTAATCACAACCAACTAGACAGCTGATCTTAAACCTATAAAGGGGCAAATCTTTGTTCAACGGATCTCGCCAACACCAAATCTAAACCCCCGTGAAGGGTAAAATAAGAAAAATGAGTACAAGTAAAGAAGTACAGATGCAGAAAAATTAAACCGATACTTAGGACACAAGTGTAAACAAACCTGGTTGTCACACGTCAATTAATTTATTTACTATTCCTGTTTCGCTGTCATTCAATGTTTATCACTTAAAAATAAAATTAGTTTTTACATAACAAAAAGGCCTGATATAATCATTCTTGAACATTTTAACAATTTTATCAGCCATACCAGGTACTAAAATTAAAAATCATAAATTTGAAACCCGTCAAAATGAAGATCGTAAATATGGGTCATGTCAAAACAAATAAAATAACTTGCGGATTTTTTCCTGTTTAAATGTCTAGCTACTCGGGAAGTTAGTTAAAAATCGATTTCAAGATTTGTACTGTATACAAACAAACAAGAAAGCAAGCTAATAAAAACGTAGTAAAAAGAAAAATCTTCCTACCAAATTATTCATTTGAAAATAGTCATTTAGCCATCTACGCTTACATGGAGACAACCTGTTGTCTATGATGAAAACCCTTTTTATCATTATACGTGTAATGTCGGAGGCAGTGAAGTTTTGTCAAAGAAAGAAGAGTAAACCATTAGTCCTATTAGATAAAATAGTCTCAAGTAAAATGGTTAGCAATCGGTCCATAAATATCTGTCAGTCTATCAATGCTGTAAATCCCACGATACTTATCTAATAAAATTGATTTATTTCCAAACGCATTTAAAAAATATTTAACAGGTGCTTGTTTACATTATTATTATTATTATTTTTTTTTAGATTTTTAACGAAAAATCAGATTAATTGATCAATATCTCGGAAACTACATTTTTACTAAGAAAACTATTTAGTTTTCCCTACTTTGTTTTACTTCCCCTTTATTGAGATTAGGGGGGGGGGGGTCAGTGTCTCTAAATTTAGAGCTAAAATTAGTTTCTTAATTTTGCCTCGGGATATGACTTTCATGAACCTGCCTACCAAATTTCATCAAAATCGATCCAGTTGTAGTTAGGCTCCACGCGTCTGCATAGATCACAGACGTCAGACATTTTATAAAAATCCCCTTTTTGGACTCAGGGGACCTCAAAACCTTTAAATCCATCAAAATCGAATTTTTGAGCTATCACAATACTTTCTCTTTATATATATGTACTACGAATATGAGAAAGTAAAAGAAACAAAAACTGATTTCTGTAGCTTTAATTAAACCCGTTATTTTTTAGTTGGTCTAGTCCAATGAGTAAAGTTAGTCGTCTACTTTTCTCTACTTGCTTGCCAGTTTGCTCGTTGTCAGGTAATGTCACTCAGTGTAATAAAGTCGAGCTTGCAATCTAATCTTGACCATAGTGTTAAAGGACGTAATTCGTGCGAGAATTAATGCCATACTAGAAAATCTGATCAAACAAAGACGGGCAAACTACTCCACTGTTATGGTCGCTAACTAAGCTAGTTTACGACGCTAGGAACACGTTCCCTCTCCTGTATTAGTACGCTAGCAAGTTAAAAGTAAACTCCTCTTGTGTTAACAAACTTTATAATACTCGTAGTTTAAAGACATTAAGCCCGAAAAGAGCTAAAAGAAGTAACATTTTGCATTAAAAACCATAATTTTGCAAACCGTTAACGTTTTATACTTATACATAAATATATATATATATATATAATATATATATATATATATATATATATATATATATATATATATATATATATATATATATATATATATATATATATATATATATATTATATTTAATTATTTAACAGTTTCTATCTGAGCGCAAGGCCAAGTTCCTGCAAGTATGCTGTGAATCTTTACTTGAACCATTGCACCGGTGTTTCTCACTCTCGTATTTCTACTTGCTCTTAAGGTGGGTTTTGAAATTTGAAACATAGATTAAGCTTCCGTAGCTTGGAACACTTAAAATTGAGTCCTCAATGTTAAGGCTTTTCAAAAGGGAAGTGTTTAAATGTTTGCATTTTTGTTACTGACTGACTGACTTACTCATCATCAAAATTATAAGTGACTTACAAAATACACATTTGTAGCCATAGCCGTGCAACTGACGGGAAAAATCCAAAAAGTTTAAATTTTTTATTTATAACCCCCGTCCTCCCCGCAACAAATTCGTCTTATTTGCTGAGAACATGCAAGGGTAAACTTTTTCCGAGTACCGTGACCAGTGACCATTATTTTAAATGTTTTTTACTGTGTTGCATATCATTTGAAAGGCCTCAATTTGTATTTTAAGGCTAGATAATTTTTTTTTTTTTTATTAATGTTGTACTTGTACTTTTGAACCAATTTGTATAATATAATAATAATAAAATACCCTATACCCGTGTTATTCATCGTCGGGAATGAGGAAAATACATAGGCCTTGGTACCTCCAGTGTTTCGAAAATAGTCGGCGCCCTAAAGCAAAATGGAATGATATCCCCAACAAAAAGCTAACCGTGAAAAAATGGCGAAAATAGTTCCAGACCTTCTCCCAAAAGTCAACCTATCAAAGTTGTGACGTATAAATTGTGGTCAGGTCCACTCTTTCTTTTGTCCATAACCTCGCTTCACTCCTACTTTCTTGAGCAAAACTGCTAATTTATTTTTATTGCTTATCACTTGGCTAGTTTCTGAATGAGGAATCAACATAAAACATCAGTGTCATGTGTGTTACGTGGGTTATGGGAAGGAGAGAGCTCAGAGAAAAAGAATTCCAGACCCCCTAAAAGTAGAGATATCTACATTGAATTACGTTTTGCCAGATTGTGCCTATAAAGTGTGCTCAGGCTGGTATGACAAAGGGTCTACAAATTTTTAATTCTGATCAATAATTATATATATGTATGTAATATAATGTGACTAGATTAATTAATTAATTAATATCATAAATCAGCAGCTATTTGAAAGAGATTGAAACAATTATTTACCAAGCGGAACTCTTCAAATTGAATTATTTGTAACATTAAATAACATAAAGTGTTTCTCGCTATAATAAAAATTTAATTCTAAATTATTGGAGCCATAAACGTTATACCTCCTCTGCTCTGTATAAATCAGTTGCAATAGTATACTAGAAATGTAATGGCTTTATTCATATTTTTAAAAGAGTATTTGAGTGAGGCCATTATTTTTCACTTTGCTCTACTTATATTACACGCTCAGTGTAATTTAAATTCATATATTGTTTTTGCCTTTCTATTAAATTACTTTTTATAGATATTGGAATGCTCGACAAATTATGAAAAACAAACAAAAGATTTGACTCTAGCTCTTTTTTATTGACTTTTATAATCGCATTTATAAAGATTATTTTGCTTTAAGATATAGTTACTAAAAAATATCAGCTCTAGAAATCATTGGGTTATAATACTTGTCAGAAGATTTTTTATTGTTGCCAGAGTGGAAGAATAAAAGTATTCTTCCACTTTAGCAATAATAAAAGCCCTCTGAATGGAATGTAATATATATATATATATATATATATATATATATATATATATATATATATATATATATATATATATATATATATATATATATATATATATATATGTATATATATACATTTAGGCTTGAATAGGATTAACTCCCTTCTAACATGTGTGTAACTTCTAGTTTTAAAATACAGTTTTATTTTGGTTTTTTTTTACCTTAAAAACTCTTCTTTCCACCTTTCTTTCAATTTTGGTTCGGAGAAAAGCAGGAGAAACTTGAAAAATTAAGAAATTCGATACATAAAATGTATATATATATAAATCTACTACAAACATTTTATTTCCTTTATTTATACTTACTTTAGCGGATGACATTGTAGAACATCCTTCTACATCCATTTCCTCGTTTGCCGATGACAAAGCAGCCCCTTCTGTAAATCCAGATCTTAACCATGCCTCCAATTTCCTTCAAGAACACCTTCACCTTCAATCTATTGAGAACTGGTCAAAGAAATGGCGAATTCAATTCGTGTGTTGTTACGTTCACTCTGTGAAGAGCTACTTGTCCACCAGTCTATTTGTATCATCGTCAACTTCCAATTTTGAATCATAAGCAGTTACTAGGACTTCACATAGACCGAAGAATCACCTGGAACTTTCAGAAAAGATTAAAACGAACGGACAACAAGAGACGATAGGCTCGGATTTTACTCAGACTTTTGGACAACAGATCTAATTTATTACTTGCGAACAAACTGACTGTCTGTAATTTAATTATCAAACCTATTTGGACATACGTACTCGAACTGTGCGGATTGACCAAACCATCGAATTCTTACTAGATCCAATCCATGCAATTCTTATTCCTATAAAAATATGTAATGCATTCTCCTACGTGGCCAATCGTATAATACATAAGTCCTTTCACGTCAAGCTCATCCACTATCCTAATCTTCTCGGCCAGAACCTATCCCCTCCTCATATTGCTGGCAATCCGAGGCGACGCCCAAAGAGAAAATGGCCTCGTGACCATCTTAGAGACTAATACTATTGTAATCGACAATACTGGAGTACAACCAATGGGTGGGGTCTCCGAATGTGTGTTGTAACTTTGCTGTATTTACCTTAAGTGAGATGGCTAAATTAATAAACGAAAAAAACATCCCTTTGATCACAAACATAATATTATGTGTTATTTATACATCGTAGGTTTTCGTGGCCTGAATCTAATAAAAGTCTATAAAATTATGATAGAACTTTAAGTGTTTCTGTGTTTAGTTAAAGTTAATTTAGATCTTACAGAGGAGGCCCCATGTTTTGACTCCACGACTCTGTTTTTATTCCCTAGGGAGTTGCTCAAGATGAAAGTCATTTACAAACGACTTTAATCATGAGAAGCTCCCTTGAGAATGATCCCTGCGTAATGGATTCAAATGTCGGGATTACAAAATCTCTGACGCGGTTTCCTCTGGAAGATCTAAATTTATAATGTGTTATTAATTTATGTTTATTTTTAAAACTAATCGGTACTTCTTTAGATTGTTTCTCCCCTATTTTTTTAGAATATAAATTACTTTAACTAAATAGCTATTAAGACAAAAGGATGTTTAGTCCAATGTACTTAGGGGCAAAGGAATATCACACTTCTGTTTATATAAGAGGAGTGACAGTCTAAAAAAGAACATTCAGTTCACGTTCTTTAGACTGTTACTCCCCTCTGTTTTTTTATAAGGGAAGTATCAATCTAAAGAAGTGCCAACTAGTCAATATAATTATGTACTTTCATTATTAAAACATAATTTCTTCATTATTAAGCACATTCTTTAGTTTTTAGCATGTTTTACTTCTCTCTATTTTTTGTATAAAAATTCATTTATCTCTTATGCATTAAAGATTGTGTCGAGGGAAAATAGCAAAGAGCAATTTACACAATGCTTTATGCACATACAAAATCCTTAACACAATAATGCAGTAGAATCACGAAACAAAATATATATATATTTATTCATGTTTTAGTAAAACTTTTCAAGCATTAAAGATAACATTTCCGTGAAATATATATTATTTATTTATTCGAGAGTGCTTATTCTTAGCTTGAATACCTCTTTTGTGTTTTTAGTAAGTATATTAATCTATATTTATGACATTGTTTCCATAATAATAAGACGGAAATGTATCTTTTTTCACTTATCTTTTGTTATAAATAACCCCACAGAAATATTATTTGAATATTTAAATTTTATTTATTATATTTATTTAATATCTTATAACATTTTTTTTTTTTTTGGTTTATGTTTTATATGAATTCAGATAAAAATATTTTTGATGCTTTTTATGTAGTCATTTGTACGCTATTTGTTAGGGTCCGTAGGCAAAACCAAGGACCCTTATATTTTCCTGCGTGTGTCTGTCCGTCCGTCCGGTCGCCTGCTCTCACGGCTACACCTTTCTTCCGATCATTTTGAAACTTGGCATGTATGTGTCTTGTACCTACCCACATATTTTAAAAATATAGCGACCTAAAAAAATATTTTTCAAAAAAATTAGGGTAAAATAACTTACGGGTTATAATTTTTTTATTTTTTTTCGACACCGTGAGGGGTATCATATGACAGGGTACGTCACACTGATTACAAAAATATATAATTCTTTGGTTATAACTTTGATAGGGCGAGCGTAGGCAAGTTTGAAGTGGGTGTGAACCGTGTCGCCCCCCCCCCCCCCTATCTCGCTTATGTGAAGTGCAAAAATTCTGAAAATATTCCTGAACATTTTTCGACCAAAAGTAAAGATACCACTTTTTGGAAATTTCGAAAAAAATCTATTTCATTTTTTATTGACAAAATACGTTTTTATATGGTTGTAGTCCGGTTCAGTGGCAACAAAATACTTAATAAGAAGTTTGTTTAGGTGTTTTGAGAATATCAGACCCATAGAATAGTTCAAAGTACTTTTTAGCATTTTAAAAACACCATCAATATGGTACTACTTAAACAATACAGTGTGGCCTACGGACCCTCGCTGTGTACTGCACACACTAGCACACACTTGACCTATTTATTACTTTATATGAATCTAAACGGAAGGCCTGTTCCTAAACATATTACCCAACACGCATTCGTATCTTAAATTTAGAACAAAATAAATGTATTTAGTGTTGTGGAAAACAAATGATTTCCCCTTGAATAATTCGTCTTGGGTAAAACATTTTAAAATAATTCATTCCAGTATTCACAGCCGGTGTTAAATAAAATGCTGCTTTTTCATTCTAAATGCACCAGACAATCGTTAGAAAACATCTTACATATTCTTGGTATTATACTTATAGTAAAAATGTAGTCATTAATTTCATGTCTTTTAACTTACGAAGTCGGTACGACAAACTCGATCATTACTTTTCATTACTCGACATGTACATTGTACATACAAAGACTTTGTTTTAAATTTCAATATTTTTTACAAATTTAAGTATACATTAGTATATAAAATAACAAGCAGATGTTTTAAAAGTATTTGGAACAGGCTTAAGGCTTACAATAAACGGTGATATTAAATGGAAATCTGAAATCTTAATGGTAAATGTTCCAAAATGGAATAAAAAATACAATTTATTATAATAATGAGATTAAATTGATTACATAATTTAATTGCACCAATATTATTTTTTTTACTATGTTTGTATTAGCTTGCTTTCTTGTCTGTCTGTTTGTTTGTTTTTTGTCCAGTACAAATCTTGCAATCGATTTTTAACTTACTTCCCGAGTAGCTAGACATTTGAAACTTTTAGAACAGCTCAGAACAGGATGACAATGCAATATTTTAATACTTTTAGCCATCTTTCAGCAGAATTTAATGCGTTTTCAGCAAATTTTGCTGTATGGAAAGTTAGTTCGGAAAAAATCCCCGTTATTTTATTTGTTTTAACATGTCCCATATTTACAATCTTCGTTTTGACGGGTTCAAGTTTGTGATTTTTTTACTATAGAGATAAACATTGAATGACAGCGAAAAAGGAAAAGTAAACAAAGAAATAAATTAATTGGCGTGTGACAACCAGGTTTGTTTACACTTGTGTCCTAGGTATCGGTTTAATTTTTATGCATCTGTACTTCTTTACACATTTTTCTTTTTCTTCTCTTACTGTCCCTACACGGGAGCATATCAATGGCACGGTTTAGATCGGTGTTGGCGAGATTCGTTGTTCAAAGATTTGTCCATTTGTTGGTTTAAGATCAGCTCTCTAGAATGTTGTCATTTAAGTGAAGTAAATAAATTCGGAACTATTTTTTTTCACTAACATTAGGTATATTATAACAATGACAATTATATTATCAACATTACATATGATTCAACAGAAAATTTAAAAACGTAGTATATAAAAAGTTCTTTTTATCTTGTAATTATGTTATTTTTATTATATACAAATATGGTCAAGCACGCACACGCACATATACATGCGAAAAACACATGTACATAGATATTTATATATTTATATTTTAAGGGGCCAGATTATCTCTAAACGTGGGAAAGTATTTTCTGGGAGGATTGGGATGGATACGGATTAGACAAGAACCCTCTTGTCTAATTCGTATAACCCTATCATAATTTGAAAGGCAATGGAAGGAAAATGACGGAATTTAGTTAGTTCAGGAATAAATGGTACTATGTCATTATGTCACTATAGTAAACACAATATACTTTTTAATTCTGAGAGCTTGGGAAAATTGAGAAAAAAATGGGAGGAGAGTGAATAAGAGCTTGAGATTTTGGCGGGTAATAGGTCATTTCCCGACCTATTTCCCGCCAAAATCTCAAGCTCTCATACACTCTCCTCCCATTTTTTTTCTCGATTTTCCTAAGCTGTCAGAGTTAAAAAGTATAATGTGTTTACTATACTTAAAATTATTAGTGTTTTTCTGAGAATTTTGGACTGTAAGGATTAGATTCTTTGGGAGTAAGAACATTTTGTGGAGCCCCATAGCTCGATGCCGTAAGTCCAGATATTAGTTCATATTGTTTTTATAAGAAAATTAGAAAGTAATTCTTTATTTTCTAGTGTAAGATTACACCTATAGTCTAGTAAATGGAGTATAGCTTTCTATAACACTTGTTGGTTTCCTGGCTTTTAGGCTGGTTTTGAGGGTTCCATTATGGTGCATTAAGGTAAAAGACCAAGGTATTTGGCGATATCTGCAGTGGGAAGAGGAACGTAGTTGGTTTAATTTTCACAATTATTTTTATATAAACTAGGGGTTCTGCCCCCTACTCGCTTCGCTCGTCGAAAAGCGGCCGCTGCCTTGGACCTTCGCACAATTTGACATTTTACAATTTTACAGTTTGACACATTTCTTAGATTACAAATTTTTTTTTTATTAGATTGATAGATATGTTGAAAATTGTTCAGTTTGGCCGTTTACCAGTATGATTTTGTTTGGTGGCATTATTATAATTTAGATGTTGTGGATTTCGACTATTTTTTATGCCATGAGAAGTAACTCATTTCCCAATTTCAAGGTTATAGACCAAATAGTTTGTAAGATCTAGGAATCATACTAATTTAAATCAAATGGCTGCCATCTTGAATCAAAATGGTGGGTCAAATTATCCCTTCTTAGCGGAGGTCTACATCAATAATGACATCCTTTGTAACAAAGTTCGTGATTCCAGAATCACATTTTTCGAGATATAGTGATTAATAGATGATTAGGTGGAATTTGGCCTATAAGTTCCGGTCAAATGACTTCCATCTTGATAATTGGTAAGTTTTAGGGAATGAAACTATACCGTATTTTTTACCAGTAAGATTGGCCAAATTTGGTCCTGATACGTTCAAAAAATAAAAGAGCCTATAAAAAACATACACATAAACAAACCCATGTTCACTTTTATTATATTTATAAATATCAAATTTGGTTAACAATTATAGGTAAAGTAAGAGAATTAGCTTGCTTTTAATAAATAACTCGGTTTTCCGGTAAAATCCGCGTCACGAAGGCTTTTAAGTCCGACTTTTCGCTTCCTCTATTTTAAGCATCTTCAACGGTGTGATGTATCGTGATATGTTCCTTTTTCGAGCGGGTAATGTTTGAAACTGGGAAGTGACTGTAGCGCCGCGTCTACATTCTGCTTGGCAGTTCCTAACCAAAGGTTTCCAGGTCCGGGAAAAGGTGAAACCATCCCCTCTGTTAAAGTTCTCTGGATGTTTTTAGATCATCCGCTCGACAAAGGAACTGGCCCACTGCTGAAGATGCTTCCAGTAGTGGAAGCGAAACGTCGGACTTCGAACCCTTCGTGACACGGATTTCACCGGTAAACCAAGTTATTTATTATGAGTCAACCCGCGGAAGCCTATTCACTAAGTGAATCTGCTTGTAGTGGAGATAACTATGAATTTATTCTTCCTAATTGTAAATCTATAGATTTGCGAAAATTGACTACTTTCTGTTAATTACAGTGTATAATTTATTTCATACGTTTAAAAGAGCAATTTGAACAAATCTATTGAAATAGGATTTCTGGAATGGAAAAGCGATTATGTCATGAGGGATGTTTTGCCAAGCCAAGTGAGAATAAGGTATATAATTAAGTGAAGAAGAAACTCTAAGAGATAGGTTGAGGTTAGACTGGTTAAAGGCAAAACCTTAGTGTCCAGAACTGGCTGGGTCAGCAAAGGAATTCCAGACACGTTCACTATGACTGCTGCACACGGCAACAAGAACCAATAACAGACCGGCTTAGTAAACCGAGGCACCCGTAGGGCAAGTCTCTAACAGAATTGCACACCACCCAGTTATATATAGAGACTAGAGCAGCTCCCATTACCCGACAAAACCTACTAACACCCTTTAGCAATATAGTCCGAGATGCAACTCAATTAGATAGCTCATAAACCCTCTTTATACCGAGCTAAAATACTACCCAACATCTTACTTATAGTTTATTCTTAAAATAATGACGCAAATATTATCATCATTTATGAAAAACTTAAAAATAATAAATATTTTTCTAGGTTTTACTGTGTCAATAGGGCAAAAGGAAAAACATTCAGAGCACTTTTGTATCTATCTAATTAGCTATTACTAGGTGTGCAATGCAGTTGTCTGCTTGCAATATTGAGCCGAGCGTGCATTTTAATCTTAACCAATAAACATTTGTATTAATAAACAGCTGAAATCGGATCAAAAATAGTAAAATCTCTATTTTTAATCAAAAATAATTTTTTTCTGTTTTTCTATTTTACCCCCTCTTAAATGAAAATATGACAAAAGTGAACATAACAACAATAACTGTACTCGTAAAAAGCTTTCCAACGACAAGCATCATGAAGGGCATATACTATTTTCACTTTTGTACCTCGTACCCCGTACCCCTGTGTACGAATTTGGACCATTTCAGATTTATACCTTCCTGTGGTTGGTCACTATGACCGTGCCGAATTTCGTGCGAATCGGTTCAGCCGTTCAAGAGTAAACTTTTGTACCCCGTTCCCCGTACCCCTGTGTACCAATTTGGACCATTTCAGATTTATACCTTCCTGTGGTTGGTCATTATGACCATGCCGAATTTCGTGCAAATCGGTTCAGTCGTTCAGGAGGAAACTTTTGTACCCCGTACCCCGTACCCCTGTGTACCAATTTAGACCATTTTAGATTTATACCTTCCTGTGGTTAGTCACTATGACCGTGCCAATTTTTGTGCAGATCGGTTCAGCCGTTCAGGAGGAAACTTTTGTACCCCGTACCCCTGTGTACCAATTTGGACCATTTTAGATTTATACCTTCCTGCGTGGTTGGTCACTATGTCGTGCAGATCGGTTCAGCCGTTTAGGAGGAATCTTTTGTACCCCGTACCCTGTACCAATTTGGACCATTTCAGATTTATACCTTCCTGTGGTTAGTCACTATGACCGTGCCAAATTTTGTGCAGATCGGTTCAGCCGTTCAGGAGGAGTATGCGTCAGAAAAAATGCAAAGTGTAGTATGAGAGCTTCGCTTCGCTCAGCTCAATTAATAGTAGTAACATCCTAGTACTGGTACTAGACGGATAGGACGAACCACTTGTTCAAACCTAGCATTTTGGCCTTAGTGAGGCCCTTTTTTCTAGCCACGCGGTAGATTAGATTGTAATTATAGATTTCGAGCCACTTCACACATCATACCTCAGTGCAATATACCCCCGAACCCCAGTATGGTGTAATCATTAGTAAACCATATAAAGAGCAAACGTTATATAAATAATTCGAAATGAGATCAGTTGGCACTAAAGTGTCAACTGACAATAATACGAAACCTGAGAAATAATACGAAATGAGATCATGTGGCACTAAAGGTCACTAGCCTGCTGCTTTTAGCTAAACTCCATCAATAGCATAAGTGTGTTCAACTATATTTGACTTTAGTCTCAAGGAGACTACTTTTCAAAGTTAAAGAAGAAGAATCAAGTAAATATTTATAGCTTATTTTAATTTTTGAACTTGTTTTCAGTATTGTGTGGATAGGAAAACCAAAATAAATAACAATAGAATAAAACATATGTAATAATGAAATATGTAAAAGAAAAAAAAATATACCTAGTAATGATAAAATATATAATATGAAAAAAAAAAAAAATAATTAAAACAAATTAAATGTGAATAACAACAATTATTTTAAAATTTAAGGTTAACAATGTAATAAAAATAAATAAACACAATCAAATAAAAGGTTTCTGTTGTGTTAAATAAAATGATGTTAGAAACTAGAAGTGTAAATAAACAAACTTGTTGACGTCAAAAGAATCATGTGGTTTTTTGCTAGTTTATTGTTTAACCTTGAGCGGACCAATCAGAGTGCGGGGGGTGTAGTCCGGGATTCAGTCGACTTCAAACTTTCTGTTGTGCGCGGCTTGTTTACGTCGCTCTCAGCTTTATTTGCAGTGCACGTTGACACGTTGACTTTTCTAAGGTATTTATAATTGCATTATTTAACTACATGTTAAAAATAAGTAATGGTTTAATTATATCAATTAATTTTTAATTTCTATTGGAGGATAATGTGTTTTGTGTGTCAAAAAACAACCCAATATGTAATATTTATTATAACTAGTTACTTTTTATTTCTGTTTTTGTAATTTATTTTATTTAGTTAATTATTAAACAATTAAGTATGTATATATTAATCCAATTATTTATATTCACACATTATTAAAAAGTATACACATAATATATTTATATGGATAGTGGATAGGTTAATCGAAATTTTAAACTAATAAAAACAAGGACTTCTATTCGCGTAAACATAATAACAAAAACAGTTTTGTCATTTAAAATAAAAGGGGGAAACAATTTAATAAATTAGACAATATTGGGTTGTAAAAGCATAACATCAATTAAAGTGCGTGATAGGATGAGAGGAAGCTATGTGCCTCACTAATTGGCAGGCTGTTGTTTTTTTGTTTTTTTAAGAACAGATAATAAATACATTTGAACTCGTACTTCAGGCCACAGAATATAAAATGTTAAACTGTAAATGACGTACCTATATATTATGTCTTATGAACTTTGAACCATTTTTTCCCCTTTAGGAATGTGTTATAATATTTGTATTTTTCTTTTACTACCACATTTATTTATGTTATATATTATGTTCATGTTATTTGTTTATCTGATTATATGTTCCACTACTTTGGAATTCTAATTTATAGAAATTAATTTTCTTTTTTTACTACTAATGGTATTTTTCCTAAAGATACTATAATAATATTACCACCAACATCCTGAGAGTTGATTGACTTTTTTGTAAATTAACGACATCTTTTAGGTTTACTAAGCCTATTACATTAAACGGGCTCCTGCATTTAACTGGAAAGTAACATTTTTAAATTCAGAATTAGCAGTTCTAATTCATTAAAATACTATTTGCTCTGACGTAACCTTTAAGACCTCGTCAGGAGCTGGTTCCTCACAGTCAACAGTTTTAACAACTTTATTTGTACCTTTATTATCTTTAAAAAAACACATCCTAGCAAAATGATTTTTCTTTTTACAACTCCTGCATACTTCTCCATAATGGTTTTATCCATATTATAATTTCTTCCGTTGTTCTTTCTTGAATATTCTCGTTTCTCGTTGTCTTTTATGTAAATTTTAAACGCTTCGTATAGCAATCAGTAAGACTGCGCTTTGTATTTCTTCCGATTTATGCACTAACCCACTAGGAACTAAATAAGTTTGCCAGGACTAAATAAATTCATGATTGGCGAATTTCAAACCCGGTTCAAATGTTTTCTTTTTTTGTTTGATTGTTATAGTTTACTCAAGCTGTTGGTCTTTGTACATGTTGAGCGGGTCAAACATAGAGGTAGCCCAGTATAGAATGAGTCTCAATTTACATGCATTTATATACATATCTATTTTTTTATTCATTATTTATTTTCTATGTATGTTGATTTTGTTTTAAATATTAATTCTCGAGTTATCCGTCACTCGATCGTGTCTACAGTGATATATATCTGCGAACTTACACCCAGTAAAAAAAAAACGGAACTAGATTTTTTCTAGGAAAGCGGTTATTTCGTTAGATTTTTAATTAAATGTATTACACTCTAGAATTATTTGATAAAAATCGTCGGAACGGTTTTCAAAAAAATAATTTTATTTAAATTTTTTCAGAGTTTTAGGGGGATAGCACCCCCAAATTTGGTGCTAACATTCATTTCTCGATTTCGCCTTGGGGAACGAATTTTCTGAAGATGTATGCCAAATTTCGTAAAATTCGGTCCAGTAGTTTTAGGCTCCACGCGTCTGTACAGACGACAGACAGACATTTTTTAAAACCCACTTTTTTGGACTCAAGGACCTCACAACATGTAAATCCATCAAAATCTCAAAGTCAAATTTTCTTGCCATCACAATACTTTCAATTTATTTGAGAAAGTAAAAAATAGAACTGATTTCCTTTCTCTACCTAATGCAACTTGGCCACCCCAATTATTAGTTTTACACTTCCAAAAACGAACCTCATATGTTATAGCCTTCTAGAGTGAATGTAAAAGGTCAACATTTTGAACTAATAATTCTCATTTGTCCGGAGAAATAAATAATACGTCGATAGTTTCATTTTGGAAATATAGAGCTAATTGATTTTCATGGCCTGACGGGGGTTTTCCTCAGTCTGGTTTGTTTAAAAGGGAACTGGGTTGGTTAGAATCCAAACATAACATAACTTTCCTCCTCGGGGGTTTTCCCAACTGATTCCCACCCCAAACCTTCCTATTTATCCAATTGGATTTCTATTTACTAACTCCGCTCTAACACAACACTTTTCTGGTCAGGCGTTTGCCTTACTTTTCCGCTGCGGAAGAAACTGTTCACCTATCTCTCTGAATTTTAGTCTGGTTACCAACGTGAAAATATTCTAAGAAAGGAAACGTGGAATATTAACAAAATTGAAAATCACTTTGATATTGACCAGTTAGACAAACTTCTCGCAAAATTCCGCATCACTTAACTTACGTTCTCTCCACCTCGGCTTTACTTAAGTCAAAAATTTTCGGTTATTGTATTAATTAGATTTCCGAACCAATTTTAATCTGCAATCGAATAACAAAATTATAAATTACCTTTAAGTCTTCCAAGACCATTCTTATATTCATATTACTCTTAATTAATTTTATTTATTTTACTATTAATTAAGTTTATTCATTTACTATTTAATCTTACTATGCATATCAGTTAATTTATATTGATTTACGGAATCGTTTTCAAAACTTTCATTGTTTTTCTGGCGTAATGGAGAAGTGATAAACATTTCTGTTTAATAGAATACCCTACAGAAACACTTGTGTCAAAAAAAAATCTAAGTCTATCGTAAATCGTTGTGAGATCAATGGTTTATCCAAGTCTCCCTTTGTCCAAGTAAGTTCTTCTAGGTCTAATTTATTCAGTTCAAGTAAATGATGTTGTTGGTCTGCCTCCTCTCTATTCTCTGTCCCTCACAAACTCAAACTTTTCTTTCCCAAATCACTCTACACGTTTAAATTTTAAAGCATTTTCTAACTTGGCAATTACTCATGACCAATAGGAACCCTTACTCTCCAAAATGGAGAAAACGTTAACAATTACCCACATATTGTTGTATATTGCTGAAACAATTATAAAGAAGCATCCTTTCATTTACGAAATGAAAGTAATTCATCAGCCCCACAAAGATGGCTCTGTCTTAGAATTCCTCGGTTTAACTTTATTTCTAGGCATCTGCACTAAATTGAAGCGTGAGCGTTGAGGGTAGTGGTATGGGGGTTACGGATGATTACAGTAATATAACCCTATACTATAACTATATCCCTTTAAATACCTAGTTTGGTTTTCCGGTGAAATCCGCGTCACGAAGAGGTTGAAATACTACGAAAAAATTGAAGCGTGGGCGTATAGGAATTGAGGATAGTGGCATGGGTGCCGGATGATTACAGTAATATAACCTACCTATCATTACCCTTTAACTATAATACCTAGTTTGGTTTTCCGGTGAAATCCGCGTCACGAAGGGGTTGAAATACGACGTTTTGCTTTTGACTACTGGAAGCATTTTCAGAAGTATGGTGAATCGTGATGTTTACTTGATGCAACAACAATAATTTCATTGAGGAGTAAGTGATGGTACGAAAACGTTTTGCTTTGCTTAAGTTATCGTCACACGCGTAAACGTTATTCTCAGAAAGACAATCAGACACAGTGCATATTTTGTTAAAGGTAAGGAAGCTCCCTTCAATGATTGTTTATCAGTTTATTTATATACATACAATACTACATATTTAAATCGAAGCGAGCTAAAACTCTGTTGATCATGTTTAGACAAGTTGAGGGGGGATGTTATCAATGCTGATAAGCCACGCATTGTTCTGTGTTGGTGGAACCGAGAGTTGTAAAGACTTGTTCTGTTATCAGAGGTTTGGGCCTAGCCTGAACAGTTGAACTATTCATACCAGAGATAACTTAAACCTGACTGGTGCAGAAGCTACACAGAGCGTGTTCCTTTGAATAGGGAGGCAACCCTTCGACCCTAACGCCCCAATCCATTCATTTAGCAACCTCTGTCCGACTTAGCAATATCAAGTATCTCCCATAATTTATATTAGTCGTAGCCATATTTCAAATTTTGTTTTTGTTTTTTTCTGAAAGTACAAAGTAGGAGAGATTTGTATAAATTGATAATTGCATTGTTCATTAGCTATAAATTGTTGCCTAATGATCTTTTGAAAAAACTCGGACAAAACTTTCTCTTTATAGAGATCCAACTTATATGAGAAAGTAAAAATATGTTTAAAATGAAGTTTTAGAGTTTCCATGTTGACCAGGTCCTTATGTTATGGGTTCAGGACCGAGTATTTTGCTCCCGACACTAGAATCATCTTGTTATGTTTGGGAGCTCGTATTGTAAACCAAGATGCGTCTTACATTGGAAACTAACCGCCAGGTCCTTCACCCAACCTAGTATTTCATTAAATAAACTTAATTGTTATTCAATTTTTAAGTTTTTGGTAGTTTTCATACTACGGAAAGTTAAATTTTAATTTAAATCAAATTATAATTATTATTAACTACGGGAAACAGACAGTGAAAAATACACTCCCGGCACAGGAGTGTATTTTTCACTGTCTGTTTCCCGTAGTTAATAATAATTATAATTTGATTCAACTTAATTGTTGTTATAAGTGCACCTGAGATAACTACCTATTTTTTACCTACCTAATTTATACCTAATTTTCTAAGTGTTATACCTAATTTTCTAAGTGTGTAAATGGATATGGTGCACTTCTATGTCTTCAAAGAAAATTGAAAGGGGAAATTTTTGCGAAAATGCAAGATGACTAATTAAGATACTACTATAAGATGAAATTTTGAGAAGAAAAAAAATCAAGAAATCGCTTTGAAAATAAAAACTATTGTTCATTTTCGAACAATGGTGAAATAAGAACAATAGGGGTGTAAAATCTTGAGTATCTCTAGGCCAGGTACTGAGTACTGATTGTAGTTATTTTATCCTGCATTTAATTTCTACATAGTTTTGCACCCCTTGACGACCAGATAGTTCTAGGTATATCAGAAATAATATCATCTGTATCGTCTCTTGTTGAGACCGACAGCATTAGGGTAATAGGTAAATGATCGGATATTAATATCAGTCTTTACTTTAAATTCTTTGACTAAATGCAGAATTTTGTATGAACGCCACTTGATCGATTATTGTTCTTTCCTTACCTCTAAAAAAATGTGAACTCTCCGTGAAGGAGAGTTCTAGGTATATCAGAAATAATATCATCTGTATCGTCTCTTGTTGAGACCGACAGCATTAGGGTAATAGGTAAATGATCGGATATTAATATCAGTCTTTACTTTAAATTCTTTGACTAAATGCAGAATTTTGTATGAACGCCACTTAATCGATTATTGTTCTTTCCTTACCTCTAAAAAAATGTGAACTCTCCGTGAAGGAGAGTTCACATTTTTTTTAGATCGTGTGGTGAATGAAGGTCGTGAATGTGGTCCATGAAGATCTGTGGTGTTCTTCTATTTAGAATGTTTTGTCATTGGAAATATCTATAAATTTCTTACCTTTTGAATTAATATATTCATCTTACTTACTCGTACTTCTTTTTCTTAACGAACTTATCCCACTAGATTAATGTTAATCATTTCCCTCAGGAATTGTTTTCACTTCTCCTATCCTAGCGTTACAAGCCCCTAAAATTGCTAAATTAAAACAACTATTTTTTTTAGAGTATAATACATTAAAATTATTTTTCCAGTTGTCGGGGTAGAAGTGATAAACATTTCTGTTTAATAGTATTGGCACAATATTATACAGGGGGGTCCAAAAGTCTCCCTCCCCCTCTTAACTTTTGAACGGTTTAAGATAAATTAATGAAACTTGAGGGATCCGTATCATGTAAAGGGAAGTTTGTTTTCATGCAATCGCGCACTAGAAACAACATTTCAAATTGGTGTGTATAATTTTGATATCATGTTTGGATTCTACGGTGAAAAATAATAAAATTTTACTTGAAACTTTTTCTATTTCCAGTATTTATTTTTTTATTAGGGGGGGGGGGGGGGCAAAGATAGAAGAAGAAAAAACGTTTATTTATACAATAATAAAAGGATAACTGTTACATGCATTACAAACGTATACACCCTTGGCCAGAGACCGTCAGGGGGAGTTTCGTCTTTGACTTTTTGTATAAGTAAAATAGTTTATGAGAATAAATGAATAAATAAACCTTAATGGTGAGATTAAATAAAATATTTAACAAAAACTAATAACAATCATGCAATCTGTTTGGCTCATAATATTTTATAGTAATATATAAAGCAATAATTAATGAATAATAAGATACATTAATAACAATAACAAAATAAACATTCCAACAATTAACAATTATAATTACCTAAATATATGTTTTTTAAACATTGATTCTTTTTACTTCAATTTGAACTGTAGTTAAGTACGTTTTTTAACATAAAAAAAGTAAACGTAAATATAAAAATATAATTATAAAATTAACAAAAACTATAATATATGGTATAAACTGTATATTTATTTACTTTTTCCTTACAGATAATATTTGGTTGAGTTATATTGGCTAAACGATGAATTTGAAAAATAAAAGCAACAGTAATCACCCAGACATATTATCTAAAATAAGGAGGTTTTATAATTTGAGTTTTTAATGTTAACGTAAATATGAAAATTGTTATGTACAATATGTTTTCTTTTACTTTTTCTATCAGTTAATTTGGTTGATTTATATTTATTGTCAATTCGAAGAATAAAAATAAATTAAATGATTTTTTTTTAATTATATAATAATAAGATTTTTATTTTATTTTTTTTTTTACTTTTGAGTTTACACGGTACCGAATTTAACAGAACAATTAATATAAATAATATTACATAATAAGATGAAGTGTTACTAAGAAAACATCTTACCAATAAGTTTAAAATAATAAAACAAAACACAAATAGCAAAAAAAATATAATTCCACCCACAAATAGTTTTAAAAAAAAAAATAATAAATTAAGTGAAAAATAATTAACATATTGGAATTAATAAGAGGGTGGATTTATAAGTTTTAATATAGCAATTGAAATTAACGGTTAGCTTTATTTCCGAAATATCGTTGATTACCCGTATTGTTTTCTGTAAACAACGAGATATAATAAATTAATATATATCTTTTGAAACCTTAAAATGATAATCACAATTTTTCTTTAGGATTTGGGCTCGGGAATTTCATTTTGTCGTATAAGATTAGTTGGATTACATGAGGCAGTGTAGAAGTTGAAGTAATGGGCCGGTCCGATCTTCAGGTTTCAATTGGCATCAGGATGACTTATTTTTCTTCCTTACAGTGTTTGTGGCGGTGGCGGTGCCCTGCGCTTCATGGTTTGTTATGTTTATTTTCCTTAATGAGTTTCTTTGAGGAGGAGATGCAGTCCAATCATCCCTCATTCTACTACCACTTCCTTTATTTTGAGCAAATCTCGTCTCTGCCATATTACCAGTTGTAGGGGTAGGTAAAATGAGGTTGTTGCAGCCTGTGACCGAATGAAGACATTTCTGATCCGCTTTACCGTCAACTAACAGACCGTTCGTATTTGACCAGCTAAGTTTAGCTCTTTTTCCATTCTCACCGGTAACAACTAGATAATCCGTTTTTAAACTCGTCTTTACATCCGGTGCTTTTATCTTTATTTCTTTACGGACGGCGAGCAATTTCCCTCGTTCGGCACGAGTTTCCTTGGCCAGATCATATTGAATCGATAACCCGGTTCCCTTACATTTTTTACAATTCGACATTATAGTCATAACATGGGTATATGAACTGAACTCGACAAGAATAATATTAGTTTCATTGCCACTTTTACCGACGGGGTAGGCCTGGATTATTTCAATTTCAGATTTTATATTTAATATATCTGTACAGACATCTGATATTGCCTTCTTGCAGTCTTCTCCTTGTGGTATTCCCCGGAAAATAAGGTTGTTACGCCTCATTCTGTTTTCGAGGAAAGCCACTTTCCCTTTAAGGTGAATATTTTCATCTTTAAGTAAAATTATTTCTTCGTCCAGTCTCTTCACCGATTCTAAGGAGGCATCAATTTTCTCGTTTAAAATTTTCAGATCTTCTTTAGTAGCAACATTTTTTAATTTGTCGTTAATTGAAATAAGTATGTTTTTAATATCATCTCCAAACTGAGCCTGAGATTGTGAACTAGACATATTTATTTTTATGTGTTTATTAGTTTCAGAATCTAAGTTAATGATGAAGTTATCTTCTAAACAGGTTGATTTATTTACTCTGGCTGATGGTTCTGGTGACGGGCTCCTACCTCTTTTCGGGCTAAAGTAGTTGTTTATTTTGTTCATAGATTAGAATGAGACACTGATCGTAAACTGTAAACAAATAATGTTCAGGGAACGGGATCACAACAAAATATTACCTTTGTTGTTTACAATCTTTCTACTGCACTCCCTACTCCTCGGCAAATCCCCACTCACGCCACTGATATCGCTTCTGTTCCTTTCAATCTCTAATTCCTATAGATACTGCTATAAAAAAGCATAAAACTAAAACGTATATAACTCACTTGATTTACATTTCTTTGCGTCCAAATTTTAGTTAAATAAAGAAAAGCTCTTTCTGCGCCAACTTGCAAAATCACTCAACGAAATTCGCACTAGAACACTACAAAACTGACATTTAATACGGAGCCGATCTGACTCGTGCGCCGCCAAGGACGTAACTCCGGGGCAAAGATAGCAAGTTCCCCTTCCGAAAATAGTAAAAAAAAATAACACGTATATCGTTATAAAAAATCTAAACGGTTTGAAATTTTGAAGTTGGGTGGCCTGGGGCAAAATGCTACTGCGCGATTGCATGAAAACAAACTTCCCTTTACATGGTACCGATCCCCTAAGTTTCATTAATCTATCTCAAACCGTTTAGATTTTACATCGATAAAAGTGTTATTTTTTACTATTTTTGGAAGGTTTTTTCTATCTTTGCCCCCCTATATAGCTAAATATTGGAGATAGAAAAAGAAGTTTCAAGTAAAATTTTATTATTTTTCACCGTAGAATCAAAATGCGCTATCAATAATATATACACCAGTTTGACATTTTTGAAGTTGGTTGGCCTGGAGGCAAAGTGGGTGGTTGCCTCTAGTGCGCGATTGCATGAAAACAAACTTCCCTTTACATGGATCCCTCAAGTTTCATTGATTTATCTTAAACCGTTCAAAAGTTAAGGGGGGGGGGGGGCTTTTGGACCACCCTGTCTATTATCTTCCAAATTTATTTTGATTTTGATAATGTAACATTTTTATGTTTATAAAATTTGTTACCTTGTTTTGACTAATTCATAGACTTGATACCTAGGGCCGTCCCCACCACTACCTCGACCCTTTTATTTCATTGTAAATTCGACAAATAATTTTTGTCAAGATTGCGAGGTTTCCCTCAGTGACAAAAATCTCAGAAACAGAAAATATGTCAAAGCAAGAGACAGAATTAGAGAAGTTTGGGTGCCATCTGACAACATTTAGTCCGGTTGTATTAAAAGAAAGAATTTTTAGATCAGGAAATCTGTAAGTGTGGCATATTAATTGGTTGAGTTGTTTTTGTGTGAAGTGAAGGGTGATATCAAGTTACAGTTTGTTGAGAAGCTGATAACTCCTAAGTGATGCTTTGTTGAGTTCCCGTTTCAGATTCTATCTACGTATCCTCTCCTCCGTTAAACACTCTTGTTTCATTTAGATTTGATTTGTGTCGTTGAGTGGTATCCTGGTTTAATATTATCGCCATCGCTCTCCTTATTATTTTACATAAGTCTCGTGAGATCATTAAAATCGAATTCCTTCATCTAGCAGATAATATCTAATAAACGATATTTTAATGTGTAAATTACATTTTCTGATTTCTCTCTTAAGAATTATTAGTATACCCCTTTTTATCCGAGTTGCTTTGGAATATTCCTGTTAAATTATGAGCTTTGTCCTTTTTAATGTGGGTACGTAGACTTGTCATCCATTTTAAAGATAATAGCTAAAACAGGCTTATTAGAGTTCGTACGATTTCTTATATGAATACACCTCATGGATTTTTATGGCTACGGAAGTGCCAAGGATCTCCTTACAGAAGGTTTTAATTAGACCTTTATAGTTATTTGCCTCTTTTTAAATGCCTTTAAATATTAAATTTTTATTTTTTTGTTTGTTAAATACCTCATTTAGCTCTTTTTAATGTTTGTACAAGCTTTTATTTAACTTGAAATGTTTGTATGTATGTATGTATGTTCGGGTCAAATCTTGCAACTGAATTTTAAAGCAGATATCCTCAACCGATTGAATTGAAATGTTGCATACGCCTTTAGTTTGAATGACAATGCGAGGTTAGCTAAGTGACGTCATTCTAAATCCAATATGGCAGACAGCCGAAGATGGTGGACTAGTTATTTTTTAAGCACGTTCATGATATGGGTATCAAATGAAAGAGTTGGCTGAGAATAATGCGAAAAATTAAATGCCTTCACTCTAATTCCAATATGGCGGATGGCCCAAGATAAAAGCTTGTTTTTAAAAATGTTTTTTACTAATAACTTTTTCCTTAAGGATTTCGATTTGATTTTTAAGTAACCGGTTTTCCTCCTCTAATTTATTCTGTTTATTTATGACTGAATTGATGTCTTGTTCGTCGGCCAGTTCCTTGGAATCGATGATTTTTTTCTGAACAATTCCATTAAAATATGGAAGCTCACCAGTGACTAGGATAGCCACCCACACCCGGCTGTCGTACGTGCTTCCCCCTGCCCTTCTTGGATTCATCTGAGAACAATTTCTTCCTTTTCTTCTTTGTCTAAACTATCCTCTTGTCTTTGTCTTTTTCGAGATAGAAAATAGCTAAATACTTACATCGATAGTATAATAATAAATAAATACATATAAACATATTACTTTTTAACTTGCGGTGTAATTGTTCTAGCACTATAATGTTAGCTCATACTTATACTACTATGCTAAATATTTCGTCCGTTCGATGAATAAGACCGTGCAAAATCGTGAAGACACGAAGCTGAAGTGACCTCTGTCACAGTCCGAAAGCAACTTCTTTTTTGTATATATTTTTTTAAATGGTTATTTATCGTACCTAAAAAAAAATAGATTTTTTTCATGCAATAAATAGCCTCACAGGCAGAGTATTTTGTTCCTAATTCTGTAACTAATCATACATAACACAGTCTTGATTCATTTCTATGAATCAGCACTAAACGACAATAATTGCTCGGCCTTCATGGTAATAGAAAACAAACCCAGTTATTCCTAGCATAAATCCCACTCAGAGCGTGAGGTGAAGACTAGTAAATTAATAAAAATATTTAAAGATGTAAGATATACGACGGGAGTGAATTATTTTTTTATCATTTAGACATTTTGTTTCACTTAACTCCCGATGGAAAGTAAAGCAAGATATACTTATTATTTTCCCATTTTCTTTTCTCTTTTCACCTCACGCTGTGTTCTCCTCACTCTTGAGTCCCTTGAGAGAAAGTACGTGAGGTATCTTTCAACACCTCCCCACTGCATTTTTGATTTTCACATCACGCTCTTTTCAATTTTTCGCGTTCTGCCGTTAAATAAGGCATATAAAAAAACCTACACTTCACGATCTTCACTTGTTTTAACCCTGACTCTTCTACGTCAATAAATATAACTTACTTCTTCCATTACAATTACGATAGAACTAGCAACTCTATGAACAGATAGGACGTTAAGAATAGTAGAACTTCAGATTTACTGGAAAATGCATTGCAGTTGCAAGAAACCTTCTGAGCGCACGGCAGTGCGAAAGGCCAAGTTTAAGTAAAAATTGAGTGTATCTTTACTTGAACCAATCAAACCGGTTTTTCTCACCCTCATATCACTCCTTTTACGAAGGGCTTTTGAAATTTGAACCATAGATTAACTGTACGAAAATAGAGGAAACAGTAAAAAAATTGAGCCCTTAACATCCAGCCTCTTCAACAAAGGAGATTTTCAAAGTGACATTTTTGTTACTGACTCACTCTCTCATTATCAAAGTTATAAGTGACTTCTAGAATAGCTAGAAACTTAAAATTTTGCACAATAGTAGCTGTAGCCATGTAACTGACAGAAAAAGATCGAAAAGTTGATTTTTCATTTCTCTCCCCCCTCTAATAAAAAATAAAATGGTTAAAGATTTTTTTATGAATTATCGGTAAGCCGAATCGAAAAACTGATTACACAAACAGCTACTTATTTTTAAAGATCTACGTTTGATTCTATAACTTATTTCGTACCTTTGTCGGTTGCTTGTTTATCTTAATTGGAGCTAGATATTATTAATATTTTTTAATTTATGGCTTTGATATCTCATACCGTCTGAAATTTTTGTCCGATTTTATTTCTGATTGAATGGCTCAAATCTCACACTAATGCTCATTAAATCAAGTATTTTTTATTTAATTAATTCTTCTTATTTGCTGGGAACATAAGTTTGTTATTGTATTGCATATCATTTAAAAGGTCTCAATTTGTATTTTAGGACTGTGTAATTTGTATATTTGTTTTTTAAAAAAATGATACGTGTACTTTTTTTCCGATTCTTATTGTATACAAATTCTCTTAGTTATTTTGATAATTAATCTGATCTCTACTTCGTATTACCCACGTAACTCCTAGTTTCCAATTGAGGTATAAAACATCGCAGTATCATGTCCAGTCACATAGAAGTTACGTGGGTAATAAGAAGTAGAGAACTCAGAAGAAAAGAAAAAAGTTCCAGACCCCCTCTTAAAAAAGTCAGCCCTACCAGAAACGGTCCAAGTGTTAGGCGCAATAAGAAATAAAAGAAGAAATAAAAGAGTATTCTTGCTCCTCAAAGTAAAAGTGAGGGAAGTTATGGTCTAAAGAAGGTGCGGACTTAGCCACAAACTAGGATATCACTACTTCGGTGGGGGACTGGAACTTGGACTTTTATTCACGGTTGGATTTTTGCAGAAGATTATATTTTCCTGATTTAGTGTTCATTGTGGTTATAGTTTGACGATGTCGTAGAAAAATATTTAATAAAAAAAAAATCTTATTCGTGAAAAAATATTTAGTGAACCGTACTAAAATTATTGTCCTGATGATTTTGCCATAATTACTAAGTCGAGATTGTTAGAAATAGTTTTGTTTTATTCAAGTTATAAACCAGTTCAGGAATATGAATATAAAATTATATAATCGACAGGGGTTCATTTTGTTTAATGTTGTGCTACTGGCTACTGCACAGATAATTGACATAAAAACAACACTTTTTTGGATTTAGAAGACCTTAAAACGTGTATACTTATCAAAATCTCCCATTAAAACTTAATCGCGATAACAATTTTACTTGCATTTCTGTATTAAGAATACGAAAAAAGTATATAGCAATAAAAAACATAGACTAGTAATCAAAGTGGATCTAGAATAAGACTCTCAAGAAACAAACTTTACCGAATTTTGTATTTATTTTTATGAGAGATGCAAGTATAAAGAATGTGTTTCAATTCATATTCAGTTTCACCAAATATCCGCAATATACGCTTGATTAGCATTTGAGTGTATTGTTTGATGAAATCGTATTGGTAGTGTGGGCTTATCGTATGTTTAACCAGATGGTATAAGTTATAAATATGGGAGGCAAATTATTTAGAAATTATCAAACATATTGCTAGAAATCAAATTAAGTAATTTTAACTCTGCATTTTAACAATAACACAAATTTAAACTCGGCTGCACAATTTAATAAAACAATAGAAGTATAATTGAACAAATAAACCTCCTTATTTACAAATATTATATTATTATTAATATTTTGTATTAAAGCCAATTAGAAAGTGTCACTATAATTGGATAAATTGGGTAAATATGAGATAAACTTTTTAGCAAACCCACTTTAGTCGAAACAAATAAAACCACATATGAATATTTTATTCTAAATATAAAATAATATTATGCAAAATTAAATTAATTAAACAACTTTATTTGGAAGAAGGACCTCATTGGGATTAAAATACAAGCACTATTCCACGAATTCTCCCTAATAACTATTAATTCTCTCTAATAACTACTAATTCTCAATCACACATTAAAGTTTTAAATGTTTGTTTTCAATGAGAATCTAAATAATTTTAGGTGTCTGCAATACTCACATAGTATTATTGATATATTCAATTAAACAGACTTAATTTCGTCTAATTTAATAAACCAACTAATTGAAAGAAATACAGAATAAAATTAGAACTGAAAATCTAAAATTGAACTGCAGATATACATAAATAATATAATAAATAATATAATATACATAATAAATACTGTTTTATTTGCTTCTTTGTTTGTTTTAAATGATCAGTTCAGAAAATATGTTTAGTGATTCCTTTAATCGGCATTTTATGTTATAATTATGAGTTACAATTATTTTATATGTTTGTAAAAATAGAGGCGTTGTTTCACTTATTTTAAATTATAATTTTTAAGATTTAGCTATAGATGTTTAAAGGATTTATTAAATCCAATAGCTTTTTACTGAACCATTTTACACTTTACTAAATTTGATTGAAGAATTAAGTTTGAAAATACGAGTAAAATGTCGGTTCAATAGGAATGTCTGGAGATCAAATTCTGTTTGGAAAGTACGATATGAAATATTTGATCGAGGCATAGATGCCCTCAACTTAGATGACCTCAACTTAGACTCATGGGGCTTTAACTAAAATACTAAACCGCCCAAAAAATCTGATTTTTTTGGGACCGTGTTATTCTTTTTAACCAGTTTACTGGTAAATACTGACTCCGAAATTTACATCCCCCCCCCCCCGTTCTATAGTTGTGGCCCCATGATATATAGTTCGAACGAAAGTTTATATTAAAATGAAAAAACCAAACGAATAAAGTGCAATTGTTTTATTTAATTTTATTGTAATATTTATTTTATTGCAACATATTGTTCGTACATATATCCGTTTGAGCGTATATTTTAATTAAATAAATGGTATTGTTAGAAGAAATAAATAAAAATAAACCTTTTTATTTGATATTTTTCTGGAGCAGTATTATCACTATGGGGGAAAACCTTTATGACTTTTGTAATATCCTGCCAGTATATACTTCTATCTATAGCTGCATGTGTTAAATTAAAAATATAAATATTAGAGTCAAGGAGTTGCTGTTGTACATTTTTTTCCGCTATCTCAGTACCTTCTTTCTATATTTATAATGCTTTGTTTCGTAAAAAATTGATCCGAAAAATTGTCTCATCAAATCAGATAAAAGAAAAAAAAATTAAATTAGTAAAGGCTTAATTTTTTATCTTACATATCTAGAATAAGTAACGCTGCCGTATTTTCCGAAATTGACTATTTTTTTTAAGGATGTCCAAGCTTTACTTTCATTGATAACATACATTTTTATCATTCTTAAATCTTTATGAGGACCGCCGTAAAAGCCTACGCACAAAATCAATTCAGCTAATTATTCAAGTTATTATAGAGTAGTTTAATTATTATCATGTATGTAAATACTTGTCTATTCATATCTACATATAATTACCGGATTTACCAGATTTAATGTATATGGGGTACTTATACTTTACCAATTATGTCTTTTATATATTCGTTTATTTATTAACCAAATTAGATCCTGTATTAATTATTTATTTACCAAAAACATTATGCCAAAGGAAACGTGATATTTTGTAAGTCAAAATAAATTTAGGTGCGTATTATAATGGGCTTTATTAAGAGTAAAATTATTCTAATTAATATTACAGTAGAACATCATTAAAAATGGACGATTAGGGGCTGAAGGCTGTCCGTTTTCATAAAAGCCTGCTTTAAAACAAATAATTATTTCAAATAAAAAAGCAAAAAACGTATGAAATATAGAATGTCGGTTCAATAGGAAAGTCTGTAGATCAAATTCCGTTTGGAAAGAACTATATGAAAAATTTTATCGAGGCATAGATCTTTTGGCAACAACTATAGAATCTTGGGCTTCAACAAAAATACTAAAAACATATATAAAAAAACAGCCTTGAACATTTAATTGGAAAAGATGTTTACGCTTGCACTGCATTAATCTTTAGAACAAGGAGGTCCTGGTTCATTTTGATTGCTTAAATTCATTGATGTGAGAAAAAAATTTGTGTTTCTCTGGGTTGGTTCACTTCTGATAACTGACGGAGATGTTGTAAGTGTTCATAATTCATTGTTTTTTTGTTTTTGTTTTTTTATTTGTCCCTCAATTTTTTATAATCTTCTTTAGTATGGGTCGTGCATGGTAATCATTTTTCATAAAAACAACTAAATTTTTTCTGAAAGTGTCTATATTTCGACCATATTCTGGTCATATTCATGCCTGAAGGATCGTTAATTTGAATAGTACATTAATTAAAATATATTATACATTATTACTTTTCAATACAATAAGTACATTTATTTACACTTAACAAAAAATAATTTGGCATACCTTGTCATAACTGGTCATAACATGAGATAAATAATTAAAACTATTTACACAGTTACATAAAATATAACACATTAGCAATTAATAAAAATTTAACAACAGGGGACAATGTTAACAAACAGAACGAGGTAACTGTGGGTAACCATATTGTAACCTCTTAAAAAGTTGCAATAATATTTTCAAGAGGTTACAATATGGTTACCCACAGTTACCTCGTTCTTTGTTAACGTTGTCCTCTGGTGTTAAATTTTTATTAATTATTAATGTGTTATATTTTAGGTTACTGTGTAAATAGTTTTAATTATTAATCTCATGAGTTAGCTACGAAATAGAATGATGTCAATTGTCAGATTATTTACAAAATATAATAAAAAAAACAACAATACCATAAAGCTGTGGAATTAAAACAGCTTTTATGATTTGACCAGTTATGACAAGGTATGCCATAATCTTTTTGTTAAGTGTAAATATATGTACTTCTTGCATTGAAAAGTAATAATGTATTTTAATTAATGTACTATTCAAATTAACGATGTTTTAGGCATGAATATGACCAGGAGATGGTCGAAATACAGACATTTTTAGAAACAATTTAGTTGTTTCTTATGAAAAATTATTACCCTGCACGACTCATACCAAAGGAAATTCATAATTCATAATACAGCCAGATAAAAATAACAACATTTATTATTATATTCATTTTAATTGTTTTGCCTGTCCGTTATAATGAGGTTCTACTGGTTTAGAAGCGCTTGCATACCGAGAGCTATATAAGGCCAGGAATAAGTAGAAACATTAAGAATAAACAAACAAAAAATCGGGTACGGGGTACCTCGGAACTTTTCCTCACTTCAGAGGCCACTAAAGTGGCCTCTTCTGCCGCTTCGCAGCAGGAGGAAGCAGCATTGGACGTGGTCAGTACTTGGATGGGTGACCGTTCTGAACTAATTGATTTATTATCATTTTTCAAAAAAAACCTTATTTTTAATACCTATATTTTATTTAATTATTTGAAGTTTGGCGGTATTTTGACAGATGTAAACAAACTTTGACGTAATCAAAATTATTGCACTAATAAATAATTATATTCGCTTATAGCTTTTAAACTAATTAATGGAATTTCATCGGTTTTTTTATATTTGTTCCTTAATTTTTTCCGGTTCCAACGATATGCTATATGTCAAAAACCTATTTATACTTTCAGTATTATTAACCGTCAAACCAGCAAACTGGGTTCAAGATGGCGGAAAAAGTTGATTTTCCGGGCGGCACAACTACAGGTTTGGACTGATTTTTCTGCCAAGTTTCAACTCTCTAGGTTAAATACCTTGGGCGCTACGATGATAACACACATACACACACACACATACATAGGTCATGCTGAAAACCACTCAGGAGGTCTTAAAAACACCTAAAACGGATAATTCGGTTGAAATCTCAAAAAAAAATGTTGGTGAAAACAATACTTTTCCTAGTATTAGTAGTGAGGAAAAGTAATAATCAACTTTAGTAGGTTACCTTCTGTGGTTCTGGGATCATCCGGCGGTGACCGCGTCGTTTCGGCTTCTACGATGGGGCATATTTTGGGATATACTTGTTGTTATGGGGGGATGTAAGATGTGCATCACTGAAGATGCGTCTAGCATAGTAGACGAAAAACTCATTCAATCTAAAATCTTAAATAATCCCTCTGCATACATTATGACTTAATTAATTAATAATAATTACATCAAATAACAGTATACTAGTACAAACTGAAAAGTTTTTCTATAAACCCTTAACAAATTATAAATTCCGACTTTATATAACAAATAATTTAATTAATTATATAAATTAATTTTCACAACTTGTTAAAAATTTATGAACCAAGAAAGGTGTGAACTAACGGTTAAATTAATGTAATAAAAACAGTATTGTATTTAAACACTGCTAATTGGAACTATTATTAGTCCAATTAAAAACTTTTGGAATTTTTAAATGTTTTGGTTGTTTCCAAGATGAATATTAATTGCTTAAAATTAATATATACATTTAACGTAACCTAATTTTAGTTCAAACGATATTCTTTTTGTACAATGTAAATATTATACTCAAAATTATGAAAGACGTAAGTAGGATTAATAAATGAATAAGTTTTTCAGTTGCGGAATTGATTGCATCTATAATAGGTCTTAAGGAAATTGGTGGATTGTGAATTTTAGTTAGCACGTACAGTACATCTTTATGAATCTGTAGGCATTGACGTTTAATTTAGTCTTAACTGCAGCTGAGATAAATAATTTATCTTAAGGTTCATATTATTTTTTTTAATGTCTGATGTTTTATCTTGTAAGTTACATCTGGTTTTTCTATAACAAGGAATGAGATTGTTACTAGGGTTTCGTAGATCCATCTTGAAACCTATATGCCGAGGGTTAAAATGTCAGTCCGTCGTTATTTGGTTTATATCTTCCGAACAGTTTAAGGTAAAAAGTTAAATTTAATACATGGGCACAACTTTTTGACCCACACAAAATATAGAGAAGATTCAAATTTAATACGCGCATGCGCAATTCCAAAAAATGTGGTACTCAAATATTTTAATTTTTAAAATGTTTGAGTAGAGCATTGAATGAAAGCTACTGATGAGTAGGTTACAAATATATATATTTGCTTTTTTAAATTTTGAATTTCTTATTGGTTATATGAGTTTAAATATTATAACCAAAAAATTCCCCCTCCCAAAAAAAAAAAAAACAATAACGGCTAGTCCCAAAACTTTGAAATAATTCGTGCAAATACCTTAGTAATAATAATAATAATAATAATAATAAAAAATGCTTTATTTAACAGATATATAAATATATACATAAATATAAATTTAACATTTATAAGCCCTGGCAGTTCAGCCGTCGGCTAGAGTTGGCTATGAAGGCCTAAACCTTTTATTAGTGACCATTAATTCATCTATTTTATTGGTTATTTTCATGCATATTTTTTTATTTTATTTATTTATTTATTTATTTATTTATTTTTTTTTTTTTTTTAATTGGAAAATAAATAATTTATAACAATATGATTATAACAGGCATTCAAATAATTAAATATTAAACTAACATAATTATAATAACTATAAAAGCTATATTAACTTAAAATAAAAACTAATTTGGATTCTCTCACATTCTCTAAATGCATTATTTTTTTTTTTTAATTGGAAAATAAATAATTTATAACAATATAATTATTAAAGGCATTCAAATAAATAATCTATATTAAACTAACAATTCCAAAACATTATCTTAATAACTATTAAAGCTCTCATTAACTTAAAAACTAATTTTGGATACTCTCACATTCTCTACATGTATTAATTGTAAAAGAGTATTGAGAATAATAATAAGACTTAAATTAAAACAAATGAAGAATATATCTATCATCTCCATACAAAAAATTTAGTTTGTAATCAATAAATAGTGAATACAGTAGCTTCCTTACAACTTAAACAGGACGCATTCTGACCATGCCCATATTCCCCGAGGAAATTAATTAAAGATTTTGCTAAAATTAATAAAATAAATTAAATTTCTTATTAATCATGTTGCATGATATACCTCCTATAGTTCCATGCACGCTCTGTGTAATTGACCAATGCTGCCCAGTCCTTACCATTTAAAAATTCAGTGACTTGACCGTCTGTAAGCTGGTATTGTCCCAGGCACTGGGCTCGGAATTCTCCTAACACTCTGCACTTTCCTATAAAGTGATACATATCCTCCTGCTGTCTAGCGTTACATAGGGTACATAGTCCGGTTCCATTATCTTCTCCTAACCATGGTTGGTGATTAAGACATATTACTCCGGCACGTAACTTCATAATCCATTTCATCGATTTTAGGCTGTTACAATCTTTAAGGTACGTGTTATCTCCTAGGTTTAAATTAAGTAGTTTGTAGTGCAAATGAAATTTAGCATTATTTTTATCAGAAACTTTTCTGAAAGTTTGCGATTCTCAATCGAGAGATTGTATTATTAGAACCACTCTAAAATCAAGATCGTTGATGCCAGACTTTTCCCATATGATACAATAGAAATTTGCATCCATAGAGATGAAGGATTAATGTGTAAATAATAGTGATTGAGAGAAAGATTAAGAGGGTAAAATGTAAATAGTGTAAATCTGTAATGTTAGTATTGTAAAAACACACTCTTACTGGTTAGTTGGTCGGAAAGGGCGTGGGTAGAACTTGACGTGCAGCTACCTCCTCGTGGTGAGTTCTTGGTCGTTTTAAAACGTCAAAACGGGCGAGGAGCTGCACATTTTAACCATTTTATATAATCTTACAGTAGATAAAATAGAAACATAAACGTGTATACATAAACTTTTTATGAAAAAATCACTTCACACAATTACAAGCCTCGAACGAAAATAAGACGAAAATACAGTTTTTACTGATATTTGCAGTACGCATGCGCGATCGGAAAGTGTTGTTAGACTGCAAATATTTTTTTGTTTTCTTAATAACATCTATTTGTAGAAAGGGTTTTTGAGTATAGCACTTAAAAATATTATGTGGAGTATATTTTTTAAAAAATCCGAAAAATGGTGAAATTTTTAATTTTTTCAAAACTTTAAAGGCTATGCGCGATCGGAAAATTTTGTTTTAAAAAAATCAAAAAAACTTTTTTCTTTATATTTGACACCAGAAGCAACTTTTTCGCCCTATAGCAACTCGGAGAAAAAAATTTGATTTTTTTCGAACCACCCTAATATAAAGGCAAATCTAAGTGTTCCACCTGACTCTTGAAATTAGTACAATTGCATGACTTAATTATTGTAAATGATAATATTACCATTGTATATAAAAACAGTCCTTTGATTTCAGACCTGAAGATGTCCCTCATGGGACGAAAATATAACTATTATTAACCTGACACATTTTGATTTCTATAATTATTTTTAATAAGTGCAGAAAACAAGAGTTTTAATACTATTACCTAATATTATAATTTTATTTTGACTACCTATTGTCTGTAATATCTCCCACCATTCCAGTATCAAACCTAAATTATATAATTAATTTTAGAACTATGCTCTTAGAGGAAGTCGAGGTATTCAATTTACATATTATATATTGTAATAAAGTAACAATAAACCGTTAATTTTCATTAGATTTTTATATCTATAAACATTTAGAACTTCCTATCAATGCGACTAAATTTATAGTGTTATGTATTTCTGGGTTTGTTATTTGTTCATATGATTTTGCTCTTTCTTTTAAAAAAAAATGACTAACATGAGATTTATAAATACATAGTAATACACGTACCTGAATAAATAAAAAATTAAAACAATATTGTAAGGAAAATAACATTGTAGCACAATGTTATGAATAAAAACATTGCAGCGATAATGTAAGTACTTAATTATTATTAGCTTTTCGTATCTGCCTTTGACTTTGGCTTCACTTGCAGTTTTATTAAAAAATATTCGTAGACTTATAAAAAAAAGATTAAATTGGTTTCAAGTTGCATTTGAGAGAGAAAAGAAAATTTCCCTTTAAAAAAAAAAAAAAAAAAAAATCATAAAAAAAGTCTCAACTATATTAAATTTTTAATAAATCATATTTTTATACGACGAAAGAAGATAATCTTATGCGTAAATGTATAGTAAGTTTTTTGTGAGTTTGATCCACATTAAAATTCTTTTAACTTTTTACAACATGTCTCACGATAATCCTTGAATATATTAAAAAAAATATAAATAAATAAACTTTTGTACAACAAAGATTATTTCTGTTAAAAAAATAAATGAAAAGTTGTTCTGCGGTTTATGCTGTTACGTTAAGTTAGATAGTGAAAGGAAGTTTTTCAAGCAAAGAGATTTTCATCTGTTAGTGCTGGATTTTCTGGTTGGGGTCCGTTTTTTATTGTTTACGGGTTCAAGGCTGAAGCTTTGCTCTGGTTTAAAGTACTAAGTTTTTACTTGGCCATTATTTCAACTCTTGGAAAGGATAGGAAATTTTTCAGTGGGATTTTCTCGTCATCTTTACTCCCTTTTGTTGTTTCTTGCCCTTTTTTGTTTCGATTTTAAAGGCCAGCTGATAGTAATCTTAAACCTTTATTGTTTAAATCTAGACTACTTTTTCTTGTAATTAATTTAAAATTCGCAGTTTAGACTGTAAATTGTTTTTGAACGTATAACATATCCTGGAATTCCCTAAACTAAGAATGATATTAACGATGGTACTTCTTTAATCTGTTACTTCCCTTATAAAAAACAGAAGGGGGTAACAATCTAAAGAAGGTGTACAGAATTTTTTTCTTTAGATTGTTACTCTCCTTATAAAAAGAGAAGTGTGGTATTCCTTCGTCCTAGAGTACATTTGACTATACTTTAGGGTTACCATAAGTCTGGATTTCATCCAGACAGTCCGGGTTTGAAACATCTGTCCGGATTTGAGAAATGTCCAGATTTTACTAAGATGGACGGAAAACTCTGCAAAAGCAGGGAAATTTTATTCTACATGAATGAAATTTTCGAATTTCGAATATGATATTAATAAATAAATATTAACAAATATTGTATCAATAAATATATAACGAAATATATATTTGTAACTTATTTATTTACACTTATTTATTTACAACTTATTATATACAGTATATAGGAATATAATAACAGAGCTAGTATTACGATAGTTGACTGTGAATCCTCGAAGTTGAGTCGCAAGAACTCCATCCTGGCAAGTGTCAGGTCACCTTATTTTCTCGTTCCTCCTCTCCTCTTAATTTCCCCTATCTTCTCAATGGTTCTCTTATTTCTTGTGTCTCCTCAGTAAATGATCTAGGAGTGATCGTGGATGACACACTTACATTTAGTCATCAGGTTGTTTCTATAATTAGAAAGGCTAGTCAACGACTTGATTTGATTCGACGTATTGCCCTGGACCTCTCTCTTGACTGTTTTATTATGTTATTTAAAACTCTCGTTCGTCCTTTACTTGAAATGGTTAAGTATATATGTTGTTCCACTGTGGAATATTTTTGGTACGACCAAGTGCAGCGCGATAAAAAATATTCAAAAAATGTTGTACCTAGATATATGTTTCGGAGCGTTTATTATAAGCATTAATCGGCACTTTTCTAGATTATTACTCCCCTTATAAATTTAACAGAGGGGAGTAACAATCTAAAGAAGGTGTACGGAATGTTCTTCTTTATACTGTTGCTGCTCTTATCAAAACAGAAGTGTGATATTCCTGTCCCAAAATACATTGGACTAAACATCCCTTTTTCTTAATAGTTATATTAATTTTATGCTAAAACAAGATAGGAGAGTATCAATCTAAAGAAGTACCCATGAATCTCTGTGTGAACGTTTAGGCCTTGACTCCTTATATAAGAGAAGGGCTGCTCACGAGGTGCTGTTCTTGTCGAACTGTTAGTGTGTAAGACTCACTGTTCACCAGTGTAGGATCTCGTCACTGTATATCAGGGATATTTCTTCTACAAATCTTCTTGTCCGTTGTGTCTCCTCTTGCAACTCTCTAACAAATTGTCCCAATGTTCTCTCCCTTTCCAGTATTTACTCTATTATTTCCTTCATTAGCATAAAGCTGACCAGCTTTAAGGTAATGAAGTACAATGAACCTAGTCAATATTGTAGACCTCTAAATGTTTTTGTTTTTTTAAATTATGATTTATATTTTTTTTAAATGTATTTTTACTTACTACCTTGGCAATATTTACTGTTGCGCTTCGCTTGACAGTAAATATGATTGCCGCGGTAAAGAAAAAAACTCACTTCACAGCCTAGTAACATAATATACTATTTTTCTATATTATAAGATTATTGTCAAAAATATGAAAGTTAAAATCGCATTATTTATAATGATGGACAATAGGTGTTTGAACTCTAATAAATGACTATTACGAGTATTAAAATAGTTACCTAGACCCAGAAGATGTATAAATTTCCATTGTTTATTGAAACTAGTTACTTTAATCTCAATTCTGTCAGTTGTTCAAAACGTTGATGAAAACATCAGAAGAAGAATGAATCACAAGATAGAAGTTTCATACAAGTTTTCATAGCTGCACGAGCATTTGGAGTCCACAGAGATTGGAAAATATTGTAGATACGACGTTTTATACTTACACAATCGATTTGCTAATTAACTAAGCTAAATTAGTTGAAACGTAATAGTTTTTTATATGAATACTTTAATCAAATTAGTATGATAAATGAATCAATTAAGGAAATATTTCAACATATGTACTTATTATTTATTTTTGAGAAATGAATTGCATATATTACACTTTTTTTATCTGTGGGAGGAATTGTTTATTTTAAGTGCAAACATATTGGACCTGATGTATCTAAAATAAGTTAAAACCCGTTTAATTTCAATAAATGAATAATGGAAATTATGTGTAAACATTGACGTATTCTAGTTGGGATTAATATATATAAATGTACCAATCATCATCTTTTTAAATTCCTGTATTTAAAACAAATGCAAATCAGGTGCAAAAAAAATTAATTTAAAATCGAAATGTTTAAATATTATAAATATCTCTGCATTATAAAACAATCTAGCAAATAGCATTATAAAATAATGTATGCGACTTTTTATTATTTAACATAGTTTATTTAACAAATATTTTCTCAAGTAACTACTAAAATGTGGTTCATATAATATTTTTTCCGGTTAATTTAGTTTTAACTCTATTCAACTATGGCCAAAAAACAGCTTTTTCTCGCTTTTTGGATAATGTCATTAGCGCTCCTTTGTGCGGAGAAAAAATGTTATCTCTAAAGCAATCAAACGTAAAAGTTATTATTATTTTAGATAACTATTATTTTAGATTATATATGATTATATAACCACATATATCTGAAGATCTTCTTTCCCTCCGAAAGTTTGAGATGTTTTCTAAAACAGAATTTTAAGATAAATAGAACTAATGGGTTTGAAGATCGCTTACAAAGTATTAAAGGTACAAATAGTACCTGAAAATGTTTTGTAAAGGTAAGGAGAATTACAACTGAGTAGCAAAGTTGAATCCCTTTGTAGGAAGAGAGATAAAGTAATATCAATAAATAGAAACAGCATAAAACGATCAATTTACTCTCCCAAATAGCTACCAAAATGAGCATAACTTAACTTTTCTACAAGTTACTTTAAGAAAAAAGGTTTGCTTCCGAGCTTACCGAAGGTAACGGAAGCCATGTGATCCGAAGAACGAATATGTTTTAGGTCTCCGATTTCAAAAATTCCAAGACAGAAATCCGTTTCAGACATCAGGAAACATTTTTGAACAAAATATCTTAAAAAATACTTATCTGATTTCATTAAAATTTGGATGGTAGGTCATAATTAGCCCATCGCGAGGAAGCTATGTGCCGCACTAATTGGCAGACTATTATTACTTTCATGCATAACTGCATTTCTTCTTGGTGCCCTACAGTCGTCATATTATGTGTCATTTTTCATAGAGGCAAATGGTCTTAAAATATTCGAATTTTAATAAAGCAAATCTGCTTCCGAGCATACCGAACCTAAAGGTAGCATTGAGATCGTTCTGAAGAATCAAAAAATTATAATATTTCTCTGATTTAAAGAATTCCTATTCAGTAATATGTTATAGATATTAAAGAACACTTTGGTCTCTTGTCTGTCTTTCTGTCAACATCGATTCGAATAGCCATATCTTATTTAAGAACTTCTGGTCCGATTTTAATAAAATTCGGATGTTAGGTTATAATTAGCCCATTTTTGGTCCGCATTAAATGCATTCCTCAATTTTTTGTGTACACAAGCTTGTTTTTGTAAGTTCTAACCTTCTGCGACCATTTGTATTTCTTCCTCATTCGCATAAATTATTTTCTATTATCACCTATATCTATAAGTACTCTTACGTTCTTTAAGGAAATTTGGTTGGTTTGTCGAAAGCAACCCACATGGTGAGAGCAAACCACAGAGTCGCATATTAATTTTATCCGTCAAAACGGTTGTTTTTAAAAAAATGTATGCCTAAAGTTTGTCGTCTGAAGTTTGAGCACATACGTGGCTATGTAATGAACGCCTTCTTCAAGAAATATATGTCATTGAAATTAATTATTTTTAATGAAATTAATTAATTAAATCGTAAGAGATCTCTACATCGTTTTGTTTCTTCGCCTTAGTCGAGAGTTTTGTGTTAGCTGTTTTGTTTTTTATACTTTATTGTCTCGATAAATGGTTCTGTATTATTTAATTGAAAGAATAATCTAATGAAGGTCTGAAAGTAATATATTCAAACTTGAATATTGTAAATAAACAACAATAATGTTCGTTTTATTTATTGTTTTATTTTTTTTGGTTTCAATTAATTTATTGTTTAATAAGGTATTTTTATCATTTTCATCTCTCCTAGCTCTAAGCCCTACAGGGATACAAAGTAGATGGGGAACTAAGTCCATAATAAAGCTGTTGCTTCGGTTTCTACGTCATAGTTTTACTTTTTTCTAGCCTCCAGGCTAGTTCTAAGCATTACCTTTCTAACCCTACTTTTCTTCGCCCTTTTCTTAAAACCTGACAAAGAAAATTATAAAGAACAATTTTATATTTTATCTCCTTATATTTTTTTTTTTATTATTATCTTCATTTTTTTTTTTTTTTTTCATTGAGATAATAGTTTTAAAATCTCTCCTCGTCTATTTTTTTATACACTATATTAAAATTTATAATGGTCGGAAAAAAACTATTAACTTTTTTGAAAAAATACTATTTTTCAGATATGAGTATATAATTTAAGAGATATTTCTACTTCATATATTATTTTGTACATTATATTTTCCTTATCATTTAACTTGGTTTTGCCTGTAACGGTAAACGATGTATGACTATTATTTATTGAAAGGACGTTTAAAGTTTGTAAAGGTTAACGTTGAGGTATTGAAGGGGGAGGAGGCTTTGTCCTAGAATCCGTATTATCTATCTACTCGAAGCGCCCCCTTCCCAATCAATTGCAAACCAAGAGACTATTTGTTTTATAGCCTTTTTTTCTTTACTTTTTTTATTGGTGATTCTAGGTTCCTGATTTTATCCACCCTGACATGGAGCCAAACGATTAGACCGGCTTGAAACCGATCCAGGAACTATTTCAATTGTAGTTTTATCAAACTCAAGTCTTTTTTTTTAAGACTAAATGGTACTTTGAAGTTTATCAGCTGAAAATTAAGCTAGATTAAGTGATAAAGTTAAGTTTAATTGAGACTTACTTATAAAATATAGCTGAAAATTCTTCAGCGGGGTCAAAGTAATTCAAGATGTCTTTAAAGAACGGCTGATAAAATATAACCATAAAAAGTTTTGCAACTAAAGTGGAATTAACACAAGGTTTAATTTATAACTAAGTTGGAAACTAAGAGTTGAAATTAAATTTAATAAAATGTTAAAGTTCATTTCAACCTAACAATAAACATACATCAAGTATATAATTGGTTTGGTTTTATTTTACTAAGATAAAAGTATTTCTCATTGACCTTTCATTATGTCTTTATCTTTTATACTCATAAATAAACTAATACTCAATTTCTTTAAATCCATATAATTATCGACCTTCATAAAAATCATTAATTGTGACTATTCAACAGAGTGAATCTGATATGTGAAATTAAATTTATGTGAATTAAATATTTGAGTGAGATTTTATAGATACTAGCCATTATTATTTGAACGAGCGCAATGGTTTTTTCATTTCAGAGAATTGTGCTTGGAAAAGTTCATGTGTTTATGTGTTTGTTTGTCTAACTATAACTAGCGTGAAAATTGATCGATTTTAACGAAATCCACCACTCAAAGGGCATAATTTGTGGCAGCTGTATAGATTTTGGAAATTCGACACTGAATACTTTTAAGATGGCGGCCAATATGGCGCACGACTAAACAAAGAGTTTTTACCAAGTATGGCATTTTATATATAAATTTAAATGACTTTAAAGTGTAGAATATGTAACTATTACTTCAATTTGCCCAATCTTTGCCGGAATTTTGAAAATAAATGTGGCGAAAACGGGGGTGTTCAAAAAATGTTAGTGGTTATATAGCATATCACATGTCACATATCATTTTAAAGATCTTTTCTGGTAGATTTAGACTATGTAGGTTTTCCCCGCCAAATTTTTCCTAGTAGCCATAATTAATCCAAAAATGGCTGATTTAAGAGCAAACATTTTTATTTTTCTATGCGAGTTCTTTATGCACCGCATCACTTGTGTATTTGCTTTAAAATGGATAAAAGGTAAACTTATAGGATGCGTACTACTCAACGTCGAAAGTATTGGGACACGTTCCCATAACTTGTATAAATAGGTTGTTATTGCAATACGGTGTTATATAATCTTGAATTGATAAATATTTTAAACGTTTTCCAAAATAATATAAAACCTCTTATAATGTTAAACAGACCTTGAAAGAAGTATTTGTCTAGAAAAAAATAAATAGTAGATAATAATAATAAGAGGAAAAAAAAATGCTTGGTTATAATGAATACCTTTGAAAATAGTATATAATTAGAAAAATAACATATTATATCTGATGATACTATTTTGTGATTCATTTAATGCAATTATAAAATGACAAATTAGAGAGAACTAAAAAGTATTTTTCAATTACACTAATTTATAAAGGTTTTTTTTTTATATAAAAAAGATTAATAGGTGGGCGAAAAGATAAATTTATCTTAACTTAAATATAGCTAAGACAGATTTTAAAAAATACTCATTTTTAAACTTGAACTCTAAAATTGAAGTAGGTATTTTTAGACAATTTAAAAGAATATAAATTCTTTTAAGTGGGACTAATAAAATATTCCACTTTTCCAGAGTTTTCTTCTTAGTCCATTCATCATTTTTTTATTAGAATCCAAGCGTAAGTCAGTTTTTTTGAGATAAATTAGTAATGTTGTAGCTTTTCGGGGTGAGTAAAAAATCTAGCAATTAATTGGTTAAAATTAAACGAGATCCTTTTTCTTTTAAATTTATTTATCTTTGAAAAAAAAAAAAAAAAAAAAAAAAATATATATATATATATATATATATATATATATATATATATATATATATATATATATATATATATATATGAGCTATGACTTACGTTAGTTATATAAACAGTAGTGACATATGGTGAGCGAAATCATATATGGTAAAGGTTGCATATTACCTTGATAATGATGCTAATAAACTCATCTCAAAGCATAATTTGATTTTTATGAGTGGGAGAATTTGTTTTAAACATTTTACAATTTAGTTTGTATTTTAGGTTTTGCTTTATTTATTGCTTCCGAGCTTACCGAAGGTAACGGAAGCAATGTGTTCACTTTTGAGATCGAAAAACTTATATGCCTCCGATTTTAAAAATTCCAAGACAGAAATCCGTTTCAGACATCAGGGAACATTTTTGGTCTCGCGTCTGTCTGTCTGTCTGTCGGTCTGTGTGTCCGCGAATTATGAAACGTGCGACGATAACTTGAGTAAATGTCGATGGATTTTGATGAAATTTGGTAGACATGTTCATATTACCAATGCTCAGGACAAGTTCGTTGGAAAACGTTATCTGTCTAAGCGTTCACGAGCTACGCTTGCGTAAACGTGAACTTCATATTTAAAATTGGAATTTTAGGTCGGGAAATAAATCTAACTTAATCTATTCAATGAGACAAACATATTCTTCAAATACAATTTTTAAGTAAAACTAACAGCGACACAGCTATGAAGTGTTAAAGGTCGCTAAGACTATTAATAGTTTTTACACAATAAACAATATAACAATAAAGTAATATAACTATAATTTTAATGTTAATATAACAATAAAGTACATGATAGGATGCGAGGAAGCTATGTGCCACACAAATTGGCAGTCTATTTTTTTTTTTTTTTTTTTTCGCTTTCTAAAATTACCTAGTTTTGACAATGATGATATTTGTAAGATGTTATTGAGGTTTGATTAAAGTCCCTCTTTTGCTACTCCTTTTGGTCCAAATATTTTAAAGCCAGCCATACATGTTGTTGTATAACTGACAGGTAAACCTTTACTGGTGAACCGGTGCTTGTGTGCTATCATAACTAGTTATGTCATAATTTGGTAGCACACAAGCTCCGGTTCACCTGTACAGGTTTACCTGACAGATATACCGCATCGTGTATGGCCGGCTTATTAAGGATTATTATTATAGAAAGTTATTTGTAGACATCTGTAGTTTATCTTTAAAGGTATCCGAGACCTTTTAAGTTTGATATCCATGTGTAGGAGAACGGATTTAACATTTCACTGGAAAATCCTTATTTTTTTTCTCCTTAGTTTATAGGATCACCATAATGGTTTAAGTTGTACAATTGCCTTAACTTTCATTAAACGTTGCTCTACGCCTTCGTCTGTTTCCCCCCCTTTTCAACCCTTTTTAGGGTTTCGAAGAACCTTCTCGGAATCCTTATGCCGAAGGTGATGTATGTCTATCCGTCGCTCTCTGGTTTATCTCTCTCGAACCGATCAGGATAAAAAGTTGAAATTGAAAACATTGGCGCAACTTTTTGCGCCAAACACAATGAAAAAATACAGCAAAGTTAAAAATTTAATATGCGTATGCGCAATTCATTCAAAAATGTGATAAACTCAAATATTTTAAATTTTGAGTGGGTATTAAATGAAGTGTTGGTTACGAATTTACATATATATATACTTTTTTGAATTTTGCATTCCTTATTGGTTTTATGAGTTAAAATATACCAAATATAAAATACCCCCCCCCCCCACCCTAACACTTTATAATGGCTACTCCTAAAATTTTAATTACTATTTAAAACGGGAGACCGACAGAGAAAAATAGACTTCAGCCCCGGGTTTCGAACCACGGGCCTCATTTATTTCCATTAAAGACGCTCTAGCCAACTAAGCTATACTGAAGAATAATTTCCTCTGTCGATAGTCCCGAATTAAGCTTTCAAATTTTTTCACAAGTATTTCGTAAAATTTTGAAATAATTTATTCAAATACCTTATAATGGGGCGATGAAAATTCCCCCAAAAAAATTAATTTACCTTGCTGTCATTACCGATAAAAAACATTGTGTTCCCCTGGGGGATCGAACCAGTGACCCTTTAATTTTCTGTTTGATTTTTGAGGCATTCCGCGGTTTTTTATTTATTTTCATGTAGAGCAGGATGGGGGAAATAAAAAAATATAATTTCATTATTTAATAACGTATATGCTTAATAATAATCAACGAAACCCTAAAAAGCAGTTGGATGCAAATACTTCCCTGTGTTTTTTAAAATTATACTTCATGAACATTGAAACTGGTCCACCTAATCGATGACTTTCCCTACAACAACTTATCTACTTCAACTACTCCTCCTTTACTTTACTACCAAATTGATGATAAAGTTATAAATTATATAAAATATGATGATTATAGAATTTTCCTACTTACGGAACTTAAACAAGAATTTATAAGCGAATGAAGTAGTAACACTAAGATAAATCAGATGGAAAATTGAATAACATTTTAAAATTATACAAATCAAGTTAGGGGTTGAGAATTAGGAGTTTACCAGCCCAACCAGTTAACAGAATATGCTTGAGAAGCTGTCCTATCTTCCCAACAACTTTTATTAACGATTTCTCTTAAAGAACTAACTAAATCTTGTCTTAGACTAACATTAGTCATTAGTTACTCAGATTTAAATTTCTTATAACAGAAAAAAGGAAATAATTGTCTTAAAAGGGAAAAGGTTCAGGTCTAATTTCATTTGATTAATAGCTCTCGATTTTTTTTATCTTCTTAACTGACTACTAAGGCTCAAGTTAATACTAAAAAAAGTAAATCTGACTTATACTATACTTCATTTAAAAAATTAAAATCTAGTGAATTAAATAGTTGAACTTGAAGATTAATGTATATGAAAAAAATATGCCATACTTTATAATATCTATTTATTTTTTTTACGTGTTCTTCTTTCATATTGTTATTATGATAAAAAGCTTTCATTATAAAAAGGTTTTTATTTTTTCCTAGTTTAGTTTGAAACTGAAGGACATTTATCTTCTCATCTTCCTAATACTTTTTATTTAATTTGTAATTAGGGTAATTTAAGATTATTTATTTACTCCCTTCTACTTTATCATTGTGTAATTGAAGTAATAACTACAGTAGAGTCTCGCTAATCCGGGTTTGACGGGACCGGACCCAGTCCGGATTACCGAAAGTCCGGATTAAACGGAATCAGTTTTAAAATATAATATAAAACAAGTTTTAGTTGGGAAAAACTATTAAAATCGATGTTATTATCGTAAAAGTTGCTTCTACTAGTCTCAAAAACATATTTTTGTACAACGTATGTTCACTATTATAGGACTGTTCTGCCACCAGTCCAAATATCAAATGAATTAAAATATAATTGCAATCTACTAAGCAGGTGAAGGTATAGAAGGGACTTCCAGGGAAACAAGCTGTGTTCCAATATGAAATTTAAGCAACGGCTAATCATTTCACAAAAAGTCGAGACATTATACACACGCGGCTTGGCGAAATTTCACGGAACTGCGTTGAGCCCCCGCTACGTGTTTCTTAAAACTCTCTCACCATCTTACTCGTATTTTATTGTATTTCCTGGAATATATCTTCCGCCCTACATTTCTATGGAACCAAAAGAGATTTTTCGATGTTCCTTTTTATTCTAAATCTGTTACTTTTTAACAGAAATACCGGGTATTCCTCGTGTCGGAACATTGGAATGTACACCTGTAAACTATTCTAGGAACAATTTTATATACATTTTAATGGACAATAAAAGCAGAAACTTCGATAATCTTAATAATTCATAAATCTGAATTAGCCCTGGTTCCAATTTGTACACAGTTTTTAGCCTGTCCGGATTATACGGATGTCCGGACTAGCGGGGTCCGGATAAGCGAGACTCTACTGTAGTCTCTTCTTGAAGTCAATGCAGTGATAATTATAGTTAACTATGGATAAACTCCGAGCTTTACTTGCGAGATTTTAGATACCAATCAAAATCAATTTCTAGTTTTAACAAGGTTTTTATTACAGTTCTAAAGGGATTTTCTCTAGCTCTATACGTCACCCCATTGGTAAAGTAGTGAATAAAAGTTTTTTCATTAAAACATTTCAGGAGAAGCAAAAAACCATTGACTTGATTTTCAATTCCCCATAACTTTTCACTCTAAGTAATTTTTTTTGTTAAAATTTCGAAATTTTGGTTGTATTTATATCTTCTTCTATTCAGTTTGTCTATCCAGCCTTATTTACTTTCGGTTTAACTGTGAATCCGTATTTGCTCCCTTAATAAATCGCAGTTTATTAAATTTTTCGTTTTGCTTTATGTTTATTTTATTTTTTTTTTGGTTTTACTTAAACCTGTTACATTACAAAATGCTACCTGAATAACTATTTTCATCAATATAAGTAACTGAAGAGGACACAGTAAGGCTAAATACATAGTTTAATGGGCTAAATCACATTCCAAATGGCAATCCAGGTTCAAATAACACGTGATCAATGTGTTCTATTGTGGGATGACTACTGTTTTTTAATTTTTTCTTTTTAAGTGACTGTAGGAATTTTAAGTGGGCACTCATTTTGTTCACAAACTAAAGAGTTATAAGATCAGCAAATATTAAAAAACACAGTACAGTTCACAATAAAAATTAAAATATAACAATACAACGTAGATCAAGAATCAAACATTGTCTACAGTCTACAGCATGTATAAAAATTAACAAAAAAGGCAAGACTACCAAAAAGGAAGTTAAAAATTGTCCAAGAATTTGAGTAAAGTGATAAATCTCAGAACTGAATCGGCAAGGCAAATTCTTCTTAACTTTAATCTGATAGAAATTTTAAAGAAATAGAACCCGAGTATTATACTAAACTTACACATAATAACACTTAAATAATTTTATTAATTAAAAATATGCATTATAAATTAAATTATGTAATTAAATGATTTTGTCAAATCACGAATATGGTATATTCGCTGTTTTGTTCAATTTATGGAATTGAACAACAGTAAATTAGTAAATTATGCTTATTCGTTACTTTACCATTCTCTAATTTTCCAAATAGTCCATATTCGTGACTTTGCAAGTAGTGAGTCTAGAGGTTCTATCATGAATTGACCTAAAATGGTATAATGGATACAGTATGAAAAAAAATGTCTAGATTCAAATATGATTTTCGAAAATAAAGACTGATTTGCTACTTTACCGTTGGGGTGACTTACTATACACTTATTTGTCATTTTTAGAACCAGATTAAAGTATATTTAAGTATGGTAAAATCCTTGCATCGCAACCTAGTTATGAGGGATTAGCTTACATGGTAAGGCGTCCTTGTCTTATTACATATTCACCCGTATCCAAGAAACTGTAGGCTTGATTCTGGAGCTTCCTTAATGCTTCTGTGATTGATTAGACTCTAAATCAGTAACTAAACCATTATAATTTTAACAGGCTTTCGGAGGAAACTCAGTGGCGGTTATTCTGAAGCCTAGGCTTCGCCACTAGGCCTCCATGTGAGTTTAATATCAAGTCACACTGGCAATTAGTTTAATCTCTGTTAGTGACATTACCGGCTCTAATGAATAATTATATTTAGCCCTATCGCGCATGTCTCCCTCCCTTTTCGTAATCCTTCCCGATACATTAAATATGATATTAGGACCCCTTTTCCTTCCTTCGAGCATAATGGCTTTTGGAATATCATTAATATCGGAACGATTATCGCTACCATTCGCATGCACCCCTTTCGTCGAAAATATGGGACGGAAATGTATATTTTATTAGAAATAGTTTTTGCATGTGGTGAGTGGTGCTTTCATTGGTATTAATATTACACTTTGAATAAATAATCTAATATGGAAACCCCTACATTCATATACACATATACATGCAGTGAAAAACTCAATTATCTAAACTAGATTCAGTTAAAATAGGGGTCAGGAATAAACCGCATTATACTTTGTAAAAGACCACATTTAATTTAAACCTAAATTGTACTTCAATATTTTGTACAAATATCCTTAAATATATTTGCATTTATAAATGTTTTAATACAATTCTATATTATTATATTCGGTGATCTATGTTAGAAAATGTTTGAGTTATAAAACACCTCTACCACTGTGTTTGGTTCTACGTGATTGCAAACATTATCATTCCATCTAGACATCTCGAAATACGTGACACAAAATAGTTATGGGTAATCAAAGGTATACTGACTTCTTCTTCAATGATTATGTATGGGTTGATTGGTTAATTTTAGTTTCCAAACATCATACTAATAAAGATTAATAGTCTATTTATAAAATTGCATATTATTGTTTTAAAAATTCAAGTATTTCTGTATAAAGTTAGAAGGTTTAAGATTTATTACAAAAAATATTCCTTCATAAAATACATCGTCTTATAAAATGTATTAATAAATATTTTATGTATACTGAAAGAGCTGTTAATGACTTAAAATATGTATATAGGCCAGGATGCAATATTAAGTTCCATCTATTTTTACGTGTCCGACAAATAACCTCTTTTTGAATCTAAAAGCAAGATCAATATCGACATGGCTTTTCATAAACAATTCTATCGCAATCGAATGATAAAAGGAATAAGGGTATACACTATGTATCCTAACTATGTTACCTATAATTTAGTATAGAGATCGGAATATAGCAAGTCTGATTTTAGTGAAGAAGTGGGGATTTGGAACCAGCAATCTAATTTTCCCATTTCCAGAGTCATATTTCACGAATGGTAGCAGCTGTGTTAGATATGATGCCATCCCAACTCCATTTCAAATTCCGATGGAGAATTAATAATGAAGAAGTCATCACATACTTCACAATGTTTCGTGATTCCCCATTTTGCTGGAGCAGCACTAGCCTTGCTGGTAATAGCATATTTCTATCATGAGATAATTTCACAACTGCTCAGGATTTCGGTGACATCGCAATTTAAACGGGAAATCAGTCACATTTTTAATTATTTGTCTCACACAAGCATTCTTTTAATGGAAGATAATTTACATAAATTTCAATACCACTGAATTACTAAAGAATTACTCATTCGCTATAATCTATTTTATAGATTAAAAAAAAAAAAACTCATTCTAAAAATGAATTATTAAAGAGTAGTATAAATTAATTCAGATTTTTTTATTTTTTTTAAATAATTTTATAGAAATATACTAAATTTATTAATTTAAAAAATAAAACAGAACTCAATAGGATATAAAGAATGATTAAATAAACAAAAATAATAAAATAAAAAATGATGTGTAATATTATAATCACATTTATAATATTAATAAATAAATATTTGGAAAAATGTTAAATAAAATTTTGAAAATGTTAGTGTTAAGAAATAAATAATAAATTTAAAAAAGTGTGAAATAGTATTAGAGACGGGGTCCTCTCTTAAGGCGTTTAACTCTACTTAGGGCCCTAATTACCTTTTATTATTGTAATATAAAAACTGTTTGTAAACCTTTCTCTATGGTGGAAAGAAATTATTATTATTATCTTCTTAGTCAAAAAGCTGAACATCTCGAGTTGGCTTAGAACCAGCACCGTAAAAAAAAAGAAAAATGTTCGCGACAACTCAGACAAACTTTCTCATATACGAGTTCATAATTACGCAGGGTAGCTCCCTCACTACTAGACTCTTCTTTACAATCACACTCTTTAACAACTCATCATGATAATCTATTTGCTCAATATTCAATAAATATTCATTGTAATACGCTCGCTTCAATGCTAAAGCTACATGAGGCCTAGTATATTATTTAAAATGTGTTTAACAGGTGGTTGTTTATATTTTGTTTTCGATTTTCAACAAAATTAGATTTATTTTCGTCAATATCTCAGAAACTAGATTTTTCCCGGGAAAACGGCTTATAATCAAAATTTTGTTTTCGAGAAAAATTTTTTTTTCACGTTTTTTAAGAGTTTTTGGGGGGTAGCGCCCCCAAATTTGGAGCTGAAATTCACTTCTCGATTTCGCCTCGGAGTAATATTTTTTCTGAACATGTCTGCCAACTTTCATCAAAATCGGCCCAGTAGTTTAGGCTCCAGGCGGCTGCACAGACAACAGACAGTCATTTTTTAAAAACCACTTTTTTGGACTCAGGGGACCTCAAAACGTGTAAATCGAATTTTTTGCGCCATCACAATACTTTTTCTTTATTTGAGAAAGTAAAAAAAAAACATAATAAAATACCAAGAGACGATTTAAATATATTATATTTATACAATTACCATTTTAATTGTGACATTTAATACAAAGTTCAATAAAATTAATAACTAGTCGAAAAAATTTGATAAATTATATTTGAGAATATTTTTTCCTACGCCGGATTCGGAGGAATCTTATTCTTATTTATATAATTGAGTAGTGTCCCGACGACGACGCACCTCGAAATTATTTGTTATTGCTATACTAAGGCAACCACATTTTTTCCAATAAAAGTAAGAATGTTTTATTTTGATTTGTTGGTCTTCAAATAGATGGAATAACTTATCTAAATAGATTCTAAATTAAATTACTTTTTTTCTTTTTTTTTTGTTAGTCTTCCTTAGGTCTATAGGGTATTAAAAAATGTTATTGCTACTCCATGTTTGGCTATATTTCACCTCCTTTGAGGCATCTTCAGGCCTAAAAGATGATTTTATATTTATTTATCTACATCATCATTCATATTAACAAATATTTTCATAAACACTTTGTATTATTACTTCAATCCAACATAATTTAACATATAATTTTGTGGCTTAACTTATACCATAATTATATATATAATTATATGTTAAATTATGTTGGATTGAAGTAATAATACAAAGTGTTTATGAAAATATTTGTTAATATGAATGATGATGTAGATAAATAAATATAAAATCTTCTTTTAGGCCTGAAGATGCCTCAAAGGAGGTGAAATATAGCCGAACATGGAGTAGCAATAAAATTTATTAATAACCCTATAGACCTAAGGAAGACTGGAGAATAAATTAGATTAAAGGGTAATACACTACGAATATGATTAATTTTACTTTTTTCCTAAATATAGATAGATAAGATAGATAAATTCTTTATTGTTCTTGAACATTTTAGTTCTATAACAATTTGGTGTACATAGAGTGTTATTAGAGTATTTTTACAAACATGTTTTCTATACTATAATACATAAAGTATATGAATTTCAACTCGTTACTAAATTAAACAATTTACACTGTATATAGTAATTAGTATATACATAAAGGAAAAATTATAAGAGCAATCATATATAAGGAGAAATAATATTAGTATTAAATTTCTGTCTCAGTCAAGCAAAAACACATGAAATTAAACATTTTACACTGTAGTAATAATAATTTTTATAGATAGGAAAAATTATAAGAGAAATCTTATTTCAAAAGAAATTATATTAAAATTACATTTCTGTATCATTAAGGCGAAAACATATCAAATTAAACATTTCCCTTCCCATTGAATTGGTAATACTTGATATATAATTTAGTATTATATTGGAAGTCTTATCACAAAAATCATATTAAAGTTAATCTCTGTATCGTTAAAGCGAGAGCACATAAAATACACATTTTACGTTTGGTTTATAATGCTCAATGCTCATGATTAGTATACCAGAAGGAGTATAACAGAAATCATATTAAAATTGACAGTTGATTTTTATATTTATTAAGTTTTTTTACTTTTTTCCTAAATATAAAATTAAGCCTATTGCCACGGGCCTAAGGGCTCGTTCATTATAGTAGAGAAAAATAGAAATAGTTATAATACTCGTATAAATTCTTGCTCGTGGAAAATTAAGTCATATTGTTACGTATTACATCATATTATCATATTATTACGTGTTATTTATACCAGACAGTTACCGCTAAATATGGTAAGCAAAGAGTTGTATTCTATTAAGTCTTAAGGCAGGGATGATTTGGGGTGACAGGTTGCGGATAAGAGGATTTGTATAGAAGGAAAGTGACTGCTGAAAGAAACTGTGGCGGAAATAATAACATTCTTTATCATGGGCGATAAAACGACGAAGGAAGAAAATTGAAAGAAAAATAACCACAAATAACTTTCTCACAAAAACTGTTTGCCACACTTATTACCTAATTGCCAATCGTCTGTGCCAAATTGGTAATTTTTAGATTCGTGGAGTTTAGTTGGTAAGTTGGATGATTTAATCGATTTTTTTTTTAAGTGAAACTTCTTTAGGTTCGGTTGAGCAAAAAATAAAGTTATCGATTCGAGACTCGTCTAAGTGAAAGATTTTTTATAAGTAAATCAACCGCCAGCTTAAGTCGGTAGTTGATTTACCTGTAAAAAATATTTCACTTGGACGAGTTTCATTCCACTGACCTCTGATTCAACAGGCATAACTGCTAGCCATTGCCCCCACATAATTATATATAATTATTCAATTCTCAGAATTGGTATTAAAGAGTTATTATATACATCATAATAATATAATACATACAAATATTGTTTTCATGTTTTTTTCTTCATTATTCGTTAAAATGTTATGAAAATATTTTATTTTTCAAATATATTCTACATAACTATTTCTTAATCCTGAAATAATAAATTCGTCAAAAATTGCAAAGAGAGCAATGCATAAAATCAACTGTTTCTAGAACTTAAATTTTACTTCTAATGCGTGAGAGTCTCACACATATTTATTTGTTTATTTATGTATTTTTATTTAACAATAAACTAGGTATTAGTCAAAAATAATAGTTATGTAATTTAATGAAGTTTAAATGTTTAATGGAAAGACCATATTAGTCTACCCGAAAGATAAAAACCTTTTTAAAAATAACAGAAGTAAAACTATATACTATATATAAACTATTTAATTCAATAGTGGTTTTAATGCTATTCTGCACGCAGATTTCAATAACTTTGATTTTTATCTTTGACTTTAATACCCTTTGTTTTTTTCTTTTTTCTTTTTTATAAGGTAAGAAAAAGTTTAGTTAAAAGGTTCATTTTTTACCGCCTTCTTTTCTCTCTACCTACCTTCCTGTTTAAAATGTTTTCGAGATCCTGATAAAATAAAATGCTCTTTGTTTAAAAAAGGGTTTTTTTTGTAGAGTGTACAAAACCCCAAACTTGCCCTCGTGCTTGCTTTAGCGAGAATTATGAGCTGAAGGTTTCGGGCTGAAGATAAGAGGTAGCCCCTGATTTGAGAAGGGGCCTCACAGCTGACCCCTACTAACCCAGTGATATATTATAGAATATTCCCCTGAGCGCGCAGACGAAGCAAGCACCCTTCGTAACGACCAAACGATAAGGCAAACGCCTCTCTCAACAATATGAAAATATTAAATTACTGATAACATTATATCTTTCTGTGTCCGTGGCATCCGCGAGCCCATGAATATTTATACCTGTTTAGTGTGGATTCTCACGATAACAGGGTACAATAATAATTTAAATATCCAAAACTTGAACAGATTGTTTCAATCAAAACTATATATATTATCCTTGTGTTTACTTTATTCGTTACATAAACTGTTTTGAGTCCACACTTTATCATCAGCTTTCATTAGATACATTTATCAACTGTAAGATAAAGGTTTATTTATTTAATCGTGTGTCCGGAGTTGCAATTTCATACATATTATTGAAGTATATTCAGGTGTGCAAACTGTTTATAAGTTATACTCGTAATTATAATTGGTTTGACAGTAACTAATGCAAAAGTTAACGGCATAAAATTTGTCGTTTGGTTATTTGGAAGAAAAGTTTTTACTTTCCGTGTGCTTTCTTTTACTGTGTACTTTGACCTCTAATAATGGCCATGCCTTTACTGCCGTAACTGTTTCCCTTGAATCACTCGTGTTATCACTCCTAAATTTTACAAAATTTTAAGGGGGCTAGCTATTTAGTAGCGTAGTTTAATAACCTCTCAGTTAGTTATTTTACCTTGATTACGAGAATAAAACTCAAAGAGATAAGTTTAATTTTACTTATAACATAAAAATATATTATCACTGAAACTACTACTTAAGTACTGACTGCCCTGCTCTCGGTAGCTTACACGGATTTTTAAAAGTTATTAAATGATGTATTGGTGAAATTTTTCAGTTGTTGTTTTTTGACACTTGAATATTATTCCCTTCTTTTGATTGCTAGCCTTTCTTACAATACCCTTTAAAACAACTCTTACTACAATAGTTATTTATGCACCTAGGGAGTAAAGTAAGCCATTATTCCCTGAGTGAAAAAGTTGGTTCCTTCGGCTTCGCCTTAAGAACATGGTCCCTAAATCCCGAGGCGAAGCTGAGGGAATTAGACTCTTTAATCCCCGAGGCGCAGCCGAGGGAATAACTCTAATTAGCAATACTTAGGTTTGCTCTAGGTTTGCAATACTTGGTGGGTAGAATGAATTTAATTATTATTTGTGGTAATACTACTTACGTAGCCAATATTACTAATAAGTTAGGCAATAAAGTAATCAAAAATTTCATAATATAGCCAAAAAAACGACTGATTATTATTATAATTAATGACATATATAAGTGTCCGGTACTGGGCAATAGTTACTTATGCACCTAGGGAGTAAAGTAAGCCATTATTCCCTGAGCGAAAAAGTTGGTTCTTGAGGCAAAGCCGAAGGAACCATGGTCCCTAAATCCCGAGGCGAAGCCGGGGGAATTAGACTCTTTAATTCCTGAGGCGAAGCCGAGGGAATAACTCTAATTAGCTCCCGAGGTGCAGCCAAGGGAGATAATTATCGCGAGGGGAATAATGGCACTTTACTCACGAGGTACATACAATCTTTTATCTCCAGTAGGAAGAAAATTCACATTTTTGTCCATTGCACAGTTTTTATTTATTAGTTTAATAAATCACAATAGTTATTAGCACTTTTAATAGCAGATATAAGAGATTCAATATTAAAAACAAATTAGATTTGGAATTAAACTCAAATAGAAGGTTATTTAGATGCAGGTTATAAACAATGAATCAATGATAAACATGGTTAAAAAAGCGCAGTGCCGCCAACCTGATTTCAACAACTTCATTACATTAGTCATTCATTTTCTACTATTTATAAAATAATTAAGTTGCAATCTTTACTTTTTTGCCCTACTTTTACTTTTTCTCCCTACTTTTTGAGTTCAGGGATGAAAAGACCTGTTTTAGTCCCTCTAATCTAATTCAAAATCATAACTTTTTTTCCCTACTGGAGATAAATAACATTTAAACTACAGTGAATTCAATGTTATTGAAGATTTAATCAAAATTTGCCTAAAGCATTATTCCTATCATCCATTTTTACTATTATCTCGAAAAATAGTTTTTCCTGGGATAGCAACTCATGTGGTTAATGTGGCATTTAAATAAACTGCAATTTAACAGTTTTTTAAAACATTTTGGAACCGTTTTTAGAGTTTCGTTGGTAAAACCAAAAAATGAAACCCTGATAGTTTCGTTCCTGTGTCTGTCTGTCTGTCACTCTGTACGGTTCCAATAACGTTTGAATCAAAATATACAAACATGATACTTTGCAGTATTAAAGGTCGTTTTGACGCGCGCACAGGACAAATATATCGAACTCAAAATTATCAGCTGTTCAAATATAAACGCGAAAATAAAAAATTAAAATTTTGAGTCGGATATCAAATGAAAGGTATACAAGAGTGATTACAAAAAATATATAACACTTGCCCCCAGGCCACCCAACATCAAACTTTCAAATTGGGGTGTATATTTTTGATTGCATATTTAGATTCTACGGTGAAAAAATAGTAAAATTGTACTTGCATTTTTTTTTTTTTTTTTATATTTTCAATATGTTGCCCTCTATAGGGGGGCAAAGATAGCTAAATAAAATAAAAAATAACACTTATATCGTTAAAAAATCTAAATTGTTGAAGATAAATTATTGAAACTTAGGGGATCCATACCATGTAAAGCAGAGTTTGATTTCATGCAATTGCGCAGTAGGGGCAACCACCAAGAGCTGAAATTTTGCATAGATGTTCCTCTTTACATGCTCGCTAAGAAATAGTTTTAGGGTCCGCCATCTTGATTTAAGATGGCGAACGTTTATATGCATCACTATAGCTCTTTAATATCCACGGCAATAGTTGTAGAGCTGAAATTTGGCATGAAGGTTCCTCTTCTCTCCTTAGTCTTTGGTACTTTCTAAGAAATCTTTTTACAATCCCCAATCATAAATTAATATTTATATGCGGCAATTTATATGCAGAAATAGACGACAATATCTCAAAAATCAAGGTACACTAGCATTCAAATTCGGAAGTTAGCTTCCTTTCATGATATAAACTGCTTTTGTAAAAGCAGTATTTTCCATTTATATGCAAAATTAGAATGGGATATCTTTGGAACCAGCTTCTTAGGTAGGTCTCTTTTTGTTTTTAGGCTTTTAATACATTTTTCTTCAATCCTCCTACTTAACTGTGAAAGGATTCTCATCCGATTTTAAAGAACTTGTGATGGTTGGTCGAAAATAGACAATAGATCGTCCCATATTAATTTCAATAACGTGGAAATTTTGATATAGCTTAATTTGATTCTATTATTCAATTAAAAATAAATAAAAAAATTGTGGCAGATTTATAAAAAGAGAGAAATTTAATAAATTACTTTATAACTACTACAATAATAAGTCTTAAAAGAAAAACATCGTTATATTACGTTATTGAAAGCTGTGTGCCACAATAATTGGCATAATGTTTTGTTGTGGATTGCATTTATATTTTTAGTTTAGCTTTTTGAGCTATCTAAAAAAAGGAGTATTGAAGAATATAAAATGGTAGAGCTTTAAGCCCAAAAGCCTGAAGTGAAATCCCCCATCAACATGGCTCTCGACACTGGCTGCTTTGTTTAAAATCCAATGTTTCAGTCATTTTAAATATTCACTAGTTGTTATATTATTTTGATCTCTGTATATACTTTCACACTCACGCGTTTCTTGACTCGCCACCATGGTCTTTATATAAAAATTTCAAATACAACTCAGCCCAGAAAATAAAGTAAACAACTCAGGCCAGAAAATAAAGTAAACAACTCAGGCCAGAAAATAAAGTAATTTTTAAATATTTCTTATATTTTATTATCCTCTTATGACAAAATAGATGGGAAAAAACCAACTACAATAAAATAAAAATAATATTTGATGTCAGTTCATGGAATTTTGAAAAATATATATATTTGTTTTTAATAATCTTTATGGGTGATTCTAATTTAAAGTGCTATTTTGGGAGCTAAAATTGGACTTAGACTGAAAATGTTGACTTTTTAAAAAAATTCAGGAAAAATTATGGAATGTTCTCGGACTATTTTCAGATATATTGCACCATGCGGGACAGATGGGAAATAACTTTACAAATATTTAGGCGGTAATTAAGTTTATTTAAAGCATGGTAATTAAGGCACGTGAATTACACTTTTTCGTGCCCGGTTGTTACATTTCACACTTTAAGAAAATATTTTGGTCAGTAGTTTAAAATAAAATACCCAATTTTAATACACCATTAAATAGCACTCTTAAATGCCTAAACAATGAACCTTAACTTAACCTAAAAAGGTCTTTGAAAATAGACTTAAATAACATGCACGGTAATTACGTTTAAAAGAGTTCGCAACTGGAAGAACAATCGGAATTAGCGCTAGCTCTCAACTAAAGGGTTCAGGTCATCCCCTATCAACCGTTACAAGAAAACCAGTGTTGCGGCATTGCGAAAATCCGTCGCCATACTTAAAATCTCCCTGCCACAACCAGAGTAGGGACACATTTATATAATGCCATGGTAATTACATTTTTTTAAAGGACAAACTTTAACTTGAAGTTGCATTTAGTAATAATTTATTATGTTTAATAACTAACACATATTTTAATTCTGGTAGGACCCCTCTTCAAAATTATCCAATAAGTTTTTGAATAACATGATTAATGTACGAGCTAGAGTGAAGTGAATAAGAAAAACTGACTTTAGGACAGCCACGGTTGTTACAAAATCGCCTTTTGAAAATTTTTGTAGCGGTTAAAATTAAGCGGCGCATTATATTTTTGCTTGGTTGTAGTTCTCTAAACTTAACTGAGTTACCATGAAGAAAAATCCAGTCAATTAAGTGAAAAACGCTCCAGTTATTCATCTAGGATATGAAACTTGCACTTTAAATTAGGATCATCCTTATAACAAATACAATTTTATTTGTGCTTAGAAATAATAAGAATTATTTTCTTTGGTTTTATACGAGTCTTTGAATTGGTCAATAATCATTTATTTAATATTTTACTGGTTGAATCAATAATAAATAGTGTGTAATTTGGATGTCTTTCAATATACTTATATGTATGAAGCCTAATGTTTATTCTGATTAACTCAATAGATGAAAACCTTAATTTCTGTTGTCCTTTAATAAAATAAAATGCTTATCAATTTTCGATTTTTACGTTCTAATTGAACGCTTTTAATTAGTTCACCGCTGTTTATGAAAATGATTATACAAATATATAATATGTTTAATTTATTATTGTGATAGTGGGTTAGTTTGCTTATAAACTACGCGATACTAGGATGTTGAAAATCAAGAGAATTTCAGATTTAATCATATGCTGTTGTATTAAGATTCTAGTAGTTGATTAACTCGTATGGAATCGGAGGCCCTGTCCAAATCAAGTCACTTCTTACCCTATTCACCTCTACCCGCAGTACCCACTTGCCTCTACCCTACACACCTCTACCCACAACCCACACAGACCGTAACTCGTGATTACCTTTTATTTATCTGGCTGCGTTCTCACTGAATAATGCATCACTTCCGTGTCACTTGTGCATCCAAATAAATCATACTTCCAACTCCAACCAAACTACATGTTATGAGCAAACTCGTTCCTAAAATGAATAATTAATTTTCCACTTTACTAACGAGTTACGTTTTAACTTTATTTTATTATTATTTGTTAGGTTATGTTAGACAACTAAGGACATTATCACCCGGTAAACTTTATTTTGATGGATGTTTGCATTTGGACGATTACATGTAATACTCAATTTTCAATTTTAACTCAATTATAAAGACAATTGGTGGACAATAATTGTCAGATGTAAGAACTTACTCATTCTTAGTTCATATTGTTTTACGTAATCAATTTAATAATCACAATTATGATTACTCTCAGAACCTAAACATACCGAATGGATTACCAACAGTTCACGAATGGTGAATAAGAGTTAAAACTCATTAGGATTCGTAAGGAAGGTTTTAATCCGACAATGTGATGAACTTTTATAGATAGCGCTGATCAACGGGGAAGTAATAAAAATGTGATGAGGATCAAATGAAGCCAATAGAAGCACCTCAATAATTTATCGAGGTCGAAGGGATGTATGCAGTTTTTAGGTTATTTCTGCTTATAATCACAAGTATTGGGCCGGTGGTTAGGGCTCTCGACTTTGAACCCGGCTGAGTTCGGATCCCGGAGAGATAAGACATGTTTCACACTGATGATCTCATCGAGTAGATGAGTAAAGTGGCCGTATAATAACCCCCGTCCTGTAATGACCTTGGCTGTTGAATGGTCCTAAAACAAAACAAAAATTAAAAGTATTTTGAATTACTAGATATTATAGACTAACTATATTTTAGAACCCGTTTAGCTACGTTACAGGCTTGAAAAATAGAGTGATGATCACTTTAGGTAACTTCACCTAATGTTCTTATGACTGATACGTCTAAAGAGCCTGTTAACAAAACTTGGATTTATTCCGTTGTCTAACAATATGAATTCTACGAGTTTGTGAATAACAGTCGCCGCCGCTCATCAGGCAAACTTAAAGATGGATTAATAATAATCTGATATAACCTCTTATAACAATATACTAACAAATTTAATTTACATATCATATTTGTAAAACAAACCGACTTGGAATTAAAATTTACATACTACAAGAATTGTGCGTTTTATGTACAATGCTCTAAATCAGGGGTCTCCAATCTTTTAGGTTAAAGGGCTGGATTTGGATAAGATGGTCTATAGCGAGCCAGGTCAGTTATCAGCAGAGACGGGAAAAAGTCATAAACGTCATAGTCATATGATTTTTTCATAAAATAGCCATTTTTCGAATAAACGTCATAAAATGGGGTTTTCTTGGGATAAACGTCATAGAATAGCCTTTTTTGTCAAATGTTTAGCAAAAAGTTTTTTTTTTTTGTTAAAGCAAATTTTTATATTGAACACTCGTGGTCCGGTTCCAGGTAAAAGTGCAGTTCAAACAAAAAACCCTTACACCAGCTCAGTGAAAGGCGAAAGGCCTGGGCTCTTAATTCCCTGATCACTTTCAGACTTAACTAATGCGCTTATGCACACCTGCAACTAGAGAGGCACCGACGGTCATCCCTAATTCCAAACTAGGGCTCCTGATCGGCTCCTTCTAGGAACAAATCTTCCAATTAGAATCCGCAGGAAGGTCAAGATAGATTCTCCAATTAGCCAATAGTAAACCCATTGGGTTGGGCAGTTTCCTGATTAGCTGTTCCAGAACTTAAGATTTTGTATATATTCATGGTAAGGAATTAGAATGTTTAATTGTTCATTTGATTTCTTACTCGTGTTACTTGTTTTTTTTTAAACTTGTTCTATTACTTGGGTTTCGTTGGTAAAACCAAAAAAGGAAACCCTTATAGTTTCGTTCATGTGTCTGTCTATCTGTCAGTCGGTACAGTTCCAATAACTTTTGAATCAAAAGAGATACAAACATGAAATTCCAATATTAAAGATCGTTTTGACGCACACACAGGAAAAATATTGCAAACTCAAAATAATCAGCTGTTCAAATTCAAAATGGTGGATAACTCACGACACGCGGTTTTTTTTTTATTAGTTTTTATTTTTTTTTATTTTTGAGTGGTATCAAATGAAGAGTAGATACAAAACTATATAACACTTGTGGAAAGCGTTTAATTTTCAACGCCATTTTGTCAAAAAACATCAAAATTTTGCGTGTACCCCCCCCCCCCCCCCCTTAATACTATATTTCCGCTGTTTCTAAAAATATAAAAAATGTGCTTTCTACTTTCATGCCATTTTGTTAAAAAAACATCAAAATTTGAATCATGGATGGGAACACGCCCAAGGCCATATCTGCCCGACTAAAGGGCAAAGAAGTTCGGAAATTGCCTGAAGGGCAAAAAGCAAATGAAGTGTCATGCATGAAATTTGCTCCCAGCTCATCTGCCGACGTCGAATGGTCTTTTTCCAAGTTTAAAATTCTACTGACGGACAAAAGAGCCAATTTAACGCTGGATAATATAGAATATAGATCAACATATGATTATTTTTTACAACGTTGAAGCATTCTGCTAATTATTATTATTTATTATATATTGTTAATTTAATTCTGTGTTTATGAAATATTGAAATCTTTCTTTTGAACTGTTACTCTCCAAAATAACGCTAAATATTCGCTACAAAAGGCTAATTTTTCACATTGAAAATAAACGTCATACTTTTTGCTAAAACGTCATAAAACAACCGATTTTCTAAAATAGAGGTCATAAAACAGGATAATAAAAGTCATAAAAGTCATAGAATAAAGGTCATGAAATGGAAAAATAAAAGTCATGTCCCGTCTCTGGTTATCAGACTTCACAATGGTATGGAATTTGGATAATAAGCTTATAAACCACATCCATTTTGGCTAAAAACGTATACAAGACTTGAGCTTATGATATTTAATATTTGAAACATAACATACCTAATAATACATTTCATTATGGTGAACATATAACTTTGCTTTGTTTAGTTTCACTCTTTAACGTCTTTCGTGGTGCGGCGGGCCGAATGAAAACGTCTCACGGGCCGTAGTTTGGGGACTTCTATACACTAAGTAATTTCGCTGGCGATGCCAACTTACTTAATTGCTAACAATTCAGGTATATGAGAAAGATGCCTTAACGTAATTGCTAAATGCATTAAGTGGATTACCTTATAAATTAAAATGTTGCTTATAAACACTACATACACATCTATAATTAACTTGCCCCTGAAAATATAACCGGATGCGTTAGTGTTTGGATTAGTTACATTGTGGATATTTACGCCTAGTAATTCTTACACATTTAAAGCTAAATATACATAATATATTATTAAACAAGTTAAGTGTTGATCTAAAATTATAATTATTAGTCGTAGAGCACTTGAGTAGAGCTCCGGAAGGAGATTCCTCGAAACTCTAAACTTTAATACCTAGCTCTGGAGTACTCCCTACGGTTTATCACTTTTATTCACCCAAACCAAATTTAAATCCCTAATATCTGTTCTGAAATTCCTCTCTTGGGTCCTGTTTCCCTTCAAAACCAATGCTCACTGTAGAACAAACCACTTGAATCTAAATCGTGTAAACTAAAATGCATTTCAATGAGAGTTCCTATTGATTCAATGCAGTCAACCAAGAGATTGTATTGATTGACAAAGTGTCTCTTTGGGGTTAAATATAGACAATGTGCTAGGCCTTAATGCAATTTCAAGTTAAGTTCCTCAATTTAAATTGATTTTTGTGGCATTTTTACATTGGAAATCCCCACGAGAACTTCTCCTTCTCAAATGACTAACTAAAGATTATATTTTTTGAATTGTGAAATCTGATGGAAATAAAATCAACAATGTAAACCTTCTAATTGCTTCTAATACGTTTTTTCGACAAGAACAATCTTTTCAAAATTGTTTTTTAAACAAAGAGCCGTGTGTTTTCATAATGAGGGACTACCATGAAGGCTAGAAATAATTAAATACGTAAGTATCTCCACTAAAAGTAACTTATATTATGTGTAAACAATCACTAGTGCTTCTTCTTCAGTAGGTACATGATGAAGTGTTTAAATTTTTAAGAGATACTGAAAGATTATTATAATATTTATATATATTATAATATTATTAGATTATTTATTTTATATATATATATATATATATATATATATATATATATATATATATATATATATATACATATTATATACTTGTGTGTGTATAAATATATTAAGTATAGCAGTGATAGCTAGTCTTTTAAAGATAAAGCTAAAGCGACAAGTGCACATTTTTTCGTCAACATTTCAATAAAAATATATGTATATTTTTAATGTCTTCCTCATTTTCTGATGGGTAGTATTAAAATGAGATGGCTGGGGGAAATTAATACAAAATGGATCTATTTATCTTCCTTCTTCTAGATAAATAAAGGTTTCTTATAGGTTGTAATAATACCTATTTAAAAAATAATAATAATAATAATAATAAAATTGGTAAGTTGTTGGTACAACTTACGAAAAAATGGATACAATAAAAATTATTTTATACATCCTTTTCATCGGTAAAAAATTTAATTGAGTTATTAAGCTGGAACATCTGGCAATTCAGTGTAATCCTCTTTGTTATTTATAGTTACTTAAAAATGAGTGTTCTTGAATTCAAATGTAGATATTGCTCATGATAATAATTAAATTTGAGCAATATTCGGCCTCAAGAGTCCTTTTAAATCCTCGGGGTGCTTAATATTTTGTGCTTCAAAGAAGGGAACACTTAATGGTCTGCCATAATGTCTGGTTTTCAATTCGTTTAAATTTATATGACACGCCGTCCAAATATCAATAAAGAAATTAAATTGTTAGTGCTTTGTTTCATAATTCAATGAGCTAATGTCATAGTAAATTTTCAGAAATCAATTGTCTATAAGTTATGAGGTTAGGGTCGATTCAATATTTGTTCCAAATTAATTAGCCTAGGAAGTGGCGGATTTTGACTTGATTGATTCAGTTTATCGATTTCACTCGAAACTATTCAGAAACGAGATTTAATAAGATTTAGTCATTGTTGATAATAGATCGATTAAATTGTTTAACTGCAGATAGTTTTAAATGGTGTTTGCTCTGAAGCTAAATTGATGTCGATGACTAGAGCCACTAATCGTAAGTGGAAAGGTATAAATGTCAGATCAATACCTGTTGCCTTGGGATCCGGGCTTTCAAATGCTCAGGCACAGTCTGGTGTAAGCCTTATTGAAATGCATTTAGCCAGAAACCAAGGCTGGCGTGGGATTCCCTCGAGCCTCTCATTGAACTCAGGAACTCATTTAGATTGTTTGTCCTGATTTCACGCTTGGCACTCTTCTCAACTCTTCCCTTCCGACGGCATACCCACCGTCCCGGAAATCAATTCCAATTATTTCCTCGACATCCCTCGTATGTCCGAGCTCTAGTAGGATTTGCTTGTAACCGGATAAAACCTACTGCCATCATAGGCTTTCCGGAACTTTTTTCTTTCAATGGAGAGACCATAGAGTGGCGGATAAAGCCAAATTGGAAAATAGGTGTAAAATCCTCAGTTTTCATGACAATATTAGGCAGTCATTGTCGTGCTTCAATAAGTTTGAATGTAAGCGAAAATGAACTAAAAAGAAAATTTATTAGCAAATAGTTATTCGTAGAACCCATAGAGCTTCCCGATATGTTATCATATTGAATACAATTGAAATAAAACAAACCATTACTCACTGAAGCTATTCAATGTGTTATTTTTTTACGTAAATATGTAAATTATATTATAATCATAGATCCTAAGTTCATATAAAAAGCTTAGAGGATAATGTGTTATTTAAAAACACTTGGGGCTTACGACATCCTCCTGTCGGAGGCAGTAGTAATCCGAACACTGTAGAAAGTAGACATGGTCATACTACCACTGCTATATAGTAATTTTGACCGTGCTCATGTGAACTATACTTTTTTTTCATACTACCACTGCTATATAGTAATTTTAACCGTGCTCATGTAAACTATACTTTTTTTTTTTATTTACCAAAATTGAACCACAAAACACTACAAAATTGAAAACCTGCATTCTTTTACATAATTTTTTTCCTAATCTTTGAATCAGGACAATTAATTATGTATATATTAAATACATTGGTCTTGTAAATGTTGAAAACGTCACTAACTAAAGTTGATCACGGTTTAATTATACAGAACGAATAAAAAATAGACTGCCAATTAGTGTGGCACATAGCTTCCTCGCACCCTATAATGTACTTTATTGTTAGATTAACATTATTGTTATATTACTTTATTGTTATAATGTTTATTGTGTAAAAACTATTAATAGTTTTAGCGATCTTTAACACTTCATAGCGGTGTCGCTGTTAATTTTACTAAAAAATTGTATTAATGAAAAATGTTTGTCTCATTGAATAGACAAAGTTTGATTTTTTCCCGACCTAAAATTCCAATTTTAAATTTGAAGTTCACGCTTACGCGAGCGTTGCGCGTGAACGCTTTGACGGATAACGTTGTCCAACGAACTCGTCATGGGCATTGTTAAAATGAACATGTCTACGAAATTTTATCAAAATCGGTTGACGTTTACTGAACTTATCGTCACACGTTTCAGGATTCGCGGACACACAGACCGACAGACAGACACAAGACCAAAAATGTTCCCTGATGTCTAAAACGGATTTCAGTCTCGGAATTTTTAAAATCGGAGACATAAAATTATTCGTTACCTTCGGTAAGCTCGGAAGCAAAAACGAAAGAGAAACATATAATTAATACGAAAGTATAGAAACATCCAAAAACCAAGTGACATTAGTCACTACAGCGATATATAGATATAAGGCGAGGCTGGCACATCACATACACATCTTAAACTAAATTAAAGATTTTAGGGATAAAGTTAGGAAATCGGATTCAAGATATGTTTGTGTACTATTACATAAGCATAAGAATTCTCGTTAATATTATTGCATTTTGGAAACAGTTGCTTGAAATGTATCCTGTAAGCGAGAGGCATGTAAGCCTTGTATCTAGACATTATATCCAAGGCATCACTGCGGCCTCCTTCAGTCTTCCAATCAAATCCCTTTCGTTCTCCGCCTTTCAACTCATAAATATGTATGTGAAACATAAAATCGAGCAATGGAACACATTTAAATTACAAATGGCAGACTGGCACTTCTAAAAACATGGTTTCAAATCTACTTCCACGAATAAATCAGCCCTCTTTTATAATATATAATATTTTGTTTAGTAATCCAGATCAAAACGTGAAAAAGGTATTTTGATTCATGTTTGACAACTGGATACCTTTCTAAGGCTTTTAATAAAATCTCATATTAAGCATTCACATCACACACACATATTAAATTTTATATATATATATATATATATATATATATATATATATATATATATATATATATATATATATATATATACATACACATAATTAAGGATTTAAACCTTAAGAGATACTTCCTTGATCCAAGAACCACTGAACGGGTTTCGGCAATAAGCCACCATCAGAACTCTGAATAGAATTTACGAGTAGAACTCTGGGAGCGGAATAAATCTGATAGAGTCCAAATGAGATAACAGAATGCATTTTACTGACCTGCACTGACTGTAGCTTGCAAACTATGTAGAAAGAACTGTTACAATCTTAAATATTCTACAAAACAGTCCCTAACTACGCCAACCACTTAAGTATACACAACCAGGAACGAACCACAATTTTGACAAATCAAAGAACAGATTGAAGAAAGACTTTTTGACATACTTGAATAACTAGAAATTTACTAACAAAGAACGACCAACATGACTTTAATTAACGAACAATTTTGTTTCGTACTCAATTTCGTACTCACAAATTTTGGCGTAACAATTTTAGTACTTAAACCACCAACAAACCAACTCAAACGAGGTTTCGCAACCTCAACGTACATAAGAAGAAACAAAAGACAAAGACTACTAGATTGAAACTTTTCTACTAATATTTTTACTTTTCCTCACTTTCTCCGAAGGTACATAATAAATAGGAACAGTATTGTTTTCACCCAAAAATTTGTTTTGGAATTTCAACGGAATTATCCGTTTTAGGTGTTTTTAAGACCATCTGACTGGTTTTCAGCATGACGTCTGTATGTATGCATGTGTGTATGTTATCATCGTAGCGTCCAAGGTATTTAACCTAGAGAGTTGAAACTTGGCATAAAAATCAGTCCTTACCTGTAGTGGTGCCGCCCGGAACATCAACATTTTCCGCCATCTTGAACTTCTCTTTTTTTAAATATTTGCTTTTTATTTAAAAATATATATATATATATAAAAATATTTGCTTTTTATTTAAAAATATTGCTTTTTTTAAATATTTTAAATATTTTAAATCTTTTTTTTAAATATTTGCTGAGTCAGCAAATATTTAAAAAAAATCGAAAATGGTCCTGATCGAGTTGACATTTGGCACGAATGTACCTCTCTGTATGACAAACAAGCCAATCAAATTTCATTTTGATTTTGGCCGCCATTTTGAAGTTATAAAGTTTTGAACTTTGAAACTTTGACGGTTAATAATACTGAAAGTATAAATACGTTTTTGACATATAGCATATCGTTGGAACCAGAAAAAATTAAGGAACAAATATAAAAAACCCGATAAAATTCCATTAATTAGTTTAAGAGTTATAAGCGAATATAATTATTTATTAGTGCGATAATTTTAATGACGTCAAACTTTGTTTACATCTGTCAAAATACCGCCAAAATTCAAATAATTAAATAAAATATATTAAAAATAATGTTGTTTTTTTTTTTTTTTTTTAAATATGATAATAAAAAAAATCACTCAGTTCAAAACCATCACCCATCCATGTAATGACCCCGCCCAGTGCTGCTTCCTCCTGCTGCGTCGCAGCAGGAGAGGCCACTTTAGTAGCCTCTAAAGTGAGGAAAAGTTCCGAGGTACCCTGTACCCGATTTTTCATCTACTTCTTTATCATTACTCTAATTCAATTTTTTGTATATTATTTCACCCTCTCTCCTTCAGTACATAATTTTCACTTTGCACACTCTTCCCTTTATTACAATACTATTTTTATTTTTTTTATTTTTTTTTTTTCACTGTCTGTTTCCCGTAGTTAATAATAATTATAATTTGATTTAAATTAAAATTTAACTTTCCGTAGTATGAAAACTACCAAAAACTTAAAAAATTGAATTTCGAATTGATTGTACAAGGTACAGGTACTAATTGAGTACTTTATAATTATAAGCGTTAATTCTGGTTTAGTTCTAATGTCATAAATATTGACTGTCTAAATGTATATGAATATTGAAAGCTTGGATTCGGGACTAGTTATCGATTACGGTAGTGAAAAATCATTCTCCTGCGTAGCTTAGATGGAAGAGCGCTATACTGGAAATATAGAGGCCCGTGGTTCAAATCCCGGCACAGGAGTGTATTTTTCACTGTCTGTTTCCCGTAGTTAATAATAATTATAATTTGATTTAAATTAAAATTTAACTTTCCGTAGTATGAAAACTACCAAAAACTTAAAAAATTGAATACTATTTTAATAATTGCACACTCTTCTCATCATTACATCACATTTTTCTCTTCGCACACTCTTCCCTTTGTTACATCATCCCCCACCCGTCAGAATCCGTCTCACGGCTTTTTTTTACATAATCATCCAACTTTGTCTATATATTCTTCTACCTACCTCTTTCTCTCAAACTGTTTTCTTCATGTATATATACTCCATGAGTTTAATTCGACTCCAGAGATTCATATATAATGTATGTATTATGTATGCATTATTTTAAAATAAAAAACATCCTGATTACTACATCCAACTTTAGAAAAAATTAAGATGAGATGTTTGTATGTCGCTTGAGAAAGGATGTTGGGATACGAGGTCATATGAGATATGACATGCTGTAAAGTATTCGCTTCAGGTAATAATAATAGGAGAGTCAAGGATGTTAGGCATTTACCTTACCTTCTCTCAGTATGCCTGATACCTGATTTGGTATTTAAGCCCTATTGGTTGTATCCTTAACATCACCTTTCCCTGAGATCAAATTTCCTTCCTATTCCTTACATTGTGGAATCAATAACCTATTTCCATTTATATTGGGGAATTCTAAAAACCGATAACAACCTAAGCTTGCCAACTAGTGTCAATATTTGAATTTTTAACCTTATTTTACTTATTCACCAGAAGAAAAATATGGTTAATAAATTACTAGTCCAACCGGTATTGCCTTTTTTTAAAAAACAGGTGTTATACTGTTTATAATTGATTCAAATGTTATTAAATTTGATTCATTACTGATAAAAATTATGATGAAAATTGTCTTCCTTTCAAGTAGTAAAGGTGTTGAAGATAATGTTACTGTTGTGAAGAGAATGTTACTGTTGTGTCCACTTTAGCGAAATGTTACTTTGTAATTTTTCTTGGTAATGAACCTTTATTTGATTATGTATTGTATAGAAGACTATATTAATAAATATTCTCCTTTGGTCTTTTTAAGGGTTCAGAAATAAATAATTTGCTTCCTTCTCCTTTCTTTTTTTTAATAAAAAAAGCTGTATTTCGCCCCTACTTAGAGCTTCTTCAGGCTGGAATCATTCCTCTACAACATTTTCTATTTAGAAAATGTTTACATAATTTAAAAAAAAAAAAAAAAAAAAAAAATTAATTCTGTTTTAATTAAAGTAATTATAAAAGGAACAAAAACTTCGGCATTTTATAATCACGGAAATAATCCATGCTTACCTTACCTACTTAAAAGGTTAAGAAACTAATCCTCCCTGTATGACTCACAGGGAGAGCCAAATGTTACATTATAATTTATTCATTACTGATAAACATTGTCCTCCTTTTATTGAATATAGGCATTGAATATTGTCCACTATAGTCAAATGCTGCATTATAATTGATTCATTACTGACAATCATTGTCCTCCTTTCATCGAATAAAGGCATGGAATATAATGTTACTGTTGTGTCCACAATAGTCAAATGCTAAATTATAATTGATTCATGACTGATAAACATTGTCCTCCTTTTATTGAATAAAGGCATTGAATATAATGTTACTGTTGTGTCCACTATAGTCAAATGCTGCATTATGATTGATTCATTACTGACAAACTTTGTCCTCCTTTCATCGAATAAAGGCATGGAATATAATGTTACTGTTGTGTCCACTATAATTGATTCATTACTGATAAACATAATTATAAATATTTTCCTTTTTTATTTTGTCATTTCTATATCAAAACGAGAAAATAAGTCCATACACATCATATCATACAAACTCTAATCATCTCTCCTCTTTATAGTTTCTAATAATGACGTTAAATGCATTAGGTAGAAGCTAAACATAGGCCTACTGGTCCAATGCAAATATGTAGTTTTCTACAATAGTAATATATTAGCTATATTATTGGATGAAGGAGTTAACGTAAAGAAAGTGGTGTTAAATGTGAGAATTAACTAGGTTTGTGGATTAAAACTATTTTTTTTAAAGAAAATAACTTTAAAACATTCTATGATTTAATTTGTTATTAAAACACAAAGGTGTTTTCTTTTATATAATAGTACAAATATGTTTACCATAAACAAAAAAAAAAAAAAAAAAACTAAAGAAATAAATAAACATTTTGGTTTTTTATAAGGTCATATTAAAAATATATGCTTTATATTTTCATTACCATTTAAAATAATTTAATATTTACTGTTTATAATAATAATTTCTGTTAATAATACTTATTATTAATTTCAGATTAGGTTTTCCGTAGTAGAATATTTCTAAAAGACCTAAGAACTTAAAACATTTACCACCCAGAAGAAGCCCTAAGTAAGGGCGAAATATAGCTGTTTTTAAATGGAGAGGAGAAGAAAATAAATTATTTATTTTAACCCTTAGAAGATCAAAAGAGAATATTATGTACTCAATACTGTTTTTTCATGCAGTAAAATACGAGTAATAATGAAAAGGGTTTAATACAAAGAATACATTTTAAGAGACCCTCGATGTTTGTTCGTTTTCGAGTTTTACCAATGTTTGAGATTTTGAAGATTTTCCCATGTTTTGCCTTTTAAAATGGATTATAAATTCAAAATATGGAATATCATACTTAAAATATAGAAGTGTGTGGTTTGCGGCATTTGAAAATGTATAACATTTCCTTTAAATAAGTTTCTTTTAAGTTAAGACATTCCTATATCTTAACTTAGATATTTTTAACACCCTTGTCAAAAGTAGATTGGGTAAAAAAGAATTTACGCTTTTGATTTTTTTTTTTTTTAAAAATATAACGATTAAAAAAATAAAATAATTAAAAATACACTTGAAACGAAAACACATTAAAGCTATCCATCCTTATAGGAAAAATGTCTGGTCCTAAGGTAGTATTGAATACGAAATACTTAACAAGTAAATACATATGTCATGTCAGGTTGACATGACAGTTAGCTGTACAACACAATCGATCTCGGAGGTATAGTCATGTCGAATTTTCATATAAATGTCATCATTGAATTAAATTCACTCTCTTAAATCAAAATGGTCAGTTAAAAATTATTTTTTTTATAAAATTTGTTTATGTTATAAATGGAAGCCATCTTCTAAATTTCAAGTTTCTAAAGCAAAAGCAATTGACTTCGGATAATATATATATATATATATATATATATATATATATATATATATATATATATATATATATATATATATATATATATATATATATATGGCGTTATTAAAACTAGTTGTTCTATAAATGTTCTATTTCTGCATCTTGAACCCAGTTTGTTGAGGCAGCAAAACTCTTATGACAACTCCATCAAATTTCATTTTGATTTTGGCCGCCATTTCGAAGTTATCGAATTTTGAATTTTGAAACTTTAACGTTTAATAATACCAAAAGTATAAATACGTTTTTTAGAAAAATCATAATAAAAAAATCAGTTAGCTCAAAATGGTCACCCATCCAAGTACTGATCTGCAGTAGCCTCAGGGGGTGAGGAAAAGTTTCGAGGTACCCCGTACCCGATTTTTTTTTTTTTTTTTTATTGTAGGTACCTCTCTTATAAAAATGTTTACAAACTTTATCTATAGTAATTTATTGTTGTGCTTAGATCATTACACAATGGAATACGTTGTTATATGAATTTAAGTCGCTTTAAAAAGCACGAGCTTTAAACCTTATTTTTAATACCTATATTTTATTTAATTATTTGAATTTTGGCGGTATTTTGACAGATGTAAACAAAGTTTGACGTCATTAAAATTATCGCACTAATAAATAATTATATTCGCTTATAACTTTTAAACTAATTAATGGAATTTCATCGGTTTTTTTATATTTGTTCCTTAATTTTTTCCGGTTCCAACGATATGCTATATGTCAAAAACCTATTTATACTTTCAGTATTATTAACCGTCAAAGTTTAAAAACTCAAATATTTATAACTTCAAAATGGCGGCCAAAATCAAAATGAAATTTAGTGGGCTTGTTTGTCATACAGAGAGGTATATTCGAGCCAAATTTCAACTCGATCAGGACCATTTTCGATTTATTACGATTTTTTTAATTTTTTGCTGACTCAGCAAACTGGGTCCAAGATGGCGGAAAAAGTTGATTTTCCGGGCGGCACAACTACAGGTTAGGACTGATTTTTCTGCCAAGTTTCAACTCTCTAGGTTAAATACTTTGGGCACTACGATGATAACACACATACACACTCACACACACACATACATACGTCATGCTGAAAACCACTCAGGAGGTCTTAAAATCACCTAAAACGGATAATTCCGTTGAAATCTCGAAAAACAATTTTTTGGTGAAAACAATACTTTTCCTACTATTAGTAGTGAGGAAAAGTAATAAGTTAACCGTATTTTATTTCATTATATATATATATATATATATATATATATATATATATATATATATATATATATATATATATATATATATATATATATATATTCATAAAAATGAAATGTTATTAGCTTGGGTAGTTTTGTGTGCTTGTAGAGTTTAGGATCTTTGAAATTAAATTAGATCCAGCTTAGTTGTAAGGAAAAGTCTAGACCGGATGTGCTCGTTGGAAATCTAATTATCCAGAAACGAGACATCTACACCCAGCTTAATTTAATTATTTAATTATCCCCCTGTTGATTATTCTTTCCCATTTATTAAATTAATTGTTTTTATTTTTAATTTACTTTTCACCTTTCTTTTGTTCTATTATCAGTATAGGAACTGGTCCATTGTTTTGATCAATTTCCAGCGACCTTTTCACTGAGCAATAAAGCTATGCTCATCTATATTGTACACGTATAGTTTAAAGTATTCTGCTATGAGATGGTATCTTAGCGAGATACTGTCAAATTAAACATAGTAAGGAAGTTTATGCTAACGTTTCGATAAATCTATTAGCATCATCAGAGCAAGAGACAAAGCATAAAATAAAAATAATACAAAAAAGGTCGAAGTTGACTCTACGACATGTTATAAGAGTTATTCCTTTAAACCATGTAATAGAGCCAACATTAACCTTTTTTGTGTTATTTTTATTTTATGCTTTGTTTCTTGCTCTGATGAAGCTAATAAATTTAGCGAAACGTTAGCATAAACTTTGTCACTGTGTTTTATTTGACAGCATCTCCGCTAACATACCCTTACATTATACTTTAACTTTCACGAACCATCTCCATTATATGTATATTCTGCTATGAATTTTATTGTTAATTTTTATATTTGGTGAGATTTGTCTTATACAATTTGTAACCTCGTTCCTTAATCGTCCTTTTATTTAGTACGAAGGAGAAATAGCTATAAGTGAGTGAATGAGGGCTTTCGCTGTTATTTATAGATATTGATTGTAAGAAATAGTGATTTATGTGACTAGGCAGCAAAATGGAATTTTACTGACGAGTGATTAAGTTAGCCTTTGAACCGGAGGCGAGGACAGGCTATGAAAATTAACAGCCGAGGCGATATACGAGTAATTATTACAATTACTCAATTGTTAAAATTATTCAATTTCCCCTATTACGAACATAAAAACAAGGAACAAACACAAGGAATAGTTATTTATGTAACTAGGCAGCAAAATGGAATTTTACTGACGAGTGATTAGATTAGCCTCCGAGCCGAAGGCGAGGATAGGCTATGATAATTAACTGCCGAGGCGAAGCCGAGGCAGGTAATTTACCTTTTTGACTGGCGTGGCGAAGCCGAGGCAGGCAATGAATAAACGAGGCAGAAATGTTTCCTTTGCTGCCTTGTTGCATACAATATTTTATCTACTTGCGGGAGAAAAATGAAGCTGCTAAAATATTATCTTTATTAATATAACATAGTTAATAACTATCTGTCATATTAATAAAGATAATAACATATGTATCAACTAAAATTAATGTTCAAATAAGAAAATTGGGAATAATAACAATAAGTAATAAGCAAACTCAATCTATAACAACAAAATACAAAACACACATTTATAACACACATAACTTCTGAATGAATAATGCACGCAATATAAAATATTTATTTATATTTTTACTAAAAAATTAATAAAAGTGTTAAAGATATCTTCTATTGCTTAAAAGAAAAGAAGTAACTAGGATGCATCAAGAAAAGTAGCTAGTCTAATCTAGAATGACTTCAATAATAAAAATAATATGGATGTTCAATGTTTACATGACGCTACAGTATAGCCAGTGACTCCACTATTTTTATTAATTAAAGATCTACTAATCATTGAACTTATTTAACAGAATTAACAAATATTAACTAATTATTTTATTATTAAAACGTTTATTTATTAAATATTACTTATTTAACTATAATATATAATGTTATAAGATAGAGATAATCGTATAAACTGTTCTTGCCAAAATTAGAGGTTATGACACCCAGTGGTAAACACTGTTACTTTCTCTGCCTAGGCAGGGAAATATTTCCCTGCCTAGGCAGAGAAAGTATTTTCCTGACTGTTTTAACTACTTTCCTGCCTGTTTTTAATATTTTAATGACAAATCAGGGAAATTGTACTTTCCAGCCTAAAAACAGTTAAGTAATGTTTAATTTTGCTGCCGCGAGTAGATAATAGTTATTTATGTAACTTGGCAGCAAAATGGAATTTTACTGATGAGTGATTAAGTTAGCCTCCGAGCCTATGAAAATAATCTTCCGAAGCAGAGAAGCCGAGGCAGGTAATTTACCTAATTGACTGCCTCGGCAGGCATTGAATACACGAGGCAGACATTTTTTCTTTCCTGACTTGTTGCATACAATATTTTTATCTACTCACGCTGTTTAAATAAAAAATGGAAACTTCGATAAACATATTAATAATATAACATTTCTTTGTGTAAAATATTCGTGGTCGTATTTTATTTTGTTTATATATATCTAATGCAACAAGTATAAAACTAAAATTAAAATAAAACTTAACACAAACATAAACAGATGTTATGACACGCACTAGTAAACACTGTACTTTTCCTGCCTAGGCAGGAAAATATACCCCTGGCTGTTTCAATTACTTTCTTGCCTGTTTTTAAATTTTAATGACAAATCAGCGAAATAGTCCTTTCCAGCCTAAAAACAGTCGATAGTAACAGTAAAACAAGCAGGAATCTAACAGTAAAAAAAAAATATTGCTTGCATACGAGTCTGCAAGACAGTGAGTCATTTTCATGTAACGCTTTTTGGTAACGCTTTTCAAGTTTATGTGCCAAAGTAAAGACATGGAAATGTCAAAAAATTCGAGCGTGCAGAGTCTTGGGTTTGTAAATTAGGAATTTAATCGAACATATGTAGTGCACGAAGAACGAAAGTACTTTTCTTCTTTTCCAGTTTATTAAGAGGTAATCTTTTAGCTTCTTCACCCATATTTTTATAATAAATGCAAAAAATTATAGTTTAACAAAAATAAAAAATAATAATGTAAAAAATAAATTTTATGTATGTAAGTTTATTTACATAGAATTCTAACGGTTATGGGGTTTGTCCGATGCAAATCAGAATAGTAGAACAGAAGTTGTAGTTGGGGGGGGGGGGGGGGCGCTAGGGTTCATGAGCGACTAATGGAGTGGTAGCGAGAAGCGAAGAGAGTGAGACGTTGAAGGTAGCCGATCGGGAGGGCAGGGGTGGGTAGGCCCTACCAAGTGCGGTAGTGGGAGACACTATACCTACCGAGAGTGGGCAAACTCGATTGAACACCTCCTATAACTTCCTAACTCCCATTTCCTACATCTTGCCTACTCGTGTAACGCTAGTTTTTGGTAACGCTTTTCGAGGATTGTGCTGGATCCAAGACATGAAAATGTCAAAACGGTAATGCCTAATTTTGCTGCCGTGAGTAGATAAAGAATATTGATTAATTTTTTTTAACAAGATAATGTCTAATGCAACTGTTTAAGATAGTTTCCCAACTACTCATATGCAAGTATTAAAAAGTTTGGGAAGAGCTAATATTAGTTACTAATTACTTCTACACGTATTTCCATGAAGGTGCGGATATTCTTGCATATATTTGTAACATGAGAGGAAATGTAGGCTGATTATTTCACGGTGTCTAATCATTAGGACTATCTCTCGTCTTGAAAATTAATTAACCCGCTTGAATTCTTGTGATCGCACCATAGTCTAAACTGAACATAATTTCAACTCAGTTGTTTTGCATCCTCTCAGAAACATTTCAAACGCTTCAAAATCACAATGACTTAAATTCAACAATAGCTGCGAACAATAATACTGTCAAGTTTTAAAATGAGAGATATTCTCTGTGCGACGAAAGTTTTCAAGATTACTTTGTTATCACGTTGAAAATGTAATTAGGTCAAATTTAATTGCTATTTTGCCACTGTTAGTTTTAATAATACATACAAGTAATTAATATTAATATTTTAAATGATGAGATTTGTCTTTTAATTTCTCATTTTACGTAGACTTTCACATATTATTTCATATTTGTATTAATTTATCAATCTATCTTATCTTATGCATTTAAATACTTAATATTGTATAAAAATTAGATTCAAATATTCAAATTAGTTTAGAGAGTAGTTTTTACTTATTTATGATGTACACTCATTACTCATTACACTACCAACCTTGATCACTTATAATACTTTCCACCTTCATTTTTTCAATTACTTCCTTGTTTAATCATCAGCTAATATAAGATCCTTATTAACGGGGAATATTAAGGAACAACTAGGAAACTAAGACACTTACGATAAAGGACTTGTTTACTCAAAAGAGCAGAATAACCTTAGCACACATCCGTAACCTGCCTCCATCCTAACCTTAATTTACCGCTGAATGCATCTGCTGTAAGCTCTCTTTGCAAATTCTACCCTGAATAGAACATTAAACTCACCAAGCCACTTTAAACCGCTGAAATGAGGGAGTGTAGGCCAAAGTTGTTAAGGTACTATCTCACAACCTTTGTGAAGTCAAATTTTATATTATTTTGAGTGAATATACAATAGTGCTGTTACCAGTTAATCTGTTAACAGCACCTGTTGTACCAGTTTATTCATTAATCAACCTTATTAATCAACTGAATCAACAGGACTTTTTGTCGAATATTCATTTAATGCATGCTTATATTGCACAAGCACAAAGCATGTCTATAGTGAAATTGGTAATCTCATTGCATTGCTTCACCACATTTAAACATCACCTACACAACTTTATATTAACATAGCTATATTTAGATTAGTCTACCATATATTTTCTGGGTTATTTTCCTACTTTCTACTGCCCCTGAATCCCCTGTTTGAGTTTATTTATTTCTGTTTTAATTGCTTATATTATATCGATCTAATAAATAGGAATTTATATTGTTTACCTGTTTACTATATCTTACTTCTATAATTTCCTATCACTTAATATCATCCCCTAGCATTCATTTTTGTTTCTGCTATTTCTTCTTACCTTACTTCCGATTATAGTTACTTTGGTACTGCATATCTACATAATATGCAGTGTACCTTTTGTGCTGCCAACAGTATTAATATAGTGTTAAATTTATGAGATTGATGGATTTACACGTTTAAGGTCCCCTGACTCCAAAAAGTGATTTTTAAAATATGGCATACTGTTAGTTGTTTGATGTCGAAGATTAACTCTAGACTAATCAAAATTATTCTTGGACTAATCTTTGTGTGAATAATACTTGAAACAGAGTAACATGGAATGGTTCTATAGTTGTATTCAGGCAAAGTTTCTAATGAAGTACTCTTCAGAAGAAACAGTAAGAGTAAATACTTTATTTGCATTATATTTGTTGTTTGACGCTATACTGTTTATATTAACTTAGAGATTGTTTATACTTGGCAGTATATCTCTTCTCACAGCCGGGCAGCATGTTCTTTGTTCACGCTTTGCATACTTATTGCATTATTTAACTTACAATTTTTCATTTTTCTAATTCTTTTTGTCACGTCTCTGTTATAAGTCACGCAGGGATTTAATGAGTTAAAACTTCACAGATTTACCCATGCTTTTCTAATTAATCATTTGAATGGAGAACAGGCAAATATAAGGAAATAAGGCAAATTGACAAATTTGATCAAATGTGTTTATCTCTGCAATTGATAGGTTGCGCCAGTACACAAAGGCACATAAAGCGAGAAGTATCTGGAATAAACTAAATTATTAAAATAAGTAAAATCTTTGGTGGTGTTCCTCTATGGTTTCATTTAAATCTTGAAATTCAAAGAACAAAATAAAATACTATAGGCAGCCACTCATGCTAACCTAGCTCTTGGCTAGTACTATACTCGTATTATGACGTGTTCATCCTACAGAGATTTTAGGACACTTTTAACATTTAAATATAACTCTAAAATAACCTTAGCAAATACTTTATTTTCATTGTTAATTTATTTTCTTGCAAAAAAAATATTTTATTTTAATTCAAAGAATTTAGTAAAGAAAAGTAATATAATAATATTATTATAAGTTTGAAAATATGTCATTTCTTTAGATTGTTACTTCCCTTATAAAAAATATTTTCTTTTTTCTTATATTCTATACTATTTATTATCTACTTCAACTATCTTAATGTATTGTATCTATCGTCAATTTTTTTTTTTTAAGGTTGAATCATACATTTTTATTTAGCTATTAAAAATGTGACAAAACATAGTGGGACACTGTATTTTAACTCTACTAGACAAATCAATATAGAGTGGTGATTATCCCCGTGGATTTATTGATTACACACACTTATCAAAGCCATACATTCTAGCTATGTGGATTCTATACAGTGCAGCACAGAGCCCTGTCTCTCTGGCTAGGATATATTAATTAAATGTCGGAAAAGCTGAACTTTTGAATTAAATCAGACTTCCAGGTGACAATGGGAAAAATGTTATCCCTCAATACTTAAAATCTGTAACAATAGTTAGTTTTTGATAGGTCACGACAATATTGGAACAGATACATTTTTTAATTAATTTTACACTATTACCTTCGATCTGAGTTATTAGTTTAAACCTATGAATGATTTTCAAAAGAAATCTCTTAACGTAATTAAACTATCTAGATTTAATTATTTTGGGTCTTTATAAACTAATAAATAGTAATTATTTAATAATTCTTCCGGTAACCGAAGCTATGTGCTCGTTCCGATGAACGAAAATGTTTTAGGTCTCCGATTTCAAAAATTCTAAGACCAAAATATCCGTTTGAGACATCAAGGAACATTTTTGGTTCCGTATCTATCTGTCGGTCTGTCGCTCAAATTTTGCGAATTAACATATATCTTAAAAATTACTCATCTGATTTTATTGAAATTTGGATGGTAGGTCATAATAATTAGCCTATTGTTGGTCTTATAGAAGTTTCAACCGTCTGTGCCGATTTGTTTCTCTTCCTCGTGCGCACAAACATATAAATAAAAGCACATATCTGATGTTTATGAGATTTGGATGGTTTATCGAAAGTAGCCTGCAGATAGCCCCAGGTTAATTTTAACCGACTGCGGTCCTTAAATTTTGCTAACTTAATACTTTAATTGATGTAAAAAAACAAAACAATTATGACAGTTTATAAACGGGGTAAAATTAAAAAAAAATGACAATAATAGGGTTTAATAGTATAAAATCATTAAAGAATACAAAATAGACCGCGAGGAAGCTATGTGTCACTTTAATTGGCAGAGAATTTTTATTAAATTTTAAACTGGTAGATGAAATATTGAGTACCTAGTTTATAGCCATTTATAATTTTTTGAAAAATCAATTTTACTTTACTTCTACTAATTTATTTATTTTATTATTGAACTATTGCGTTAAGTAGTATCTTAGTTATGTCAACAGTTAAATAAATTATTAAATTATTAAGTGATTGCCTGTTTAATCCTCTTCCATAAGCATTTATTAATGTTAAGAAGGCTTTTAAAACAGAGGTATTTACGTCCTTTTTAATTTCATATGGTTGAAGGATTTTGAGTGAAGAAAGTAAAAGGAATAGTAAAGGATTAGAGCTTGTGGACGGCTCGGTAAAGGCTTTAGCTTCAAAAAGAGGTTAAAAAACGCTTTAGGGGTTACCGTGGGTAAAAACCGCACTAGGGCGTCCCCTTGAACTGTGATAGATTGAGGTCTTCTCTCACTCCTTATCCTTCAGGCCTAACAAGTAAGCTTACATGCTTAGATGTTGTTGAGATAAATGTGAGTTTAGTTGTATGAAAGAGTAATTAGTCTGGTTAAGTTGAAACTACACAAAATCCTCCTTTCCTTTAGATACTCAGTTTATGCTACAGTTAAAGAAGTTAGACCCGGCCACGCGGCGTTTCTCAGATCGTAGTTTTGAATATTCGGTGTTATCTTTTTTTGGGAACTCGGTTATGATCATTGTTAGTTCAACCTGTAACCTTTTTTATATATCTCATCTCAACTTAAACTCTGACTTTGTCAAGCTTGCAGTGGCGTAACTATGGGCCCGCGCGGGCCCGCATTGCGGGGGGGCCTCCGTGTGCCCATGTGCTAGGGGGCCCCCAAATCCAGAAATAACTGGAATTACTACCCCTTGTACCAACGTCGAGGGGGCCCCCATCCTGGATGCAAGAGGTTTTTTTTTTTTTGCTCGTCAATTTTCTTTGGCGAGGGGCCCCCAAAAAGTTCTTGCGGGGGGGGGGACCCCAATGGTCTAGCTATGCCGCTGAGCTTGGTGTATTTACTTGTATTGCAAATACCGAGTATGTAAAGTGATGCCAGCACTGTTTGTGCCCAAATACCAAACTAGACCGAGGAAGCGTCTTTTTGTTGTTTCCATTTTGTTAGTAATAACGATTAACGAGTTAAATTCTTTTCAACTCTTTATTTTTTTTTGAACTTTCGTTTAGAATTTTAAAATACTTATTACGCGTCGTTATATTACGAGAATATTATGTGATTTATTAGTATTAATAAAATAGAAAAGGAAGAGGTGAATAAATTATTAATAAAAACTTATTTTATTAGAGGAAAGGTGGTAATAAGAGATATGTATAAAACATGAGCCCCCTAAGCATCTTATTGTACTGCACACACTATAACCGGTAATAGCTTTAAGTACTAGATTTAGCTACCCCTATTGCTCCTAGAGCTAACTGGTCCAGTTACTGATGGTTGTTCGAGGTAAACAAACTTTTTTTTATTTCCTCTGTCTTCAAAACTTTTAAAAGTAAGTTCCTTTCTTGAAGTAACTGCATTAATCTTCGTAGGCTTACTCTGGAATTACTAATAAAATGTATGTAACACCGTATGTGTCTTAAATTGTTGTCATGTATATAATGTAGAGTTTATAAAATGAAATGACTGATAACGTTATTCAAATTAGGGATGGTTGTAAAAAGAGCCTTCACCATCAACGCGCTTGGCATATGAGCCCCAAGCATTAAGGGACTTATGTTTCATAAATTTTTTAGTTTGAATCCCACATTTTGACATTTTCATGTCTTGACTTTGGCACATAAACTTGAAAAGCGTTACAAATAAATGACACCAAAAAGCGTTACACTTGTAACAGGAAGGTAAGAGTATGTAAGAGGTGTGCAATCAAGCCTGCTCGCTCTCAGTTGGGCCTCCCTACACCTCCCCTCCCCATCGGCTAGCTGACCCACGTTTCGTTCTCTTCGCTTCTCGCTGCCGCTCCAGCAGTCGCTCGCGCGCCCCAGCGGCGCTCCCCCTCGAACATAATATTATGTTCGATTTAATTCCTAATTCACAAATGCATGAGTCTGCACGTTCGAATTTTTTTACTTTTTCATGTCTTTACTTTGGCACATATACTCGAAAAGCGTTACCAAAAAATACACCAAAAAACGTTACACAAGCGTTACCATAAAGCGACACCTAAAAGCATAACATGAAAATGTCTCACTGTCTTGCAGACTTATATGCAAGAAATTTTTGTTTGAGATGGCTAAAAAAATGTTGGGTTTTTTTTTCAGCAGACCACCGTGGACGACTATGGGTACAATGTGTGAACTATGGGCACGCAATGATTGTGCTTGATACGAATAGTACATTTACATTTTTGGGACCTTTGTAAATAAACAAGTTTTTTACTTAAACAGCTTGGATTTCCGGTGAAATCTGCGTCACGAAGGGGTTGAAATCCGACGTAAACACAGACTCGAAGCAAACACAGGATATATTGCTTCGAGTCAACACCACGATGCACCATACCCCTGAAGATGCTTCCAGTAGTGGAAGCGAAACGTCGGATTTCAACCCCTTCGTGACGCTTGATGATGATTTCACCGGAAACCCAAGCTGTTTATGACGAATCTACCCGCGGAAGCCTACGGACCGAGTTAAGTTTTTTACTGTTTTCTTCTCACAATTCTCAACTTACCAAGTTTAGCAAATATTAAATTAACTATTATAAATTAATTAAATTTGTTTTTATGAACATTTAGTATTTCATAAAATCATTAGTGTGGCTCATATTGCCAACACAGAACATTTTTTTCCCAAAAATTAAAAGTATAGGGGAGACTTGCCCAGCACCGGACACCTTAGGTTTTTTGGAAAAAACTTTTTTTTTAAATACATGTAAGAAATAAAAACACAACAATTGAAAAGCACAACTGTTTTATTACACAAAAATTATGATTTTGCAAAAAAAAAAAAAAAAAAATAGTTAAACACATCAAATAAACAAATAAAAAAGTGTCCAAAAGTGGCTATGAAAAAAAACATTTATCTCCAGTAGGGACAAAAAGTTATGATTTTGAATTAGTTTAGAGGGACTAAAACAGGTCTTTTCATCACTGAACTCAAAAAGTAGGGAGAAAAAGTAAAAGTAGGGCGAAAAGTAAAGTAGGCCAAAAAAGTAAAGATTGCAACTTAATTATTTTATAGATAGTAGAAAATGAATGGCTAATGTAATGAAGTTGTTGAAATCAGGTTGGCGGCACTGCGCTTTTTTGACCATGTTTATCATTTTTTGTAGTTTGTAACCTGCATCTAAACAACCTTCTATTTGAGTTTAATTCCAATTCTTACTTGTTTTTAATATTGAATCTCTTATATCTGCTATTAAAAGAACTTATAATTATTGTTATTTATTAAAATAATAAATAAAAACTGTGCAATGGACGAAAATGTGAATTTTCTTCCACCTGGAGATAAAATATTGTATGTACCTCGTGAGTAAAGTGCCATTATTCCCCTCGCGATAATTATCTCCCTCGGCTGCGCCTCGGGAATTAAAGAGTCTAATTCCCTCGGCTTCGCCTCGGGATTTAGGGACCATGGTTCCCTCGGCTTCGCCTCAAGAACCAACTTTTTTGCTCAGGGAAATAATGGCTTACTTTACTCCCTAGGTGCATAAATAACTATTGCCCCAGTACCGGACACTTATAATTGTCATTAATTATAATAATAATCAGTAATTGTTTGGCTATATTATGAAATTTTCGATTACTTTATTGCCTAACTTATTACTATTATTGGCTACGTAAGTAGTATTACCACAAATAATAATTAAATACATTCTACCCACCAAGTATTGCAAACCAGAAGGTGAACTCTTAGGCCGGGAAGCCGCCGACGCGACAAAAACACATTCCTACTCACTGTTTGACAACTTTGGCGGAAAACGACTGAAAACTGTACCGTGACCTTGAGTGATAAAGGGCTTGCATGACAATAGTTCATCTGCCTGCCACCTACCCCAGTTATTTGGAAACACGCTCTGTCCGATACTGGGCAGTGTCCGGTACTGGGCAAGTCTTCCCTAGAATTATTATTTTTTTGATAACTTCAAAGTTCATATTATGAAATAAGTTTACTAGAGAGTTAAAGGTTACAACACATTAACTATATTTTTAAAAATTGATTTTTCATAAATTAAACTTAAAGTGGGGTCACATATTACCAACTTTTCCTCTAGGTGTATTATAAAACAAAAGCAACGGTATTACCGTCGCAGACGAAATATAATAAACGATTTTAGGTTTTAAAAATCCTTTCATAAAAAATAAATTCAACGTAAGTTATTTTAGCAGTCCGGAAACGAAAATGTAATCAATAATGGCTTTATATCAATTGGATATGAACTTTGATTTTGTATATAACTACTGAACATGACTCGTACTGATATCCCTTTTGAAGTTTAATTATATCAAAACCAAAATATTAACCTTTTGTAGATTAACAAAAATTAAATTTACATCATCAAGTCACGTTATCAGGGTGCTCACGCATCTTCATAAGAAAATTTTATTAATATGAACACTTGGTATAGGAGGTTTTAAAGTCGGCCCTCTGGTGTTCTTCGTTTCTACTTTTTAGTTTATTTCCTCCTTCCCTTTTATACTTACTTACTATTAACTCATAATACTAAGTCTAACGGCAACAATTCTTCTCCAAGAATGTTGCTAGTGACTTGTTATTATGCAAAACTGTGACTGCGTAATAGTACATTAAGCGTCTAGTTCGGAAAGTAGCAATTTGCATGCAAGTGTGGAGTTTGCACCCGAGCGACAGCGGGGGTAGTAATACCACACGAGCAAAGCAAAATGCAGTTTTCGCACGAGTTGCGTACCGCACTTTATCTACGATTGTGGATTTTAATAATAAATACAGAAAAAATAATTTAATAAACTTCCTGTATGTAAGTTAGTATTTCTCTTTTGATAGAGATGACATTAATTCATTAGTTGTGTTTTATTTTGTTCCGTACAAAAAAAAAATACAAAAAAAATACAAAAAATAATAATAATAAAAAAAAGCTTATTTATTTTTTAAAATGTTTTAATTTTCCATTTAGATCACTAAAAATTCATTCCTCGCTTATGAAACGATATTTCTTTAGTTTCAACTTTTCAACCCCTAAAAATCATACCTAAAGGCGACTACAAAGTTAAAATTCTTAACTTATGTATTTAAATCAATAAAAATTTGTTCCTTGCTTATGAAACGTTATTTCTTTGGTTGCAACTTTATTAACCCTTAGAAACTACCCCCTATGCTAATAACAGTACTATGCACTCAATATTATTTGATTTTTTTTTTTATTAATTATAAGATATAGAAAATACGTAAAAATTATGGTAAATTATGTAACAATTAAATAAAAAATTAATTAATATAAATGAAATAAAAAAAAATTAAAAAACAGTACAAAAAATTAGGAACCATCACTATCACTTGATATATCTTCATCGACTTCATCTTCATCTTCATTTATTGGAGGGCAGTTTTGACAATTATCTGGCGAGCAGGTCGCGCACGTGGCATTACAAAATAAACCTAGCCTCCTACGACCACACGAAGATCCGCAACCTTTTTTGCAATTGCAAAAAATGATCTTCAACAGCTCCTCTGGTGCAGACAAACTTTGCATTCTTACTGGTTGTAGAAATTCTACATCTTTGAACCATCCCCAATCAATTTCATTTATTTATGTTTTAATTTCCCAGGCATAACTGGGTTTGTAAGTATACCCTTTTTTTGTTCTCATTGAGAGCACCAACTGTTGGCACAAGGGAAGATAATTTAACAGCAGTATCCTTTGTAGTGGCTTTTATAAATGACTCGTACCTCATGTGCTGTAGAAACGATGAATAATCTTCAATTTTATTCAAGTGAGCATCCTTAGCAAGTATACCTGCCAGCTTCCAAAATGTGGTCGATCTAGGAAGTGATATGATAAAATTCATCTACAAAACTATTATACGTACTTAAGATATCTGAGAGCTCCAAAATACGTATATTTTTCACGCTCTAAAATTATCTCCTAAAACTATCATTGGTTTTTCTTCAGTAAGTTAGTTAATTTTCTAGCTTTGATGTATGTATACATAGCCATTTAAAAAGGTAATTTCAAGGGCTACAAGGCTAGGTTCATTAAAAAGTCAAACTACCCCTCAATTTTTAAAAATTAAGGGTTGAAGCACTTGAAACAGGGGGTGTTCACACCAAGACATACACTTTAATCGGTGATATCTCCATTGATTTTCATGCTGCAGAAGTTTATAAAAAATGAAAATATTTGTTGAAAAAAGAGCTACATTTTTTTATTGTATCATTTTTTACGTATATATTATAGTTTTTAAATTATTTTGAAAAAAAGGAAAAGTTTTTAGAAATTTTCAAAATAGGCGATACGATTTAATCTAACTTTTTTCAAAAATAATGCATTTTAAACCAGTCAAACTCCTGGATCTAATGAAGAACACTAAAATGAAATGTATTATAGAAGGAAAACGATTAATTTTGATTCTGGTGGATATTAGGTTAATTATACTGCCCCGTTTTCCTTAAAATATTCGAGGAGTCCATCTTTTATGAGCTGTAACTCACTCAGTCTACATGCAAATAACTTTTAGCAGTACTCATTTTAAAGGTCTTTTCATGGACTGTAAAAAACTTCCGTATCATTACCCCCGAAAAATCAACCCTTTTCTTGCAATTTAACGTTGAATACATTGATCCAAGTATTCGCAAAAAAAAATGTCTCCTTTCACCGACCACATCTTCCTTTGTATTGCACCTAGAACATCTTATGAAAAAATGAATCTCTTTGTTTTTTTATAAGCTTCATTTTTGTTTTGTATACTTTTTTCGATCAAAGGCATATTTTTTGAGTTATTCATGAAAAACAGTTAAAAAACATGTCTTTTTCAATGAAAATTCGCTTTTTTCAACCACGAATAACTCAAAACGTATTGACTTTCGGAAACAACATCATAGAACAAAAGTTGCTTAGAATTTGATCCTCTATCGATTCATGTGGTTATTTTGAGCAAAAGAATTTCCACCCCCGAGAAGGGGTGGCAACCACCCCTGGGGCGGAAGCACATGTCGGCGTTATATAACTTTTGTTATTTGAGCACTTTCTCATCAACTCACCAAATTTCAAGTGAATCGGTTCAGTCCTACAGAATTCGGAGGGGAACAGCCCGAGTGACTGGACTATCATTGGTTTTCACCAAAAACGCGATATCAACCGTTACTTTATTTAAACAAACAGCAAATTAGTTTTGTTAAATTTATACAAACTCGCTAATCTTCCGTTATGGTTAAGAATTCATGAGAGAATTATGAACGTGTAGACGTGCATGCGCAATGAATACAGGTATACGATAAGAATTACTTTATACTCATCTAAACAGAGATATAATGTTTATATTTCGTATCAATCGTTGATTAAACTTAATTACGTGATTGTATTGAGGAAACATAATATCTAACCCTTTTCAAACAAATATTTCCTTTTTCGAGTTGTTGAACATCCAAACAAGCAAGACAGCTAGATATACCTCCCCTTTCCACTACAATTGAACTATCCGAATTGTACAATTAGCTGGCATGCGAAAAACAGGAATTTCCCATTAGAATGTCACCCTAAAATGATTTGTACAACAAATATGATTAGCGAGTTTAACTACTTAAAAAAAAAAATGTTTTATCCAATTAAGTTAGCTACATTGCGATAATTATGGTATGATTAGAAAGCTCCTCTATTTCTTATTTCACAGAATTTTAGCTACGTGCGAGATTTTCAAGAAACAAAAACCTAACGCTGATAGTGTGCTCTTACTACTATTGTATCTCGCTCAAAAATATTTTATTTTAAAAAACGATTTTTTGACGAGGGAAAAGGTCAAAGGCGATACTGTCATATATCTGTGTTCCATACAATATGTCGTCATATAATTGGACCTTGTCTTACAATAGCACAAAAAATTGTCCAACCTTCTTTTTTTCTAATTTGACATTTCCTGAAAAGAAGATTTTTTTACCCTCTTTTTTTTTTTTTTTTTTTTTTTTCTTTTTAGCTGTCACTTACGACAAATCCTTTCTTTTCCTGCTTAAAATTGGATTACCGTCTAACTTTATTTGTGCTAACAACTCTCCTCACATTCTCTCCTTTTGGTAAATTCAGGTACTTCACGAAAGTATTCAAAGCAATCATTATTGTTAGAGAAGAAAGTAGGGAAGACAGATAAAAAAATAACTAGGCTGCAGGTAATCGAATCAGAACTTTAAGTTTCCAGTGCTGTGCTCTATCCAATGAGCGGCGACAGAGAGTGATTCTCACTTAGGACCTTTTCGTAAATTTTTAAGAGGCGAAGTTTTCAAACTTAATTCGCGAAAACAATATACAATTATGTGTTGACGAATTTTTAAGTTAAGAAAGTGGACAATACTGACGTCTCATGCCTAAATTAAGTTATAAGTACTACTATATAAGTTCTATTATATTATAAGTTAAGTTCTATATTTGATACTATTATTTGTTATAAGTCCTATTGTATAATTTTGTTACTATTAATTGTTATAAGTACTATTATATAATGTTTTCACTAGTAAATATTATACTTTTATTAATGAAGAATAGATAATCTTGATTACACTAATTGGTTGGTTAATGAGGGTATTGTAGTCTTTCAGTTTCTATGATATACACAGGAAACGTTTGTTTTTGTATGTTAGCAAAAATCTCAAGAACTACTAAGTCAACTAAAAATTGTGACATTAGCTTTATTATGTACTCAGAAGAAAAATTATGTATTGCCATGTATACTGATTATAGATAATAATAATCCGTTCCGTTACTGCACCCTCTTTCCTCTTGCTCGCCATCTATTTGACAAATATACACAAAACTTTTACTGTGGACGTAAGAGTATTCTGCCACTGGTACTTCCAAAATTAATAGTTTTGTAAAATTTATATGAATTGCTCATTACCACTGAAATTACCGTCAAATTTTGGTTTATAGCTATCTTACAATTAGGAATTCATAAGTACAGTAAGCGAATAAACTTTACTTTTTAAAAAGGAATGGACTGAATAAGTGCATTAGTTATAGAGACATTGTTTATTATTCGCCCAAGTAGAACGAAATCAACTCGCACACAACCGAGCAATAGAAATAGCGACAGTGCAATATACAATTGTCACCCTTTAAAGGTGACAATTGTGTATCGGACTTTTAAGTACGGGTAAACCAGAAAACCAGTTTGTAACGCTACCATATGGTGCACAGGAAACAAAGAGTGTGGTTTATTCTGAAATTTAAGAGAAATGCTGTTATAATTTCAATGTACTGTAAAATATCATAATTCCGAGTTCCATATGCCACCTATATTGTGGGTGAAACTACTTCGGGGTATAGTAGTTTATAATAAAATAGTGGTTGGTTCTACGTTATACATCTTAACTAAGTTTAGGGTTATTTCATTTCTTATCTTCACATATAAGTTATGATTGTTTTATTTACCATGACTTATATGTTCTATTTTTGTTAACAGGTCAGAATGAGGAGAGCCACCTTGCAGAGTTGGTGAAATTAGTTCTTCGCACAACGTCAACCCCTCCATGGGCTATAACATTGCCTGCTATATTACCTTTCTTCGAACTTGGTCCTGGACCTCTTAACGTATCAGTCCAGCTAGGATCCCCTGCTACGCTCCACTGCAAGGTCAATCAGCTATCGGATAAAGCCACTGTAAGTAATTTGATAGTTATAAATGTATATTATTATCATTAGAACCGGAGGCTGAGCGCCTGTAGCGCTCGGGAGGTAGAGCAAAAGCCTTAACAACCCCCTCGATCTTGGACTCATTTTTCTTCTCTCACCGTTCCTTGTCCTGTCTGTCGGGGGCATATCGATGGCACGGTTTAGATTTCGGTTTAAGATCCTTTGCACAGAGATTTATCCTTTTATATATGTTAAAGATTACAGATAGGTAACTAAGTAATAAATAATGTTTATTCGAATGTGGAATACAAACAAATGGGTGCAGAAATACCGTATTATTTTAAACTGTTACGCTCTTTAAATGTTGCTCATAGCTTCCTCGCGTCCTATTTCATATATTTTAATAATTTTATGTTTTTACAGCCCATTAAAGTCAAATCGATTTCATTCCCCCCCCCCTCCCCCCGAATTTTTAAAAACTCTCAAAATTGTTTTAATTTTTTAATTTTACATGTATTTAAGTATCAATTTAGCAATATTTAATGAAGGCAGACAGTTGAAATAAATATAAGGCTATCTGCAGGGTACTTTTGATGAACTATCCAAATTTCTTATAAATCAGTGTACTTTTGAAGATATAAGAGTTAATAAATGTATGTTTGTGCACATGACCAAGAGAAACTAATGGGCTATTTATGACCTACCATACACATTTCATTAAAATTAGACAATTAGTTTTTAAGATATTTTGGTTAGCAAAAATTGAGCGACACGGAACATAAAATGTTCCCTGATATCTGTCTTGGAATTTTTGAAATCGGAGACAATATATATATATATATATATATATATATATATATATATATATATATATATATATATATATATATATATATATATATATATATATATATATATTATACAATTATATATATTATATATTACTAAATTTCATCAATATAGATTAAAATATCTTACTTTATGTATAGAACTTATTTTGTCGTTTGTTGATTTTTTTTTTAAGTTAAGTTTGTGATATTATCAACAGAGAGACTAGTCGATTTTAGGTTTCCAATACCCGCAACCGATCCCAGTTTTTAATCCAATTTCCAAACGAATTTAGATGTAATTGAATAAGAGTTTGATTGCGATATTCAATTAAATATAATAAAAAAGGGGGAGGGGGGGGGGGAGTGTAAAAAAGTCTAGCAGTATGAGGATGAATACGGAATATTTGGAACACTTTACCCAATTGATTGGGATCCACTCGCAAAACTCAGATGGAATACAAATAAATAAATATGCTTAATGGATATTTATCAAACGACATCCGCTGACAACTCAGATAAATTTAATATATATATATATATATATATATATATATATATATATATATATATATATATATATATATATATATATATATATATATATATATTGCTTTTTTCAAAATCAGCATGAGCTGAGGATTGGTTTGAGATTACTCTGAAGGCAAAATTTCTCCTATACGTCTGATATTATTCTAGAGAATTATAATGTATTATATTATGGGGGGGGTCTATCTAATTTCTAATTATCAAAATAAGTATATGGCATGAATACTTGATAGGGTGTAAAAAAATACATTTTTAGTATTTGCCTCCCTCCCTATACGTACAGCAATTATGACTTCAGATTCGGATTCAGCACACAAAAATACATCAGAAAAGGATATTTTCATTCTGACGCTTTTTTTTTTTGCAGAACAGTGTTATTTGTTGCTAGTTCTGCTCCTGGAGGTGAATTGCATAATGAATTAGTCCTAGCCTAGTCTTTTCCATTCTGGTCTACAGGTAGTGGGCCGAGCTCTAGGACTCGTAGAACCACCACATCTCATCTTAAATTCCTCGTTCCATTATTTTTTTGTCTTCCTATCTTTCTCTTCATTCCCTATAGTTTCTATTCCATTAATAGTTTGCTCCAGCATTTATCCTTTCTTCTGATTACGTGACCAGCCCACTTCATTTTCTGGTGTGTGTCTCCATAATATTTATGAGACCTGAATTGGAGCGCATCCACTTTTTGCTTTTCCTGTCTTTTCTGGTGTAACCTTTTATGTTCAGTGACTCTTAGGGGGGTGACACACTTCGCCACCCAGGTAGCGCCACCTGGGTGGCGCTACCCGATCGTCTATGAAAATAGACGGAACCTGTCACACGAGGTGGCGCCACCTGCCGGGTGGCACTACACGGTCGACCGTCCGACGGTCTAGCCGCCACCCACAGGTGGCGCCACCCGGTCAACCCATTGCTTTCAATTGGGCCTGTCACACGTCGCCACCCAAGTCACGCCACTCAGCCCCTACTCCTTCAAATACTACTCCTCAATCAAATATAGGGGAAATCAAATCTGGGGCTGACTGCATCCCTCATATAAGTGGGTGGCGCAAGTCAGGTGGCGGGAGCAAGTGGCATCAACCAGGTGGCACTACCTGGGTGGCGAAGTGTGTCACTAGCCTTAGCTTGGAAATCACTTGGCGAGTTATCCCCAAGCCTCACAACCGTAAGTAAGTACTGGTAAGACAGTGGACACCCACAACCTTTTCTTTAGCTTTAACTCTACAAGGAAATATGACAAATGTGTACATAACAACAATTACTGTACTCTTAAAGAGCTTTCCAACGACATGCATCTTGAAGGGTAAATACTATTTTGACTTTTGTACCCCGTACCCCTGTGTAACAATTTTTTTTTTCACTCATCCAAATTCTTAACCAAAAATTTCCTATATTATCATAAGCCAAGAGTACGCAGATTTCTTTGTAAATTCGCTCATTCAGTCATGGTGCATGACTGGTTTAATTGTAGCTTTATAAAATTGTTTAGCGGAAGTTAGTTTAATTTATATTTTTTTAACTTCACCTCGCTAATGACAATGACAAAAAACATGAAATTGTTTTTTTAATAATTGAATATATTCTTTTCTATTGCTGTGAAGGTTTATTTAACATTGCTGCAAGTTAGTTAAATGAACTATAAACTGGCTGTAAGTTAGAAGTTACAGATTAAGACTTTTTTGTAAATTATTTGGGTAGTTTAAGTGAAGTACATAGTAATACTAGTTAGTAAACGCAACGTTAAGGTGAATAGTACAAGTTTTCACCGCTATACAGCGTATTCATTGAGATTCAAAGTAATCTTGATGTCGATTGTTGTTGCTATTGTGTGAAGGTAGTTAGTGAATGTTTGAGCATTGAAGCACTACTGGTCTCTCTTTGGGTTTTGTTAACTCAGTTTTAGGTTTGGTTCATTGTATAGCATGCCTACCTACAGCATACTATACCACACGAATGGTTGGTTGTTGAACCCTGTTGCACTGAGTTAGTCCGACAAGATACAATACTCCTCTTTCCTATTGGATGAGCGCACATTGTCCTCTAATCCAATGCTCGAAACACCACTCACAGTCCTAAATGCATACTAGCCTATAGTACCGCAATTCAGTTTTTAGGAATACAGCAAAAGCATTAAAACACAGACAATGCTAAAATCATTCAATGAGATATTATATATATATCTTGCTGATACTATTGTAAACGTTATAATAACAATAATACACTGTGATAACAATGAATTCAATTTTTATTTAGTAATAATATATCCAAATATTGTCTAGAAACACTTTATTTCGATTCCCCCTCAACCAGAAGTTATATATTATGACATAACACCATTTTTTGTGTGTGTTTACCAGTCTGTTTTCACTCTTAACAAAACCTTCATGTACTCTGCAATTTTTGCCGCTTCTGAAAATAAGCAGCAGGTGTCTGAATGCCAAATCGCTTTGGTGTGAAAAGATAGATTAGTAAGGTGGCCCCCAAGGTAAACTGAGGGAAATGTAATTTTTTTAGAAACTATATTAATAACTTAAACTTTTTTTATGCTGCTTACTTACAGTACAGAGTTTTAAGAAAACTTTAAAACATCGATAGTATTTAAAATTTTATAAACATAAAAAAATGTTAAGGGCTAATCTAGGAGAAAAAAATAATCATAGTGCAAATTAAACGGAAGAGTATTACTAGAATAATTTTCTTTTACCAACCGCACTTTTTAGCATGATCTACAAAATAAAGAACAAGTTAACTCTTTGCTCCTAATACGACTAGGATAGCGACGCTAAGATGGAAAATATCCATGAAATAAGGAGTAAACTGGTAGGAATTGAAATTATTCTTAAAACTTATACAAATGTAATGGGAAGTTTTATATGAGTGAATTGTGAGTTGCCTGTTATTTACTTCCAACTTCATGGAACTTCTTTCCCGCCTTTTATTCACTATTCCCTTGATACTTAAGTTCATTTCAATCTTTGAGAAGAACTCGAGTTCAAAACTCTTGCAAAAGTTTTAAAGTTGTATAAAAAGTTTTTTTTTCTCCCATAAAATGAGATGCATTTTAAGAGAACAGAACTGTCTGTTTTAACTTAGAAGTACAGTTTAAAAAGTAAATATCTAAGACGGATTTACTTTGCTTTTATCTTACATGAATAACTTTCAAGACGAGAAAATAAAATTGTTTTAAGATTAAATAAAAACAAATATTTACCATTTGGATTATTGTTGCAAATGGAAAATAGTCTTCCTCTTAGTGTCACACATAGTTTCCTCGCATCCTCGCATGTACAAAAATGGTTAATTGTCTCAAACTTTTCCTAAAGGCATCGCTCTTAGATTATTGTTAGTATATAGACTTTTTAAGTAATATTTAGTATTTAGATTATATTATTGTTAGTAGATATTTATTGGTCGCAGGGTATGTTAAAGATTCTTATCCCAGCACTTGCCTTGTATACTATGTATACACATTTTATCAGACATTGTTTATAGTAATAACTTAATCCGGCTCATTACACACGGTGTCTATTGTGTTTTTTATTCAACGAAGAATAATTATTTGTTAAAAAAAACGTAAAGTAATATGTATTTGTTTATATTTATTTGTGACAACCAACTGTCAATTGCTTGTTTTGTATATAATTTAGTGATTAATAAAAATGTGATTTAAGTGTTAATTTTATTTAACTTATTCTTATAAGTAAAGATTTATCAGTGGTGACGAAGTAAAAATTAATGAACAAGTAACAGCTACCATCATGGAACAAGAAATACGTAAGTTCTAAAAGAACAGACCTACTATTAAGGCACAATTTAATAGACTAAAAACATAACTAGATACAAAGTTAACCTGGCCCCTAGGGGAGTTAGAGATCAGATTGAACAAATCAAAAGAGTATTGAACAAATATGATAAAGTACAAGATTCTATTGATGACTTAACTGAGAGCGCTATGCCAACAGAAAGAGAATATAGAAATAAAGTGGAAGATCATTATATCGAATGAAGAAAAACTTCAGAACAAAGTAACGCCGATTTTTATTATCAAGATTTCCGACAGAACAAAGCAAAGATAACTACAAAGTCGACCCTGCAGTATTTTGTATGAAACAAATAGAGACATTACCTGTAGATAAAGAAAGAATAAAAAAGAAACAGCGACGTACAGTACAGCACTTTAAAACCTACTGTGGAAGCATTGAATGATGGAAGAAGTTTAAAACCTGTAGGGTTAAATAACTATGAATACTCGTTACAATAAGGTTGTCTGTTCAAGGGAAGTAGAGTAGTAATACCTGCAAAGTTACAGAAAGAAGTGCTTGAAGAGCTTCACATGTTGGACACTTAAGTATTGTAAAGATGAAACTGGTGGGACGAAGCTACTGTTACTGGATGAACATGGACAAGGATATAGAAGAGATGGTGGAACCCAATTCAGGGGGAGAGATAATATGTATTTGTTTATGTTTATTTTGATAACCAACTGTCAATTGCTTGTTTTGTATATAATTCAGTGATTAATAAAAATTTGATTTAAATGTTAATTTTATCTAACTTATTCTTATAAGTAAAGATTTATCAGTATTCTTATAAGTAAAGATTTATTTTAAATCAAATTATAATGATCATTTACTACGGGAAACAGACAGTGAAAAATACATTCCCGCGCCGGGATTTGACCCACGGGTCTCCTGTATTTTCGGGACTAGTTATCGATTACGGCAGTTAAAAATCATTCTCCTGCGTAGCTTAGTTGGCCAGAGCATCTGTACTGGAAATACAGGAGACCCATGGTTCAAATCCCGGCGCAGGAGTGTATTTTTCACTGTCTGTTTCCCGTAGTAAATAATAATTATAATTTGATTTAAATTAAAATTTAAACTTTCCGTAGTATGAAAACTACCAAAAACTTAAAATTGAGTAAAGATTTATCAGTATTCTTATAAGTAAAGATGTATCATAAAGTGCTGATGAAGTAATTAATTCTGAGTGCATTTAGACATTATACTTCTATGAATAAACATTTATTAACTTTTACTCTATTCATATAGACATTATAATGGAGACATCACCTTAGAGTAGGTTAAATATTTAATATTAATCTTATCATAATAATTTGAGTAGATGAAGCAAAAATCAGTTATTTATTTCCTATCACTTATATTGAATTAATTGCTTCCCCTTCAATATTTAACAACTGTATAAATGTAAAGGTTTTTTTTTTATAGTATTTATAGAATTGTACATTAAATTAATAAAAGTTAATTTAATAAAGGAAACGTTAAATAAATTCATAAATAAAAAAAAAAATTAATGAGAAAAAATATCAAAAAATCAAAAATAGTTTTTTATTCGTATTTTATTATAATAAAGAAGATTATTTCCTTTTGGCCTATATTAATTCGAGCAAGATAAAGGGAGTTAAGGGTGGAAAGAATCTGAAAATTGAATTTTTAAGGTCTAAAAAAAAGAAACGAAAATCTGTCCTTAAAGATTATTGTAAAAAGGCGCCCTGAAGGGTTGCTAAGGAGAGGGCCATTCCTATAATGGATGCATTAGAGGAGAGAAGATTTCAACGGCGTGGGGTAGTCCGTGTGACGTAACAGCGCACCGTGCCTGCGTTCCCCTGGGACAGTCTCGGCCCTCGACTCTACCTAACGGTCTAAATATAAAAATACAGATGAAATAAAATATCCTTGGTGGACGGGTAACTTTGAGATAAAATCACTCTTAGGATAAAAAATCAAAACAAACTTTTTTACAATCCTAATATAAAAGAGAAAATTAGAATAAATAAAAAGTAAATAACGTAGATAATTTTAATAAACCAATGGAAATTTATTTATTTATTTTAATTTTATGAATTAATTTTCAAACTGTAAAATAGAATGATCTATTTTGATATTGAGATATTTTATAACCACCGTTGCAAAGATAAGCAAAAAGTAAATAGAAAGAAATTATATTGTATAAATTTTGGTCGCAAATTTTCTTCCTAGTAAAATTTTTTAATTAAAATAAAAGATAAATAAATAAATTAACATGCTCTTTTAATATAAAAACTATTCGGGTACAAGGTGTACTAATAATAATAATGTATCCCATAGATATTTGTTTTACCTTTTAGATATTATGCAGTGGCTTGTTAGTATAATTCTGTCAATAAGGGCCTATAAGTTGTGTTTTAGACTGTTATTAGTTAGCCTTGATAAGTTTGTAGGTGGTATCTGTTAATTAGACCAGGCACATTGAATAACTTGAAGTGCAGTCCTGTCCGCAAGATTGTAACTTTTAGCTATAGAACTTCACACAACAAATAGATTTAACTGAACAAGCCTAAAACTCTAAAAACCTACTACTAGTGCATGATTTAAAACCTAGATATAGATTTTTAATTTATAATACAGTAAAATAATTATATTTTGTTTTATTATATTTTGTATGATTCATTATTTTTATCAATTCAATGTACACTACCAAAGGCAAATTTTACCCACTACGGGCGTAATTTAACACTGTTTAATTATGTAAACAGACTTAAAAGTGAATAGAAACTTCTACCTCTATTTTATTATTATTTTTTTTAATGCTTCTTCGTTTAAAAGCTAAATAAAAGTATTTTTAATTTTATTCTCTACAATATACACACACATTGCCTTTAGTTTCATTTTAATGACATAAGATTTCACTGTCTAAAACACACAAGCCCCTTTAGTACACTCTTTATGCTTGGTTAAATTGTTATTATACTTTTTTTTAAGTAGCCAATTTTAAAAGTTTCTACTTTCTAATTAAACTTGTACTTAGACAAAACTTAATTACTTAACGAGTTTATTATTTGAGCTTAGTACTTATTGCAATTGTGTACTCGTATATAGTTAGTGACGATATAGTTAGCTAGTCATAGCTTCCCGGGCAGGTTGATTAGGGACTAAAGTTAAGTTGAAGTGTAGGAATATATCTTGTTTTACTCAGCTCTTTCCACCAAGGAGTTCCCTCTCAGTACATTTGAAAACATCCAAACAGTAACGAAGTGAGTTTCCAGCTGTCAGGCGCAAGCAGGCTTTCTGGCTTTTCCCCGTTCCCCTTGAAATCTGCCCTAACTTTTAATGAACGCGTTTTGACACGCTTTGACGCTTTTCATCCGTGAGTAACAACAGGTTTGCAATTGTTTTGTTTGTTTCTTACCTTTCATGGTTAAATAACTTATCCGGCGAAGGCTACACTGTAAGCAACATACTCGTATTCTTTTATTTGGCGTGGCCTATGAGCTTTACCTAACGGCATTAGGGGGTCTATGTGTGCAGTGTCAGGGCTTTCTTTTGTGGGGTCATAAGGCATTACATTAATGCTTATGAATTATCCTTAAAATTTACATCTTATAAGGTTTTTACATTTAATAAGTTTTTGAGGCTAATTTTTACATTTTATTAATGATTATGATTCAAAAGAAACTATGAATTTATTATGGAATAAATACAACCGTTTTAATTTGATAAATAAAAAATTGCGTCAACCTTACAGTGTCCGGTAACACTTTTTCATTTCCTTACAACATAAAAACAATCAACATCTTCGTGTAGACCAACATTGAAGATTTTAGAATTAAAAATAACTCCATAATAAAATATAAATAGTAATTTCTTCGTTTTGTGTCAATAGGGGTTTTCTTAATTTGTGTCAAAAAGAAAATTACTTGAAGCAGCTTATATATCAAGTGGCCCTAACAAAATAAACTACAAAACTGATACTAAAGAATTGAACAAATTTTATTCAGGAATTTTTAAAACTCTGAAAATAAACTCAAAATTAACTGATAATTAACTGCAAAAGTCTATTTAAATCAAATTATAATTACTATTTACAACGGTAAGAGTTTAATTTTATAGTTGATATTTTGTAAATATGTCTTCAAATATATTTGTTAAATAAACGGGTATACTGTATACATTAAAACAGATTAAATTGTTTATTTATTTATTTTTTATTGGTAAAAGAATTATTCTAATTGGGAATTATGATTATTATTATTATTATTGTAAATGTATTTGTGTGTTTTCTGGTTTATTTTTATTAAATTTCACTTTTTATGGTATAAATTATAAACGAGTTTTTGTTTTAAAACATTTTTATGGCTGTAAAAATGTAATTTTACATATAATAGTAATTGATGTATTGTTCAAAGAATAATAATTGTAAATCTGGTTTAATTATGATTTAGTTATGATTGAAATTATTTATTATAATTAAATAATTAAATTTATTTCAGAAATTGGTCATAGACAGTTAAATTAAAAAATGATATAGCAAAAACTTAAAAGATTCGATTGAATTAGAACAGTATACTTTGTAAAAAGGAAACTTCTAATTGAACATGGGTAATAATTGAACATACATTACATTGCTGTATAAAAAGGTCTAATTGAACATACGTTACATTGCTGTATAAAAAGGTCAGTCATGGATCAGAACCTTTTGTGTAAAGTGACTCGCCTTTACATATTTATTTTATTTAATCTGGTTTAGATTTTTATTGGTGTGACTAATTACTTCGGAAGTAATAATTGTTTTTATAAAAAAAAGTTCATGTGACATCTTGCAACACTCCTGCATTTTAATTTATTCCTTTAAAAAAGTTTACCTTAAAGGTAATTATATTTTATTTGATATATATTGGTTATTAAATTGTTAACTAAATCTTTAAAATGGAAAAATGTTTATTGTAGTAAAAGGTTTATGTATGTCAAATTTTTGTATATTTATTTACCGGTTTGAAAATGTCCCAAAAAAGGGACGAAATATAACCATAATTTTTAAACCACATAAATGAATTAGTTCATTCTTTTTTAATTTGTATGAAAACCCCTATTCACACAAAACGAAGAAATTTTATTAAAAAAAGGGGACAACCAAAAAAAAAAAAAAAAAATAATAATAATAGAAAAAAAAAATGTAATCATTTTAATGCCATTCGTCCTTTCTGATTGCACTCAGGTTTAATAGGAAATATTAAATTAAAATTTAATTGAGAATCATATTAAAATACAGATTTAATTTAAGATCAAAGTCACTTAAATTTTTGTTGTACTCTACGGTTAAGAGTTACTGTAGGCCGTGTTTGTTTTGATGCAAAGTTATTATTATTTACTTGCTTATATATTACTATTTAACATAAAGCTATATTTCTACCAAATTTAACCAGAAGTGTAATAGTTTAATTTATTAAACATAATTGTTAATCAAATCAAGAAAATAATTATTTCATGAATCAACAGAATTGGATTTGAAATAATTTAAACCAAACTTATTAAAAGGGAGGGTAATCAAGGAGAATACAAATAATACTTTAATCAGAATTAAATCTAATTATTTCTATCTTTTGATTATAATTGTCTTTAACATCTATAAAGTCCCTGTTTTAATTCATTGTCATTATATATATATATATATATATATATATATATATATATATATATATATATATATATATATATATATATATATATATATATATCCTGGTGCCTGTCTAATTTCTCTGTTGGTCTCCCGCCTTCAATTATAATTTGATTTATATACGTGTATATTTTTAAATCCGAATTAATAAAGAGATATATTTTATATTTATCTTAGTTTTTCCATTTAATTAATCTAATTGTTTTATATAATTAATTAAACAAGTTCTATTTATTTTAGTGTGGATAGAAAACTCAAGAAGACTTTTTCTTTTACTCTTCAGTGTCTACGACAGGGTACTTAAGAGAAAAAAAATTGTTTTTTTGTTGGTTTTCGAGAAAAAAAAATCATTCTTTATAATAAGTAACTCGTGGCTTCTTCTTCCACTAAGAATGTGGTTTAGAATTATAAGATTTTTTTTTTTCTGGAATATTAGATTTTATTTCATAGTTTCATTAATATTATTATTATTATTATTATTTTTTTTTTTTTCGAACACTGTTATTTTCTTATGTTTCCTATTAGCCTATTATTTAATATGAAATTTGAAGGTAGTTTTCTCTTAGTCAAATGATTTCAAATATATATATATATATATATATATATATATATATATTATTTTAGTGGTTTCAGAAGCAGCAGGAGTTTGTATAAAGAATGACTTTTTTTCAAAATCCCAAAATTTAACTTAATTTTCCTTTTTGGTACTTTATAGTACGACACACTAAATGCCTTGGGTCTATTGAATAATGTAGTAAAATGATATTGGTTTCCTATCTAAAGGTGCTGCCCCTGCGGTTTAATGGTTTTCATTAAGCCGATGCTTTGTGGTTTTTTTTCCTTCTTCTTTTTTACCAAACTTTTTTCCCTTTAGCAGTTTACTTTACCAAGATTTCTTTTAGTTTGCTAATGGATTCAAGAGTAGGAAAAATCCTTCGGCCACTAGATAATTTGATTGGGAAAAATAAGCCAACAATTTTTTTTTTTCCAGAAATAAAGGGTGGTAAAGGGATTCCTTTTTTTTTACCAGGATCCTTCTTATTTTATTTTATCCAATAAGATATCTTCAATGAATTTACAAATAGATTACAATCAGAAAAAGGTGCTCTGAGTAAAACAGGAAACTTATTCCAAGGGAATATTGACAGTCAACTTTGTCCTTTTTTCCAATAATTGAAAAGAGGATGGTAATTAGTATTAAATTATTCATTCAATCATTGAATTTATATTAGAGTTTTAGAGTTTTTTCCCCCAATTTCATAAATTATTATCAAACAATGATTTTTCTGTGTTTTGTTCGTTGTTTTCAATGCAACGGACAAAATTAAATATATGTATAAAGAATTTCTACAAACTTTTTCTTCGTATCTCTGCCAAATACCTCAGGGATCGCTGACTTGATATTCGTTGATATTTAAGTATAAATTATTAATAACTATTTTAGTCCACAGGCCACCATAAGAAGTGAGTCGCTGATTGATAAAGTTTTCTTACCTTATGGAATCGCTTATTTATGCCTTGTCCACCGATGAATTGGGTATAAGGCAAGTGGGCGCTGGGCCATTTCTTTTTTGTTGACATGCCAAACTTGCCCTTCTGCGGAAACATTGAAAAGAGATAGATAAAGTTTTGATTTTCACAGGATCGTTTAATTAAAGTATTTAAAAAACAGTGGTAAAGGTGGCCACCGATAAGAGTGGGCCGTTTTTATTTCAACGTCCCCGCAAAGCGATATGTTTGGGGCGGTGGACACCCCAAACGGCCCACTCTTATCGGTGGCCACCTTTACCACTGTTTTTTAAATACTTTAATTAAACGATCCTGTGAAAATCAAAACTTTATCTATCTCTTTTCAATGTTCCCGCAGAAGGGCAAGTTTGGCATGTCAACAAAAAAGAAATGGCCCAGCGCCCAGTTGCCATATACCCAATTCATCGGTGGTCAAGGCATAAATATGCGATTCCATAAGGTAAGAAAACTTTATCAATCAGCGACTCACTTCTTATGGTGGCCTGTGGACTATTTATTAAAACTCATAATTACAAAGTATGAATGGTAAAATCTTCTAGTTAAACTTGTGTCAGGAGTTCTATGTATATACCAGTCACTTATCCATCAAATTGTCTATATGATGGAAATAGCTAAGAAGCCGAGGGTCTTCCGACATCTTAGGGGCTAGCTAATTAATTTTCCTCTTTGATTCTTGTGGTTCCTTGTTAGTTCTTATTTTCCTTTTTGGTTATTAATTTTAAAATAATTATTTTTATATCCCCTAGCGCCTCCCACATTCAAGTCCTTTGATTCAGATATAGTTCTACTCTTTACTCGGTTCAACATAGATAGTTACATAGTTGTAGAAATTTACATATCCATGGCTAAGAAGTGATACCACGTAACTACCAAAATTGTGATTTTGAGGTTTTCATTGTATTGGTCTTGGGAGACTTGTCTGCAAGTAAATGCGAGATCTCGTAAGTGGAAAAATAAATCCTTCACATTGAAAATGGGCAGTCGTGACATCTTGTATCCGATTCGCAAACTATTTGTTATGTGGTAGTGTGTAACTACACATCGTATGTGTTTCTAATGTATGTGTTTTGGTGAAGGATAGTTGTGACCCTCATAAGTGAGCTACTAATTCGTAAGTGAGACCTCGTATGTGTTCACTTTATTAAAGATGTGACATAATGAGAACTCGTAACTACATTATTTTATGAACTGTTATAATTTGACAATTACCAATGTTTCAGAAGGGTTACATGTTATACAAATGTTTAAAACACTCAAAAAAACTTAGTCAGTTAAAGAAAATTTATTTGTTTAAATTGTTGTTTATTCCTCCTGTAACCCTGACCTTTTGAAGATACGAGGTATCACTTCTTAGCCATCGATATCCTATATCGAAATGCTGGTAGTTAAATTATTACACAAATTATACGTGCAAAATTGAAATCAAATGGAACTGGGCCTGTTCTATCCTTTGCTTGTACTCATTATTAATATTATTTTGTTTTTCCTGCAACCAGTTCCACATGACCTTAATCCAGAGGTTTCTTTTGTCGTATCCGTACTCTAAATTTTGCCCTATTTCCTCTCCTCTCTCATGCCAAACTCTAAACCATAATAACTTTTTATCGGATATAGCCCGGGCTAGTTGGAACGGCAATCTGTCCTCTCCCATATTGAATATTCTTTCCAGGTACTTTATGTTCATTTGCATTGTATAAAAGTGTATGGGCAGCAAACCTGTTTCTCTGTAGATTACATAGTTAGGGGTATTGTACGGCAATTTCAAACTCTTTTTAATGAAAAACCGCAATAACTTCTCAACGGGTTCGTACATCTCGTACCCCCATACTTGAGCAGCATAACAAAGTACAGATCTTGCGACACTGTTGAATACCTTATGTTTGGTTGCGAAGTTAATATCTTGGTGACACACAATATTTCTCCAGATTTTGTTAACTATATATTTAGAGGAATTTAGTTTAGTATAGAGATGCTGATTGAAGTTGAGGTTAGTATTTATCTCGAGCCCGAGATACTTATAACTTTTTACAACCTCAATGTCCTCATCTCCGAATTTCCACCTCTCCACACTTCTCTGCTTGCCACCATTTTTAAAAATCATAATTTTTGATTTTTCTAAATTTACATTTAGACTCCACTTATTGCAATACCCCTCCAACCTAATAATCATCTGCCTTAAAACCTGCACATCTTCACTAAATAACACGATGTCGTCTGCATATAGGAGCATTCTGATTTCGATGTTATCCACCTTTACACCTCCACCTATATCATCTACTAAATCATTCATATAAAGGTTGAACATGATACAGCTTAGCAAACAGCCCTGTCTCAAACCGTTTTTAGTTTCAAAACTAGTTGACACGAAATCTTTGCACCATACACCTGCCGAGGTATTTACATACATATTTCTTAATAATTTCAGCATTTTGTAGGAGATACCCAGCTGGCTCAGCTTGTAGTAAAGACTTTCTCGATTTATTGAATCGTAAGCTGCTTTGAAATCCACGAAGAAACAGTAAAGCCTCCTCTTTTCTTTCCGAAAAATACTGACAATACTGATTAAATTAAACAAATTATCAGTAGTTGCATAACCCTTTCTAAAACCAGCTTGATGCTCAACTATCAATTTCAATTCATCCGCCCATTTAACTATTCTTTGATATATCAAGGAAGAAAACAACTTGGCGACAGCATTTATAAATGATATACCTCGATAGTTTTGTACTTGGTCTAAATCGCCCTTCTTATAGATCGGATAAATAATAGAATATTTATAATTTTTCGGCACGACGCCCAAATTGAAAATTATATTAAAATGTGCTAGAAGTCTTTCCAACAAAAGAGGAGTAGCATTTTTATAAAATTCCACCGGGACCCTATCGGCACCCGGCGCTTTATTATCTTTGGCCAACTCTAACGCCTGCTCCAGATCCTCCATACTGAAATCATTATCTAGTAGATCACTGTAATAACACGGAATCGCGTAATGTATTGTTTGACTTTGGATGATAGGGTTCAATAAATCTTGAAAGTACCCCCTCCATTCATCAGCATCGATTAGACTAGTTGTAATAAACTTTGTACTTTTAAATTTGTCTACGCTTTGCCAAAATATTTTGGAATCTTTTTGATTTGATAAGGCTCTCACCGCCGAACTGTAGTACTCGTTTTCCCTATTCTTACAAAACTGTTTGTAGTTTTTAACCGCCTCACGGTAAAGGTTCTTGGTATAATAATTATTGTTTTTCCTATACAATTTTAACAATACAAACATTTTATCCCTTTTATTTTTACACTGCCAATCATACCAAGGTTGTTTGAACAAATCTTTTTTAACCATCGGTATTATATGTGAACTTTCTTTTATTGAATTTATAATATTATTTAAATCCTTGTCTACATCGCCAAGTATCTCCCATTTTGCAACTTTATCGTCTAGGTTTTTCTTGTAATTCTCAATGTTTTGTATTTTCCATTCTAATTTCGGCAGTAAAGGTAAGTACAATACATCTGTTTTCTTCGCCCTGATTCTCAAATTAAGTGTAACTGTAATGGGCATGTGATCGGAGAATACTTGCATGTCCACTTTCATGTCTACCACTAAACCGGCCAACTCATTACTGATGCACGCAATATCATTTACAGAATTTCCTTGTCCTCCAATAAACGTTAACTCACCCGCTTCATCACCTTGCGTTCTGCCATTCAAAATTATCAGATCGTTGTCAGCACAAAATTCCAAGAAATCCTTTCCTTTTTTATCGACTTTTTTATCCTTAGATATTCTTGTAGTTTTTAGTTTACCTAAATCATCCGACAATTCCTCACTCAAAATTTGCCCCTCCCCAATTCTCACATTCATATCTCCAATTACTAAAATTTTATTTATTTCACCTTCATTAAAGAAATTAGTAAGGTTTCCAAAATCGCTCTGCCACTGGGAGCAGTTTAAGTATGTCGGGCATATTGTTAAGCAGACCTTATTCATATTGTCCTTGATTTCCACTAGCTTAAAACATCCAACATGTCTGAACTTACAATCTTGATAGTAAATAGATGTTTTATTGAGCCCAATGGCACAGCCTCCACTTGGTCGGCCGAACCGACTCACCTTTGTTGCTGGTATCCAGGAAAATTTAAATTGATTTAGTAGCACCCCTCCTACATTTACAATTTCCTCCTCTAACAGATGTGTCTCAATAAGTATTACAATATCGAAATCAATCAAATATTTGATTAACTCTACATTATTTTTCTTAGATTTATAGCCATTAATATTGTAAGATATTACTTCTAAATATGTTTCAGCTTCATTTTCATTTTGCAATAGATGCTCATTACTCATTTTACATTTACTTATTATATTATAGCAATTTGGTCTTATTCCTTCTTTTAAATTATTATTTGTAAATATTCTTTCCTCTGTTGATTGGTGACTAGTGTTACTGGCTGGTTGGGTCACGTGTTTCGATTGCAGATTGCTGTTCCCCTTCTGGTCCTTTAGTCACATATTTGTATTTGGGCTGCTCTCCTTCTCTAATGTGGAGGTGTCTCCACCACATCCTGTAGTTGTACTGTTAAGTATCGATAGTGTGTTTTCCATTCCTATTCCCGTTAGCTCACTTAATTTCCTTGATCCGCCTTCTCTTTTCCACATTATTTCACCACTTTGTGACAATCTAAATTTTTCTTGCTCTACAATCAAGAAATCGTGACGTACCAATATTTTGAGTCTGCTATTCTCTTTAAGTAAAGCTTTACGCAGGTTAAATAGGATTTTCCTTCTCATTTGGGTGTTGCTATTGTAATCCCGATGCACTATAAACCCTGTACCTTTTAGTTTAGAACAATTTTTTAAAATATTGGCCAAGTCAGAACTATCTCTAAACTTAGCAAGTAATGGGCGGCATTTAGAATTTAGTGGTTTTCCAATCGGGTACACCTTACTAAGATTAACATCTCTGCAGTCTAACACATTAGCACAGAATTCCCTAATCACTTCTATCAGATTATCCACCCCGTTATATTGGAGTCCTCGAAATATTAAATTAGTTTCTCGCAGCGCATTGTCAAACTCATCCAACCTGTTATTTGTATCCATAACTTGTTGCCGTAGTATTTCCATATCATTTTTAAGTGCAGTATTCTCTTGCTTTAGAGTCTCTATTTCATTCATTACCTCCGATTTAAACTGATTGAGGTCTTCTTTCGAGGCCAATTTCAGCTCATTTACCGCCGATTTAATTAAGTCGCACAAGTCCGAGGCAACCATGTCGCCTACTTTAGCCATGCTAGTTTTAGCAAACTTTTTCCCAGGTGAAAAACTAGCTTGACTGGTAGAATCCAGGGGTCTTTTTGTTCTAGCGTTATCAAATAGATCCTTAATTGATTGTGACATTGAAAGACTCAAATTAGCTATACAAACTTAAAATATGCTGTTTAAAGAAATTGTTATTATTATTGTATTATGTATTTCTTTACTATAAACTATTAATAATTGTTTTGTTTTTTTCTTACTACAATCCTACCACAGTTTTTGGATTATTTTATTATTATAGAAATTACTATTATAAAATTATTATTATTTTCCAATAAAATCTATTTACTAATAATGAATTATCTATTTCCAATAAAGATTACTTTAGTACTTATTACAATTATTATTATTTGATAGATATATGCTATTTACATTTAAATTATTTTAAGCGTTAGATACATACATCGAAATATTCTGCAATATGATATTAAATTTAATGTAAAAAGTCATATGGCTTAGGCGAGAATTGAACTCATGATGTACCAGGGTGTTTGGCTTCTACTCGGTTTCGTGTGAGAGTATTAAGCGCGTTGACCACTACGCTACCGAGGAGATGTCCTGTGACGGGTCGAACTCCTAAATCAGTTTCACCGAACTATTTTTTTATACTGATAAGCGTTCAAATTTATGGGTTAAAATAACCTGACACATATTCTTTACTGAAAATTACTAAATATTTATAGATTCCGCTTATTTAACTTTACTACTCACAGTTTTTTGGGTCCTGTTTCATTTGCGATTAACAGATTTTTGAATCAATTCTTGTAGATAACATATTTTTTAAGCGTATGATTTCAGCACGTTCTTAACTTTAGTGTCAATTTTCTCAGCTTATAACGATGACTTTTTACCTGTAACACTTTCACTATAAGAAAAAACTATAATAATAAAAATAAGCACAAAACATTTGCTAAAACTTAAAAATAACTTTTGATTTTTGAAAGAAAAAGAGCAGTACGATCTGCACTCTATGCATATAGTGTAACCTCCCCAAATTGGCATGTATGTGTCATGTACCTGCCCACATATTTTAAAAATATATCGACTTAAATAAAGTATTTTTCAAAACAATTAGGGTAAAAAAACTTAAGGGTTAATTTTTTTAGACACCGTGAGGGGGGTATCATGTGAAAGGGTACGTGGAGCTGATTACAAAAATATATAATTCTTTGGTTTTAACTTTGATAGGGCGAGCGTAGGCAAGTTTGAAGTGGGTGTGAATAGTGTCCCCCATTCTATCTCGCTTATGTGAAGTGCAAAAAATCCAAAAAAATTCCTAAACATTTTTCGACCAAAAGTAAAGATACCACTTTTTGGAAATTTCGAAAAAAAAAAAATTATTTTATTTTTATTGTCAAAATACTTTTTTTATAATCATGGTCTTTTCGATGTATTTATATGGTTGTAGTCCGGTTCAGTGGCAACAAAATACTTTATAAGAAGTTTGTTTATGGGTTTTGAGAATATCAGACCCATAGGATAGTTCAAAGTAAGCTTTTTAGTATTTTAAAAACACCATCAATAGGGTGCTACTTAAACTATACAGGGTTGCCTACGGACCCTCGCTGTGTGCTGACTAGCACACACTTGACCTGTTTATTTTTTAATCACTAAATAAGATAACATTATCAAAGTTACCTCAACAGTTACACAAACAAATTTGAAAAAAAATCCTTTTTTTAAGTATTCATAGAAGAAGGCTAAATGTCATTATACCAATTAATGGTAATTCATTAATTGTTTTTGCTGTTTCTTTTACGTCCGGATCAAAACATTTGTAGGATATTATAGGAGGGTTGTTTCGGCCAATTTACTCATCTAGATGTGATCATCAGTGTGAAACATGTCTCGCCTCTCTGGGATTCGAACTCACCAGATATGTGCTGTTAAGACTAAGACCTACTTGAGCGAGATAATAATCTATTAATTATTTAATTTTTCACTTATTTTACGGTTGAGATTCTTTCATTGATTCGATGATTTGTTTTAATAAGTTAATATTTTTAACAATCCGGAGTCGCGTCTTAACTTTTCTGTTCGATTTATCATTAGAACAGAAAAGTTCTGTTCTATTTCTCTTGTATGTGAGTATACATTTTAGGTCTATGCTCATATTATATTATTTTATTGACATTTTCATGTCTTGGCTATGCCACATAAACTCGAAAAGCGTTACCAAAAAACCGGCCCCAAAAAGCGTTACACACGTATCAGGAGGTTAGCAAGATGTAGAAGGTAAGTGGGATCAAGCCTTGTCCGCTGTCGCTAGGGCGTCCCCTCCCCAAGCGACTCTAAATCGCGGTACACTGTACTAGGAGAATTGAAAAAGGTAGGAGCTAACTGCACTCGTTTAAATCGCCGCTTAACTCGCTGCTTAGAGGTCGGCTGAGTTAAGATTGCTTCGTTCTAGGTCACCCTCTCCTCCATCCCTATCACACTCTACTTTAACTTTCAACCCTGACCATCATTCTGTTTGGCCCTTAGCCCTATAATACTCTTGATAATACTCTACTACTACCCCCCCCCCCCCCCTCCTCAACTACACGTTCTGTTCTAATCTCTGATTTGCATCGGACAAACGCCATAACACTTAGTATTTTATTCCTAATAAACTTACATACATAAATTTTTTCTTTACTTTATAATTTTTTATTTTTGTTATACTATAATGTTTGCATTTATTATAAAAATATGGGTGAAGAAGCTAAAAGATTACTTCTTAATAATCTGGATAAAAAGAAAAGTACTTTCTTTCATCGTGCACAACATAATATGTTCGAATACATTTCTAATTTACAAACGAAAGAATCTGCATGGTCGATTTTTTTACATTTTCATGTCTTTATTTTGGCACATAAACTCGAAAAGCGTTACCAAAAGACGACACCAAAAAGCGTTACATGAAAATGTCTCACTGTCTTGCAGACTCGTATGCAAGCATTTTGTTGTTTTTAGCCTTGCTTAATCAAATGCTTTTAGAGTTTCATCAGTTAATTAAAATACAATTGTTTTTAGTATTATTTTGCGGTATTTTTAAAATTTCCGTATGTTCCAATTTTTTTTAAACAAAAGAAATATTTTAGCTCATATATTTTTCTAAATGATATCAAATAAATAAACATAAGGTGCCTCCTTTATATTGAAAGATAAATTACTACTTTCATTCTACGTAATATCTTAATGAAAGACATAACTCTGAAGGTTTTTTTTTTTCAATTAAATTATCTTGAGGTCGAAGGATTATTCCTGCCTCCAAATCCATTAGTAAGCTAAGAGAGCCCTTTGGAAAATGGACTGCTGGGGGAACTGTCTGGCGAAAAACCCTTGATCGGCTTAGTAAAAATCATTAAAGCAGGGTGGCCACCTTCTAATACCATTTCCAATAGTTATATCTGGACTTTCAATCCGACTTGTGGGTTTTCAAAAATAAGATGTTAGAAACTATATTATTTTATTATTTGTATTAAAGCTAAATCAAATGTATTTAATCAAAGAATACTGTTTTAAATCTCGATGGCAGTAAAATTTAACAAATGCTATTTTATTTTTAACTAGATAAAACTTTTAATTTACAAACCTGAGAAAGTGTAAGATTATATATATATATATATATATATATATATATATATATATATATATATATATATATATATATATATATATATATATATATATATATATATAGCGTTCCTTTACGTATTTTTTTTTTATCTCACTACTGTACCAAATTTATGTTTGTATAATAAAATGAACTGCCAATTAGTGTGGCACATAGCTTCCTTGCATCTTATCACGTACTTTATTGGCTTTTACATGCCATTATTGTTTAATTTATTTAATTGTTTTTTTTTATGTCCATTTTTTATATTTTTACATGAATTAAAGTATCAATTAAGTAATAGTGAAAGAGCGCAGACACTTAAAATTAATCTGGTGTTTTCTATGGCCTATTTTCGACAAACCATCCAAATTTCTTAAAAATCAGATGAGTACTTTTGAAGATGTCAAGGCTCTACCGCACTTAAAAGTTAAAAAAACAATCAAATGAAAATTTTATTGGTTATAAGCAAGATATCCAAAATCTAAGTACAGGCTTCGTCTTAATTTTAATTCTGCACAATTTGGGCCCTTTTTCAATTCCCACAGTAAATACTACAACTATTTCAATACGAGTTTTATCGTTGTATTGAAATGACACCTGTACTATTTATCATAGGAAGTTGAAATTGAGCAGAATTAATATTGGGAATGATGCCTGACTTAGATTTTGATATCATCGGTCCGAGACAACTCAGACTAACTTTCACATATAATCTCAGCCCCAGATCCTAAAAAACATGAATGTATTGTTATATTTACAAACGGAGAGGTGTTTCGATTTGCTACCTGTTACTGTGAACAAACCTTTAGCAGGGTTACTATAGAACCTTCCCATCCGGCACTACCCTCTACTCCAATCATTCTTTTAAACAATAAACTCATCATGATTAACTATTAATTTGCTTAATATTAAATATGCATGTTAATGTTATGCTTCTGTTAATGTTATATTATTCTAAATGGATTCAACAGGTGGTTTTTACTTTTTGTTTTCGATTTTCAACAAAATCAGATTTATTTTCATCAATATCTCGGAAACTAGATTTATCCCGGGAAAACGGCTTATATTGTTTGATTCGAATTTATAAGGACCACATTTTAGATTTTTTTTTTTTATCAAAATTGTCGGAACCGTTTTCGAGAAAAAAATTTTTCACGTTTTTTCAGAGTATTTGGGGGGTAGCGCCCCCCAAATTTGGGTCTAAGATTTATCTCTCGATTTCGCCTCAGGGTATGATTTTTCTGAACATGTATGCCAAATTTCGTCAACATTTTAGTTTAGGCCCTACGCGCTGTGCAAAACGTTTAGGCTCTACGCGCCTTCACAGACGACTGACTACTGACAGACTTTTTTTAAAACCACTTTTTTGAACTCATGGGACCTCAAAACGTGTAAATCCATAAAAATCTCAAAATCTTATATGGAGCCTACAATTGGCTAATTATGACCGACCATACATATTTTATTAAAATCGGACGTGTAGCTTTTAAGATATGTTGGTTCGCAAAAATTAAGCGAAAAACAGACACGGAACCAAGAATGTTCCCTGATATCTGAAACGGATTTCTGTCTTGAAATTTTTCAAATCGGAGACAAAATATTTTTGTTCGTCAAACTATAACATCCGTTACCTTCGGTAAGCTCGGAAGCAAAATAATTATAAATATTTTAGACTGATAAAAAGCCTTCGGACCTAAACATAATTAGACAGTTCATTAAAAATTTGGATTTAAATAAATACATAGAAATAAGGTAATGAAGTATCATACTTTAATTTAAATATTATAAACTATGTAAAATTTTAATTTTAAGATTTGGAGTTAAAAATGAATTTAAGGAATCTTAGCGGGCTCTAAAGACGTAGACCACTTAAATGGTCTGTATATGTCACTAAATTGAGCTAAACACGGCTTCGTCCTGCATGCCGGTACCGTGCTGGTGGTTCCACTTCTAATACCCACTTGATAAACCACCAGTGTAAAATATGTCTTACCTCCCTGGTACTTGAACCATAGCCATCAGGACAATGGAAAATGGCCTAGGTTTTAGGCGAGAGTTTGTGAGTACGTTGTCCACTCAGCTACACCCATTTCTTCAATATTAGTAGTTTTATTCTTTCCGAGCTTTAACCGACCAAATACTAATCTGAGTCTAAGTTTTTAGAATTAATATTCTTCTGACGAGTTATTATAAGTTTAAACTTCTAATCTTTAAAGGCAGACTCAAAATACGTGATCCTTGGTTATATAAAAATTTCCTTTAAATTTTTTATAATACGACATTTTGTTTCACACATAGACCCTATAAATATAGCTAGTGGTTAGATCAGTAGTCAAAATAGCAGAGTGGATCACTTCAAGAAAAGGTTTAAAATAATTACTTGATCGGTTTAAAAAAAAAATTACCGGTTTTGTATATAAAAACCCAAAATACACCATAGATAAATTTAGTTGATCATCTCACTTCACTGAAAATAGTTACTTTTTCTCGCTTTTAGATTAATTCACTGTTATTAAATGAACGTGGTCATGAATAGATTTAGAGTATTAATAATGTTTAGCTCCATCCAGCTGATGAAAGTTTGTTACTATATAAATAATTTAACTTTTTTTATAACTTCGATTAATTTAAGATAGAATGCTTTAAATATTTATGATTTTTGATTATAATTCAACTATCTTGATTAAGCGTTTTATTATATTTCCTTAATTTTATTTAAAACCCGACTAGTTAGATTTAATAGGCAGATCCACCGCAGAAGGTTTTAAAGTCAGGTGAAGTAGTCTTTTCTAGTTAATGATTTTCATTAACCCGATCAAGGGTTTTTCACCAAACAGTTTTTTCCATCGGTTTATTTTCCCAAGGGCTCTCTGAGCTTGCTAATGGATTCAATGGCAGGAAGAATCCTTCGACCACAGAATAATTTGATTGGAAAAAACGACCCAGAATTTTATTCCTTACCTGAAGGAATATGGAATAGACTGGAAAAACGATTCCGTTATCTTTTAACCAGGATACTACTACCTTTTTTATTCGTCCTTAAGGATATCATCGATGAATACTTATGAGATTAAGAACAAGGAGAAAATAAAAATGTCCTCATTGAGTAGGATAAGAGAAGGGTTGCTATGAATATTGATTTTGACTTTTTTCGTCCACCATTAAGATTCAATGAAGAGGGTAAAACCTTCATCTAAAGCCACAAAATTACAACTGAAATACCAAATATACACTTCTGTATTAGAACTATTGAATAGAAAAATATTAAATGAAAACAAATATAGGGAACTTGATTAAAAATTGTTTGAACGAGGGATAGTAATTAAGAAGTTTCAAAAAATTATTCTTGTATTGTTTAACACACAGAAAGATTAGATGTTGGAAAGTCTTCCGGGGTAAATTCTAATTTCCGATATAATAGCATATACTCATAAGTATATACAAGGGACATAATATAATCTCATCAAACGTTTGTCTGATATATATTTATTCTATAGTTTACGCTAATGAATTAATTATCGTAAATTATCGACTATAACAATATAATTAGATTAATTAATAATAAAAAAAAATTATAATTTTTATTTTTTATTTTTTTTTTCTTGATTTATTTATATTTTTTATTTATTTATTTTAATTAATTTAATTTAATCGTGTTGTGATTTTACATGATCCCTTGTATATTTACGAGTTTGGACTATTATTTCGAATAATGGAGTGTACCTTAGAAAACTTTTCTCACACAGTTTGATTATTGCCTACAAAGAGTATGTTATTAATTATAATCTTGATTATTGTATTAGGTACAAAGTAAAATAATTAAAGAAGTAAACATATTTCTCTGTTGTAAAGAAGTGGTTCTTAAACCCGGATATCCGTTTTCAATTCTCGGCGATGGGTTACATTTTTATTAGTCTTTCTCGCGTATTTATTAATTTGAAATGTTTTGAAAAATATCAGTTCGACACACTCTAATATAACTTACTCTATTACGTAGTAAGGATATGTTTATATCCAACAATAATATATTTAATTGAATCTATTTATTTTTGAACACATTGAAAAGGCGCACGTAGCAGGCAACGCTAGGTTTACAAGAAAATCAATGTAAAATTATAAAATAAAATTACATCTACCTTAAACTTCACTAAAATAAGGTGTTAAATAATGTGTTTTATACAAAAATAAATATAAAATATACAAGGTGCGTCGAAGCCGCCACGCATTCAAAAAGCATTTAAGTAAATGTTTACACTTCGTTTTAGATTTTCAGCAACATCAAATTTATTTCATCAACATCTTCAAGACTAAATTTTTCCCGGGAAAAGGGCTTATATTGTTGAATTCGTCTATAAATTGAATACAAAATAGAATTTATTAATCGAAATTGTCAGAACCGTTTTTTGTGATTTTATTTTTTCATGTTATCGAGTTTTTGGGGGGGATAATTCCCCAGAATTTAGAGCTAAAATTTATTACTCGATATTATCTTGGGGAATGATTTTTATGAACATGCAATTTCATCGAAATCGGTCCAGTCGTTTAAGCTACTCGTCGCTGCAATGACTAAAGACGACAGGTGACAGACAGCCTCTATACATTCTACGTTTATGAGATAGTGCAGAAGAGCGTCTGTATATGATATGGATATTATACTTACCTAATATCAGAAATGAATATGTTTAAAAGAATTGAGAGTGTGTAAAATATTTTTCCAGTTTTCCAGACTGACAAAACCTATAGAAAAGAATAAAGCTGAAGTTGTAAGAGAGTAAATAATTCAAGAATAAAAAGAATATGCAATAAGTTTGGTAGTACAAAAAGCAAAGGCGATACAAGTATACATACGTAAAGTAAGTATAAATTATTATTGTAAAAGAAAAGAAAGTATATAAAGATGGATTCTCTATGAACAGAATAGTAGGTTTAAATGACAAAAGATGGAATCATACGAGAGAGAAAATGAAGAAATACTAGGAGTCATAACAGATTTATAGAAGCAGTTGTATAAAGCAGAGAACCAACAATGGAGAACAATATTGCAAAATATACATTCTATACAAGCAAGCTTGCTGTCATACTACTATAGTTATTATATTCTGATTTTAAATGAAGATAGAACTAATCCTATCTTAAAGCTAAGACCAAGAACAGCTTTGATAAATGATTTTGTCAACTAATAATTTGAAAAAGTAGTTATTCGCTTTAATATAATAATTTAATTTATTCACGAAAGTACGCAAAATTCCTTCAAATAATTTTTATTCCGTAAATTTAAACTGGAAAATTCATGATTTCGAAATCAGGCTTTCTTTTTCTAGAGATATATCCCGATACCTGTATTCTTTGAAATAGTAAGAAACCATGCAGTGCATGTATCCAAATTTTAACAATGTCCAGTTAATAAGTTAATCAAAATTACATATTATTATATTTTAATATTCTTATCCCGCGACAAGAAAAATTCCTTTTTTTAAATTTTTAATTATCATTGTTATTATAGTCTAAGAAAATCTTGTTAATTGATATTATTATGATGTTAATAAATGATACTTATTTCTAGTTATATTTATTATCTTTGAATCCTCAGAAAATATAAGTATAGTTCATATATATATTACCTGTGTTAGTATTATGGCTCATTGTTTTTCCAGTTTTTAAAAATATTAAAGGTTTCTAGTAGTTATACTACGCTTTTGTGTATTAACTTTATATTCTAGAACACACACACACACAGGGTGGCCCAAAAGTCTCCAAACGAGGAGACCTTTTTAAGGAACTTGTACTACTCTAATCTGAATCCTTGTATTCTGTTTACTTCCTCATTGTTCAAGGCATATATACAATATACAGGGTGGTCCAACCCCCCCCCCCCCCCTCTTAACTTTTGAATGGTTTGAGATAAATTAATGAAACTTGGGGGATCCGTACCATGTTTGGGCAAGTTTGCTTTCATGCAATCGCGCTCTAGGGGCAACCACCCACTTTCCTGGCCACCCAAATTGGAGTGTATATTTTTGGTAGCATATTTGGATTCTACGGTGAAAAATAATAAAATTTTACTTCTAATTTTTTTATCTATCTCCAACATTTTGCCCCCTATATGGGGCAAAAGTATGAAAATGTTAGATTTCAGCACCTGGGTTGCCCCTAGTGCGCGATTGCATGAAAAAAACTTTACTTTACATGGTACGGACCTCCCCCCCCCCCCCAAAGTTTCATTAATTTATCTTGAACCGTTCAAAAGTTATGAGGAAGGGGGGGGGGGGGGGGGGAGACTTTTGGACCACCCTGTATATACAAACTATAATTATATTTTCATAATTATAGACTTCATTCAATTCTATTTTCAAAGGTATCATTTATTAAAATCATAATTATATAAATGAACAAAGATATAGATTGCAATTAATCATATTAAATTAATCAGATTCAAGCTGTTGATTTAATAATCAATAGGTATACTTTTTAAGTATCATTACTTATTTATATATTTATTAGGAACTGTTAGTAATTGTTAATTTATTATTACATACATACATGTTTATTGCAGAAATAAATATGACAGGAGAGGACCTTATAAAAGGGTCGAAACGTCTAATGATATTAATAAATTAATTGTTATTAATATTACACCGAACTATACATAAATTTACTAAATTACCTCGATTACTGTTGTTAATTCAATGCTTTAAAAAGTTTTATTAAAGTAAGGAACCTAATATGTTTTAGCAAATTTATAACGGAGGAATGGTCCAGTTAATGTTGGACTCTATGGGTATAAAAGGTTTTGCGATATAGCTTAAGTAATCTTTATAACACTAAATAACTATAAAAGATTGTACTGTACTATATTTGGGTCCTTTGTGTAGCAGTAAGTTACACGGTGACTCTTTATTTAGTGTCTTCTATTGTGTGTGGGAACAGCAATTTAAATTGTGTTAAATTGCTGTTGTATTAGAACCTGTGTCGTTATGCTACAATATTTAACCCTTCGAATGTTTTGCTTTTAAAAAAGTATACTAGCTCAACGATGACAGAATTTTATTTTTTCCTCTATCTCAACAGAATGAACTTACAATCAGTCAGGCTAGATTAGATCCAAACATTTCAAAATTTTCAAAGTAATTAAACCAGCGTAACAGCTAACCCGATTTTTAATGAAATCTTTTGGCGAAATTTAACTAATATTCAATCACTAATTTTTATTTATATTGGCGCCAATCAACAATAATTATAACTTGGAGAATCAGGACACCTAATTAATGTAGATTTCTCTTCTTTGGAGCAATATGGTTGATTAAATATGTATTTGATTGCAACTATAATTTTCATTAGGATTACCTATTAGAGGATAATAAGTAGAGGACACCCCTGACCAGTCGGAGGAAGAGTTTTTTTTATATTTACGTTTGAGTGGTGAGAGGCTTAAAGTTCTAGGCTTATTACTCTGTTGTTAATCAAAAATTGATAGCGGATTGGCCTGATAGGTTAGAAGGAAGCTCTTAGGGTTTGACTGAATGAAAAGGCTTAATTACCACCTGTACCAAAGCTCTTAATTCTCCAGCCCCTGTCCTTTGGAAAGCCGTCTTGGCATTTTGGATAAATAGCTTACAGTTCCTCTTTAATCAGCTTCACCAGTTCCAATCGACGAAAGCGTACTAATTTGATATTCAGGCTAATTTTTACAGAGCATAACTACTTTTGATAAAACTCTATCGAGGTAGAGAGAAAACGCTACTTACTGGTGCTATAGCAGATTTCTAGAATTATGATTAACATATCGTGAATTGCCTCTTCGATTTAATAGAATAATCTTTAACTTCAAAGCTTCGAATTATGTATCGAATCTGTACTAGATTTAAAGTAATGGAGGTTTTATTGTTAAGTCGCTCAAGGTGTTTAGTCTGAGAGTTTCTTACGTCAACCTCGCACTATTCCAGAGTCCATTAATCACAAAACCTACTCCAGCCCCTTTTAACACTATCTCCTAGCGCCGTGAAAAAAGGTCTTAGGAAATGATGTAGCTTTTTATACGACCTTGGTGTATTAGTAGGAACACAAAAACTACAAAAACACTAACCAACTAAACGAGAAGCTTATAAACATTTGTTTTTGGAGAATAAATGAAACTGTAACTAATAATGTATAAAAAATATTAGAAAAGGAATGGAGTAATATTTAATGAAACTCTTTCTTGTCGAAGAACGCCTTCTCTATAGGTCAGATATTGAAGAGATAGAGGTATAAGAGGGACAGATTTAAAATAAATAATAAAAAAAATTATCTAAAATATTCCGAAAGCCTTTTTGATGACAAATTGAAGGGCGGACTGTGAAAATACCTGTCTGATAGAAGGAATAAAGTTTCTAAAACAGATTTGAATTTCAGAAACCTTATGCTGGAATTGGATATCCTCATAAAAATAATGGATATTCCTTTTGTCTTTTTTCAAATTAATCTGATTTTACCGGATTCCCTTTTTTGATATAAGGCTAATTTTATCTTTAGATGATCTCTTCAAAGGTAATAAGGCCATTTTTTAATTACTGAAAAAGATTATACAAAAAATCCGATTCAGTAATGTTCGATTTTCAACTTATCTTTGTTTTTAGCATATTTGTGTTACTTTCCCTCTTGTGTTCCTGTATTAATCACGAGCTGTGTTTTTTACTAACAATTCAACGAATACAGGCTGGAACTATTTTTTAATTAATTTTATTATATTATTTTAAGAACCTCATAAATATTACAATTTTCAATTGACCGTAATATAACATAACAACTTATTTAAAAAATGTATGCAATATAAATAATGATGTAACTATACTACTAACAAGACAATTTTCAATTGTAAAAATCTATTTCAAGACCTTACTAATAATAAAATAATACTATTGCGACTAATAATAACAATAATAGTAATAATAATAATATAGTGATACAGCCCTAAATAGAGGCGTAAGGCCATATACATGAGTGAATGAGGTGGTCCTGAAAAGGACCGTTATAGGTAGCTGTGGGTCGTTTCCTCAGTGGTCGGGGTCGGCAGGTGGCGGGATCGACTACTCAGAGTAAGGAGGGTCAACCTTCCGAGGATGGCGTAGCAGTGAACACCTCGCTAGGAGAGTCCGACTGCAGCCGAAACTAAGGAAAGAAATCGGTAATGCTCTCGTTAGAGTCATGCGGTCACAATTACCTAGTCTTATTGCCTTGACTAAGCCGTGCCGTAGTGAAGCCCCGATCTCGTCGTCACAGCAGAGGTTCCTTTCCTCGGCCGGGCGTAACAGGCCTTCCCTGTCACAATACGAGAGGTCCAAGTGTAATAGTGTAAGGTAGAAATGACGAGGGTGACAAATTCCGTTAACAGCCTCCGGGGTAAATACTGGTAGCGTGGTTCCGTCTCTTCTGACACTGGGTGGTTCACCTTACGCTATGTCGATCATCGCTGAGCAGAGCTTGACTGCAGTTAAGAAGGTCTGTGTTGTCGAGGTAGTGGTGGTCCTGAAAAGGACCGTATAGTCGTGGTTCTTCGATGTCCGTTATTAGGAGTGTGGGGGGGGGGGGGGGAGTTCAGCCTTGTGGTGGTTGACTTCGGCTCCGCCGCCGCTGATTCTTGAAGAGGCTGCCGTGTGTTACCGCCGGCGGGCTCGTTCGAAGCTGCGGAGTATCGCTAAAGTTGGCGTGTGGCGGTCGGGAGCAGAAGCAGTTATCGTAGGGGTCGTCCTGTTCCGAAGGAGTCCTTTCTCCGTTTTTTCCCCGTTGTCTTGTCTTCACTTCAGTCGTTTCTTCTTGTTAGTTTTGTTCTGTTGAGATGAGATCAGGATCGAATGAGTGAAATGTGGTGAATAATACCTGGTTCGATAATCTTAGAATCTCGGTGGACTTGGAGCCCTCCAGTAGAGTCCCACGGCCCTTCACGAAAGCAGGCTTCAACTGGGTACTTTTGTTTTTTCAAATGTATTTCTTTACGGTGGTTTTTTTTCCTTCCCGACTGCTAGTATAGTATGGTGCTACGGTGACGTTCTAGGTATCAAATAGTTCGTCTTGAGGAGCTCTACCAGGCAGTAAAAGGTTGAATCTCGAAAGGTTGTACTTAAGCGAGAAAATGACCTCATAAGTGCTCAAGACTCAGAACCACGCGTTCACCTCCAGATGTCCCATCGGAATTTTATGTCTAAAATTAAATCAAGAGGGGAGTCAACGGTATCAATAGGTAATAATATTAGAATAATGGTCACTTTATAAACTAGAGTTTATAGCAAAAAAATATAAATATATTATTTTTACTTATGCTTTAAAACTATTAAAGATGGATTTTGCCGCTACATTATCTTAGGACTGCAATATTACATTGAATAGTTCTACATTACAGAGCCAATGTACGAGCCAATGTACGAGTAAATATATATAATCTTCTGAGCACGCTTTCGTGATCTAAATGTTAAACCATGTATCACTTTTACACTAGTTTCTAAGTAAGCTCAAATGTTATTTAGAACTATAGGGGCTGCAAAATATACTATTACTTTGAGAATATACCCCAAGCTTTTAGATACCCCTAAATGTTTAAATCTTTAAACATTCACCCTATTTAAACACTGTTTGAATCACCACATTATGTTTTTTACTTATAGGTTGACGTGTAAAATGAACTAATTTGATAAGATGGATATTTTATTTCAAGAAGGTTGCTTCCTTATTTTTATTATTTGCCATTTCTTTATTATTCCTAACGACTCCTTATTAGGTGACTATAGCCTCGACGTGATCTCCCCTCATTAGGATTCGAATAATGTAATTAATGATTACGAGTATGTGTTATGTGGTGTTTTTTGTAATAAACGTGTCTAGAGACATGTTTATTACAAATTTTAAAATGTTTTGTTGGCTGTGAACCCTTTTTTCCCTTCTGTTTAATTTTTAAAAATGAAAAAACTATATTTAAAAATATTTTTTTTTCTTCTTCGTCTTTTAGGGTTTTTTAAATAATAAAACTCTCCTTTCTTCTCTATAAGTTAGCTATATTTCGCCTTTACTTAAGGCTTCTTCAGGCTGGTTATTATTGTTAGAACATAATCCGTTATTTCTTATTTTGGTCTTTTTAAAAGAACCAAAAATTAACTTTGTCAAAAAACATTTTTTAAAAGTGAAAACATAACTTTTAAACACTATACAGTTTAATGAAATAAAATGAATCCTCCCTATATGATTAACAGGGAGAGGCTTTCTCTCGGTCGAACCAATTGTTGGAACCTAGCAATTAGGCCATCTTTTAGGCCCATTTTACTAGCTGTCAAAGCGAGTATGGTGTGATCATAAGGGAGATCATAAATCAGAACATCACGCCGAGGGATTGAACCCACGACCTCGTGCCGCAGACGTGGCAATTTAATCCACACGGCTATCCCCTATTTAGGTCAAACTATTGTTCACTAGTTTATGATAAATAGATTGCTTTAGGGTTAATGGTTAACATAATACATTATTACGAATCCAGAGTCTAATACTTATTTGCTAATTCAAACTATTGACCAATTAATTTCAATCAAAAGTTAAGATAAAATTTTAAATAAATATAATCGAAAAATAATAATAAGATGCTAACACATCTAAAAGAAACAGGAGATATAATAATAACTTTAAGAAGATATAGCCTTGTTTTTTTTCCGTCTTCTTCATTTTCTGTTTTTTTTTTTTTTTTTTGTGTGTGTTTTTTTGTTCTTTTTTACTAGAAGAGCGTTTCTCGAGATAACGTTGGTATGACTAATGAGGTAACCTTAGGCTGGAGAGGCCTTTGCTTGGCGAAGTCTTGGCCCTTAACCATGACGAAAACCCAAGACTCGGGGGACTTATTGACAACTTTCACCCCCATACAAAAGTATAACTGGAAAATTATTCATATTTTCCTCTTCTTTTTCTTCTTCTGGCATAACGGTTCCCCTGACAATTCTTTTTCTCCTACAGAAGAAAACAGCGTGGGGAAATATTTATGGTAAAAGAAAAATAACAGCTGCTGATGTTTCTTCTCTTTCCTTACTTTTCTCTACAGTCTGTATCAATATAACAAATTAAAATAAAATAACATATTAATTATTATTATAATTATACATTCTATTCCATGCATTAATTTGCATGGATTAGAAAATATGTATGATTACAGTTCACTTAACTTCAAAACAGTTTAACTCTGTATAAATGTATCACTATTCTTAGATTGCTCAGTATTATCTTTAATGCTTTGGTTTGTAAACAAAAAAAAAAACTTTTTTTTAAATATTATAAGTGTATTAGCCATAGACGATAAGGATCTAATTAATATTTGCAAGACTAAAGGCGGAAACACACTACCATCACGTCACGTAACAACGTGATGTCACGTGACGTGATGGTAGTGTTTTTCCGCCTTAAGGTTTACCACAGAGAACAATTTTCTGTATTTTTCTTAGCCAACATATAGTGATAGAGATTTTTTTTTAAAACTATTTATAATAAATTATTTATTTAGCTAATAATAACTTTTGCTTTCGATCTTACCGAAGGTTACAGAAGCTATTTGATCGTACTGAAGAACGAACATATTTTATGTCTCCTATTTCAAAAATTCCAAAACAGAAATCCGTTTAGCCATCAAGGAACATGTTTGGTTCCGTGTCTGCCTGTCGGTCTGCGACTCAATTATTGCGAACCAACATATCATCAAACAAAAACTACTCGTCTGATTTTAATAACATTTGGATGGTTGGTCATAATTAGGCCATTGTTGGTCCCATAAAAGTTTCAAACTTCTGCACCAATTTGTTTTTCTTCCACATGCGCACAAACATACATCTATTTACACCTATATCTTCAAAAGTCAAATCCTCATCTCAATTTTATGAATTTTGAATGGTTTTCCAAAAGTAGTCCGCAGAGAGACCCACATTAATTTTAACCGTCTTCCCTTTTTAAATTTTGCTAAATTGATACTTAAATTCATGTAAAAATTCAAAACAATATTGACATATTTAAAAACGGAGGGCGAATTAAATAAAAATCACTATCACTGTTATTCAGTTTTTACAAGCAACGTCATTGTGTGTTGAGGTGGTTTGACATAAAATGTGATAAAAAGTTTTTGTTTTTTTTATTGGTACAGAGTCTTTTTGCCAAGTTTCAGCTCGATTGGATGGCTTGAAAAGGGTTTATTAGCCCTCCAAAGATTTTGACAACAACCAACCTTAAACAAACACACAAATATTAAAAAAAATTGAAAATCTTGAATTTATGGTAACGCATGCGTAGAGGAAACCAAAGGGGGTTCAAAGTAACCTTTTCCCTTGCTTTCGTTAACTTTGGTTAGCTCAGAAGTAAAATAAAAAATTCTTAATAAACATTTTAGCATAGTTATTTCAAACATTTAACAAATTATAACATTATTTAAATATATATATGTTTTACTTCATAAATTCTAGGTTTAATATTATTTTATTTAAATATATATTTATTAAGCTCGAAATTAAATCAAAAGTGATGCATTTGATTATTCGGCAAGTCAAACCTTCTCTGTAATAATAAAGAACATCTTAAGCTACACAAATTACAAACGTTCTGCTAAATATATATATATATATATATATATATATATATATATATATATATATATATTGATCCTTAAAACGTATCATTAAAGAAAATGTATTATAATAAAGACTATATTATATTCATGTTTAATGTTAGAGTTTAATTTACGACAAATATTAAATTCATATCTCTATATGATTAAATAATATATTTGAAAGAGTTTCTTTGAAAATAATAATTTGTTATAATATTTTCTTCGAATAATTTTAATCCTTGTATGTTTAACTGTTGTTTTTTTTCAGTATAATTTTACTTTGATTAAATTTTAAACCGACTTAAAATTGTAAATTTGTTTTAAGTAAGAATTATTTTCAAAATAGGTATAATGAACTTTTAATTTATTAAAATTGAATTTTGACAAGTTATTTTCTACAAAGGTATTTTCCATATCACAATAATTCTAACATCATAAGAGCTTTGTTTTTAAAATTATTATAGGAATATTAATTAAGATTTAGCTTCTTTAAAACAAAATTCAAATCTTATTCATTTAATTAATGTCAAAAATAATATTTATTTGTATTTCTTTAGTAATAAATAGGTAGTATATAAATGCTACTCTGATTTTTTCCTTCTGAGTTCACCAAGGCAGCGGAAGCATTATGTTTGAGGTTAACAATCTTTTCTTCCCGAAATCAAAGCATCTTCTCACATTTTACATTTTAGACCTTCCTGAACAAATTTAGTTTCATTCCGGTCTTGTGTCCACGAATCCTTGCCATTTTCCATCTGATGTTGATAATATTCCCAGGGGTTACGCGGGTAAGCCCCTAGATAGTCCCCTATCAATTTCATTGCAGGTGGGTCGATGGTAGCCTCTGCGCATGTGCAAACGTAAAATCCTCCTAACGTCAATTGTCTTGAGTTAGTTGATTGAAGTCATCAAGATAAGGATCGAATGATGATGCTATATGAAACGCATCATGATTGTATGCGCAAACATGGGATTCTTGCATAACACACGCATAACGTCCACAATTTTCATCCGATTTCGATGAAATTTTCAGGGATTGTACAAGTTATGCCCTATATGGTCCTGTATGAGAGTCATTGGATTTATAGTAGCTGCTGCGCAAGCGCCATTGCAAAAATCTGCCAAACATCAATTACTCAAGGTCTAACTAACCGAATTTGCTCAGAATTGGTGGATAGTTAGGGAATGCATTTGTTTTGAGGAAGCCACACTAATTGGAAGTCTTTTATAAATCTTTTAACTATATATATATATATATATATATATATATATATATATATATATATATATATATATATATATATATATATATATATATATATATATATGTATGTATGTATATATATATGTCGGTGTCATAATTGCTATTAAGTAATTTATACCCTGATTACAATACGGAAATTTCCGTATATTTAGTATGCTTTGTAGTTGTTAAGCAATCGAGTGGCTTTGATGTTGTGTGCGTTTTTAAATGGTGTGAAGAATTCTGTATAAAAATCGACATTATTTCTTTATATCAAATATTTTATCTGATATACTTAGGTAATTATATTTTATACTATTGTTGCTTAGTGAATTTAAATACACTAAACAGTTAAGACAACGTTTCATTAGGCGTTCATCTTCTAAGCTTTTAATTCTGTTACAGAATTTAGTGTTTGTCTCATTACTTTAGGGTAATATATATATATATATTATATATATATATATATATATATATATATATATATATATATATATATATATATATATATATATATATATGTATATATATATATATATATATATATATATATATATATATATATATATATATATATATGTATATATATGTGTGTGTGTGATTTTCGAGTTTGGACTTTTAACATTTGATGATATTACATGTTAAACTTGATTCATGTAAATAATAAATCCTCTTATAAGAGATGTGAGGAGAGTATTTTACTTCTCTCTGGCACTAACAAGCTTCTTCCTAAGCTGCTTATGTAATTTACCGCTATCATTTAACGCTTTACTCTTCATTTGAACTTGAATGTTTAAGAAATATTTGTAAGTGGTGTTAAGAGATAAATATCGCAATATTCGAGCCAAATTAAATGTAGAAACATATAAGATATAGAAAGAGTAAAAAAATATTGTGCTAATTAGTGTTACACATAGCTTCCTCATGCCCTCTTTCTTAAACTTTAATGATTTTATGCTATTACAACCTAGACAAACATGTCCAATGAATTTCGTTTCGATATCATCCGCCATTTTGAAAATATCGACTTTTGAACTTTGAAACTGAATCGTCAAATGATTGCTATTTCGTCGACTGAGCTAAAAATTTTGACGTACCTTTATACCTTTGTATAGAATAAATAATTCCTCCATATTTCAACTAAATATCTGCCTAAATGAGTAAACTGTACAGATAACGATCCTAAAAATCTTTTTTCCTATAATAAATTACGTACACATATAGTCATTACGCTGGTATAATACAAATTATTTGTAATTTCCTGGTAATTGTAAATTTAAATATACTAACAATGTGTGCTATAGCTTCCTCGCTTCTGTTATTGGACAAATAGTAACACGAGATTTGGATGTGTCACATTTATTATTATTTAATGTTAAATGTGCGGCATGAAGGTTAAAATTAATGTGGGGCCAACAGTAGACAAATCATCTCACCCTCCTAATTTCATCTAAAACGGAGTGGGAGTTTTTAAGATATGGTGGTTCGCAAAAATGTTGAACGACACACAGAAAGAAGACAAAATAGACTGTCAATTGGTGTGGCTCATAGCTTCATTATAACCTATCACGTACTTTATTGATTTTATGCTTTTACAAGCCATTATTTTCTAATTTATTTCATTGTTTCTCCCGCTTTTTTTTAATATATCAAATTTGCTTTGACTTTTTACTTTAATTCATAAGTTTTAAAAAGTCGGTCAGAACGTATAATGGCACTACCTACAAAAAGTCAGTCGTCTGTGGGGACCTTTAAGCAAAAGTTAAAGAGCGCAGACGGTCGAAATTAATCTGGTGCTATCTGTGGTCTACTTTCGACAAACCATATAAATCAATTTCTGTGAATCACTCAATTTTCGCGAACCAACTATCTTGAAAGCTACTCGTCCAATTTTAATGAAATTAGTATGGTAGGTCATAATTAGCCCATTGTTGGTCTCATATAAGTTTCAACCTTTTGAGCCTATTTGTTCCTCCTCCACATGTGCACAAACATACATCTATTTACACCTATATCTTCAAAAGTACTTATCTGATTTTTATAAAATTTGGTTTGTTTGTCAAAAGTAACCTGAAGATTGCCTCTACTTGATACTTTAATTCATGTAAAATATCAAAAGAAGTTTGAAAGTTTTAAAAAATTTGGGGGGAAAATTAAATAAATTTGACAATAATGGGCTTTAAAAGCAGAAAATCATTAAAGTATAATACACACTTAGTGGCAGACTAGTTTAAATCGGAAACGGAAAAGAATCTAGTTCTTCAGAATGATCACAATGCTTTCGTCACCATCATTAAGCTTGGAATCAAAATAAATATACAAAATAAAGATAAAGGTCAAATTGCTCTTTAAAATATCTGTTGTCCTTGTGACATTTCCTCTGTCTTGTTTTGTAGAGCTATTTTTTAAGAAAGCTTTATATTTTAAATGATGCATGTATAATTGTATAACCCTTCACACTTATTTGTTGCTATATTCATGGGGAATACGCGTACATGGAGGTTTCGTTACGAAGTAGTTAAGGTTTATTACGCTGAATATAACGCTAGGGTGTCTCGAGTATCCTCGTTTAAATCATCGGTTGGATATCACCCTGTTATTCCGACCATGATAATTATACTCTGTAATTGAATTGTTAATTAGCCTTAAATTAACCTCCGATTAGATATCGCCAATTAATTTGAATTGCTAATTACTTTCACGCTCATACAATTGGTATTACATCTGAATCCCTACTGAGAGATATTTTTATAGCTTCGTGGAGGCGACAAACATGTTAAGTCTAATACAAATTTAAACTTTATTTTAGTGAGTTTAAATGTATCAAGCACTAAAATATCTACAGAATTTAAGTTACCTGAATTTTAATTTTAAATAGGCTTTTCACTTTAACAGCCTACTTTAACAGTCTACTTGTATATAATTTATTATTCCATTAAGTGCCTTGAAAGGATAAAGGGAGCAATGTCAATAAAATGAGGCTCAAAGATTGGTTTCTCCTAATGGTATTAAATAAAAGAGGGTAATGAGACAAAATTCAACTTAATTTTAAAATGTTTCCAACGTTAATAAACAAGAACAGAAATCACTCTAATGTTTCGTCTATAGATTGCAGAGAGTTGCTAATTAATCAACATATTAGTTCACTTGTTCAAGAAATTTATACATTTAAATTTCAAATATATTTTTCCTTACAAAAAAAACAAAAAACAACTGCTTGTAATAGGGATAAAGAACGCGTAAATATATATTTACAAATCGCATTATAGTAGAAAATATCTTGTTTAAAAAAAAAAAAAAAAAACTAACACAACCTTTAAGTAGTTTAACTATTTTAATCTTGATTTAAAAATGGGTTTTTTATCGTGCAAGATATTTTGCATGTAATTAATAGCTTCTAAACTAATATTTGCGGAGTATTTGGCACTTTTTTAGATTGTTACTCCCCTTATAAAAAAACAGAGGGGAGTAACAATCTAAAGGTGTAAGAAATGTTATTTTTTACTTTGTTACTCCCCTTATAAAAAAAGCTGAGGGGAGTAACAATCTAAAGAAGATGTAAGGAATGTTATTCTTTAGACTGTTACTCCCCTTATAAAAACAGAAATGTGATATTCCTTTGTCTCAAAGTTCTTTGGTCTAACCACCCCTTTTTCTTAATAGTTAGTCAATAGTTAGTTTAGTTAATTTAGTCAAAGTCATATATATTCTAAAAAACAATATAGGGGAATAACAATCTAAAGAAGTTCTGAGTATTTTATACTTAACAATGGAATGAATCATATACATATATGTATATTCCTGATTCTTTTTTGTGCAGGCTTTGAAAATGAAACTATTTAGGCTTTCCATTTAATTGATTCATACGTTTTATTACAATAGGACCCATAGCTCAGTAGATATTTATTACTAGCCAATGCTAATTATTAACAAAATAATAAAGTATGTTATAAATAATTTTAAATCAATTTGTAAATTGTTAATTTTTTATCAGATTTTTTGGGGGCTAGCGCCCCAAAGTTGGATCTAAAATTCATTTATTGATTTCGCCAAATTTTACTTTGCCAAATTTCATTGATATCTACCATGTAGTTTAGGCTCTACAGATACAGGACTACAGATGTCAAACAGACATTTTTAAAAATCTCTCTTCTTTTAGACTCAAAGGACCACGAAATGTGTAAATCCATCAAAATTAAATGTTCGTACAATCAAAATACTTTTATCATTTTGCTTCCGAGCTTACCGAAGGTAACGGAAGCATTGTGTTCACTTTTGAGAATGAAAAACTTTTATGCCTCCGATTTTATAAATTCCAAGACAGAAATCCATTTCAGACATCAGGGAACATTTTTGGTCTCGTGTCTGTCTGTCTGTCTGTCGGTCTGTGTGTCCGCGAATTATGAAACGTGCGACGATAACTTGTGTAAATGTAGACCGATATTGATGAAATTTGGTAGACATGTTCATTTTACTAATGCCCAGGACGAGTTCGTTGGACAGCGTTATCCGTCCAAGCATTCACGATCAACGCTCGCGTAAACGTGAACTTCAAATTTAAAATTGGAATTTTATGTCGGGAAAAAATTCTAACTTCATCTATTCAATGAGACAAACATTTTTTTCAAATACATTTTTTTAGTAAAACCAACAGCGACACCTGTATGAAGTGTTAAAGATCGCTAAAACTATTTAATAGATTTTACACAATAAACAATACAACAATAAAGTAATATAACAATAATTTGAATGTTAATATAACAATAAAGTACATGATAGGATGCGAGGAAGCTATGTGCCACACTAATTGGCAGTTTATTTTTTTTTTTTTTTACTTTTTCACAAGTACGTAGTCTTAGCGAAAAAGTAAAAACCATTAGTTAATTATCATAGGCGGATAATCTGTGTTTTCCTTTCAAAATAGCATTTGTTATTTTTCTAATTTTGTTTATAAATTATTTAATAATAATTATTTGCAATCATGAATAATATTAATTTTATTTAATTATATTATATTAATTTTATTTTATTAAAAGAGTTGTAATGAAACAATAAAAAAGGAAAACACCGGAAAAGTGAGTATGTCTGTAGAAAAATACGAGTAAGAAATTTAATTTTTGTATAACTTGGTTTCCTTATATTTATGTTACTATAGATTTTTTCAAATATTTAAATTATTTTTAAAACATTTTAAAAAATGAATATTCTTTTCAAACAAAAATACTCTGTTTCATTTTTTAAATGCAATGTGGAAATTCTCAACCCAATTTTCTTGGAAGCATTCTGCTTTTCTAGTTATGTCTAGAATAATATATATATTGAATTTTATATATATATATATATATATGTGTGTGTGTGTGTGTGTGTGTGTGTGTGTATGTGTGGGTGTGTGTTCATATATTTGCATTTAAAATATATGAAGGTATATCTGAGTTTCTGTATACTGGTGGTTTTTATTGGAAATTCCTTTTGTTCGCTGTATACTGTTGGAGAGATATAAGAATGAAACCACAGAGCGGTTCTACGATATTCCCTACTAAAAATGAATAAAAACAATCTATTGAAAAAATATAAAACTGTCAAAATAATCGGTAGCGCAGTGCAAACAACCGTGCATAAATATGACATCTAGTAATGTACTTCCTCCAGAAATAATAATTTCCAAACAGGCAACGTATAAATTGAAACGATATCTCCCTGCACACGAATATCGTATTTTATTCTTTTTATAACAAGGAAAAAAATAATTATTATTGATTGGGAATACAATTATTGTGACTGTAAAGTATTCTTAGCTCTGGGGTAGTGTAAGTATACTACAATATACTACAATAATAATCGAATAGAGCTGGTTTATAGTTATAGTTTTGTAACGCTGTGGATGAGTACATTACTGTTGTATGTACATTAAATATTAGTATCGCAGTATGTATGTCTTACAAAAATAACGCAGGAATACAAGTTTTTGGATACAAAAATATTTGCATTCTTGATTAATCACAAATAGCTATAAAGATAACAACAAAGCTCGAGGGATGTTCCGGGAACTACTTTTTAGCATTTTGAAGGTGTATTTGATAATAAAAATCCTAGTTTTGGCAATGAAGATATTGTGTATATCAAAATATTTTTATAATATTTAATAATTTATTAGGATTTTTAAAAAATAAACCATTATATTCAATGCCTTTGTTTGTCTTTATGGTCTTCAGTTTTAACTTAGAAATTTCTTATATGTTTTAACTGCTCTCGTTTATTTTTTATCCTCTGCAGATTTAAGCATTTTTCGTATTGTAATTTATGGTTTTCTTTTCTTAAAAATAATTAATGAATGAATTATAAAGCAAACAGGACGGAGAAGAAGAAGTATAAGGTTTTTTGTTGTTGTTGTTGTTATTTTGCATTGATTTTATTGTTAGTTAGGTTAGGGTTTCAGCGTTTCTGTGGCTTTGAATTGTACAAGTATTTGTATAAATCTCAACAGGAACAGTTGTATGGTAGGCCGAGGTAGGAACGATCCTCGTTAATCTGCCCCTATTTACCCAGGGATACATAAAATAAATGAAGTTGCCAACTAGGAATCGAGGCAGTTTCACTGGGGAACGATATCGTTTCCAACGATTCCTCGACCGGGGTTCTCTTGAACCAACCTTTAACCTGATTTATCGGGAAACCTTTCTAAAAAAACAGGTTTAAAACCAAACTGGGGTTTTTTGGGTAGAAAATAGACTTCGACACGTTTTACACAAAATTGAAAAAGAAACCTACAAAGTCCTTACTGATAGTTCTAATCTTGGGTGAGAGGATAGCAGAATGCATGTAAAAGAAATAATCAACCAAACATAAGTAATTATTACAATTATTCAATTGTTAAAATTATTTCATTTCCCCTAGTAAGAACATAAAAACTATTAAATAGGAACAAACACCAGCAAAGAAATTGTTCTTCAATTAGTAGTCTGCAGTTTAGGTCGAGAAGCAAATATTAAAATTAAAAATAATTTATTTGGTGTAAACTTAGTGACATACAACATTAATACCTATCTCCTCTTATTACATTAATTAATATATATCTTCAGAAGAGTCTTGTGTGTGAATGTAGGAGGCTTCTTAGATAGAGTAATACGGTTATGTTATAAAAATACCAATTTTAATTAAAATATATTGCTTTAAACAGTGGGGCTCTCGTTTCGCTCATCCGCAGCCGGAAAGCGGCTGCAGCGCGACTGCCACTCAGCGAATCCGCTTCTTGGGGTGCTTTGGTCCCCACCCTATCTGAGTTACAGAGCAGCCTTATGTAAAGATCAAGGTGTGTGGCATTTTATTGAGCGTTTGCATAAAACGACAGTATTAATTTATTATGGAGTGGATAATTAATAATTAATATAAAAATGCATTTTTCAAAACTGGTCTTATTTTCAACCTACACAAACGTTTAAAAACGATATTTGGTTTTACGATATGACCGCTCTCCCTTTTCTTTATAAATAAAAATAATCAAGGACCAATAATTGGCAACTTCGTTGAATTAAAAAAATAAATCGTTAAATCGGATTAATATTCCCAAACTTATAGGTTTCTTTTTGGATAAAAATACTTTTTGTATATAATATTAGAAAACAAATTTAGAGTATTTTTTCCCCCTTCATATTCATTTAAGATAACACAATTGAGACAATAACAAATAAAATTGAGACGCGAGTTTCGCAGATTAAGGATTGCTGTTTTATTATGATTTGTATAGTCTCATATATGCCATGACAGGACTGGCATGAGATGGCTTTACATTTCAGTCTGATTGGCTGAAAGTTAAGCATGCGCATCTGTGGAGTCCAGGGAGGTCTTTCTCTTCTTCCTTTATTTAAGTACACATAACTATTGCACTTTCACTCTCCTCTCCTTGGGGGGGGGGGGGGGGGGGGGCGATTATTTCTAACCTTGTTTTGCGAATAGTGTTGTAAATATCTTTCTCACTGAACTGGTTTGTTTACAAAACCTTTTTAATACTCGTAATATAAAAAGTAAAAAGGGCTTATCCTTATTATGGTTTTAATCATATGAGGATTTTTCTCATAGTTATATTTATGTTGTTCCCGTCAATAAATGTTATTAGTTCTATCTTTGAATAGCTTGTTTTTCCCATGTTTCAAATATTGCAAAATCTAAATCTTTCCCTTTACTTTGTATTTATCATGTGAACAGTGTTGATATATTGCTAAAAAGAGAAAAGATAGACACAGTTAGTCGAGATAGATCTCGCTAGCGCTTGATGTCGCTATTTAATCAGTATATATTGTTTGAGAGCCTCAGAATCTTTACTCCAAGTCCCCTAAGCGTCTTGAGCATCCCTCACTCTATATATACAGCTCCCATAACTCTCATCTTTAACCCTCTATATCAAGTTTTATTGCTCAAACGCTTAAGAAAGGCCTTTTATTTTAAATTATTTTTCAGTGCCGTTTCGTTATTGTTAATAATAAATGCGTTTAGTTCACTCGATTAATAATTTCTCTTGAAATTGCATGCCTACTAAATAATGAGAAAGAAAAAAAGCAAAACAATTTTTTACGTAATTATTGTTTTATTATTTATTTCAGTAAAATATTAAATATATGTATACCTATATTTTTAAATTAATGCTCTTTTTTAAATTAATCTCTTTGTTCCATTCAATTTAGCCATTATATTATAAAAATACAGAGGGGAAAATATATATCTAATTTAATACTATATATATTATGTATACATATAATAGAATTATTTACATATTTTCCCCTCCGTATTTTTTAATATATATATATATATATATATATATATATATATATATATATATATATATATAAATAATTTATTGCGCTTATTTCTTTGAAAATAAATAATTCTTTATTGAAAATATATTCTACTTATTTTTTTACTATTTTTATTTGATATCGTTAAACATTAAAAAAAAACATATCTAGTAAAATGGAATATATTGTGAGTATAATATAAATTATCAAGAGCCTAAATTTTAAGGTCTCAACTGACCGAGTTAATTAAAACTAGGGTTTATAAATATGGTAACTCAGAAATTTCAATACCGAGTATAGATAAACTTACTCATTGTAAATAAAACTTTACCCAAAATTTATTAGTCATTTGTCAATATATACTAATCAATTTTTCTGTCAGATTAATTTATACCATCAGACGATTAACTTTAATTTTTTTAAGCTTCCGCAAGTAATGTTGTATCCTTACTATAGTTGGTAAGAACAATTTTCAAGATTTAACCTTTTAATTTTTAAGAATCTATGGTATACTCTTTTACTAAACTTTCTCATAAACAAGTACATAACTGTTTGCTCAGTGTTGTCCATTTATTAGTTTTTTAATTTTGTGTAGATATATTAATTTTTATTGAACATTTGCACAAAAAAAACAGTGTGGCGCAGCGCGGATGACCACATTTTAAATGGTTACCATGTGCCTAATCCTAGAGCTAGGAAATTGAAATAAAGCAAATTTCCTAGCAAAAATGTGGAAGTTTATTGGACATAAGTCAAATTTTCAAGTATGGAAGTATCGACGTGCTTGTCAATTTACACATTCTTAGAGCCGCTCGGCGAAGTTGCGCATCACATTCTCTAACATCTTGTCAGGGAATCCGATTTTTTTATCCCCGGAGCCAAATTCAGCCAGATGGAGAAAAAATCGGATTCCCTGTCAAGATGTTAGAGAATGTGACTATAAAATTCTCTCTCGGCGGAGTCTTGAACCCTAATTTTCACTAATCAAGGTCAATCCAATCACAAAAATCTTTAAATAGAATTTTCGCATTTAAAAAATTAAAAAAAAAAAACGCATTTAATAAAAACACCTTCTACCTCAAAAACAAGTGTTTTTGGCTAATAGCGAATAGGACAACCATTCTGATACTCTGATAGTCCTAAAACTTTGATTTATAATGTAAAGCCAGCAATATTTAAAGAACTTTATTATATTTAATAGCTTTTCATTTTCTACTTATCTTACGTTCTGTCTCAATGATTTAAGTTTGTTTTAAAACTTACCTTTAATTTATTTCAGGATATGAATGGAATTATCTTTTATAAGAATTTTTTTTTTTTTTTTTTTTTTTTTTTTTTATTTCAATATAAGAGTTCTTATTTCAGTTCAACTGTTTTGCATGAAATAACGCTATAAATGATTAAGGGTAGTGTCCTTCTTTTTCTCATGGACCAATTTTTTTCATTCTTCTCTAGGATATTTCTTATCTTTTGTTTTAGCTGTGGGAAAATTTTCAACAGGATTTAATAATCAATAAGGACCTTTTTCTCCCTCCCTTATTCTTATCCTTTGACTGCTCAGCCGAAAAAAAAAAATGCTTTTTTATTTTACCAATTTTTATTTTCTTCTCTCTTTTATCCTAAAGGCATCTAAAAAAAGATGCATTTCTTTTCTTCTATTTACCCTGGTATTTTAGATGGAAAAACGATGAGAATTTTCACAATAAAAGAGCAATATAAAATCCACTCCAATCAAGGATGACATAAAAATATCGAAAGAAAGAGTTATCTATCTTTCTTTTGTCTATACAATTTTAACTCGATTCGAATTTAAAAGAGAGAAAAATTGAAGGCATTTTAAAATCTTATATTGTTTGAAGTTTTTTAAAAATCGTTTTGATTGAAATAGAATTTTTGCTTTGAAAAATCTGAACGATAAACTCATGCAAAACTTTGTCATATTAAATAGTAATGTTCAATTTAAATCCAATAATATCTTATTTAATCAATTTATTTTTAAATATATTTAGAAAGTGTTCAACAGGTGATTTACTTTTAGTTTTAGATTTTCAGCCTAAATAGTTTCTTTTAATCATTACCTTAAAACCTTTTTCCTGGGAAAACGAGATGTATGGTTGAGTTCATCTTTAAAGTGACCACAAAATATATATTTTTTTTTATCAAAATTGCCGAAACCATTTTACGGAAGGTATCGAAGCTTCGTTACACACATAGCTATGTGATCTTTCTGAAGAAAGAAAAAATTGTTTGTCTCCGTTTTCATGAATTCCATGATAGAAATCCGTTTCAAACATCAGGGAACATTTTTGGTTCCGTGTCTGTCTGTCCATCTATCTATCGCTCAATTTTTGCGAACCAACTTATCTTAAAAACTACTCGTCCGATTATATTGAAATTTGTATGTTAGGTCATAATTAGCCCATTTTTAATCCCAAATAGCTTCAACCTTATGATTTTTCTGAACAAGAATACTAAATTTCATAGAATGCCAAAATGATTTTTAGAATAAAATCTCTATGCGAAATTGGCCCAGTAGTTTAGGCTTCACTATTGCCCCTAAACTAAGACTCAGATAGCAAACCACATTAATGTCAATTATTAAAACAAAAAATTTCAATTATAAAGTAACCCCAACAAAAACCTAACCCTGAAGAAAGAATAAATTCCCCCAAAAAGTCAGCCTATCAAAGTAGTAATATCTACACTGTAGCCAAATCTGCTCTTTCTTTAGTCTAATAACCTCACTTCACTCCTACTTTCATGAGCAAGACCGCTTATTTATAATGATTGCTTAACACTTGGCCAGTTTGTGAATAAGGTAAAAAACAGTCTTGGCCGCAATGTAGATATCACTACTTTAGTAGGCTGACTTTTTTGGGAGGGGATCTGGAACTTTTTTCTTTTCTTCTGAGTTCTCTCCTTCTCATTACCCACACAAAAGACAGCTATCTATTTAATAGCTATCCTAAAAGAGTAAGATATTTTACCTATGGTGTGTTTCTTACACCTAGATAAGTCGCTTAGAATAATATTGTTTTGTAAATATCTTTAATAATTATATTTATTTATAACAAGGAGGTTTACATATCTTGCTGAATAGTTAAATCCATTTCAACGCTCATATTATTCGTTTATTGAAATTAAAGTTTCCATTCAAAAATAAAGAATCATGAATATTTATGATATAATTAAAAACATTGTATTGTATTATAACTGTAATGTAATCAAAAGGAAGTATTTTGATGGCAATTAAAATTTGATTTTGAGATTATGATATATTTACACGATCTGGGGCTGCAAGTTTTCAAATAAGTGGTTTTTAAAAAATGTTTGTCTGTCGTCTGTGCAGATGTGTGAAACCTAAACTACTGGACCGTGGTAGATCTCGAAGGTTGTTGTCGATCATATATAACCAGTCAGTACACATTGAGTATATATAATAATAATATCATATAATATATCATTATATATATGATATTAATCAGTATATATTGTTAATATCATATATTAACAGTATAAATTATCAGTATTTATTCGATCAGTATATTATATTGTTTGAGAGCCTCAGAAGCTTTACTCCAAAACCCTCACTCTCATCTTTATAACCAACCCTATATTACTATTTCATCTTACCTAATGCAGGAGCGTTTACTGAAATCAATCAAATTTTTTTCTGAACAAATTTACAATTTTATCCAAACAGTTAGGCTAAATATACCTATATGTTACTTCGAAATCTAAATTTTCCTACTCACCAAAATTGGCCGATTTTGTTCTACTTAGTTTCGGACTTGGTTTACTACGATTTAAATGAGTCGTAATCTGCCCATTGAGCTTCCGAATAACCCACGATTTTGTTTTAAGCAACAATATTGTGTAATACTACAACAATTTTTTAAATTTAAAAGCAGGAATAAACCCGGTGAAATGTGATAAATTATTTCATTTTCTTATTAGAAGACATGATGTAATCTTTTGGAGTCATGCCGTACTGAGTTATGTATATAAATTAAATATTTAATAGAAAATTACTCTTAAAAACTATAAGCTGTTCTTATTATGCACGCTTCTGTATCACTATATATACGATTATATTTGCAGCGGCTTTTTAGTATCGCAAACCTGGGATACCTCAATACACTATTCCAGCTTAGCGTGCTAGAGAAACTACTGTCTCCTAGTTATATTGTATTGTATAAATAAATAATAAGTTGAAATATCTGCAATGCACCTAATATTACAATAAAAGCAAAGCATACATATCTTAAATATGTTATATGTATATATTCTATACATCCTGAGAGTATTTATTCATTCAGTTTTATCAATGTATAGTGGTCAATGTGGTTTTTCATATCTTATCCAATTTCATATTATACTTGCTGAAATAAATTAAAGTGTCTACTTTCCAACTTTATCAAATATCGTAAGAATTTATTCTCCTTGACTTTAGCTTCTTCATGATTCTTTTGTTAATTTTTCCAAATTTGAGAAAATTCATTACACACACCACATTTTATCATTACTTACTTATTACTTACTACATGGCGCTTACAGCCCATATCGGGGCCCTGGCTTTCATCCTGTTTGTCCAACTTGCCCGATCCTCAACCTATGTTGTCCAGCGTCGAATTAGCAGGTATCGGTGACCTTCCTTTACATTTTTAAGCACCCTCAGCCTTTGTCTGCCACGTAGTCTTCGTCTACCCAGATGATCTTGAAATATTTTTTGGCGCTCTGTCTTGACCCCTTATCAACCGCGCCGCGGTCACGTCCCGACTTGAAACTTCTCCCGCTTGACTAAGGAACACCGATAATGACAGCACCTAGGTACAATCCACGTTTCAGAAAACCTGTATAAATGAGCCGTGCTTCTCTCCAGTCGTCAGTATATCTTGTTTTTGCTACATTTAACACCGCGATGAACCACACGCCTAAAGATGCTTTTAGTAGCAAAAGCGAAATGTCGGACTTGAACCCCTTCATGGCAAGGATTTCACCGGAAAAACAAGCTATTTTTTACGACTCAACCGCAGAAGCCTACGCACCAAGTTAGCCTATCATAGATTGTCCTGCCAGTATGACAAGCTGATTCATTGCTTTCTCGAAGCTAGGTTAAAAAAGATGGTTGACAACAAAACATATATTTGATTATATCTTTACATATTTACAAGAGCCATTTTCATTTATTGTTTTAACATAATTGTATATCTGTATATTAATAAAAATTAAATTACAATTACAATAATTTAAATTTTTGCTATTTCCAAAAGGTAAAATGTATTTTTTTAACCTCGATTAGGTGTCAGTCTATTACCTATAATTCTTGTTTTATTAACACAAGGTACTACATACACACAGATATAATATATATATATATATATATATATATATATATATATATATATATAAATATATATATATATATAAATATATATATATATATATATATCAGCAGAGTAATACCGTGTTTTTGCACACTGCAAATTATAATATATAGTGTGTGTGTGGATATATATATATATATATATATATATATATATATATATATATATATATATATCCACACACACACTATATATTATAATTTATAATTTCGTTATTCCTAATGAACAGATAAATAATATAAATTGAATGATTACCAGACTTATTTCATAAATAATAATACGTAATGAGTCAATCGAAGTTTCTAAATTAATTAATTTAAATTATGCTTTAAACCCCCTTCTCGTAATCATTATTAACTTTATGATTTATCAAATATTATTATCAGATTAATTAATTTATATCTTCTATAATTTAGTAATTCTCTTTAATTATTTATAAATCGAAATACCATAATTTATATTTTTTTATATTAACGTAAATTATGAACTTGTATGAAAATGAATTATATGAAAGAAAATAAAAACGAATTGATAATTTCCTTTTTTTAAAAAAATAAAATAAAAGATGGAGAAAATGGATTTAATTTTTGTATTGGGGGACTTTTCTATCCTATTGCTCTTCACGAACTAACGTTATTTCAAATTTTTAACTCTTCTAGAATTGTATACTTTTGTGATCCCTTTGCGATCCCTGAATTTGGGAATTTGTAACTGGAATTTATAATCAATAAGGTTCTTTTCTCGGACCCTTTCTTTTCCATATACTTTGACCACCCGGCCAAAATAAAATAAATGTTTTCTTTTATCCAACTATTTTTCCATCTCTTTAAATTCAACTCCAGTCAAAATATTCAATTTATTTTTTATTTAAGGGGAAGGATGGATTTGTATAATAAAATATAAATAAAATTTAACTCAATCAGAATGGGTATGGAAAAATTTGATTTTCTAATCTGCTTTTCAATTTCATTCGACTGAAAATTATAAGACATTTTTCCGAAACTCAAAATGTATTTCTTTAACCTAACTTTCCATAAAGAAAGAGCATAATCTAGCTTTTGGAAATTCTGTTAATTGTATAATTGAGTAAATCCAGAATTCTAGAGGCACTGATATTGTATATATTATTAGGTTACTTACCATCTAATACTTACTGAAGTTTAAAAATTATATTCCTTTAAAAGTATGGTTAAATTAAACTACTTTTCATATATATATATATATATATATATATATATATATATATATATATATATATATATATATATACCTATATTTATAATTTTGCTGAATCTTTATAACATTTAGCATGTTGTAATATCAAATCAGCATATTAATTCCGCCGACTTTATACCTCAAACCACCACATCTGAGCCCATCTTGACTTAAAATATTCTTCTTTTCAGATTCATAAAATTTACATCGCTCTCTAGTTTTTGACATAATTTGCAATTTTAACATTTTCAGTTTCTATATATATATATATATATATATATAGCATTATGTATTAAAAATATCTGATGATGCTTAAACCACTGAAAGTGGTACGTCGGTCTTTACGAAACCTCTTCCGGAAAAATCTATAATAGTCAACTTGTGAAAAGATATACTTTAACATGAACGGGTAAGAATTGAACCCTAAAAGGTTCTTTTATAATAGATTGTAAATGCGATACGCGTACGTAACTCTGAATGGCACACATGTGGTTTTTAAAAGACCTTCTTTGAGCGATACAAGAAAGAGAGACGCGTCTTCTTCAGAGAAAAAAGTCTGAATTAGACGACAAAGACCGAGGTTTAGGATACTCTATATTGGAAGTGTAAGCAATATCCGTGATGGTCAACGTGTAAAAGATTCTATTAGGACAGCTATTTGTATCTTGAGGGAAACTTTGGGACTTTTACCTTTCAAGACATTGTTACCACCGGAACACCTAGCACTTATTGAAGATTATAAATGTATTATTCGGAACTATTGTTATAGATTACTTTTTGAAGCATTGAGTATATTACTCGTCTGGATACAAACGTCAATTATATGGTGAATACCACTAATGGAGCGATACACTAACCCCACACATATACAGTTCCATCACATATACATTTGTATAAACACTTTATTAGGCATGGACAGTTGCGCCACGGATAATATTATATATACAATGTATTATTTGTATGTAATGCGATAACTATCTAATGAAAACTCTAAAAATTCAGTAGTTAAGTTTTACTGTTAAAATGTTTTGACATTATTCTAATGAGTATATGGACTAAGTTTAGCAACAATGTGATAAGAGAAATATAAAGGAATAAAACAAAAAAAAGCCTAAATTAGGTAGATCCCAAATTCGGGGTTTTCATATGAAAAGTTCAGTTATAATTAAATTTTAAAAAAATTCCATCGGTAAAAAATTCTACTTGGGGTTGGGAGGGGGGGGGGGGGGTCGGATCGAAAAAAGTTTCCAGTAAATTACCATCTCTAAAGTGTCACCTACAAGATAGGGATACTTTTTATTCTGTTTGGTCTTCAAGTAAAAAAGTACTTATGATAACAAGGTACTCCATCAAAAACACATTTTTTTGCACTAGAGGGCGCTGGAACTTGAAAAAACCTACCTGCGTCAGTATAAGCTCTACAAAATAAGCTAATTAGTTTTTTTCAAGAGTTAAATTAAGTAAGAAATATCGCCTGGAACAAAAATCCTGTTGTGAAATCAATAGCGTTCATATTTCATGTGAACACAATAATAATTACGGCTTTAAATTTCAATAATATAAAAGGAAAAAAGATAAATAAGTTGATAAATACTAATATTACGCTATTGTGTGTATACAAATAGTATTACATTTCAAGCTCTCTGATTATTCCTGTTTTTTTGTTAGAAATATTATTTGTGTTGTAGGTAAGACGTGAAATCATACAGATGTTAGTCGTTAACGCTTAAGTGAAACACGAAGGACAGTTAGCTTTATGATCATTGGAACAGTCTAATCAATAAGGTTAAAGGCATCCAAGCAATGAATTGACGAGATCCGAGCTTATTGTTCTTTGTGTAGAAGTTTACACGATAGTTACCTACTCCTTACAATTATTGAGAAAACTTTATGTCTCCAGTTGACACAAGAATATTTTCTTAATTGATTTTTCTTTTTCCTTATTACACATAATTATGTAGTTATAAAGTAGTAATGTAATTTTTCATTTATACCCTTTTGACCCAACATTAGTTTATTCTAGGATGGGTCATCAGTCACTTTATTTATCTATTCCATGTCAATTTTTACTTAAGTTATGGTCGGACATCTTAACGTTACTGTCAGACAAACAGACACACTGCATATTTTATTGAATGTAGTAAGACCTTCCTGTGCTCGCTTTAATAAAGATAGACTTAATGATTTTAGGTTGAAATTTTCTGGTTTGCCAGAAAAAAAAATAGTTATTATAAAACTGTTATTATTATTGTTATTATTGTTATTATTATTAGATGAAGAAGAAGAAGCATTTAATACCATTACTAAACAGATTACATACATATTTATTATAATATAGAATGCCTGTGAAAACCTTAATAAAAATTAACATTAACATGTACATGCTACAAAAGATCTTTGGATTATTCTGATTAAACATAGTGATATAAAAGATACAATCAAATTAATCAAGTAAAAATAAACAAACAATAATACTTAACAATCTCTGAAATAAACAAATATAGCTTAAAAAAACAAGTTTGAGAACAATCTCTACCGATTCTTCTAAAATATAAAATAAATGTATTTAAAAATATATATGCACCATGTTTGATATTCTTTGTATTTATATTCTGTATTACCTACATTATGTTTGAAAGGGATACGATTTTTCATATTTTTTCTTTATATTATTTGTATACATATATATTTTTTTTATTTTTATGTTATATTTTCAATATAATTTATGTACCCGTGCAACACAAACATACCCGAGTTATACTACCTAAATACATGCACGTGCTTACACATAACAAATAAAATATTACGTGTTTTTCCAACAATATGGAGTTAAGGAGTTTTTCCATTGGGTAGGGAATTTAGTAGTTCTAAGGACTGCATTGAAAATATTGGTAAGGAATAGAGTAGCTTTTTTTTTTAGGATGTTTGTTGCAATTGGGTCATGCCTGGGGGTTTATTGTTCGGAAGGGATTTAATAATGTGCACTGTATCAGATAGATGAAAAGCAGAAGGAAGAAGTGTCAACTGGAGAGGAATGTCAATGAATATATGAAAATTGAAATATGAAAATTCTGGATGTGGAATGAAAACAGAGCATAGGTATTTGGCGAAACAGTTGGATTTATCCTGATCAGACTTAGTCCAAGTACCATCGATCTGACGCAGGGGTGAGGAAATTATTTTGTAAGCTAATAGTCTTTTTGTTATACTTTCCATAAAGACTTGTCGTTCGTTGTAAGTAATTCTTTATATCCCTTTAACTGGTCTCTCTGAAATTGAACTTGAATAGATGTTAACTGTCTATGAAGTCTGTTTTACATTCGTTTGTCTGTAGAATAAGGAGTCAAGTGCCATTTAGACCTATCGCGGCGTTTCTCTGCAAGTAGTAATTTTATATGGTTTGGTAGGTTTGTCTGTTTGTCATTCGTTTCAAACATTGTCTGTTGTATGAGGATAGTAAACGATTCTACAGCTTTGTCAATCTGTCTCGCTGTTTTCAGTGAAAACTTCAGGTCAATTTTGCTGTCTAATAAATATTGAACTTTGTCCCAGTCAATCGGTCTTTGTATAAGACAAGGTTTTTTCGATTTAGGAAGTGGGTGAATGTTAAGGGTAAGGAGTATAGGATAGTGGCCTGAGGATAAGTAATCTAGAACTGAAATTTGGGAATGTATATATGGGAAATATTTGAGGTAATAAAATAATCTAATAAATCTGGTAACTTATTCGGATCATAGGGAAAATTAGTGTACTGAGCAGGTGCTAGGATAGAAAATTGGCATGAGTAGAAAGTGTCGAACAGAACAGGCCTACGCCGGTTTGCCGCTCTACAACCAAAATGAGGATGTTTCGTGTTGTAGTCGCCACCTGAAAGGAATCAAGGGGTCAAGGGTGGAAAAGAACGAGGAGAACTGAGCATGAGAAATTACCTTATTAGGGGGACAGTAGACAGCAGCAAGTGTTAAGTCGAAGGAAGTAGCGTTAAGTTTTACAGCTGTGTCAGCTGTAGACATAAGGTATTCTGAAGGAGCATATGTGATAATTGAGCATATGTGATATCGAATTTCCTATCAAGATTGCGGTACCTCCGTGTGCAGTCTCATCCAGGTGATCGGTCCTATAAGATATTTAGTCGGTAATATATGAATTAGATTGTGAGGTTAAATGACTTTGGGTAATAAGTGCATGAATTCGATGGGCATGTAGTGGAAAGTCAAGTTCATCCCTGTGGAGAGTCGAATTCAATCTATTAGGCATGCTGATTAAAACTTTTTTGACATTCGCTGTATTGGCCGCCATCTTAAATATACTAAGGGTGAAAATTTCAAAAACTATACACTTTCCACAAAAGCTGGGACGCACCTGTGTGCCTAATTTCGTTCAAATCGATATTTTTTTAACTCTAGTTATCGTTAGACAAACAAATACACTTAACTTCACATATTTGTCCGGGACAAATATTTTAACCTAAATTTGACTACTTATAAATCATAAACTTGCACACGTTGTGTATTTCCGATGACAATACAATAATCAGTCATTTGTTTTACAAAATGATTAGTATTAGTCAATAAATTTCTAAATGTTCTGAGAAATGTCGGCGGTAAATTTTAATATCAATTGTAAACAAACACGACCAGTGACTGGTTATAGAGGTTATTTTCGTTTAAATTATTCAATTTTTAACGGCTGAGATTTCGCTGTAGAGTAGAGCAAGCTCGATTGAATCCTTGTTGGACCCCCTCCCCCAACAGTTTTCCATTTGTAGCGCTCCACGCTTTTATCTTTATTGACATACGCCGTATGCATTATAATTTGATGGTTTGTAGTAATGTGGCTGATTAAATATTATATTTTCCTTTTTTGTGCTTGATTTACAAAAGAGTGTTTTTATTTATTTATTTATTTTTAAATATATTTATAACATAAGCTAATAGAATGTGTATTGGTGGGATTCTGTTCTATTATTAATTTTCCCCTAACCACATAAATATTTAAAAAAGCATATTCAGTTTTCTCCATTTCTATCTCTCTTTTATAGTTAAATTCCATAGATTTTTTCATACTTTAAATATGATTATTAAAAACATTGAATTATAGAAATTTGTTAATAATAAGTGAATTAAAAATTTAATTCCATTATTTTAACTCTTTATTATTTTTTTAGTATTCTAGGATTTCCTTGAGTACTTTGTTTCTTCTTTAACTCTTCATTATATTAAGTGTTAAAGTTGCTTCTTATCAGATATGAAAATAGTAAGGGTTATTTTGTAATGTTATAGTGATCAAAGTGTTAAGTTTTAACTTTTTTTCCTTATTATTCTAATGTATTCTGTGATACGTTTGAAAAGTATACAATTTTCTTATCCTCGGGTTACCTTTGTCACTTTATTGCAACTTTAAAGTGTAACAGTTATGGTTATTAGCCACTGCTGATAAGACTTTTGTTGTTATTAACGTATTCTTTGAAGTTTGTCTTTTTCCATATAAGGGACCAGTGAACTTTTTGTAATCTTCAATTTTGCTCTGCATACTTAAATTCCAAACTTTTTTTCTTCTTCTGTTGGTAGTTATCATTCTGAAATTTTTTTGTTATCTTTATTTTAAGGATCTAGAATTATGAAAATAGGAAATAATTTTTTAATTAAAACTTTTTTCCTACGTGTTTCTGTGTGTCAAGGATTACCTTTAAGAGCCAGCGTGGTCATGTGGTTTAAATGACGTCACGTCTGCTTGGTTATCAATGAATCGAGGGCCTTACGAGGTTTTAGGGTCTATAGGGTTCTATCCCGCGCCCTGGTGCTTTGATGTACATGGCTCACTAATGATCAGACCATACTCGCTTTGGTGGTGCATTGTACAGTGGATATGATGTGTGAATTGGGTGGAACTCTCCACCCAATTCACGGACCAATTCATGGGGTCAATTATTGGTCAAAGTGGTCCAACCAATTCACCTGGGTTTTCCCACCATCTTATCTCTGCTTCCTCTTTGGGCTTTTGAAATTTTTAAATAGATTAAGCTTAAGTAGCTTAGGTCACTAAAAAAATTTGAGCCCTTAATATTTAGCCTTTTCAAAATGAGAAAGTTTCAAAGTTTGCATTTTTGTTACTGACTGATTGACTCAATATCAAAATTATAAGTTACTTCCAGAATAGCTTGAAACTCGAAATTTGGTTCACATGTAGCTATAGCCAAAAAAGAGAGCACAGAAAATTACAAAAAAAATTCTGATTGAATAGCTCAAATCTCGCACTAAATGGTCTTTAAATCGAGTATTTATTATTTTATATATTCTGCCTACAAACTTTTTCCCGAGCGCAACACACAATCTTAAAAGTTTATTATTGTGTTGCATATCATTTGAAAGGCTTCAATTTGTTCTTTAGGGCTCTGCATTTGTTTAATTTTTAATTATTTGGTATTCTTTCGAACTTATCAATAAGTATTTGAATTTTTATTCATCCCGATTATCTTATAATTAATTATGCTAACCATTTTAATAAATCTCTGTTGTTATATTCATTAAGCCCTTAAAATATGATAAATAAATTTGTGCTGCAAATTAATAAATATAGTTATCCTCAAAATTGGGCAGTGGAGTCACTCAAGACTGATAAACAAGAACTTTGAAACATTGTCTCCACAACAACTTAGTTATGATGAAATCTGGTTTAAACTTTTAAACAGCATACAGTAATGAATCACCTTATATTTATTCACTCACATTAAACCTATATTAAAGTAAACCAGTTTTGAGTTTTAAGCTGCTCATTTCGGAATCTAGTAACTCTGTCCCAGATTTTCCATGGTTATTCTACCTCAAAATGTATTCTTTAACCTCCAAACGTGATAGATTTTGTGACACCCCGATACGGATTAAATTTTCAGTCTTAAATTAAACTGCTAAAATTTACATAAAATTATGTATTATTGTCTTAGTTTGTAAATTAATTCATGAATTTTAACTTTTTATGGAGTTGAAATCCCCTAATACGATTTTTCTAATTATTTGTTTTTATCAAGGGAATGCTTATGTCTTTGTGTTTTTCCCCTTTAATTTTCTAGACTCGTTAAGTTTCTTATTTTCAAACTTTTAAAAATTTATTGTTGTAGGATGCATTTTAATAGGTAATTCTTTTTAACCGTAAAAGCATTTTTAACTGCGTTTTAAGTGGTATTTCTAAGAGGTTTTCTATATAATTTGATGTTTTTTGCGTGAAAATGAACTATGTTTTAAACAGTTTTAGGAAGTCGTATTATAGTTTATAGAGGGGTTTAAAAGGGGTTCCGTGGACTTGTAATGATTAACTGCAGGCAGATTCCTGCTTTTAGTTGCTTCAGGACTAAACCAAAGATCCCGCTGTAAAACTTTGGTAAACGATGAAACTTTACTTTAAGAGAAGAGAATTTATGAGAGAGAGAATCTACGAGAGGAGATTCCACGGTAGATTCGAGGTTACTCCATCTTAGGACCATTTTAAATAAATAAGAAAATCCCTAATATTAACATCCTTACGTTTCTATTAATATTTTTTATCTACGATTGATACGAAATATAAACATTGTATCTCTGTTTAGATGCGTAGTAAGTGATTCTTTACGTACTTGTTATTATTGCGCATGTGCGTTTAATAATTCCTCTTTTTTTCCGCCTTAGTGCGGTAAAAAAGAAGAATTCTTCACCTTATCGCCTGATTAGCGAGTTTGTTTATATTTAACAAAACTAATTTGCTGTTTATTTAATTAAAGTAACTAAGTTTACTAAATATTTGTTCTGTATTTATTATTAAAATCCAACAATCGTATAGATAAAGTACGGTACGCAACTCGTGCGAAAACTGCATTTTGCTTTGATCGTGTGGTTTTACTACCCTCGCTATCGCTCGGGTTGAAACTCCACACTCGCATGCAAAATGCTACTTTCTGCACTAGACGCGTAATGTACTATTACTTTGATGCTGCTAATGTATTTCATATTCGATTTATTAACGTATTGCCATCCGCCAATTAGTATTGAATACATGAGTCCTTAGTTAGCGTAGTATTACTAGACCTTTTGTAAGTGATTTAAAATGGTCAGGATTGAATTGCTAAGGGTTTCAGTGTTCTCTCTTTTCAGTGATAAATGTATTGGAAGTAACTCGATATAACCGGCGTCTGCCTGTCTCGTAAACTAGATTGGACAGTTACTTTTTCTCTTATATTCTCTTCTAGAAATTACTCCAAGATTTCCATTCAGTTCAGTCCTTTGCTTTAGCAACAACTTGAGAACAGTTGCTACCTTTTTCTTGAAGATGATAGAGAGATCCTTCTAAGTAACTTATTTCTCCTCTAGGGTGTAGGCCGTCAATACGACAATACTAGTGAATATATATTTTTTAAGTGCCTCTTTAAACGTTTTAGGGATATTATAAATTATTGAAAAATAATTACTTTAACTATTCTTTCTTGTTTATTATAGCTTGAAATTTTTGAGCAATGGTATTTCACCTCATTGATAAAAAGAATAGTAATAATCGTCATAAAGATATAAATTTTCCAGTTAAATCCGTGTCACAAGTGAAGTAGTGTGATGGATTATGATGTTAACTCGAAGCAACAGTAGGATATACACAATGTTTTTGAAGCAACGCCGGAAAATTAGAATATTTGTATCAACAATAGCTGCTAGAATGAACACCATTTGTAGATGAGGAAAATTGCCGATTCTTCTTTATTTTTAGTGAGCTCATGTGTATCGCCTTATCTGTATGTGTTACATACAGGTAAAAGTAACTGGAGAATAAAAGAAAACAAATGTAAGAGGCCTACTGATAAGCCGGACGGGAGTTGCAGTGGACGACTCCTGCCCAACTTTTAGTCAAAAGGAGGTAAAGGTGCAGTAGAAAGAAAAAATAAAGTAGATAAAATTGTGGACTGTATTTTGAAAACGATGTAGTAACTCATGAAAACAGATAAGTAATTTAAATTAAATAAAAAATAATAGATTAGAAAATAAAAATAAAATAAATACATGATTTTCTGGTGAATTTTAAGGTTCAATGTTTAACCTTAAGTATTTCATACCAGTAATGTGTCACACATATGACATATTATGACGTATGATATTAACTTAATAAAAAAAATATATGTAGTAAAATATTTTAATTACTTAGAGAGGTATGTAAAATTAAAGTTGATAGAGATAGGTGATGTATAAGTGTGTGGGATGTTTAAAAGCAAAAAAGGGATTAAAATCTGGTTTATTGAATTAGCTGATGAGAATATGGAAAGGTCACACCTAGTTGTTAGCGCTGACGATAATGGTGGGTAGTGTCCTTTTACATGTGGTCAGTAACAGGTCATGGTGTTAAGGTTTGGTCTGGTTCATGATGTATAGAAAAATAGTTTGATATTTTAACTGTCCGTCCTGGATTTAATGGACCCAGATATTTTTCTGACGTTATATTGACAGAAATTATTTTACCCGAACAAAGGTCGAAAGTATAAAAGGTCTATTGTGTCAGGACAAGCCTCAAAAGACCTGCATCTGACATTAGAATAACATTTCTATTATAAGAGACATTTTATAAACAAAAAACAATTTTTATACCAAATATAAAAATGTAATTTTTATATATTTTAAATCAATAATTAATCATATATATTTTCTTATTTATTAATAATTAACGATCATAATTATAGTACTTCTGTGAACTACTATATGTCATTTCCAAAATAATTAACCCATTTACATCAATTCTATTGACTTGAAAGAACATACAGGCCAAATTTCAAGAAAAAAAATTATATTGCATTAATTGTTTGTTTATTATTTTTATTTTTTACATTTTAACAACAGAATTGTCCTAATTAAAATAATTATTCATTATATATGAGAGGAAATATGAACTTTACATTTTTTTTTAAAATTAATTAGGTGTAATTTTTAGCATCAACCAGTTTAAAATTATTGGTAAAAAGCTCACAAATATGTTAATTTTCGTAGAATATTTTCTTATTATTATGCAAGCACACTAAAATAAAAAATAAAAAAACAAAAATTTACATTATGGTAATTAAAATTGTTGAGTTACATTAAACACATTCATGTGTTGCATATTTACCATATGATTTAAAATATTTGCGAAAAAAAATCTAGTCAAAATTAAAGTTTTATCTTCTTTATATATTTTATTATCATCATTAGTAAATCCCGGGTGTAGGTCTCAGGTGCCAATTATACAGTTTATGTAGCTAGTGGAGAAACATTCTAACCCCTTGTCACCTACACTACATATATATAGTTGTAGAGTAAGCCCTTTAGCTGGCTTAAGCCCTCTAAGGGCTGTTGCGTCACGGATTATTATTATTCGTACCGTTAGTATTATATTTATTATCAATATCATTAGAATCATTGCAATGATTATTCTTAGATCTACAATCGTGGATTAGTTTGTTTAAATTAAGAAAAAGCCATGTATAGGAGGAAATCTGATGGTGATACTTACCTCACCATCTGATGATGAATGAAATGGGTATATTGAAAAAAATACAACCCTAAAGTTAAAACTAGGGGCTGGGCAATAGAATACAGTTACGGCTATATATTTACAGTTAAGGCCCCTACACACTTTTCTGACACAGGAACGGTTGCTGGACTGGTCTGGGTACTTTTGCAGACCTGTCCGGTAATCGTATGGTGTGTAAGGAAACATGGCTTATATAAGTCACACATAGACAACTAACCTAAGATATGTTCATTTCGTATAAACGTATCTGACTTTTTCCAGTCGTTTTCAGAAAAACATATTACAAAACGTGAAGTATGGATATCGGGCGTGTCCGGTACGTCTTTAGTTTTAACAATAAGCAAGCTCTAATCTTCCGCCTCCCACTCCCACTCAGGTTATGCGGGAAGTTTTAATTGGAGCGTCGGCGACCGTACGGTAAACTGTATAATGCTTTGGGGCCTTTAGCGTTAGTCCTCCTTAGTCCTGTTGTATTGTACTTTAGACGATGTATGTAAATTTTTATTTAAATCATTAAGTTAGATTGTAAGATATCGGTAAAAACATTGTTTTCTCTATTTTAAAAGTTTAGGCCCGCTTTAATAGTTTTAATGATCTTTATTAATTTATAGCGGTGTCTTTGTTAGTTTTTATAAACAAATTTATTTGAAAAAAATGTTCGTCTTATCGAATAAGATGTGAGAATCTTTTCCCGTCCTAAAATTCCAATTTTACATTTGAAGGTCACGTTTACGTGAGAAGTGAGTCCAACGAACTTAGCCTGAGCATTAGTTAAATGAATATGTATACTAAATTTCAACAAAATCGGTCACGTTTTACTTAAGTTATCGTCGGACACGTAAACGTTACTGACAGACAGACAAGATACATATTTTGTTGACTGTAAGAAAAAAGCTTACGCTCGCTTCAACAATTAAGAATATTTTTTTTTATGATTGTGTAAGCACAAAAGTTAAAAACTTTTCAATTAGCAACTGGTTTCCTAAAAAGTATCTAAAACCGACAAAGTAACAATTTACATAAGACAAATTAAAATGTTCTAAGTTTTTAGTTTCGAGTTACAACATATTCTTTCATGTGTTGCATATTTATGTATGGTTTAAAATATTTATATCAAAAACCCAAAGTAAAGATTCAGGTGAATTAATATTTGTATATGCAGTACCAATATAGTTTAGGAACGAAAATTTAAAAGTATATTTAGTTCGAAACTTTTGATGAACTATAAGGTAGAGAATAAAAATTATTTTATCAAACTGAATCAACTACTTCAATTATTCGTCAACTGTAAATCGACTGTCGAATATTTTTTTAAATGTTTAACTTATAACTTAATATCAGTTGCTATAAGAACCTAGAAAGTTTGAATGCTTTTCAATATTTTTACTTTTCCTCACCTATGGAACGTTATGTTTTCATTCAACTTTTTTTTCGAGATTGCAACTGAATTATCCGTTTTGGGTGTTTTTAAGACCTCGTAAGTGGTTTGCAGCATGACGTGTGTACGTATCGTAGCGCCCAGGGTATTTAACCTAGAGAGTTGGAACTTGGCAGAAAAATCATTCCTTACTTCTAGTTGTGCTGCCCGGAAAATTTTCCTCCACCTTGAACCCTGTTTGCTGAGTCAGAATTTTTTTTAAAAAATCTAAAAGTGGTCCGATAGAGTTGAAATTTTGCACGAATGTACCTCTATGAATGACGAACAAATTCACAAAATTTAATATTGATTATGATCGCCATTTTGAAGTTATCGATTTTTAAATTTTGAAACTTTGACGGTTAATAATACCGAAAGTATAAATACGTGTTTGACATATAGCATATCGTTGGAACCGGTACAAAATTTCAATAAAATTCAAAAACTTTCCTAATTAGTTTAAAAGTTATAAGCGAACATAATTATTAATTAGTGCGATACTTTTGTTAAAGATCAAAGTTAGTTTACATCTGTCAAAATACCGCCCAAATTCAAATTATTAAATAAATTAAATATAATAAATAAAAATAATGAATACAATTTTTTTATTAAAAATAATAATAAAAAAATCAGTTAGTTCAAAACGGTCACCCGTCCAAGTACTAGCCACGCCCAATCCTGCTTCATCCTACTGCGAAGCAGCAGGAGAAGCCTTACTTTAGTGGCCTCCGAAGTGAAGAAAAGTTCCCCGGAACCCCATTTTTTTCTAATGTGTAATTGTCAGTGATTTAATTCAATTTGATTTAATTTTCATATAGAGACACAATTATTAGATCATTTCTAATAAAGTATATACATTTTTGTATTTTATTTTATTTATTTATTTTTTTTTTAAGAAAAACATTTTATGAATTAATTCTTCTATAAATTTGAGAATTTTTATTCTATTTACATGAATGTTTTTCCATTCGTCTCGCAAATTCATGTGTGACGAGCCTCTTTTTAACATAATTCATGATAATAACGAGGTATACCAACTCTTTACTCATTTTAAACCCAAAAACCTCACCCAACAAACGTGAACAAACTGTAGATTCGGTAGAAAACTTTATAAAAAGTAATGTCTCTGTTAAATGTTGTCAACTTGAATGTCAACTTGGTTGACAACTATGTTGACAACCAAGTTGATCGTCTAAACGCCGCTTTTAGATAATTGTTTAAGCAGATAGAAAATAAATCTAACTCACCCAACTAAAAATATTTTACTAGTAAAGAAAGATAATTAATTCACATTTAAAAATTTGAAAGTGAAATAAATTTTGAATGTGTGTCGAAAAACGCGGTTAGTCTCATCTTTAAGGTAAAATCTTGTTTCCAAAAACAAATATTATGTCATAAAAATTGGAAGCATGTGTGGGTATATGCTTCATCGAAAAGCAGTGAGAAATAAACGTGAAATGTTAAAAAGCAAACACGGGAGTATTGTGAGGTATAATCTCTTTCTTTTTCTAACAAGCCCTTTATAAGCACTCTCATGAACCCTGTTTTCCCCTTTAAGGGGAAAATATATTCTACCTCCCTCTACCGATATAGTTTAGTATACCCTTCTCTTTTGAACTCGCTGGACTCGTTGTTTACTATCCTCTTTTAATAATATAGAAGGATAATGTAATAATAATTTAAGCTCAATCTAATTATCGCGTTAACTTTACCACTGATTTTGCTCGAAGTCTAAACTGTTCACTCTATTTTGTTTACATTTTTAATAAATATTAATATTTATACTTTATGAAAAAGTAAATGGACGAGCTCTTCAATCCTTAAATGCTTCGAAGCAAACATATTTTTAAACCATGTTAAATTGAAAATACATTTTAAAAGTTTACTTTAAAAAACTTATAAAAGCTTTTTATAAACTCACGACTAAAATAATATATATCTAATACATATTATACATCAAAATTAAATTAGTGTTTTAGTGTAAAATATAAGTGCAAGGGAGTTTTGAATGTTTTAAGGGTCCTTGTCTTTTCAATTTGAGTATATATATATATATATATATATATATATATATATATATATATATATATATATATATGTGTGTGTGTGTGTGTGTGTGTGTTTATGTATATGAATATATATTATATATTCATGTGTATATATATGCTGTAAGAAGAGAAGAGAAAGTTTTTAATGTATTTATATAAAGAAGGGATGTAAATAGAAGTAAGCGAAAAACGCGTTCGGTGAAGGGATATATTCTAAAAGTAGGGATAGATCCCATTGTAACACAAGAAATATCCCTATATACTTTAAACTTAGCAATCCCTTTTCTTATTGGATCCCACGACTTTAAAAACTTATTTATTAATGTTTTTCAATTTTATTAAGTGCTTGTGGGAATTTTTAGTTTAATTTTGAATTATCTTTTAGTATCTTAAATATATATAAATTTGTGTGGTGTCTATACATTTATCCGATTGTGCAATTTTTTTTATTTCCACTAAATGTTAGTCCTTATAACGAATTTATGTTTGTAAAATTTTATGTCTGTTTACTCAGCGTCAATCACGTCCAAACGGCTGAAGATTTTGCTGGTTTTGACATGTTCATAAACTCGAAAAGCGTTACAAAAAATCGACACGAAAAAGCGTAACACGTGTAACAGGGAGTTAGGAGGATAAAGAAGGTGTGCAATCGAGTCTGGACGCTCTCGGTATAGGGTCTCCCCCTACCGCGCTTGGTAGGGCCTACCCACCCCTCCCCTCCCTATCGGCTACCTGCCCCACGTCTCACTCTCTTCGCTTCTCGCTACCGCTCCAGCAGTCGCTAGCGCGTCCCAGCGCGGCACCCCCTCCCCTCAACTACAACTTCTGTCCTACTGCTCCGATTTGCACTGGACAACCGCCATAACCCTTAGAATTTTATTCCTAATAATCTTACATACATAAAATTTATTTTTTCTTTATTATTTTTTTATTTTTGTTATACTATAATTTTTTGCATTTATTACAAAACTATGGGTGAAGAAGCTAAAAAATTACTTCTTAATAAACTGGAAAAGAAGAAAAGTACTCTCCTTTTTCGTGCACAACATGTGTTCTATTTAATTCCTAATTTACAAACGCATGAATCTACACGCTCGATTTTTTTGACATTTTTTTGTCTTTACTTTGGCACATAAACTCGAAAAGCATAACCGAAAACGACACCATAAAGAGTTACACAAGTGTTACCAAAAAGTGTTACATGAAAATGTCTCACTGTCTTGCTGACTCGTATGTAAGCAATAATTTTTTTGGGTGCAATGTTAAGCTCAATTCTGTGGGTGATAAAGGGTTTGCAAGTTTTTGGCAGCTCAGTATAGGGCGTAAAAGTTTTTTGAAATTTAAAAAATTCTGATTTTATTCCTTTAAAAAAAATGTATTTAACCAAAGTTGCAGAAAAGCTACTGACAATATTTTATACTTTTTGGAAATTTCTGCAGGAAGAGCTGTTAAAGAAATTATTTTTCAGTATATTTATATTTTAAATAAATGTAACCTGTATTATCTAAATAGTTAATTTTTCTCCCTCTTCAGGCTAAAAAAAAAGAAAGCAATAGTTTATAAATCACACCTTAAGATGTTAAACAGTAACCAATTTCTATAAACAAAAACACTAAGCATGCCAAAATTATAAATAAAAATGAACTGGAGAATTGGTAGAATCAATGTCGTGCCAGAATATTGATAGAAAGCTTATGCAAAGCAGAATTTGCAGCAGCAAATAAATTCACGATTGCTCAAATATAGTGACTTAATCATTAATTGAAGAATTACAAACTGTGCTACATGACATCATAAATATATTTCAAACCTAAAAATAGCTTTAAAAATGTACTAGATAACCAATCCAACAATGTTGATGTTATTATTAAGTAGAGCTGCTGAATAGCCGATAGGAGAGCATTCTGGCAGACATAACCAACCAACAGCTAACGAAGTGGCTATCTTATTGCTCGGGGAAGGAAGTAATAATAGAAAAATACTACTTAAAACTCATTGTAATGATTTAAAACGTATTTCTAAAACTCATAGGTCTTATGATACTCCAAATCAATCCCTCCACCGACCGGTGAAAGAACAAATATGGAAATTACAGCCCGCAAGCTTTATTCTTACGCAATTATGATCAGAAATAATACAAATAATCACCTACATTTATTTCGTCAAATTGTTTACCAGTTTTTAGTATATACAGTATTTTCCCCAGTTCGAGTTATTATTTATAATTTTTTCTGTCTTTTCTAAAATGAATATTTATCTACTTAAAATAATTGTACCATTTAATCTGTACCAAAAAAGTACTGTCAGATATAATTTCTTCTGTTATAGTTGTTACTTTTTAGGCACAGATTACATAGTACAATTATTTTAAGTAGATAAATATTTATTCTAGATTAGACAGAAAAATTATAAATAATAACTTTTTTCTCTAAAAGTTAAAATTAATTACACTTGTGTCTTGGATAAATTTAGAGATTTTTACTTTTTGGGTATAGAGAACATTTTATAGGTTGGTTGCAAAAATTGTGGAAAGACCGAAAGACAGACTCGGGACCAAAAATTGTAACTTATTATTTGTTCATTGTCGTACAATGAAACACAAGGAATTTTTAAAAATAGAATGGATGGGTAATGGGGTATCCCCAGTAGGGTAACAGGGTATCATAGTATTAAAAAGAAAGATACCATAAAAAGGGTCTACACTATTCATCCCAACAATCCAAACTTTTTAAGAATGTTGTTTCACATTGTAAAAGGTCCCAATGTCGATCATTGGGGTCTCTTAGAAGACGATCGATATTAGGAAGACGCAATGCGCGAGGCATCACTTTCTGACAGTGTTTTCAAATTAATAAATCTAATCGCCGTTTTAATGGTATTTTGTAACCTTTTAAATCCTTTAAATTGAAGACTAGACGTCAAAGGGTTCGCGAAGCGCGACGGGAGACGGCTAGTTTAGATTATAAGAATTAAGTATTTATTTGGAAAGGGTTATACAAGTTTAAAATATGTTATGTTAAAATTTATTATAAATTTTAATCTTAATATAATCATAGTGTTTTCATATTCATACGTATTTTATCTTTATATACCTTAAAAGTTTAAATAGATTTCTCCATGTAGGTATTTAAAGCCAGAGCATGCCTAATTATCCTACTTCAAACGTGTAACTTACACCTTTTTTCCATTCAGTACACAATTAAAACAAATCTTCTGATTGTATTAGATATTGAAGTGTCAAAGGAATAACACACACTGTCTTTCAACGTAAATTGAATATTTGTTTATTTATATAAGCAGCTTTAAGCTCTTTTACAGCCGTCATCAGTAGCTACGAAAAAATGAGTTACAATTTTTGGTCCCGAGTCTGTCTTTCGGTCTTTCTACAATTTTTGCAACCAACCTTTTAAAAAAAAACCTAGTCTATTGTTTGCCCTATATAAGTTTCAACCTTTTGCGACCATTGGTTTTTATTTTATATTTTATATACGCACGTAGTTTTGTTTATTAACACCTATATCTTAAAAAGTACTCATTTCAGTTTTAAGAAATTTAAATAGTTTGTATAATGTAGCCCCAGATGGCCCTATCCCTATACTAATTTGAACCGCCTTATTAAATTAAATTTAGCTGATAGATACATATATTTTATTCATGTAAATAATCAAATCAATTGTGAAATATTTGAAATAAGGGGGAAATGAAATAAATGAGGAAATAATGGGGTGTAAGAGCATAACATCATTAAAGGACTGGTCGCGAGGAAGCTATGTGATTGGGTGGCTATTTATTATTATTTTTAGTTTGTGAACTTCTTTATATGGTTTAATTATTGTGCAGGTTTAACAATTTCTTCCTAATTTATAACTTATTGTTTTTTGTAAGGCACTAATGATGTCCTTATGAATGCTGATATCTGCTTTGATAAATAAATAATTATTCAATTAACTTGAAGATATAGTTTATGTTTTTCCTTTTTGATTGTAGCAATCTTTGAAATTCTTTCACTATTAGTGAAAATCGCCACGAAGCAAGCACCACTTAAATGTAGGTACTTCTGCCTCTTTGTGTCAACTCAAGAGCGATCCATTAAGAACTTAAATGCTATTACTAGAGTATTTGATAGATTCATTGGACGAGAATCAAGTGCTTCACAGTTTAGAGTGTTAGCTGGTTTAATTATATCGATTTTCGGTGCTTTCTTTTAGATTTAGTTAATTGTAAAAATCTTTCGGATAATAATTAAGTTTCAACATCCAATAATTTTCCTGTCTTCAACACCTGTCCTGATGACTTGTCTCTTAGATTAGAGACCTCATCTTCTTTTTGTTTATTTTTTTTTTTCTTTTATCAGCAGAAAATTTAAGATGTCGAAATAATTTCGTTTTTTATTTACTTTATTTTGGCCTACTTAGAATCCCTTTCAACTAATTTTGCTGGTGTATTGACGAATTGTTATCTCTTGTTCAACCACTCCATACTTTTTTACTTATTGCTTTATTATATTCATCAGTGATTTTGTTGTTTTGTACTCACTGTAAACTCTTTGCCTGAACTAAACTTCTCTAGATTTTATCTCAACCTTCATTTTTAGGGTTTCATTGGTAAAACACTTATAGTTTCGTTCCTGAGCCTGTCTGTCTGTCACTCTGTTCTGTTGCAATATCTTTTGAATCAAAAGAGATAAAAACATGAAACCTTTTCAGTATTAAAGATGTTTTGGATGCGCACACAGGAAAAATATAGCGAACTCAAAATTATCAGCCGTTCAAATCCAAGATAGTGAATAATTCATGAGCCATGAAAGAAATATATATATATATTTTTTTTATTCTAAAAAAAAATAGTGGGCATCAGATGAAAGATATTGAAAAGTAGATTACAAAAATATATAAGGCTTTAGGAAATTGTTTAATTTTCTACGCCATTTGTCAAAAATATCAACATTTTGTGTGTGTCTCCCTATAAATCTATATGTCTGCTGTTACTAAAATGTTTAATGAATATGCAAAATGTTATGTAATATTACATTAAATAATGTAAATATTCAATTGGGTCATAGAAAAATAAGAATTGCTATTTTATCTGATTAACTGACTAACTGCCCCTAGGAAAATTTATTGCTTTCAAGTTTTCAGGTTCCACGTGCACTTTTTAGGGTCCGTACGCAAAACCAAGGACCCTTATATTTTCCTGCGTGTGACTGTCCAACCGTCTGTCGCCTGCTCTCGCGGCTTCACCTTTCGTCCGATCACGTTGAAATTTGGCAAATATGTGTGTTGTACCTGCCCACACATTTTAAAAATATAGCGGCTTAAAAAAATTATTTTTCAAAAAAATTATTTTATTTTTTTCGACACCGGTGTGGGGTATCATATGAAAGGGTATGTCGAGCTGATTACAAAAATATATAATCTTTGGTCATAAGCTTGGATAGGGCTAGCGTAGACGAGTTTGAAGTGGGTGGGAAAAGTCCCCCCCCCCCCACCCTCTTTCTCGCTTATGTGAAGTGCAAAAAAATTTCTCTTCGCTCGACAGTAAATATAAATAATTGCCGCGGTAAAGAAAAAACTTATTTCACAGCCTAGTAACATAATATACTATTATCAGAAGTTTATTCATGTGTTTTGAGAATAACAGACCCATAGGATAGTTCAAAGTAAGCTTTTTAGCATTACTACTTAAACAATACAGTGTGGCCTACGGACCCTCGCTGTGTGCTGACTACCACTCACTTGACCTGTTTATTTTTAACGGTGGTTCCTCTGGCGATTAATAATTTCATGTTCAGAATACCAACGAAATCCTTTTTACCCGAGACTTCACGCACAACCATTTTTCTTCAAGATTTTTGATGCTTTACAAACTGAAATTAATTATTTTTATCTATTTGCGACAGGAAAATGAAGTATTATTGAACTGATTTCGGGCAGAAAAATGTAATTTTACTGCCTATTATTATAATGTTGGGAATAATAGTTTATATTATTACGTTATCTATAGCATTATATATAATAGTTTAATAAATTATCTTTAATAAATAAACTTTATATTTGTTAAATCATTTGTTTATATTTGTTAATCCTGTTAGGAATAAATAATGGTGGGTTTTTGGCAAATAATATGCCACCTAAGCACTCAACCGTGTGGCTGGTCGATGGTTTATGGAGGACTGTATAATTTATAGAAAATAGCGTTAAAAATAGCAAATAAGATATAAGATATAATAAGTAAAATAATATGAAATTTATTGAGATATTAGAATAATAATAGTTTGACTTACCTGGGTTTCCTTGTTCAAGGTGGCGGGGCCGATTCGGAATCGGTCCACTGTCTAAACGGACTTGAATTTAGTATTTTAAATTAAAACAAAACAATAAATGATAAATTAAATTAAATTAAACTTCAATGAAGTGTTAGTGCGAGATAGCGGAAGGCATTCTTCCATTTTTTATTGTTTATTGTTTTATTTTTTGGTCTTATTTATTAAGTTCAATGATTATTAGATCTTTAATTAAAAAAAAAAAAAAGAAGAAAAGTGGAGTAACTGGCTGTCCAATAACGCGTCTCCATTCTACTCTATCCTGACTACTATCCGGTAGCCCTCTAGCACCTCGCTCTTTTTAACTTTTATCTTCAATCCTTTTTGACTGCTTTATCTTCCCCTGGTTTTTGAAGATGCTTAACCTATCTGGTTCTCTGTCAGACTTTATATAACACCCTTCTTTATAAAAAAAACTGTACTTTTACTAGGAAATACTATTATCTCATATAATTAGATCATCGTCAATTAAAAAGTTAGTAGGAGGTGATTACAGATAGTTACATGATTCAATTTCAATACCAGCTTTAGAAAGTTTCAAGTTTAGAGAGGTCTCCTACTCTTACTTCTTGAGTTATTTGCTCTGCTTTGGTTTGCTTCTCATTGCAATCCTTTGGTCATCTGACAATTCTCTTATAGACGATTAACAAGAAACGGTTCCTGAACAAACTAAACTTGCCCAAGATTCTACTTGTCAGTTTAGGATATTGACAAAGACTTAGTCCCTCCTCCTTGCTTAGAAGTTTGTCCTGATCTTACCTCTATTTTTATGTCTTTTAGAGTTAAACAAATATAAAATAATCAATCAGTCTGCACCAATTTTTCGGTTATTTAACTCTTCTCTTACAACCATAGTTAAAAATAATATACGAAGGATCTTCTCTTTAGTACATTGAGTTGTATCTATTAGGATGATATAGTGTGGAGCAGAATAGAGTTGGTAACGACGAGCTAGGAGAAACCATCATGGATATTTCCTGGATATTGGAGATATAACGTGTATCGGTTGAACCCTCCAACCCGGTATAAATCCATTTCATAAGGCAACAAGAAGATTCCCGCCTTTCCGCCTCCATACAACTACCGCCAAAATCCTATTTATTGCACACTCAAATATCTTTCTAAAACATTCTACACACACACACAGATATATATTAACACTTACTGTATCTAACTGTCTATACAAGCCGCTCATTTTTAGGTTTATTTTTCGTCTGTATTTGACTAGAATATGGAATCGTGTTACCGTTTATTCATTCATTTTATTTATATTTATTCGATTCGAACCAATATCTAACAGCATAAAAATATAAAGTGTTCACCGATCTTACCTGTTATTGCTTTAAAAGAGATTTGGAGAGATTTTTCGATTACTCAAATTTATTTTCATTTCACTTTTTCTAATATCGTAACCTTTGTTTTATATTTGTATTATTTCTCTAAAATACAAATTATATAGGGTAGTGTGTTAACATTTAAATATTTTTTTTTTTAGATTTAGTTTTCACTTTAAAAATGCAGCAGTTCAATATTATAACCAAAATCTACTGTTTTCCTTCCAAGCTTACCGAAGGTAACGGAAGCCATGTGATCGCACTAAAGAATGAACATTATATATATTTACGATTTCAAATATTTCTAGACAGAAATTCGTTTCAGACATCAGGGCACATTTTTGATCACGTAACTGTATGTCGTTCAATATTTGTGAACCAAGCTTGTCTTAAAAACCACTCGTCCGATTTTAATGAAATTTGGATGATTTTCATAATTATAATAACCCATTGTTGGTTCTATTATACGTTTCCACTTTCTGCGCCCATTTGTTTCTCCTCCACTTGCGCGAAAACATACATTTATGTACACCTATGTCTTTAAAAATACTCATAAGATTTATTGAAAATTTGAAATGTTTCACTTCAGAGTTACAGCAGTATCTTATATTTGAATACAAAATGATGTGAGAAACATATTAACAAAAAGTACTCCATTCTGTGTACAATTTAAGCTTACTTTACTTTTATCTTAGTGATATAGATAAGTTAGTGGTAGATAGTAAGTGGGAATAGTTAGTAAGTGGGTAGATGAATTGATTCGATGCCAGATAAAATAGTTTTCCACTACTTCAAATAGGTACACCTTTAATATTATGTGGGCTCCTGATGTTGTATCATAATGGAGTTCTAGATCTTTTGGGAACCGCGTTGTGTGCTACATACTTACAATTAGTTGTTCACGATAAAACTATAAAATTCTAATTTTTGACATTTTTATGTTTTGACTTTGGCACATTAACCTCGAAAAGCGTTATGTTACACGGATGGGGAAGATATAGGATCAAAGTTTCAGGAATGTATAGGAGGTGTTCAATCGAGTCTGTCCGCTCTTGGTAGGGATAGTGTCTCCCACTACCGCGCTTGGTACCGCTGTCGCTAGGGCGTCCCCTCCCCAAGCGATTCTAAAACGCTGTACACTGTACTAGGTGAATAGAAAAAGGTTGGAGCCAACTGCACTCGTTTACATCGCCGCTTAGAGGTCGGCTAGTCGGCTGAGTTATGATTGCAGTTTAATACTCTTGATAATACTCTACTAAAACCGCCCCCCCCCCCTTAACTACAACTTCTGTTCAACTGCTCTGATTTGCATCGGACTAACGCCATAACTCTTAGAATTTTATTCCTAACAAACTAATTTTTTTTTTAAATTTATTCATAAAATTTATTTTTGCTTTATTATTTTTTATTTTTGTTATAGGTGCTATAATTTTTTTGGTTCATTATAAAAATGGGTGACGAAGCTAAAATATTACTAAACTGGAAAAGAAGAAAAGTACTTTCTTTCATTGTGCACAACATATTATGTTCGATTAAATTGCTAATTTACAAACGCAAGAATCTGCCCGGTCCATTTTTTTACATTTTCATGTCTTTATTTTGGCTCATAAACTCGATAAGCTTTACCAAAAAACGACACCAAAAAGCGTTATACAAGCAGAACCAAAAAGCCTTAAAAATGTCTCACTGTCTTGCAGACTCGTATGCAAGCAATTAGTTGCGAAATACCCTTAACAATATAATTTAAAAAATGTTGACTATTGCAATCTCGCGCTACATCGAGTTAAAAAGAGTAGTTTTTATTCTTACTACGTCTATTTGAGAGGTTTGAAAGTAGGAAAAGGTAAGAAGTAAGTTTGTTGTAGTTATTAGCTCTGTTATTAAATCTAATAGGCAAGCCTAAAATTCGAACTGGACGTTGTCTTAATCTTTTGCTTGAGCTCTCCCTTCCTCTAAGTTGTGATTTAACTCAGGAAATTGTTTTCAAACCTTTCTCTCAGTCAGGACCTCTTGGCTTTTCTTTCTACGGCCAACCTCCCAACTCGCTGACCCGAACTAAATGTTTTGTAACTCATCTCACTTCTGTCCCGTTAGAGAGTGAAACTTGTTCAACAAGCATAATGGATAAAGGATAGGAGGAGAGAAAAAATAATTGCCAGTTTTCCTAAGAGTTTGTTGTTATAACTTTTTATTACTCCCTCTACAGTTGCTTATTGGTACATTTATTGGGAAGTGTGTGAAAAATATAGTTACACTAAAAGTTAGTCCCATGTTTGGCGCAACCCTTATAACTTGTGAGTCAGAAAAGAAAAAAAAATACTTCCAGGTGCCCAAGTGTAAAAACTGGTTTCTGCATCTTTTGAATTGATTTATATTAATAAATCAGTGAACGAATTCTTTTAGCGTAGTTGTGATAAAAATAGTTGTATGGAGTATGATTGGAAAAAATTACTTTTTGATTGTAATTTCTTAAGGATTTTCGGTATTTATTTATTTACTTTAACATAGTAGATATTTGATAATGAGCATTTGTTTTTTCTTACTATATAGCCTACACGGGACTCCGCTTGAAACCTTGGTCTGAACACTGACATAATATATGGTGAGTTTGAGGAATGCCAGAGTGGTGAGACAGGTTTTTACACCTGTAGATCACATCGAGTAGAGTGAAGTAGCCAAATCGCGTGCTATTATAACCCATCGGCGTGTTGTCCGGGATATAAATGAAGAGCTATAAATTAAATAAACAAGAATAAATACACGAACCAAAATTGAATCACGGGAAGTGGTTTAAAATTTGGGTACTAGGTGTGCGATGAAACTTAAAAAGCAAAAAGAATTCACGCTTTTTTTTTTTTTTTTTTGGTTTCTGTATTCTTCACCTTAGTTGTATCTATGTGCAAAATTTGGGGAAGATTGAATGACGTTAGGTGGTACAAAATTGGGGTATTAAGTGCGCGATGAAACTTAAAAAGCAAATAAATTTGACGCCATTTTATTTTTATTTTTATTTTTTTTGTTTCTGTATTCTTCACCTTAGTTGTATCTATGTGCAAAATTTGGGGAAGATTGAATCACGGGAAGTGGTTCAAAATTGGGGTAATAGGTGTGCGATGAAACTTACAAAGCAAAGTAATATAAGACCAGTAAAAATGCTAACGATTTTGAAAATAATGACTAATTATTGTCGTCGTAAATTCATAATCTGTGCAAGTTTCAGCTTTCTAGATAGTCGGGAAATGTGTCAAATTTAAGTTACAAGATTTATCTCTGACAAGCATGTGAAGTTAATTAAAACCCTGTAGAAAATGTAATTTGTCTGGATGCGCGTTTACAAAAAATAAACATTGTAAGAGCTATTCAGAACAAAGTGAAAACAGCTCTGAGAATTTCAAAGCTAAGTATTTTGCCCTATCTCTACCAAGGATTTGCTTGGCAGCATAGTTTTCCATCCTTAACTTTCCCTACCGCGTCTCCTCTTGCCCTTTTTAAACCCTTTTGGACTCCACCCCTAATATTATAATGCATAAATAAATGAAAATTTTCGGGGTTAGGTAAGAGGATAGAATGACTAGGAGAGTGTGTGGTGTAGTAAGGTAACCGCGCCAAATTAAACTTTTACCCATCTAAAGCCGCTGGAAAACTTTACCCCTCTGAAAAACTAGCTCCCTAACTGAAAATATAGAAAATTCTTAGTAAAGGAGGAAACGATTTTAACCCCCTCTCTGAAATTTTCATCATGCAAAAAAAGGAAATTAGCTAAGGAAAGAGATATTAGAAGCTTGTGTATATTATGTAAATACGCTAAGAATGATTCTGAATCTTTGAAAAGGAAATGATAACAGTAGAGTATTAATTCAATAAATTTTTGTGTCCTTGTGTTTAATGTATTCAACTTTTAGTCTTTCCGTCAATTACAAATGGAGCTTTTACAACTGTGATTTCCTCTTTTGTTTATAATAACATACAGGGTCCTGCTCCTGCAGCCAAACCTGTCGGTTTTTTATGTGGTCTAACTAAATGAGTTTTCGAGATTATTGCATTTAAAAGAGGCGTTGTGGAAATTTACAATACACACTAAAGACGATTGAAAAAATCATGATTTAGAAAAATAACATCACTCAATGACGACCTCCATTTTCCCTGCTCTGCTCGAGTTCGTTGGCGAAATTTATCTTCACTCTTTCCACAGTTTGGCTAAGAATCGCATGAATTCCTCTCTCAATTTTCTCTCGCAGTTCTGCAAAATTTTTAGGCTTGTCAAGGTAAAATGTTACCTTAAGGTAGCCCCACAGATAAAAATCACCCAGTGCCTGATCTGAAGTACGTGCTGGCCATCGAATGTCACCCTACGAGCGGAATAAACTGTCTCCCTATGACCGTTCTCCTCAAAAAATAGAGCCCTATTACACTGGATGAAGCCCTGAAAGTTACCCTTTCACTGTGAAGGGGCCGTTGAAGAAGCTCTTGAGGGTTTCTTTGGAACCAATAACGGACATTTTGCGAGAGAATATACAGAGAGAACTCCACGTGATCCCTCGTCAAACCTTGGAAAGAGTGTTGACAAACTTCGCCGACTCGAACAGAGCAGGGAAAATGGAGCTACTTATTTAGGTTATGTTATTGTTGCTTCATATTTTTTTTAAACTTTTTTGGTATGTTTTGCAAATTTCCACTATTCCTCTTTTAAATATAATAAATAATAATTGAAGCGAGCGTAGCGAGCTTCCTACATTCAACGAAATATGCTCCGTGTCTGTCTGTCTGTCTGTCTGTCTGTCAGTAACGTTTACGCGTGTGACGATAACTTGAGTAAAAGTTAACCGATTTAGTTGAAATTTGGTATACATGTTCCTCTTACTAATACTCAGGCTAAGTTCGTTGGACAGCGTGATCCGTCCATGAGTTCGCGCGCAACGCTCGCGTAAACGAGAGGTACAAAAATTAAATTGGAATTTCAGGACGGGAAAAGATTCTATCATCATCTACTCGATGAGACGAACATTTTTTTCAAATAACATTTTTTACTAAAACCAACAGCGACACCGCTATGACTTAATAAAGATCGCTAAAACTATTAAAGCGGACCTAAACGTTTATAATAGAGAAAACAACCTTTTTACCGATATCTTACGTTCTAACGAAACGATTTTAATAAAACTTCATATACACCATCTAATGCACAATTGAAACAGGTATGCAAAATTTCAACTTGATACAAGCAAAATTCTTTGCGTAGTGACGAGATACATTTATAATAATTGTTTAAAAGCTACCGCGGGTGGTGAAGATTGTTATAGTCGTATAGTGTATGGTTTGTTTAGGAAGTAAAGCTTCGTACCGAGTACCCCCACTCTTCCCTACACTACCCTCTTCCAGTTATCTTGAACTATGACATTCATCATGATTAATAAATTTCAATATTCAGTATTTCATTGCAATACGCTCGCTTCAATGATAGAGCCACGCGATGCCTAGTATATATATGCTTAAAAAACCTTAAGGGTTGGCTGCCGGACCCTGTATATTTAGATTTGTTGTCACTCTTATTGAGTAAGTTGATCTCTTTGGATTTTTATTTTGATACTCCTTTGTTGGTAGATACCAGAGTAGCATTAATTAACATAATCTTAAAAGCTTCCAAAATGCAATTTACAATTGGCTGGTTTCTATGAGAACAGAATTAGGGCTCCCCTATGTCATTGCAACATAAAGAGAGTAATTCAATGTAGTTTGTAGCTCAATAATGTAGTAATTAATTACATGTGGTGCTGCTGCAAGAGTAAATGACTCAATAATACACGAAAAGATTTTTTAAATATATTTTATTCGTTCAAAATCTATCATAGCTCTATCTATTGTACAAATGGAAGGATATATTTTATCCTTTATCTCTCTAACTTCGCGGGTTGATGTCAATAAAACTTGGATCTATTTAAATTTTGTAAGATATATTCCTAGATTAGAGTGTATTTTAACCCTATTATAACTAAGTTAGAACTAAACTAAGTATATTGGCCCTTAACTGAATTGAATTAGGGAAGGTTAAACCATTAGTAGTGGATGGAAATTTTGTCCATAAATAATCCAGTCCCAGGGTTAGAGTAACTGAGCTAACTCGTTTATAAACAGTTAGCTTCTTTAAAGTAGGATTAACTTTCTATTTCTTTATTTCTTTGCAAAGAGGATTTTTTGTTTGTTTTACAAATGCCGCTTCTTTTGTTGTGAGCGGGAGAAAAAGTACCTACTTTGTCTTCTTAATTCAGGATACAAAGTCAGGAGGTAATCTTTCTATGACAATGTTTGTTTTGGAACTAATAAATCTGGATTTTCTGACTCAGATTTGGTAAACCCCGAAGTTTTGACTTAATTCCTGGTAACATTTTAAGAGAAATTGTTTATACTGTGACTCATAGGATGTTAGTGTGGCTGTATTTTGATAAAATTCGATACTGTCCCTATATTGAATAGATTATTGCAATATAATAATATATTATTTCTTTTTTGGAACTGCATTCTTTGTCATGAAACCTTATTATCTCCCCTTTATGACTGCCAATCTTTCCTCCCCACTTTATTATTGATTGCTGGAAAGGGTATAACATTTTAAATTGTTGTTGTTTAACCCTTTAAACCTTATTCGATATTTTACCAATTTTATAATTATTGAGTATAACTTTTTTGATTAATTTGCCTCACTTAATGATATACTCATGTGATATGAAATTGAAGATGAGAATGATTTGCATATTTACAAATCATATATCATATATTTGGTCTGTCTGTCTGTTAGCTCTAGTCTCTATTGAGACTAGATTTATAGATATGACTTAAAGTCTAATATTCCGAGAGAGTTTACGTTCGACATTTTTCATGTCACACGAGGAATAGTGATGTGATAACTTAATCACGACCTTTTGACCTCATCTCAGTGATCACTTTTAAGTGATATATATATGTTTTCTGGAGCCCGCGAGAGTAAATCGAAGAATTTATATTTATGTATATTATAAGCCAACGTTCAAAATTTCAAACTAAACTATCATATTCTGTGACCTGAATAATAAAACTTGAAAGATAATGATTATTTACTTATTGAAGCTGTGAATGTATATTATAATTCTAATTCATTGAGTAATTTAAAAAATTTTAACGTGTCTAACCTTTAACCTATGAAAAATGTAATTTGTAAAATATCTATGTTATTCGGTTTGAAACTGTGTAATCTTTGTAATAATTTGGTTGCATTTAATTTGCCTTTCATTTTGACTTTTTCCTGTTTATCCCAAATACACTCTTTTATAAACGTGGAAAATTAATTTGAATACACTGCATTTCCAGAATGTACTGATGATTTTTTCTCCTGCAGTATTATTAATTAGTGGGAAGAAACCACGAAATTTCGGTTAATACAACTGAATTTGGTACTTATATACTTGGTTACACACCCTATATTGATTTATCCCGACTGAGACTATTAAGACAAAGAGATATTTAGTCTTAAGAACTTAGGGACACAGGAGCATTACACTTCTATACAAAAATGTGCAATTTCACTTACTCTTATTAACTAAGGCCATATTTACGAATTTATGTTACTTCGGGTGGGTATAAGCAAGTGATTGAGTGTCATAATTTTGCTTCCGAGCTTTCCGAAGGTAACGGAAGCTATGTGATCTTTCTGAAGAACAAAAATATTTTATGTCTCCGATTTGAAAAATTTCAAAACAGAAATCCGTTTCAGACATCTGGGAACATTTTTGTTTCCGTGACTGTCATGTGGTCTGCCTGTCCGTCGGCCTTTCGCTCAATTTTTGCGAACCAACATATAAACCACACGACCGATTTGTATGGTAGGTCATAATTAGCTCATTGTTGGTCCCATATAAGTTTCAACCTTCAGCGCTCATTTGTTTCTCTTTCACATGAATTCACAAACATACATTTACTTAAACCTATACCTTCAAAATTACTTATCTGATTTGTATGAAAAATTTATAGTTTATTGAAAGTAACCCGCAGGTAGCCCGAGATTAATTTAAACTTTCTGTTGCTCTTTAAATTTCGCTAAATTGATACTTTGATGTAAAAAATCGAAACAATTTGGTCAGATTAAAAAAACGGGAGAAACAATTAAACAAATTAGACAATAATAGCTTGTTAAAGCATAAAATCAATGAAGTATGTGGTAGGATGCGAGGAAGCTGTGCTGAACCAATTGGGACTATACTTTTTAATTGCTCTTACATTTTAATTTAGAATGTATCAAAATCGTATAGCATATGAAAATATAAATTTTTCACAACTTACATATTAACAACGAAATAACTGTAATCTAAATAGAATATTTCATATTTATGGAGCAATATTAGTTATTAGATTTTCAAGTAGAGACATATTTTATATTTTGATGAGCAATTTGTTGTTGGACTGTTTATAAAACAGTAATAGAATTTGGAACGATTGTTCGTCAAGAAGAAAAACGTATTCGATTTTAACATGCTGCACAGTAAAAATGTATAATGTTTGATTATTGTACCTACAAATGTTATAAAAAAGTATGTATATTTTGTCCTCAAAGTATTTCTTATATAAATATCACTTTACCATCTTGAATTTTAGCAAACAAAAGCATTATATGAATAAAATAAAGAATACAGTTAAAGAATATGTCTATCTAAAATACAAATATATATGCGACCATAGACATGATATCCTATGTTATATATTGTTTTTTCCTCTACAGATTACTTGAGATTTTATATGGTCTTGTATGATCTGAGTGACGTTTGAGGAATCCTTTGATATTAAGAAACAGTCTCTATTAATCACATTGACATTTTCAAACAATTTATTCTTAATATAAACGAAATATCAACATTTTAAAACAAAAAGAATAATCTAAATAAAAGAGTTATAGACATGATACATTTTTATTTAGTATTAAAAAGATTTTATAACATTTTCATTATGATTGTATATAAGAAAATATATATGTTTATAATATTAAACATAATATATTTACATGTGGGTTTAAAAAGATCGCTTTTATGTATCATTTCCATATATAATTTAATATTCAGTGACAGGATGAAAAGAAAACGTACGCTAAATGTAGAATGGAGCGATACACGTCATACAGTCTATGGATATTGCTTTACGTGGTATCTTTACTATTATAAGCTTATTTTTACGTAAATCTAAAATCAATATCCTTAACCCTATCTCATGCGTAGTCTCCTTCCCGACTGGAGTTATATCTAGAAAAGCTCAAGAAAAAAACTTCTACAAATAAATATTCAAGGTGCTAACCATAATAGGCCAAAAGAATTGAAACTCTACCCTTATCTGCAAAATAGTTATAAAAAAAAAAAAAAATAAAAATAAAAAAAAAAAAAAAAAGAGGAATATATAGTAGAGAGGATTTTCAATTACGTATTCTTGAAGGAATTTTGCCTAATCGTAAGTAAAGTTAAATCCAACCAATCTGTGTGGACTGTAGGCTTAGGGTTTAAAATTAATTGAAGCGAGCGTAAGCGAGCTTCTTACATCCAACAAACTATGCATCTTGTCTGTCTGTCTGTCTGTCAGTAACATTTATGTGTCCGACGATAACTTGAGTAAAAGTTGACCGATTTAGTTGAAATTTGGTACACAAGTTCCTCTTTTTAATACTCAGGCTAAGATCGTTGGACAGCGTGATCCGTCCAAGAGTTCGCGCGCAACGCTCGCGTAAACGAGAGGGTCAAAAATTAAATTAGAATTTCAGGACGGGAAAAGATTCTATCATCATCTATTCGATTAGACGAACATTTTTTACATATAACATTTTTTAGTAAAACCAACAATGACACTGCTATGAATTAATAAAGATCGCTAAAACTATTAAAGCGGACCTAAACGTTTATAATATAGAAAACAACCTTTTTACCGATATCTTACGTTCAAACTTAACGATTTTAATAAAACTTCATACACACTATCTAATGCACAATTGAAACATGCATGCAAAATTTCAATTTGATACATTCAGTAGTTTTTTTGTAGCAAAGAGATACATTTTATAATAATTAAAAAGGAGATGTGTGGTTAGAGGAATAGTAAGAATGCGGGGTGGTTCCCTTACTACTAGCCGCTGTACTACTACTATACCCATTATCTATCAACTCAACATGATTCATGATTATCTATTTTTTCAATATTCAATACATATTTATCATTATACGCTAGCTTCAATGATAGAGCCACGCGATGCCTAGTAAATAGTGCTGTACCTTTCAAGTCCATAGGGTTTAAACCTTATGATAATACCTGAAAAGAACTGATATTCCTAACTCATTGCAAATTATCCACAAGACCTCCCGTAAAAAAAGTAAATTAATCAAAATCTACAATTGATAAAAAATGTTTCACGAACAAGAATATAAATGAAATTGATGTTGATTTATAATATAAATGCCATAACTTGCTGAACGTGCATATTGGACACCAGCAATTTTTTACCTGAAAAAATGAATAGTCTTTATTTGTTCCGACAAGCAAATACAAACAATAAATCTAATAAAGTTACAAACGACTTTTCATCTACACATACATTAATGCATTATTAAAAAAGTTATGTTGATATAGAAAATGATTACTAAAACAAGTTCATTCACACATCCACTCACACTGAAGCTCAATTAAACAAGTTCATTAATTTAATACAATCTTTAAATTTAAATGTACTTAGCCAATACAAAAATGATGATGGAGATGGGCTGCATGCATGCCGTCGCAGAGGAGCTTACTTTTACTGACGTCTACGATTCGCACTTACAGTGAATTAAATATGCAAAATGATCAAATTACGTTGTTGCTGAAAGCACTGATACTAAGTTAAATTGATAACTGTTAAATGTATTTATATGCTACTTGTGAAATGTTAGCACGTGCACGTGTTACTGTATGCTCATTGACCTGGATACTTTGTAAGGCTGAAATCGTCTACGAGGAGACCAGATGCGTCTTACTTAGAATCTCTTGAGTCGCTTTAATCCCAAACTCACAGTTGTTCGGCGATTCGAACAAGGGATGTTGCTTACAAGCAAGTTAGGCTGCGTTAGTTTGATTACGCCATAAATTACGTAACTGTACGGTACGTACTTAACAGTTGTCGTATCTGAACGAAAGTGTAGTATTGCGAAGAAGAGTTAAACAGATTTATGGCTGATTGTGCCATTGTGATTAACAACTGCTCCACTAAAAAATGTTTAGCGGAGCGGTGTGTCTAGCCCCTCTGGTGAGCATAGTCATACACAAACCGGTTTTTCCTTCGGTCTTTTATCTTCTTAATATTTTGCTTATATAGACAAGAACACCGATGTATTGATAATTACTATTTATATTTTTTCTCGATGTAATATCTATATAAAGTTTTCATCTACTTACGGCAGCAAAATAAGGTATTATTGTACAGACTTCGGGCAGGGAAATGTATTTTTTTTTTTTTTGCCTAGGCAGTAAAATGAGGAAAAATGTTTCTGCCTAGGCAGCAAAATTTGTATTGTATACTCGCTAATCGTGCGTTAAGGTGAAGAATTCTTCTTTTTTAACGGACTAGGGCGGAAAAAAGAGGAATTATGAAACGCGCATGAGAAATGAATACAAGTACCTAAAGAATCACTTTCTGCGCATCTAAACAGAGATACAATGTTTATATTTCGTATCAATCGTAGATAAAATTATTTTTTTGATTTGTCTTAAGGAATGCTTTTTATTAGAGTAATTTATACCGATTTTTATTAAAATCATTTATAACGTTTAAATCTTTTAAATTCTGTGCTATGTAACAATACGTTATTTTTATAAATATGTCGTATAAGGGAAAGTAAAATGCTCACAGATTTAACACTAAACTTGAGTTTTAGGGAAAGAGTCGTAAGCCTCTCAGACCCTCTTATTCCAACTTGTTTTTCCAAGTGATTTTTTTTTTCTTTCCGTACCGGGGGACTTTTACACCTGAAGACTCAGGCCACTTAAGTGGGCCCATCGAACAAACCCGGGTTAGGGACCGAAATCTTCACACTTTTGTTAAGATGTGGCCGGTAACCATGACTCCCCTCCTGGTTGTATTACAACCAGGAGTGTCATTATCATGGTTTCCAGGCCGAAACCTGGTGGCGCCACTCTTTCGAGGAGCTTCCCATTTATTTAAACAATGCTGGGTTGACATTGAGTGGGGGGCCCGGTCTGGGAATCGAACCCAGAGCTGTGGTCAGAAGCGTTCACCCATCCATATACAGACCCTGCTCGAGGCTGCTTAACTTGCGTTATTACATGGCAAGCGCGTTAGCCTCTGAGCCACCCAGGTCCCCATCATAAGTGATAGTGAACAATAGTAATAGTGAAAGGTAAAATGAATATTACTCTATTTGTCTTATTAGTGTAACCTATCAGGAGAATTGGATATAAACGGTGAATAAAATTAATATTTAAAATAAATGAATTGGTTTCGTGGGTGCTCGTAAGACATAATTTTGTGATAATGTCGGCTACTAAACGCGTAGTTATGGAAGGGTCGTAGAAGTAAGATGGTGTCGCTCAGTTGAATTTAAAGCAGTTAGATTCAAGCCGGTCATTTGTAACTGTTGCCCTTTTCTCATCTAAATGAAGCTCTCTTGCTTCACACTGGCCGCTTCTTTTGTTGTGAATGAGTGCAAAAAGGAGTTGCCTCCTTAATGTAGGGTACAACGAGGTCATGAGGCAATCTTTCTACGACCTGACATGCTAGAAGTAATAAATCTGCATCTTCCGGAGCAGACCACGTTTGAATTTGGGTGAACTTACAAAGTTCTAATATTTTCTGAGAACATTTTCGAAGAAAATGCTTACTATGTGAGTCATTAATAACTAGCAGAAGCTAATGTGATGGAATGTGCTATTTTATAGTGGCTACTTTGCTTCCATGAAATTGCAATAATCCTAAAAACGAAATAATAAGCCAAGATATGTTGTTAATAAGCACACACTAAAGGTCCATAGACAAAATAATATTGGTAGGTCAAATTGCATAATATAGTCAAACTCAGACCTTTTAAATCCGAATATTTCGGACGAGTTCGTTAACCAGCATAATCGGTAAATAAAAAAATTTAGTTGCCTTAGCTTAGTAATAATAATAAATCATTTCGAGGTGCGTCAACGTCGCCGTCGACAGAACACACTCGATTATATAAATGATTAAAAAATAACTTTATTATAATTATACATTATAATTTTAACAAAAAAAAAGGAACTTAGGTAAAAATTTTTAGAATTATGTATAAATTTTAAATTTGTGTAATAATTTATAATTGTTACTGTTTGTTGTTATAGTAAATAATAAATACGACTGAAGATGACGTTAGAATAAAGTTAAAACGTATCGTTTGCAATTTCTGTGATTTATTACTACACCTCATCCGCATTAACATATTATTGAATGTATAAAATTACTATTCATTTTTCAATATCACCCTTTTTGTAACACAAAACTTATTTATCATGATGTAGGGTGAATAAACTCACGGTGGCCAACTAAACTAATCAAAATAAAATATTGATATTGGCTGTTCTTTTTATGTATTAGCCATTTTAGTATTGTGACAATAAGCTAATTTTGCTCTTTGAGTCTTATTCTCTATTCAAATGGTCATTTTAACCCGAATCGATTTGACGAGAATTAATTGGTGCCTTATTGTCTTACTCAGTGTCGAATAGAAACAATTAATGTATGCTTCCATAGAATTCATTTTTGAATTCTTCACTGAAACCTTTTCATTTTCATACATAAAAATAAGAATGATTGATTATTATCCTTGTAATGGCCTTCTAACTTTTAGACGGTTTCCAAGACAATAATGATTATGTCTCTACAGACTATTATTAAAAGTGATGAAGCTTTTTATGTTATAATTTAAAAGGGTGGAAAATAATTCTATTTCATATAATTACTTTTATAGGAGCTATATATCAACCCATTACTGCCTAAAAGCATTGATGTACCTCTGGAATAAGAATTCGAATTAGACCTCGATATATATTAATTTTTTTAATATTAAGATTTCCTACTTTCTGCTGAATACATAATTACAAATTAATTTTATCTTACATTAATCAGAAAAGGATTTTCAACTAAATGGAGACAAAAACATTATTTTGGGCAGATGAGATTTTATATACTGCGGGTGTTACTTCTTAATGATTTTTTCTATAGAATAGTTTAGTCACATGACCTAAATTAATTGATTAGAGCTTAGAACGATGAGTTTTTGAAGATCTTTACTTTGCCATCAATAACAAATAGTCCTTTTGTTACATCCGTGTAACAAAAGTACTGAAATATAACTAGATAGAGCATTGACGTGGATTTCTGACAAACTTTATGGTTCATGCTTTTGATTATTTTTCGTCATGTCTTCGTCTCTTTTTCTTTGCAAGGTGTAAAATTTTTTCTCGACATTAGGTTTTAATAGATAAACTATAAGTTACCATTGAACAATCTCTTTGAATTAAAACCATTTTATACAATGAAAATAATTTGTATAACTTGTCATATTTATATAACGTTATATTATATCAAATCTTAGGTAAGAAAGTGTTGAAATTTTCTCCACTTCATGGAAAAACCTTGAATCATGGATATGTTTTTGGACATTGAATCCAGTGTAGCCAACAGTTAACCAACCTTTACACCTACCCCTCTATAGACGGTTGCCATGGCGCGCTCTTATTGGCAAAATGTTTTACTAAAAAGTGAAAACCGAGCTACCTCTTGTTACCTCCTAACTTCCTGGTACTATATTTAAGAACGTCAAATTTTTCATGTCGTTTTTGCGAGGGGAAAAACATATCCATGTTAAAGCAATAATCAAAATTTACAAACTGGGTTGTTTCATAATTTTACCCGAATGTTACACTCGAACTCACGTCAATCATATTCATAACCTTTCTGGTTCTAATTCCATGTACGTGAGGAATTTGTCACGGATGATTTTATAGAAAGGTTGTCGTTGGAAAGTGGTAGTTCATAGGAAGCAAAAGAAACAATGACATATTACCACCAGATGTCCTCAAAACGATTATTGAAGAAACTTCTAAATCAAAGTCCTAATATTTCTAGTTCTAATTTTGCGATCATGAGGATTGTTTCACGGATGATTTCATCGATGTATAAAACATATATATTGTCGATGTACTGTACAGTGGCCAACTTCTCTGTCCAGTAATGAAAAATTAGCAAAATGAAAAAGCAGTAGAATTTTACACAATTAAATACAACCACCAGATGTTCTCAAAATGATTAATACTGGAGCTTAAAGATTATTTACATTCGAGGTTGTTTTATAATAAAAAAAGAAACCTTGTTATTATTAACCCATTTATTGTTTGTATACAAGCCGTTAATCCTGACTAATTTTATATTAAATAAAAAGTAAAATTAAGTAAATTATTTTAGATAAATGTTTTTAGATAAGTTATTGTATCTATATTTGTAGACCAACAAATCAAAACAAACATTTATTTTTATTGAAATAAATGTGGTTGCCTTAGTTAAGCAATAATAAATAATTTGGAGGTGAGTTGTCGGGACACTACTCGATTATATATATGAATAATAATAGTAAATTAAATTTACCCTGATTTTCAATTTCGCAAGTGATATAATAATGTCAGCAGTTTAGTGTTACTTTATTTTAACCTTGCAGCATTTCTTTTCGTTGTTTGCTAATGTTCTTCTTGATTTTAATGTTTAGAGGTTGCCCCATAAAAAAAGATAAAAAAGATTCTAAAACGGGTGAAAAGGACAAGTTTAATCAGCGTTAAGTTCCAGACCCGTACCTCGGATCTTTATTCCCTTTCGGCGACCAATTTAATTTACTCGTAGCCTCAAGAAGCTTCAGGGCAGATTTTCAACGTGGGAGAAAATGCCTTGATCCGGAAAATTCGGTTTTCCATCCCCTCTCCGACCTTCCTTCTTGGTCCAAGTAAATTAGATACAGGTTCCTTTTGGCTGACTTCGAAACTTAACGTTGTGCACGTGGATCTGAAACTCGTACTCTTAAAAACTTATCTCTAAATGCTGTAAACATCAAACAACTTTATTATATTGTTTAAAGGAAGGAAACGCCAACAATAAAATTCATGAAAACTTTTGTTCTCTCAGAGGTATAAAAAGAAATTGGGATTTGAAGCGGAATTAATTAAGTGTTAAAAGTCACTTCAATCAATTTTATAATCTGTATTTAATATTTGGGGTGGTGGTTTTTAGTTAAAGCCATAAAATGCAGAAAGATGATCTGCTTTTAGATTGCCTTTAACCTTATAGACACATCTGTTCTATCGCCTTCCATTTTTAAATCAAATCAATTAATAACTTTAAACATTATATATATATATATATATATATATATATATATATATATATATATATATATATATATATATATATATATATATATATATATATTTTAATATGGAATTTTTTTAACTTGGATGAAAGTTAATTTATAATTTATTTTACTCCCTCATACTTTTAGCATTCATTTATTTTATATTGTGAAATTTGTTACACATATTATTTAGAAAATCAATAATAAAATAGGCATAGGATAATATAATTAAATACAATGGTACAGTTTATAGAAACTTTTGGTTAATAAAAATTTAGAATTTATGTGGAGAGACATTTTTATTAAAGTATAATATTATAATATCACTATATGGATCACTGTGCTTCGCTACGGCGGGTATTATTTTTATGTATTTTTAATTTTTAATTTTTTTATGAGTGAATACAGTCATAAATTAATTATTGTATAAAATTAAATAATTAATTAATTAATATAAATACATATATATTAAATTATTTATGTATATAACCATGGTTATAATTTATCATATATTACAATTAATGCATAATATAATTATAATTAATCATGATGATAATTCAATAATGTCTGATGTTTATAAATAAATGCTTAATAATATAAAATGAGTAATAATTGAAGCGAGCGTAGCGAGCTTCCTACATTAAACGAAATATGCTCCGTGTCTGTCTGTCTGTCTGTCTGTCTGTCTGTCTCTCAGTAACGATCACGCGTGTGACGATAACTTGAGTAAAAGTTGACCGATTTAGTTGAAATTTGGTATACATGATCCTCTTACTAATACTCAGGATAAGTTCGTTGGACAGCGTGATCCGTCCAAGAGTTCGCGCGCAATGCTCGCGTAAACGAGAGGTTCAAAAATTAAATTGGAATTTCAGGAAAAGATTCTATCATCATCTATTCGATGAGACGAGCATTTTTTTTCAAATAACATTTTTTAGTAAAACCAACAGCGACACCGCTATGAATTAATAAAGATCGCTAAAACTATTAAAGCGGGCCTAAACGTTTAAAATAGAGAAAACAACCTTTTTACCGATATCATACGTTCTAACGTAACGATTTTAATAAAACTTAGTGTATCTAATTTTCACAATTAGTGTATCTAATTTTCTTAGTTTAGGGCATAACTTCAATTTATATAATAGTCAAAATAATAAAGAAATTTTAAAACTGATTGTTGATATAGAAAATACATTAAGGTCACTTAAAACTAGTGACAACCACATAAATTCATTACGCAGCCATCTCATTAAAGATATAATGAATTTCCAAATTAGTTTTAATAATAAATCTAAAAATGTTTTAGGTTCCTTGGAAAAACAAATATTGCTAGATGCTATGAAAACCAAAAAGTTTATAAAAGAAAATTCAAACTTATTAATCTGTAAGACGGATAAAAGCAATTTGACAGTAATACTAACTAAGGAAATGTATGATGATAAAATGAAAGCGCATTTGCAAGATGGCCAGATATATAGAAAAATTAGATGTAACCAACAAGATAAACTCAATGAAATCAAGAAAGAGTATCAGCAATTGATAAATAAATTATTAAAAAAGAAATACGTTTCTGTAGATGAAAAAATTAATTTAAATATTAACAGTTGTAGATTCGCTAAAATGTATGGACTAATCAAAATGCACAAAGATAATCAACCCATTAGACCCATTGTAGATGCTATAAATTCCCCAACGGAAAAAATAACAAAATTTCTAAACCCCACCTTAAATCACCTCAACAATAACAACCAGTTTGACTGTAAAAATTCTAAAGAATTTAAAGATAAATTAAAAAATATAAGGTTAGAAAAAGATGAAATAATGGTCTCATTCGACATTCAGTCATTATTCACTAGTATTCCCCTAATAGATTTATATAAATTGATTCAAAAAAAGTGGAATTACATAGAACCATTCACAAATATTAAATGTAAAAATACATATCTAGAAGCTATTAAATTTTGCTGCAATAACAATTATTTTCTTGTAAATAATGAATTATATAGAGTACTGCAAGGTTTGCCAATGGGTGGAAGCAGTTCCGTCAATTTAAGTGGTATTTTTGTCAACGAACTACTAGAAACGGTATTGAGCAAGTGTCCTTTTAAACCAAAGTTCATATGTAAATATATAGACGATTTATTTGTAATCATTAAAAAATCACAATGCGAATTGTTACTTACAGAACTAAATAGTTATAATAATAAAATTAAATTCACTAAAGAAGTAGAAACCGGTAATAGTATTAATTTTCTTGATATAACTGTCATTAGAGATAAAGAAGGAACAATCACTACAAAATGGTATGAGAAGGAGATAAAAAATAAACAATTTCTAAACTTTCATTCAAATCACCCATTTTACCAAAAGAAAAATTCAGCATACAATTTAATACACAAAGCCATTTTACTTACTGATAAAAACCATTTAACTAAAACAAAAAGTTTTATTTTTGAAAAATTACTTAAAAACATGTATCCAATTAAACTTATTAGACAGTTATGGTACAAAGCTTTAAACTCCATTAATAAGACTCAAAGTAAAGAGAACCTTACTGAAACTCCAAATACAATTTACAAATACAAATCTTTAACTTATATAAAAGGTCTAACAGAAAAAGTGTCTAATACTTTTAAGAAATTTGATTGTGAAGAAATAAAGTTTGGAATGAAGCCTACTAATAAAATAAAAACACAAATATTCAGTAAGTTAAAAGACAAAGTGCCTAAAGAAGAAGAAATGGGGGTTGTATATTTAGTACCATGCACAAATTGTAACAAAAAATACATAGGGGAATCACGTCAAACTTTCCATAATAGAATCAAACAACATGAAGGAGACGTTAGGAGTAAAACCAAAAAAACGGCACTGGCCACTCATGCATTGGAAGAAAATCACATTCCGGATTTCAAAATGGCCAAAATAATTGATAAAGAAAATAATAATGCAAAGAGGAAGTTGTTAGAAGCAGTGCTAATATCTAACTGCCCACAGAATATGAATTACAAAACGGACACGAGAGATTTTAATAAATATTATGCCGGAATATTTAATTCACTAAAACTTGATAAAAAATTATAATTAAATAAAAATTCTAAGTAGACTTTAAGTATATAATAATATATATAAAATAAAAAAACTTCCAACCTAAGTTATTGACATATAAATAAAATACCAGATCCTAATTGTTTACATTAAATTATAATTTAAAATTTAAAATTAAAATTACGCCTATTAATTAATTGTATAAAAAAAAAATTTCAATTACTAAAATGTGTTATAAATGTTTGTTATTTTAAAGTTGTTAAATGAGTGAATGTCCTCATTATTTATTAATATTTTTAAACATATGTTTTAATTTTAAAAATGTTTTAATTATTTATTTGAATAAAGTATGTATGTGAGATGAGCATTAATTGTTGCATAAATGTATTGTAAAATATTTTGGTCACTATATATATAAATAATATACTACATATTTAAATTTGAAATCATATAAATGCAGTAGTCAGTATAAAGAATGAATGATAGTAAGCAAAACATGTGGAGACAATAAACTGGGTTTATTCTTTATCAGTATAAATATTCCAATACCTAGTTAATTCAGTCAGAGGCTAGAGCCCATGGACTCACCTTCAACCAGTTACTTTTTTATTTAAAAAAGACGAATTTACATACATCAGCATGTAAAGGAGACATTTTAAATTTTTTTTTTTTTTTAAATTGACTTGTCATTTGGAAAAATGGATCACAAAAACTACAATATATAAGGTAATATTGGAATATTTTTACTTTCTTCTTTATAAAAAATATTAATAACCCATTATTATATAACAATAAACTTGTAATTCTATTTATTAAGTATATAATTAATAAAAATATATAATATAAAAAAACAACTAATAATTAATTTAATTGTTTATATTAATTTCTTAATTGTTATTATTACAATTATATTTTAATTACTTGTTTAAGAGACCATAATGATTTGTAAAATCCAAATTAATTTATATGTTTTTTAAATAACAAGAATGTATGAATCTAATGTAAAAATATTAAATTTCAGGTTTGAGAATATCCCGAAAATAGGGATGAAATATCACCTTTTTTTTTTTTAACTAGAAAATTGTATCATTTATTACCCCAGAAGACCATAAGTAAAAAGAAAAAACCTATATATATATATATATTTTAATATGGAATTTTTTTAACTTGGATGAAAGTTAATTTATAATTTATTTTACTCCCTCATACTTTTAGCATTCATTTATTTTATATTGTGAAATTTGTTACACATATTATTTAGAAAATCAATAATAAAATAGGCATAGGATAATATAATTAAATACAATGGTACAGTTTATAGAAACTTTTGATTTCTTTTAAATATTCAAAAGTGTTTGTATTTTTTTTACATATGCCTCTTTCAATGTATTAGAATAGAACTAAAATTGAAGGCTTCTTTGACGTACTTTGTCGATGGAGTTTTATGTCGATCTCCGACTTTAAGTAGACTCACCTTTTGCATAGTTACTGAACTCTTCCGCATTTTGGTACTGATGATGGCCTTATGAAGGCTGTAAGCTGCTTTGGTTAATAAAAATTTAGAATTTATGTGGAGAGACATTTTTATTAAAGTATAATATTATAATATCACTATATGGATCACTGTGCTTCGCTACGGCGGGTATTATTTTTATGTATTTTTAATTTTTAATTTTTTTATGAGTGAATACAGTCATAAATTAATTATTGTATAAAATTAAATAATTAATTAATTAATATAAATACATATATATTAAATTATTTATGTATATAACCATGGTTATAATTTATCATATATTACAATTAATGCATAATATAATTATAATTAATCATGATGATAATTCAATAATGTCTGATGTTTATAAATAAATGCTTAATAATATAAAATGAGTAATAATTGAAGCGAGCGTAGCGAGCTTCCTACATTAAACGAAATATGCTCCGTGTCTGTCTGTCTGTCTGTCTGTCTGTCTGTCTCTCAGTAACGATCACGCGTGTGACGATAACTTGAGTAAAAGTTGACCGATTTAGTTGAAATTTGGTATACATGATCCTCTTACTAATACTCAGGATAAGTTCGTTGGACAGCGTGATCCGTCCAAGAGTTCGCGCGCAATGCTCGCGTAAACGAGAGGTTCAAAAATTAAATTGGAATTTCAGGAAAAGATTCTATCATCATCTATTCGATGAGACGAGCATTTTTTTTCAAATAACATTTTTTAGTAAAACCAACAGCGACACCGCTATGAATTAATAAAGATCGCTAAAACTATTAAAGCGGGCCTAAACGTTTAAAATAGAGAAAACAACCTTTTTACCGATATCATACGTTCTAACGTAACGATTTTAATAAAACTTCATAGACACCATCTGATGCACAATTGAAACAGGCATGCAAAATTTCAATTTGATACATGCAGTAGTTTGTTTGTAGCAAAGAGATACAAATTATAAATATTGAAATAGAGATGTGTGGTTAGTGGAATAGTAAGAATGCGGGGTGGTTCCCTTACTACTAGCCACTGCACTACTACCAGACCCATTATCTATCAACTCATCATGATTCACAATAATCTATTTTTTCAATATGAAATACATATTTATTACTATACGCTCGCTTCAATGATAGAGCCACGCGATGCCTAGTTATCTATAATATTAAAATAACACAAGCTAGATTTCTGTAATTTGGAATCAAATATTTGCCAAAGAAAATCAGTTCAATGTGTGGCCAGCCTTAGCCGCTGGTGCATCATTGCAGCAGGGGGAGGCAAATATTGGAATCAAACATTTGTGAATGGGGGTATTGGCAAAGGTCGTCCACGTGTGGCCCAGGCTTTATTTACTCTATATCAGGTTTATGTTAATCTAGCGAATTTTAAAATGTCAACTCATAACAATGTATAAACTTATCTACAACATTTTTTAAAAAAGACAATAATTAGTAAAATGTTTACTAATTATTGTTTCAATATTGTTAGTGAAGAAGCGAACCATTGTTGTATAAATTAAATCATGAAGCGTTATGAAATATTGAAAGTATAGTCTCTCCATGTAAAGGACCCATTGAGAGACGCAGACGTTACGTTCTTTACGTGGGATACTATTCTTTCTACAATTTCATTGTTGTATAGTCTATCTATACAGTTGAACGAGATCGAATTTCTATTGATAAATACTAATCGAAGAATTACTCGAGTAAAAAATTATATTTTCATAAAATCACATAATATGAGATTTGTCTATTATACTTCACTCAATTCTATTTATTTTTATTTGCAGGTTTCATGGCTGAGACGAGATGGGGACAAGTTGAAGCTGGTTGCTGTTGGTTTAGAGGCTTATTCAGCAGAACCTCGCTATACCACACATCATGCTGATCCCAACGATTGGCAGTTAAAGATGGACGCAGCGCAGGATGATGACCAAGGTCATTACGAGTGTCACGTATCATCACATCCACCTATCAGCCTCACTTTCTTCCTTACAGTTGTCGGTGAGTGCAAATATATTGTTAATTTTTTTTTTGTATTTGTTCCCTCTTTAGGTAATAGAATGTCTTTTGGTATGAAATGTATATGCAGATTTATTAAAAAAATCGGTCTTAATTATATACCACTGTATTCCCTCAATTACACGTTGTATGTGAATGACCTGTATAGCAATTGAAAGAGGAGGTCCAAAAGTTCTGAATCCTACCGCTAGACTGCTCATAGTTTCGCAAACAATCGTTAGAGTACTGGCGCCCCCAAGCAGTCGCCACTGCGCGTCAGTTGTGGGTAATATGGCTACTATACACGCAGCCTAAACTTTTCTGTGTTTATGAGTTCGGTTAAACTGACTTGGCATCTGTAGTGCAGCGTGCCTGCCGTTTCCATTTTACGTTGAACCTCTGACTAGAAAGAACATTTCTAGTTGGTATATCCAATTTATTCATAGTTGTTTAAGTTGGTCCAAATTCTCTTCTTGCTCTACTAGTTGATTCTCTTGGGCTACGCACAAATCTCTCTTCAACTCGTCGCACGTTTTCCTCTGATACAACGGACCTCTTCAATTGCCATATACTTAATGTATAATACAGAAAATATAGCGGTATGAAATTGCGTCCATAATTTCGAATACCCTTATATATCATAATGTACTGGTTATTTATTTTATTGATTACATTAAATAATGAGCCGCTTAACATTACATTCCTAGCCTATGCCAACTTTGATTAAGCGCCTTTTGCAAATGGCCCACATACTGCCACTAATCAAAGCTTCAGTAAAATAATTGAACAGTCCAGGAAAATTAATTCATTGATTCCATTACTATCAAGAGGATTGGCTTAAATTTCAATTGGAATTTATATTATGATATTATAATAAGCAGCAGCATTTCTGCATTAGTATAATATACTAATATTGTATTGATTTCCTTTGCACAATCCTTCAAAATATATCGTTCTTATGCTCTAATAGATGCCTATATAGATAGTTAATATTATTGCTCGGTGACAACAGCATGGTCTCTTTTTTATTTAAATGACAAAACCTTAATAAATAAGACCTTCCTTAAAAGCAACATTAGGTTCATGGACTTCCGCAGCTTGATATATCTCAGTGTTATAATGTTAACGTTTTCAGACTTCATAAACAAACCATATTATATCTTACGAAATAATCAAATTTAGGGATTTGTAGAATTATAATGTATAGTCCAGGTGATAGCGTGCAAAAAAGTGTCGACTAACATCAAGCTAGAATTTTGTGAGTAAGTAAATCTTGTGGTGCCTTTTAAGAATATGTCGGCTTTAAGTTCGTCAACAGGCATTTGAAAACACAAACCGGTGGAATGTGGTTCTGTCCTGCCCTTTATGGTGGACAATGAGATTTTGATGATCCTAAGTTCAAAATTAGTTAGTAAACCAAAAATCAAGTTGATTTTAGTTTGCCTCTTGATTGGTGACCACTTCTATTTGGAGTAATATTTGAATAACTAACCCATTAGCAAAAATAATCTAAACTCAACTTTTTTGAAATTCAAACTCAAATATCGAGTTGTAGTTTGATCAAGTTTTATACTTGGACTTATAGATGTTTTCAAGAGTAGGAGCTAAACGCCGGGATTCTATAGATTCCATGATCATCGTAGATATCAGAATCTCTTCGTCAATTTAAATACGTTCTATTGATTTTGCTAATTTACCTTTTTAGAGGGTAAACTTCAGGACCAAACTTGATGAAATATTTGTAAGCGAATTTAATTCATATTTTAATTGATAGATTTTTTATCTTTATATATTATGACATAATATATATATGCATATGCATCTATTCGCCTTTTTGGAAAATATCTCATAAGATTTTCAGCCCTACTCATAATCCGTTGTCAGACTTCACAATATTAAAATAATATTTTTGCATTAATTGAACTATATTTGTAAAAAAGAAACTCAGGATTTCTCCTTATGGTCTATTGGGTACTTAATAGTAGTTCACAAGAATTCTCATTCCAAACAAGTTTCATCAAATGCTATTTTTTAACCCCTTTGATGGACTCAAATTCTCTCGAGAATTATAGCAACAAATTTTTAATATGTTTATTGTTTTATATATTTTAAGATGAATTCTTGTACTACTATAAGATACCCGATAGACCATATGGAGAAATCCTGAGTTTCTTTTTTTACAAATATACTTATAGAGGTAATAAACTACGAAATTAATTAATTATTAACTTAATTAGACTAAAACAAGCAATAGTGTTATCTCAAGAGTTTTAGATTAAACTTTCATCAAATTACTTTTGCTAAACTTTAAACTTCATTAATATACTGTCTCATTATATTTTGAATAAAATTAGATTTAATTATTTTAGTGAAGTATAATATGCCTTATCTTTACTTGAAACTCTACGATTTGTCAACTAAGCTATTTAAGATTTTAGACAACAGTCAAAGTGTTGTGTGGAAATCTTTAATAAAATGAGATTTGGAAAAGGGGAAGGCACACTTTAGGTATAGTTTCTAAAGTTTAACAACAAGGATCAACACTGCCAAACTAGCTTAATATTAATGTTCTGGGGTAATATTTTATCATTAATAATTTCACACAAAACACAATATACCTGTTAATATTATAGTTATGGGAATTGGGTATTCTCTCGTTCCAGATGAGCTTATATAAATCCTCAATACAAAACTCGGAATGTATAAACTTCAAATGTAATCACAAGTTATGACATATCCTGCGATAAAGAATCAAAATTATTTTAATGTAGTTATATAAATTATTTCTGTGTATATTATAATATTATGTGACAGAAATTATTAGAATTGAATTTTAGGAATTGCAATTTGAAGAAAGTATATTCTAATGACAGAATAATTAATACCTGATTTTGACTTTAAATCGCTACAGGGATCGTCAGAAATATTTATAATAACGCTGCCGCTACAGCAAATACTTGACACCATTATGGTGGTGGGCTAGAAACGTCTTAATTTTGAAATTAATCGTATTACGGAACTTTAAAATGCATTTAGATAATATAATATTCCGTGTAAAATATATGTATGTGTTCAGAGTAAACCAAAATTAGGCTTACAGTTGTTTGTTATTTTGATCTTCTGAAGGATGATCCAGATCAATTCTGAGAAATTATGCGTGTCCAAATCGCTACGGAGAGCCGGATCTTGTTAGAAGAGGTTTACTTGAAACTTGTAGGTAATGTAAAACATGCGAATTGCATATCTACTAAGCGTAAGCCTACTTTAACCCACCGTAACGCAACATTTTTCACGAGAGCCTAAAAATAATTGATATATAAATATATATATATATATATATATATATATATATATATATATATATATATATATATATATATATATATATATATATATATATGATATAAGAGGTACTTACTCGATCTAGGGATCTCTGGACCGGTTTCGGTTATACGCTATCATCAGCAGGAGAATATATAACTGTGAGTCGTAATGAACTCGTAGAGTCTACATGAGTGTTCCAGAGGAGCGATACTCATACTATATCCTATATGCAATACATATTTGATGTACTTTATACATTATATAACTTCGCTTGTATAGACAATAAACCAATAATTAAATTCGTCCGTATTGAGCAACATTATTATTTAGGATTCATTCTGAATCTGAACGTAAATACAGAGCGAATGTTATAATCAAACTTTTCCTAACACACAGACAATACCACGAGCTTTAAATACTTTACCAAAATTGTCAATGACCTATAATATGCTGTGACAAGGGATAATATCGTGTTCAGAATGTCTTTTGCCAACCAACATCACGTTCTATATTTGACATGCTCTCAAGCTATCGAACAATGGTGAGTTTAGTAAACTGTCAAACGTTTAATCGTCATTTCAAGCTTTGCCTTGTCTGAGTATATTAATTTATATGACAACCTCGGCGTGATGTGCGAGTTTTCGCGTTAAATTCAATCTCCCAGAATGTGCTCCTATGTAATTTGATTAATTCTCTTTTGAAACAACTCTGAGTACATTTATAATTTTATTAATACTAACATTACATTGATTGACTGTTAACTTGTAATGGTTGCTGTCCAACGTGTCTTTCCCTGGTATGAATTATTATAGAAATCACTTGCGAAAATCAACTCCTTGTACTAATTGTAAAAAACCCTGTAATAATAATGTCCGAATTATTTGAAATGATTATGTTTAATAATAGGGGGATACATTTTGAAAATCACTGCGATGATTTGTGTTGTGGTATATCACAAATTTAATTGTTCTGACAATTAACTATAATGCATGTACAGCATTGATTAATTAAGTTCATAAATCACATTTCGATTAAATTGCTGGTGGTGAACTGTTATGGAACCTGAAGTTAATGAATTGTATAGTGATAGTGTAAATTAATCACCCTAATACTATAATTAAATAATAATAATGTACCAAAGAATAACATAAATGATCTCCCCATTTAAATTGAAATTTATTTTATTAACAAAGCAGCGTTCGTATTCATAGGGTGATCATCAGTGCCGATTATGGTAGAAATAGTTACATCAATAAAATGAATTATTAAGAGATAAGTCTACTTTATGTCAACTATAAGCATGGGACTGATTCGGGTTGGAATTAAAATTAAAGTCCACATCAGACAGGGAGGGGATTCTTCCCTTGTCTTGTTAATATTTTACCCCCGTGAAGACGAAAAATGGATTCATTAGAACACTTGGCATTTCTACTGGATCGCCTTTCCCTCCTTTTTGGGGCTTTCTGCCTTTTCATAGCGACCATACTTCGTCCCCTTCCGATTTCGTCTCTTTTCGAAAAGATCTTACTCTTGCTTTGCGAGCATGATGACCTTTTTGATTTACAAGTTCTTTATCGATATTGTCTTCGACATTTAGGTTGAGGTCTGTTGTTAATCGGTGACCAACTATTAACTCTGCGGCTAATCTTTCTCTTTTCCGAAATATCGAATTGTGGTACGATAGCAACAACTGCTTCAAAGTAATGTTAATGCTAAGTCAAATCTTCTTTAATGTCTCCATTTTATCTTTAAGGTCCGGACAAACCTCTCAATTTTTAATATCTCACATTAAACCCCCTTTAGGGTGTCGCTGGTTTAGTCTATGAAGAAAGTGGACTTTCCGTTTCTTGAGGCCATGTTTGCTGACATTTCTTAACGAATTGTTCAATTTCTCGATCCAACCCTGGCCACCAGGTATAAAATTTAGATGAGAACTACATTGACGTTACACCGGGGTGTCCTTTGTGTAGAATCTGTTCTGTGAACACAAGTTCTCATTGTACTGGGAACCAGAATGTCTCATTGTAATGGGAACTAGAATTAATGCGGCCAAGCCGCATTTAAACTCCTTCTTTGTATGACAGTTTTCGATCATTTCAAAATATGTTCAGAGTGCAGCTGTAAGATCGGGTATTGAAGATGGCTAACCTTTTTTAGGGTTTCGAGGTCATCCTAGAAACTCTTATGCTTTTGTTACTTTTTCCGTTGTATCTTGGATCATATCTCCCGACCTATTGCTAGAGATTTGAAATTTGGTAAACAAAAACAAATTTGGGTGGTTTGACATGGATGAAGATAATTAATTATACAGTGTATGTCCCACTAGGAATAGTTTGATGTATCCATGACATGAGTCAGACAAGGGGCTTCTTTGTTTAATTTAAATATCCTATGGCAGTGTCAAATTCGCTGTTTAAGTTAACAAAAACAGTTTATCCTATACGTCTACTTTTGTTTGCTTGGTATCTAAAGTCAAATCTAAGTTTGACTTTAGACTTCCTTTTCTCAAACTTATTGAGAAGTCGTTAAAGGATGTGAAGGCTTGACTTGGTTTAACAGCTATCAAAGTTAAGTAAACTGTCCAAACTTAACATGAAGAACAAAACTCTTAAGAGCTCACATTTAACTTCTGAACTAAACAAAATCTTCAACCTCATTTCTATTGTTATTCCGACACTTGTAAATGTTTACCTAGATATAGTCATTTAAAGTTGAACGATCCACTTGTTTAAACAAAGCCCAGTTAAAACTTGCATTATTTCACTGACAATTACCCACTTAAAATTGTTCAAAGGAAAATAACAATACAAATTTAAACCAGAAATATAGGAATAAATAACAATTTACTAACAGCATCTAACTTTCTCGCCAGTTGTAGTATCTAACTTAAAAGCCTTTTCAAAAACTAACATCTTGGGTCTTAATGCATATTTACTTCAAACCCTTTTTTATATATACTTAAGAGATAAAAAAAACACGTAGAACTTTTCCTACTTGTTTTCTATATACATATTTATGAGGTTGGTATAGTGTTGGACTGGATTTCGAACGTTAACAATTATTAGTTGAAACCAGAATTGTGATTCTGCAACCTTCTTGACCTAAACATCTTCGTGATATAAAACTTATTCAAAGAACAAAGGATTAAGAAACAGAAGATGATTTAATTTAGTTTTTAATTACGAGTTAAAATGTACTTTTATAAGGTTTATTCCTTCAATTTATTCTTTTTTCTTTCTTATATTGTTATATAATTGAGAAGCAAGTGTTAATAAGGATCAGCAGTTCTCTTAATTATTCTTTATTTTTTTTAAAAAAGAAATTTAACTCTATCTAAAAATAATTATTATAAAAATGCCATTTTTCAAAACTGGTCTTATTTTAAACCTTTTATTTTTTTTTGGTTTCTGTATTTTTCACCTTAGTTGTATCTATGAGCAAAATTTGGGGAAGATTGAATCACGGTAAGTGGTTCAAAATTGGGGAAACGGAAATGTGCGATGAAACTTACAAAGCAAAGTAATATAAGACCAGTAAAAAGTGGAGTAAGTTTTAACCTGGTTAGTCAAGGTCAGTCATGGTCAGTCAACATAATAAAAGTAATAAAATACTTATTAATATGGGTGATCTTAAGAAAATAATTGCATTAATAACTTTCTGTTTTTTGTTTTTTTTTTTGTTTTTTTTTGTTTTTTTAGCGCAGATTAATGTTAAAGGCAAACATTTCAAATGCACTGATTATAAAAATAAATTATAGGAATTGTATGTAATATTACGTCTTCCTAACAATGGATATAACATACTTAAAAACGTAGAAAAATTTAAGGTAATTATCAAATAATAGGTATAGTATAACACTGCATATATAACTTCTAACAACAAAATATTTATATGGAAGCATTTTCTTCAAGAACTACACAAATTGTTTTATGAGCCTTACTGCCGTTCGTAATTTTACGGAAATTAAACAGCATAAAGCACCACAACAAAAGTACTTTCATGTTAAAATACTGAATTGATGAAACCGAACGAAACCAAAATATTCTAACGGAACTATAACTTGTGATCCAGAATATTTGATGAGAGGACAGCCAAAGGAATGTACATTAACAACATGTTTAAGATTCTCAAGTATACGATTAGGAAATTACGACGTTAATTTCAGCTTAGTTTAGTGAATTAAGCGTCAGATTGCGAAATAAGCTGCACCAATAAAATCCGGCTGTTTTTACTATAGTTTTTTAGGCCATGATAAATTCGTATGGTATCACCTTTATGACAACGTAATAAAATTATAAGGCCTATACTTTTACCTTTCATGAGTTCTTCCAAATCTTCATAAATGTTTCAACGAGATTGTTGAAAATTATTACAAAGGATGGTTTATACTTCTAATGAACTTTGTGTTTAATTTATATATTAAACAATACTTAGCGTAACATAATAATTGTTAATATTGAGTCGTTTAAATTACCTGAGAAGTTGAAAAAATTCTCTCCTTACTTTATAGTACTAGAGAAGTTAAGTTTTGCCTGATAATGTGCTGGTAGTAGACAAAGGATTAAAATGCCATGGAGACTTGTTGTGAATTTGTAATGAGGTTTGTAACGTGGTCGCTATATAGAGAGAGGAAGTTTGTAATAGGGATAAAGATAGAGCGAGAGAGAGGATCGAAAGCTTTTAATAGCCCTGATAAGCTCCCCGCAATGCAATATATTCTAAACAGCGGCAAGGATAATACTAAGGCATCTGTCTGGTGCTATCATCAGCTGCTGCAGTCTATTAGGCGCCCTGCCAATATCTAAAGATATATTTCGTCATTATAATTATGATTTATTTAGAGAATTTCCATTATGTGAAGGAATTCTCTAATCAACTATAAAATGTTTGATAACATTTCACTTTTTGAACTTGAATATAAAATGGTATTAGTAAATTTAGATTACATGAGAATTAGGTTTAATTCGTAGTTCATTAAATTAGTTATTGCGCAAATATGTTATGATAATTTCTTGTGTAAATCTGATCCAAATTTTTTTGTTACAGGATATTTTTCTGTTTTGTTAATAAATGTTTTAAGTCTTTACTTTGCGCCCTATAATTATTTTTTCCAAATATAAGGTTTATGCATCTGATGTAACGACACAGTAACCCCGTGTCACCCGTGTCATCCATTATTCCATAGTTGTATAAGGTCTTTGGCAGGCCAAGGCCCTTCACGGTCTGTTCATTATATAATAGTTGTATAAGGCCTTTGGCAGGCCAAGGCCCTTCACGGTCTGTTCATTATATAATAGTTGTATAAGGCCTTTGGAGGCCAAGGCCCTTCACGGTCTGTTCATTATATAATAGTTGTATAAGGTCTTTGGCAGGCCTAGGCCCTTCACGCAAGCCACGGAGTTTGTTTTAGATATATGTTTATCTTCAAATGTATTGTGTACTTCTTCTTCAAGGTGCATTACCGTAAATTTTAAGCTTCGATGTGGTTGCAAAATCGGTATATATCTTAGCCACAAACAATTCATTTTTAGTAGCTTAAAACTTGAGTCGCATTCCCAGGAGATTAGCCCACAATGATGCAGAATGGGGCAATTTCAATAATATATTAAAGGTTTTCCTACTTTTTATATCATGATAGTAGAGTAACATTTACTAATTGACTTTTAATATTTTATTTACTTCAAAAATGATTAATTTATTTTGCTTCCGAGCTTACTGAAGGTAAAGAAGGAATTGTGGTTCTAAAGAAGGAAATTTTTCAGGCATCAGGGAACATTATTGGTCTTATGTTAAAAATCTGCATTACATGTGGGCACCATCAATCATTATTAATCTAGTTTGAATAGTTTAGGGAGAATTGACGAGAAACTGTAAGATTCAGAAAGTATTTCAAACATTTTTATAGAAAACAGCAACTATGACATCAGCTAGTCAATCAAGTTAGTAAGGATGCAAGTTGCTATTATTTATACCAACAAAAGAATAGTAATTTTGCATTGTACATTAATTATATTTTGGTAAATGTGTAATTTTTAAATAAGCTATGATTTTAGCTTGACAATGATCCAACGAGGGATCGAAATATCGCAAATGTGAGACGTTTGAATTTTCCTTAAATGACCCAACTTATCAAGAATTATTTGTCTCGTGTCTGTCGTCTGGTCAACATATTTGTGACCCAGCACATCAGAAACATGTTTGATTTTGATAAAATATAGATAGTAGGCCAAAATTAGTTATGAACAATTTGAATGGTTTGTTGAAAGTATTGTTTGTCAAAGAATGCAGATGGTCTCATATAAATTTCAACCATCTCCACAGACAGAACAATGCTAAATCGATACTTTTATTCATTAGGGGGAAATTAAATAATTTAAATTATAGAGTTTATATGTTAACGAGTTAAATGATAGAAATTGAAGATTGTGAAGCTAAATGTTAAACAGGTGGCGCTTTAAGTGGTTTGCATATGCATCATTTGACAGTTTTTGGATTAGAGAATAGTTATTTAAGTTACTAGGCAGCAAAATGGAATTTTGCTGACAAGTTTTTTAAGTTTTAGTTCCTAGCCGAAGGCGAGGATAGGCTAAAAAAATTACTGCATAGGTGAAGCCGAGACAGGAAATTTACTATTTTGCTATTATTATTTCTATTATTACTATTTTACTAAATTACATATTTACTGTCGAGGCAAGAAAATGTTAATTGCCTGAAAAGGTGTAACGAAGCAGGTAAGCATTAAACGAGTCAGGAATGCTTCCTTTGTTGCATAGGCAGAAAAATTACATTAATTATTAAATTCCTTTTTTAGTAGATTAAAGATTTAAAGAAATGAAAGTTGTAACAATTCGTAAGTTTGAGTCATTAAGTTAAAACAAAACAAATTCAGTGTCGCCACATTTTTTATTAACAGCTGTTTTTTATCTCATTTTTTTTTATATAAAATATTAAAATTTGTTTTATTATTATAATTTTTAAAGGTGTTTTTAAAAAATATATATATATTTAGCAGAATATTACGCTTAAATATATAAAAATGAACAATGAGGATGAGTTCATAACTTGCGATCTAGTAACATTTTCTTAAATTTTTTCCTGCTTGTTTGTTATTTTGCTGACACTTTGAACTTTTGCTGTCACTTTGATATTTTGCTGACACTTTATTATTTTGCTGAGTGTTTTCTGACATGCTACAAAAGAATCAAGAAAAATGACATTTTGCAGATTGAAAACAGTACAACAATGCTTAATTTTGCCGCCGTGAGTAGATAAATACATTTTTCTTACCTATTTTCTTACCTCCGTGATTTCAACTCGATTTAACATCTGTAAAACTTGATTTAACTCACTCAAAGCCGAGTTAAATGTTGAGGGAATATGACTAATTATTTGTTAAAAATAGAGATAATTTACCCCACTTAACTGACAACACAGTTAAGCACGTTAAAATAAAGATCGTGAGGTCCCTTATTGTGTTGTAAAAGCATAACATAGTCTAAGTATGCGATAGGTCGCGTGAAAGCTATGAGCCCCGCTCATTGACAGTTTATAAAATATACGCTCTTGTATATTTTATAAATATGGCAAGCTTAGTTAGTATTTTTATGCACGAGGACAGTATTTATATAATGTAAAACTTATGATTTTATTTATATTTACTTTCTTATAAACTTGAGCACTAAAAAAATCAATTCTATTAATTTGTTTCTTTCTTAGGCAAAGGATTGTTTTATTCTCTTCGATTACGAAGGAAATGTTTATTCTCTTTTTATTACGAAGGAAATAATAAGAGCTGAGTTAAAAATGATATACATTACAGCTTATTTTTATTTACCAGCTCCGGGTCTTTTTATATGTAAATACCTTTGTGAGGAAAAAAAAAAACGTATACAATAGAAAGTAATAACATATAAAACCAAAGAAAACACAAACTCAAGGTAAATAATAAAATATAGGGTGGAAGCGTAAAACTGCCTCTTTATTATTATTTTAAGTATATTTTTATTTTTACTAGAATGTCTAGAGTAATAATAAAATATCATATATGAAACTGAGGAAATAATGAAATATAATTTTATCACTTTAACTTGTGTAAACTTCATGCTTTTTACACTGGTGAATTAAAATCCAAGAGCATATTGGTGACAAGTTCAAGAATGATGAAGCGGGTGAGCATTATTTAGTGGGATCTATCTGATAAAATTGTACTGATACTTTGGCGATGGTTATTATATCTTCAGAGAGTAAATGCTGTTCTCTCTATTGTTATTTTATTATTTTATCGATCCAAGATTGTAACCCTGCAGAAAGCTATTTCAAACTGAAAATTTTTAGAGTATTTTTCTCCAATAGTGGTGTTACATTTAGAGACTAAATTTGCAAACTTTCTTTTTTGTATTAGTTTTTTTTTTTGCCTCGAGCTTAGTGGCCATCCTAATCGGGGCCCAAATATTGGACGACCTGGCCTTATATAGCGTATATTTTATATTAACGATAATTTTATCATAGGTAGTTTACTATTAATTTTGACTTTCAAATAAGCGTTAACTATATCTACCCTTGTTCATAATATTATACTTTGATTTTCTTGCCTCTTCTATTTTAAATCAGACCTATAAATGTACTCCAGGAATTAGAGCGTTGAAGAAGGTCATGTTAATGAATTCAAATAAACTGTCTTTTACCCTCCACGTAAAATTATATTAGTTTATTTGTCAAACAACTTTTCAGCCAGTATCAGTGCCTATGAAAAAAACACTAAGCGTGAAAACTATAAACACGTAAAAGCCCAATAGAATATAATTTAATCGAATGAAAGCTGTTGTTTGAAAGATTATTTATTGTATCTGTTTTTTCGTGTATAGTTTTAAATTCACTTTAAATCTATTGTTATAAAAATGCGTCTTTTACCGTGTTCAGACTGAAATTAGAAAATGCTTTTTAAAATTTGAGCTATTTTATTGAAGTAAGAGCTTCTTAAATCTAAGTCTTCTCACATAGTTTCCCGTATGAGGAATTGTGTGGTACTTTGTAACAGCGGATAGGATATAGTCGTTGCCAGCCAAAACACAGTGATTTATCTCTGTGGGATTTGTAATGAAAGTGGAACAAGCAGTATATTTTAACAAAAGGCAGGTAAATTCAAGGGAGAGGCGAGTAGATTTAACAAGGCAATTAAGTGTTTTACCTGATCCGACGGGACGTTCCCCGTCCTTCTAAGGTAGCGACTCCCGAGGGCATCATAACCCGGAATCCGCTGGCCCATTTGTCACAACCGCTCTCAACTCTCTCAGTACTCTAAACACCAGCTTAACCACTTCAGACATTCATTTTGTACTCTAGTTAACTTCGACACTGTTGGAAATTATTTACAATTTTTAGCTTTGCATAATTCTTGTCACATTATCCTTCTATGCTTCTCTGCTAATGAGATGAAGCAAAAATATTTGAATTATTCAACAATTCAAGACATAGTTCTTCAAAATATCAACACAGGTTAACTAAAACCTGTCAATTTTAGACCGGGCACACATTGAGATACAGGCGACGCAGTGCAGGGCAACACATTTTTATAAAACCGAAAATATATTCAAAACCGCATAAATTGAGACGCAGAGCAGGGCATGACTGTACTTCACCACATATGGCATTAGCGATCTGGCGCCGAAATTCGCGCGGACTCATTTATTTCTGTGGTTGAAATAAAACTAAGCTGCCCTGCCCTGCGTCGGCTGCGTCTTAATGTGCGCCCGGGCTTAAAATCTAATTGTTTCTTTGATTACATACACAGTTTAAATCCCAATATAAGTTAAATTATTATTCCTTAATAAGAGTTCCAACTCAAGAAACAAGCATGTTTCAATTTCTCTCATTTAATAAAATATATTTTGGTACGAGTAATTATGATGGTGCATGACTGGACTTTTTTTTCATACCAATCAGTTAGTATTAAATATTTTTTTTAATATCTTTCCATTCTAATTTTGTTAAAATTAAGATATTCTTATCTATGTATATAAAATTAAAGTTTTGTCTGTACATTGGTCAGGATTACAAAATTTTGTTTACTTTTTCATTTCCTACATTCCGAAAAATAAATCCGGCCTTAACTTTTTTGAGTATATATTATGTGTGTACGTATGACGTATGTATACATATGAATGTATGTGTGTCTGTCGCCGACTTTATAGGCAAAAAACTGGCTAAACGAATTCAATTATTTTTTTCCCAATGTGAGTGTAAACATTTTGCGCATGTTTTATGCGTGATTTCACCGAAACAGTTTGAGTAGAACCAAAGTTATCAACAATTTTATATAAAAAAAACAAAAAACATTAGGATGATTAACTAAATATTAAGTGACAAAACCCACTGATTCGCTAATCAAAATGTTTGGGTACTTCTAGACCACCTAGAGACTCGTAATTTTTTGCGTTTGGCCAGAAATTGGCCCAAACAAACAAGAAAAATCCGAAGGTTTTTTACCCTCTTTAAAAAAAATAAAAGATGGTGGACGCAATTTTAAAGTATTACAGGAGGCTTATTTCGGCTGAATGGTAAGTCGTATCGAAAAGCAGATTGCACCAGCAGTAATTGATTTAAAATACTAAACTATGGTCCCATGACTTTTTATCGTACCTCCATCGAATCTACCTTAAATATAGGTTTTTTTGTTTTTTTTTTTTTTTAAATTTTTGACTTTGAGCTCTTATGGTGTCCGCAATTGTTGACTGATTTAATTACTCACACCATTGCTCTTTAAAGCGATTATTTATGATTTTATTAATTTCTACTAGAACTAAAGTTATTAAATATTTATTAGTGCAACTCCCTAAATAGACTCCAAACTACGATTTGGAGATTAAAATATACTTAGTAGCGGAATGAATAATGTATACTATAGCCCTTATTCTATTCTATTATTAAAGGCCTTGGAAACAAAACTATTTAGGGATTTAATTTAGTTGCTAGGCCTGCACGAGCATGAGCCCCGCGGGGTGATGGCTAGTGCGTGTATATATAGTATATATATATATATATATATATATATATATATATATATATATATATATATATATATATATATGCAACGTTAAATACGTTTTCTCCTCTGAATGCATTATTATTTGGATAAAAAAATGTATATAAGAAAAAATGAGGATGAAGGTATTCAATCCGTTCTTGTATATATGAATTATTTATTCTTGATGCAAATAAGTAATAAATTTTTAGGACTCTTTCATTCCATTGTTTTGTAAAGAGGTCTTTTAAATGAAATTTGCTTAACAGAAACTCGATTTTAGAAATCGCTCTCTTCTATTTCTCGCTGTTTTGTGACTTATGGGATATTCTGAGGAGGGGGAAGGGGGCCTTCAGGATAGATTTTAATTCCGTATAATTTTGTCGAGGGAGTGTGCCGGACTGTCTATGCCTTTGGTTCCTGGGGCTGTATTATTTGTCACATGCTTTATTTCATTCTGTAGCAGACAGGGCCCTGTCATTCCGAGGGAATTATGCATGAGGAAGGGGCCCATGGGCCACTCAGCGAGGCCCCTATTTCTACTAAAATGTCCCTATCCCCTTCCCTTTAGAGAAATTATTATAGAAATATCCCCATCCCTGTTTTATCATACACAACAACACACCCTTGAAATTCACGCTCTCACGAACAAAATGCTATAAATTTTCGGAGGGATGAGACCTTCCAAACCCCCTTAAATTGGGGGAACTCTCTGAGCTCTAGAGATTTTCTGTAAATTATTAACCCCCCTTTAACATCCTTCAACCAAAATTCACTCAAATCGAACCCAATACAATATTGCAATAACTAATTCCTACGCTATACAAAACAATTGCTGTTATTCATGTCTCAGTCGATTGTTATTGTTATTATTTATTTTTTGTAACAAAGTTCAAACACTGAAAAATTTATCATCTTTTGGAAACCATTTTTTTTAAATGAAATCCGCCAGGATTTGAACCACAGACCTTTGGGTTTTACGTTTAAATCTCTATTTATTTTTTTTCTTTTAGATATTTAAAACATATTTATAATTATAATTGTATACACCAAGTATTATTGCTATTAAGGTAATGTTAATAATTTTAGGTTTTGTATTTGTTTATTTTATGTTTTTTATTAAGACAATATTTATTTATTAAGTCACGACAGGGAGCCAGGGTAGCCGAGCGTCTTAGGGCGGTCGCTCAGCTATCACTAAGTCGAGGCAACTCGAGGTCGTGGGTTCGATCCCGTGCCATGATACTCTGAATTGCATCAATGAATCGCGGACGGTGCAGGGCGAGGGACACCCTTTATGGGGACTCTTCCCCCACTCTTTGATGTGGGTCCGTTCCGCGTCATGATGATGTGATTTGTATCTATGGTTCGAGGACGGAGCAGGGCGAGGGACACCCTTTATGGGGACTCTTCCCCCACGCTTTGACGCACACTTATATAGCTTACTAATGACCACACCATACTCGCTTCGGCGGTACAATGTACAAATGTATGATGTGTGAAGTAACTGGAACTCTCCACCACGGGGCGTAAAAAGGGCCTAAGTGATGGCCTAATTGCAAGGTTCGAACAAGTGGTTCGTCCTACCCGTTCTAGTAGGAAGTACTAGACTACTACTAAGTCACGACAGCCAATGCTGATTTGAATGTCAATATTATGTAAAATGTATAAATTATTTGTAGAATTAACTTTGTAAAAAACATTCAATAGGTATTATTATTATTAAGACGATATTATAATCTTACATATTTAAAAAATACAGGACAGTTATATTAGAAAAACGTAGAGGCCAAAAGATATAATACATTTTACATTAAATTCTCCCAAGTACACATACACACACACACATATATATATGTATATATATATATATATATATATATATATATATATATATATATATATATATATATATATATATATATATATATATATATATATATATATATATATATATATATATATATACAAGTAAATAATTTTTTAAAACAACTATATAAGCTTAACAAGGTCTCATTAGCTTTGGAAGCATATGTATGTTAGTATGGGTGTGTTAACAATGGAAGGGGCGAGGTTCAATTCTCAGCCCGCAGAGATATTTATATTAATAATGCAGTAGGAAACACTACCACCTCTGTTTTTCCGCTTTTCAGACATTGTTCTGGCAGGGAAAAAGGAAACATTTCCCCCTGGCATCTGGCATATGGAACCAAGGCTTGGTGACACTAACACTACATTAAACTCGCACTCAACAATTTTACATGGTCCTATGTCATTACACACACACATATATGTATATATATATATATATATATATATATATATATATATATATATATATATATATATATATATATATATATATATATATATATATATATATGGGTGTGTGTAAATGGTTAAACACATACTCTTGCATCAACCTGCATTAATACGTGTATATAAATACAACACCACTGAAATATATGTAATGTTTTGTGTGTTTATATACCTAACCCACATGCGTGTATACAAAACGATCATATAAATAAGTTTTATTTATATATAATATAAAATAGCTGGCAAAAATCCTCTCTCCTATTCTGTGGTTTATAAAATGTATTAGTAGCTCTGACCAAACAAACAGGCTATATTATTTCATTTTTAAGCAGGGTTTCTAGAAGTAGAGAACATTTTTGTTTCTTTATGTATTGTTGTATATCAAATACAGTAAGGTTTTATAACTCTTATAAAGTACATTTGATAATAGTTTACTAGAAGATAAAAGTTTATTTTATGTCAATAAATAAAGTACATTTAGCTTTGGAAATATAAATGTGTTTAAACTGTAATAAAGCTTTTTTTTAATTTATTGATAATTCCAAGGCTAAAAAATGAAATTTACTTCTAAGACCTAAGCACCTCTACATAAAAATTTGATAAAATTTCCATCTAGTCATGCTTTTTAGGTATCAAATGGGGGATTCCTATAAGATTTAGTCATAACTATAAAGGCTAAAGTTGTTGCACTGATAACAAAATATATCACATCCAACTTTAACGCATGGGTTAATTGCAAGGATGTTAAATAAAGGGGATGGAGGGTCGTGGAAGAAAAGTGACCCATGAAGATATGTAAAATAGGAGCTCCAATGGGACAAATTACTTTCCTCTTGGTTATAGGTTACCAAGAATTTGTTTATAGTTAAATCACTTTATAACCTGATAAAGAAGGTAATTTGTCCCAGTCTAAAGTTGTGAGCATGCACTGTACGATTTTTTCTCCAATTTCTCTTGTCTCCATGGGGTCACTCTTTTGCCTTTAAACCCTACCTAACTTTTTATCCCCTTTATTTAACATCCTTGGTTAATTGACACTCAATAAAAAACATACTTTGGATAAAAGTTTATAAAGTAATCTCTAAAACTTATTAGTTACAAGAATAATCTCTAGAAGGGGTAGAGTTGGATTGTACCATACTAGGTTTGGAATAGGAAGGATAGAGATGGACTTTTGCACTAGGTTTGCAACATAAGTGTGTTGTAAGCATGGAGAAAGGGGTTTCAAGGATAATTGGGTATTATTGTAGGGGATAGAGTGACGCAGGAGAGAGACGTTGTAAGCATGATTTTAGTAGACAACATTAAATACAATGAATCCATTGATGTCATCAGAAATCATAGCTGTTAACACAGGTGTTAACTGAAAAAAGTTACATAACAAATTTTTTAAAAAAAAAACGTTTAATTAACATAATGTTATATCTCGGTTTCCAAAATTAAAGTCATCACATCAATGAGAGCATTTCCAGTAGAGGCAGGAAAGCAAATAATTATAAACATAAGTGATCATTTTTGGTGATCTTACCGGACAGAAGATACTATAAATATATATTATTTAGCTTCTGCTACCTAAATATTTTGCTATTACTTCGACGTCAAGATACCCATCCTATCTAAATATGGTTTTGGCAGTTAAAAAAAGTCAGACTTAATATTTTACATGACTGGTTCTTTACCAGAATTCTTCAATTTTATCACTTTAACTTACAAGCCATATTAACGTCTACAAATATCTCTTTTTCTTTTAAACCCATGCTCATATACAATCATTTACTGCTTTAAATTCCCGATAGTTGACTTTTATTGTTTAAGTCATTGCGTTGACGGATATAAAAAGGAGTTAAACTAGGTTTTTAAGAAAAGAAAAAATGAAAATACATAATTTTAATTCGATTTTTGGTATATAAAACCTCAGGCACGTTACAACTTCTATATTGAATTCACTCAGCGAGCTAAAAATTGGAATTGAAACCGTGAGAATATTCAAGAATAAAAATGGGTTTTCTCGAAGGTAACGAGGGTTACTCAATATCAAATATTCTAAGTTGAGCTCGAAGTAAATTTGTACTGTCGAAGTAATTTTAGGTGCATCTGGTTCGTATTGCCTACCTGCTTAATCGGGAAGAAAATTGTTCTTAAAAAAGGTGTTGAAATACTTGTACAATGACTCGTATTAAAGCTGGATACTTTTTATTAAATACATTTTTTCAATATATTCTCCAGTTAACATAGCATTTACCCGATGTGGTATTATTATATTAGTATATTATGGTTACGAACATATATCTTAAACCTCGTGTGTTTTTGCATATGCTTACAGATACATTGTGCAGGATTTTTCCCTGCAGTTACTGATAGGCCTCCAACTCTATGCCAAATGGCTCAAGGAGCTCATATTATATTACTCAACTGTTCGTTAATTCATAATTAGTTACAAATCTGAAATATTCCTGTTAACTACTCTGCAACCTACTACATCGAACCATGTTCTAGATTTTTAAAAAATATTGTTGGAATTTAATAATTATTTGAATATTTAATGCTGAATTTAAACTTTTCTTATTATAGTCCCCAGGCCACCATAAGAAGTGAGTCGCTGATTGATAAAGTTTTCTTACCTTATGAAATCGCTTATTTATGCCTTGTCCACCGATGAATTGGGTATATGACAACTGGGCGCTGGGCCATTTCTTTTTTTTTGACATGCCAAACATGCCCTTCTGCGGGAACATTGAAAAGAGATAGATAAAGTTTTGATTTTCACAGGATCGTTTAATTAAATTATTTAAAAAACAGTGGTACACGTGGCCACCGATAAGAGTGGGCCGTGTGGGGTGTCCACCGCCCCAAACATGTCGCTCTGCGGGGACGTTGAAAAGTGAACGGCCCACTCTTATCGGTGGCCACGTGTACCACTGTTATTTAAATAATATAATTAAACGATCCTGTGAAAATCAAAACTTTATCGATCTCTTTTCAATGTTCCAGCAGAAGGGCATGTTTGGCATGTCAAATAAAAAGAAATGGCCCAGCGCCCAGTTGTTATATACCCAATTCATCGGTGGACAAGGCATAAATAAGCGATTCCATAAGGTAAGAAAACTTTATCAATCAGCGACTCACTTCTTATGGTGGCATGGGGACTATTAATTTAGATTACATAATATTATCATTAGGAAAGTTTTATACAATTTATTCAACGACACTATTACTGATTTTAGCTTGACTGATAATAGCTTACTTTTAAACAATTAACTGAGTGGGTATATTTCTGTAGAGTAACATATATTTCCTTTTGATTTCTTTGAAAAAATCACTATAGAGTGGATCTATCTACAAATCTCTTGCTCTGCTTTGAAACTATATATAAGCGAAAGTTATTTAATTTTTGCAGAAAATACTTTATTAATTTTGAGACGATTTCTAGAAATTAATCTCATCACCTTCCCTTATTTTTGAGAGAGTGTGTTAGTACAGCGAATTCGGTTAGGTATTTTTATATTTTTTTTTTTTTTACTATTAACATAGTGAAAATATTTATTTAACGTACCCTTTGAATTCGTAAGCTTTCTTTTAAATAATTGAAAATCGGGTTTGTTTTGTTTTTCGTTTTTCTAAAAAAAAATTCTTAAACTTACTTTTGTTCTACATATAAAGCTATTTCTATGACGAATGAGGTCTCTAAATAAAGAATTAGCAACGTCTACGCTTATCTTATCTGTAAAATACTGAACTATATGCGTAACGTCACAATTCATAACCTGCTTAGATTATGCAATAATTGAAATTAACTGTAGTTGAACCTAGTTCTGGCGTCACCAATCGGATATGTGATCACGCGTGATGACTTTTTAACTTTTATTTTTATAGGAGAGTTTAACCTCATGTTTACTATTTAATGAACATGAAAGTTAAAAGTAATTATATAATACAAAATATTATATTGAATAATAATTTGCATATTTTAGCATTTTTCTGATAATAATATTATTAATAACATTTTATCGTTGGCTTTTTCTTTCTACAATTATAAAAATCCATGGAGGTAGGCTAATGCATAAGTACTTCGTGGTAGAGTAATATATTATTTTAATAATGCTACTTTTGTAGCTTGAATAATGATTTATAACAACTTTATACATATAAATATAATACAGTTCATTAAACAGTAACAGTAAACTTAAAAAAAACTTTTATCAGCAAATAACTGAATTAAAATGATGTGATCATATAAAAATTGAAAAACTTTAATAAACCTCCAATAAAGTGTCCACATTGTTGTTATGAATAGTATGTTATGAAGTTATGAACATTTATGGTTACTACTAGTTTTAAATTGTATTACACTCCCGTGTCTCTGTATATTATTAGCAAGCATACTTTATTGGAGGACAAATCATTTTTTAATACAACAAATCTTTTTAACGGGTCGTAACAAAAGTTTCCGTCTACATTTATTCTTGAGTGCACTTTACTAAAAGCTGTTATATCCGCTTTAATATCGAGATGCATAAAAGGACAAACATGGAAGTAAAATGCTCTTCCAGTATTTTTATCAGAATTTGATTTCTCACCAACTGTCTTTATAGTATTTGTAACTAATTTTACCTTCTTATTTATTATGGCTATATTTCTCCTTCATTAGATGAAATTACTAGTGAAATTATTAGGAGTTCTTGTCAGAAACTCACATTTTTTTCTTACCGAAAAATGGAAGGTAAAATTGATTACTAATACCATAAAGACCTTTAATGAGAAATCGAAAGCTGATTAAAATAAGGGCAACTTTTAGACAACAGGTTGATAATCGTAATAATTAAAGTTTTAAAGTAAATTATAAATAGATTATTTAATGGCAGGAGTGGTTATTGTATAAAGTGAAACAGTGTTATAAACGAAAGACTGATGGTAAACCTACAAATCTGCCAAGTTGAAGATAGATCAAGACTCTCTATTTTTACAGAAGCAGCGTCTTTAAAAACAGAAAATGACTGATTTTGTGGTTTGTGGACGTTAGCGCTACAAATAATTTCACTTTTTTTTTTAAAATAATTTCACAGATTTTTTTTTTTTTTTAACTTTTAACCATTCTCTAACAATTCTCATTCAGTGATCACTTCAGGCGGTGACTCTTCAAATGCTGAAGAAAAAGGGTAAGTTGAAGTGGGAATCTTTATCAGGTGTTTGGTATGTCGTCCCTTACACTAGGAAGAATCTGTTTTTGCCGCTAAAAACCAACGTCTTGGCAGCCTTTTTGTTTGAAGTAGTGAAATCTGCATCAAAGTTGAAAAAAGACATTAAGTTGTCAGCTACAAGAAATAAAAGCAGTGGTCTGTTCCGTTTAGCTATATCAACAGTTAAACCCACATCAGTTAGCCAGGTAAATGCTGTAACTAATTATCTTGTACAATTATATCACTAACCATTTGGATATCAGAATAAACGAAATGTTAGAGATATTATGCTGTTTGTCCATATGAAATAGCTCATAGGTCACCATTTGGAGTTGAATGCAATTTACCGCCGAACCAGGTGAGCTGATCCATAAGGTGTGTGTGGTTTCATGATTCTAATTCTGGATATTGTAATTTTGTTTTGCAAATATCGCTATGTGTATTTCTTACGTCAGAAGTCAGAAGTAGCGGACAAGCTCAAGACGCTTTTAGCATAAGTTAAAGCATAAAAGAGAAACTCTCTCTACAAATGGGATTAAACGGAGGTTGACCATGCCTTAGATTCCTAAACAGAATAGTTTAAGTGAAAAGGAAAAACAAACATTGGTGGAGACAGCAGGAGGTACGATGTATTCCCAAGGAAGTTTTACTCAGAAATTGTGATAGAGAGGATCAATACTGCCTGTCTGTTGAGCATTAAATCTAATCGTGTTATCTGGTGTTGGAGGGAAATCTACGTATGAAGTTTCGTTTAAGAAAAAAGCAGGAATAAACATCTCACAATAATTGGGTTCAGGCTGCTATGTGCATGTCCCGTCTCAGAGATGAAACACTTTAATAAGATAGCTATCAAATGAAAGCTCGTTGGCTATGATGGGTTTCAAGGTTATCAAGTATGATGTGAAGACTTAAGATCTAGAGATGTAGTCTTCGAGGAAAAACGCTATCTCAAAATAAAAAAATGAATCTAATTCCTACTGAAAAATACGAGAAGGTAGAAAAACAAGCTCCAATTTTTATAAAATAAAATATTTTTAAGCAGCTGAGAAAGCAGTTGACAGTGTAAGTACTTTAGACTCATACTTCTTAGGCTTCAATCAACCTTAGCCTAGAAACTCTCTTGATGAATATCAAGACGACGATAGTTTTTCTCATGAGAGTAAGAGATAGGTCAAAGCTTCGTTTACCTAAGATTTATGAAGATTTTATCGTGTCTGCAGTAGCTGAAGTGAAGGAATTAGCTGAGCCAGAAAACTATACTCAAGCTTTGAAAAGTGGAGATTATGAAAATGGGGAGAAGCTATGAAAAAGGAAATTAACTCTCTCGGGGAAAATCAAACCTGGGAATTAGCTTATCTACTACAAAGACAAAAGCAATTCGCTGTAAATGGATCTGCAAAATTACAATTAATCCCGACGGAAGTTTAAACAAGTTCAAGGTTAGGCTAGTAGGTAAAAGGTTTCCGACAGAAGAAAGAAATAAATTAACATCATGAAAATTGAAACGGAAAACAACTAGCAGATCTGGTGACAAAGCCACTGATGTCTTCATAACTACGAAACTCTGTAATGCCATAGGTTGGAAGCCACCAAACTAACCTTTGATTAAGAGGGCTGATGAAGTCATTCTTAATGTTTAAACTTTAACACTTGTTACTAAATATTAATAACTTTAAAAAGTGTAATTATTATTTATAAATGTTAAATGAATTAAAATAAATTCAGTCTGTGTTTGTTTCTAAAAGGTGTTGCATTACTATTTTTTGTTTTAGTTATACAACTTCAATAGTAAATAATATTCAACTACCAAGAACTAGTGGCAAGATACAAAACGCTAACAAATTTGGAGAGAGTATAAAGGAGGGTGGGGAAGTAACCTTATCCGCCCTAATTATTGTTATAAGAGGATTATTTGAGGTTATACCTAGATAAACTTCTACAAGCTTTTTCATTGTAAATTATCTGTAAAATCTTTTATTGGAAACTATTCCCTATAATTTAAGATATTATACCAAAGTTTTTTCTTTTTAATAAATTTAAATAAAATTTGATAATCTGGGGGATTTCTAAAAACTGGAAGTTTCTTACACTACTCTCTTGTATCACATCTTCTTAAATATATTATTAAACAATATATCATAAATAACCAGAAGCAATAAAGAAATAGATTCCATATAGGTCAAATCACATCAACGAATTAAAGAGAACGAGGAAGTAAACGGCCTTGCCAAAACTTACGAAATAATCTGACCAAAAAATACCAACAAGAGCCCTAATATCATTGACCAAAAGGCAAATGTTTTAAAAATAGAACAAACCCCAAGGAGAACTAGAAAAAGCAAGAAATTTCAAATCGATTTAAAAAAGATCCATTCAATACAACTATATGATAGGACTAAGTGATTAACCTTTTTGTTATACATGTCCAGAAAAAGAAGAAAATATAACTCGCATCTTACTGGAATGTCCGAAGTATAAATCCCAACGTAACAAATTATACCAAGAACTTAAAATCTAATAAGATCAAGACGAAAAAGAAAAAAATAAGACTACTCTTTTCTGAAAAATAAAATCAATTACTACCCTTTGCCTCAAATTACAAAATATGGAGACCATTCACCAACCGAAACTCACAAATAAAAATCACTAATGCTAGAAAAACTTTTTCTATTGGAAGGAGGCGGCTCCGACCAACCTAATTTAGAGTTTGTCTGGGGTTTCCCTCAATTTACTAGGAATGTGCCAGGTTGGTCCTCTCTCAAGCCAGTCTACAGACTGCCTATGATACCCGTTTTAACACCTGCAAACATACAGAATTTGTGTGGCACATAGCTTCCTCGCGTCCTATTTCGTATAATTGAATAAGTTTATGCTTTTACAACCTATTATTGACATATTTATTTCATTATCCCCCTGTTTTTTAAAATCTGTCAATTTTTTTTTTTTTTTTTTTTTTTTTTTTTTTTACATGAATTAAAGTATAAATTTAGCAAAAGTTAAAGAGCGCAAACGGTTAAAATTAATCTGGGGCTATCTGCGGGTTACTTTCGACAAACCATCCAAATTTTATAAAGAATCAGGTTAGTTTTGAAGGTCTAAATAAATGTATGTTTGTGCGCATGTGGAAGATAAACAAATGAGCTCAGAAGGTTGAAACTTGTATGGGACCAACAATGGGCTAATTCTGATCCTACACCATCTAATTTTCATTAAAATAGAACGAGTAGTTCTTAAGTTATGTTGGTTCGCAAAAATTAAGCTACAGACCGACAGACCAGACACGGAACCAATAATTTTCACTGATGTCTGAAACGGATTTCTGTCTTGGAATTTTTGAAATTGGAGACATGAAATATTTTCGTTTTTCAGAACGATTAAATAGCTTCCGTTACCTTCGGTGAGCTCGGAAGCAAAATATTAAATTTATAATTATTATATATTCTGGAATTTACCAATATACCTTAATTCTTCCATAAATTTAATTAAAGAGCTCCAATCCTTAACAAAATATCAAAATTATTAAAACAGACACAAGATAACCCCAACATTAGGGGTCGGTAAACACATAATTTTGTAACTTATGCCAAATAACGATAATATAAAAATTAATAATATATTGATTAATCTTTAACACTGTGGTGTGGCTTTCTGCTTTACCAGTACAAAATGTTTGTCTCATTGAATAGATAAAGATATAGTCTTTTTACTCAACAAAATTCAAATTGAAAACACATTTACATTTGACACGAAGTTTGCCTGTGGCATAAATTACCGCCTTACTTAAATTAAACCCCTTACGTAAATCATACGTAAATCATGCATTAGGAATTTAATTTTAAGCAAAAAAAATCAAATAATGATGGCCGTCAGAAATTAAACGGGAAACGAGCCGAGCATGCTCGTCTCGGCATTCTGGTGTCAGTTTAGACGCCATGAACCGAACATGAGATGAGCCAAGATCTACACGCTCTACAACAAACTGCCGAACATTACTGTATTAAAAAAAGTACATTTTACTTTTAATTAAAACTGTTAAATTTGTAGTTTCTGTTTACAAATAATTAGAAATCTGTAGCGGCATCTAAATCTGTTGGCATGTATTTGTATTAACATGGCCAATTATAAAATTAAAAGTAAATAGTTGGTTTTTTTGACTGAGATTTTGTGGTACCACTTCATAAGTATGACTAGAGAGGTTAATAAAAAATAATCCTACCATGGGTTTCCGCAAGCCAAGCGAATTTCCATTGGAAATTTGTAGTCCAATGTTGTGCAGTTTAAACTTCCTTCATAACTACAACAATTGTGTGGATTATTTTAAGTTAAGAAAATTTAAAAGAAATATTTTAGTTAGATTAGGGTTTTTATAATAATGCTTAGTTCAACATAATAGTACCTAGTAGTTCCAAAGAGGTTTAAACTGCACAACATTGAACTACAAATTTCCAATTGAAATTCGCTTGGCTTGTGGAAACCCGCGGTAGAATTATTTTAAATCTTTGGTGACTCATCAGGAGGGGCTAATGACATCATAAAGATCCCATTTTCAATAGGGATCCTCATCTTAACGAGCTTGATTTTTCGGTGCAAGTTTTATTTTGATACGTCAATTCGTTCGAGAGCTATCGTGCTCACAAGAAATCCGCTAGAAATACATATACTTATATAGATATATATATATATATATATATATATATATATATATATATATATATATATATATATATATATATATATATATATATATAATTTGTGTAGTGAGAGACACCAAGGGATGTGCCACGCAATCGTGACACATAGGAACTGTTCCAACATTAGACCATACGTCACAAAGATGTTGGCTCGGCATTACGCCATGTCCTGCATCGTTTCGTCGCGTCCGACTCATCAGGGGCCCGACGATGCCCACCCAACTCTGGACCTATACCAACTCAAGAAGATCAGGTATAGGCTTTATCAGAGACGAGCGTGCTCTCACACCGCCATTCTTCTCTCACACCGCAAGAATGGCGGTGTGAGAGCACGCTCGTCTCTGATAAAGCCTATACCTGATCTTCTTGAGTTGGTATAGGTCCAGAGTTGGGTGGGCATCGTCGGGCCCCTGATGAGTCGGACGGCGACGAAACGATGCAGGACATGGCGTAATGCCGAGCCAACATCTTTGTGACGTATAGTCTAATGTTGGAACAGTTCCTATGTGTCACGATTGCGTGGCACATCCCTTGGTGTCTCTCACTACACAAATTGTGTACCTTATTGCAGCGTGCAAAAACACGGTATTACATTGCTGATATATATATATATATATATATATATATATATATATATATATATATATATATATATATATATATATATATATATATATATATATATATATATATATATATATATATATAATACATATATATATATATATAAAGTTTTGTAAAACCTATTTTTTCGTGATCAGGGACCCCCCATGAAACGTATTTTGGCCACAGTCCCGGCTCAAACTCCTGCCATGCCAGTGGCTCTATTAGCAAATTTTTTCCAATGGAAATTCGCTAAAACTATAAAAAATATATATTTTTTTAAATAATGTCTATTAGCTGTAAGGTATTTTAGTTATAGTAATATAAGGGTTTATTGTTTAGCTTTAAGAAGTTGAAAACTAAATGTTTACCTGACCATACCTTTACTGGGTCTCGTCTTGGACCTCAACTCCATATCCCTTACCTTTTTTCTTCTGTAATCCTTCTACCCACACAGCCCTAGTCTACCCCCACCTTGTACTGTTAGTTTCCCATAAACATTTGTAAAATAGTTAGCTTAGTACTAAATTTTCTCTTACTAAGTTAACATGCACACTAAAGATGATTATGTGTCGAAACGCGTCTGTTTAATTATAAAATTATGGTGGCAATATTGTTGTGTTACTTTTTTTTAACCTCTTTAGTCATACGAATAAAAGTAAACGATGACGTTGGTGGATGCCTAATTTTTTTCTTAAAACGAGAAAAGCTATTTAGTTTTGAAATTATCAGAGATTTTAAATTAAAAACCGACAACAACCGAATCGGGGTGCCCAACATAGCTTGCTCGTTTGGCACCTGCGCAGAGACCAATGCTCGGCTTTTTGATCTGTTCGGTTTGGCAGTCTGGACTGTTTGTGTCGAAGTTTCGAAGACATGTCAATTTACTAACTCAAATGCGTTTATGCGTAGATTGCGAAATCATGCCAAATATTTGCGATACAGCTGAATACCCGAATAAATAAAAATTAAAATAAAAGTAATAATAAATCATGAAACTAAAATTAGTTCCACAGAACCCCCAACTATAGTTTTTGTTCGGATAAAAAATTATCAATTATCCTCTTTGATGTTTATCCTTTATTACAAATGCTACTGATGATATCATCGCTGAACTACAATAGGATTATCTTTAGATGTTGAGCTATTTTACTGAGGATCGCTGTTATTTATAGAATGAAACTTACTTTAGACTTTGTTGGCTATAAAGAAATTTATGTTCTAGTATTACTCGAGTCTCGCCTGAAGAACTGAATGAATTTCATCTTGTTTATTAATTTCCTTTCTCCTATTAGATTTTAATCTCTTTCCTTCTAGTTTCTTTGGTCCCTTCGAGTAATTTAATTCTCTAAAGGAAGATGAGAGTCATTATAACGGAAAAAATAATAAATAAAAACGAAAAAGAAGAAAAACTAAAACGAAAATTTTCACAGTGAATAAATTTAATTGGAGAGAAGACTAAGAAGTGATAAAAGATTTTATACGAAGGAGGGGACCAGATGCGGCTCGGGATTTTCTTGCCTTCGTTTTCCACTATCAACCCCGCTCCACTTTTAGCTGGAAATGGTCCAGAATAAATCTTCGTGGACGCCCATGGTTTGGATAGGACTGTATCTAAGAAAATTTACCCCTCTCTCCTCCAGATTTTAATTTTAAGAACACCTCGTTCATTGTAAAGTGAAAAAGGGGGAAGGATCCAAGAAATTAAACAGACTGATACTGTTTTATATTAAGATTCAAATGACTAACGAAGAATTCTAGATGGTTCAAAATGTGTCCAAAAGAGAAAGCTAAAGATAATACGTTCATATTCCCGAATACATTAGAAAGTTTAAAGCCTGAATGAGAATATAGTTTATAAAATGCAGAATGGATTAATAAGTCAGTTTAAAATTTCCAAAATATTTTATTTTATAAAAAAGTTTTTCTTTTAGGAAAAAACTAAAATAATACATTCTCATTATACTAAGTATGGTTTAATTTAATCCAATAATATCTAATTTGAAACACATTTGAAAAGGGTTTTAAGGAGGCCCTTAAAAGAGTCGGTTAATCGTTTGATCTAAAGATAGAGGCAATCGATTAATCAATCGACCCTTAAATCTTTTGATCAAAACTCTTTCATAATGGCGTTTCCGTGATGGAAGGTAGTATTCTTTTTGGGTATTTATAGTGAACTTGTGCTTTTTTGCATAGCTACGTTTTCGTGAATCTTTCATTGAAACAATGGTTTTAAATACAGAATTATTGTTTCTTGCCTTGACTTTAGTTGCCTTCAAGCGGAAAAAACACGACAGGAAGACGAAACGACGGTAGTCAAAAGAGTGGTATAAATTGAGAAACCGCTTCACTCATAAACATTTACTCAACGATCTGCGTGATACGGAACCAGAAAACTTCAAAACTTTCTCAGAATGAACTAGGAAAGTTTTGACTGTTTATTGTAGTTAGTGCGGCCCAAAGAATAAATTACACTAATATGGGTGAAGCGACTCAGAGACTTTCCATCACATTAGAAGGGCATACACGAGCAGATTTCGGCTTCAGATAGTCGTCTGTGCTCAATATCTGTGCGTTGAGGGGGCGAGATGAATCGTTCTCAGTTGAACAATATCGGTGGAAAACAGAAATCTGGCAGACCTGTCCGCCCGTTACTTTCTTACGATCCGATTTCTTGGAAGAGATATCTGTGAATTCACATCCGTCAGTCCGTAATTAAGTTAATATGAAAGAGAAAGACTGGCCGAACGAGGTTATAATAATAATAATTATAGAGGAAAATAATCGAAATGCAAGGAGGTGGTCTTCTCTTTGGAAACTACACCATCCTGATTACATGAATAAACTTTTAAAAAGACCAAGCGATTGAAGAAATTTCGAATAGTAAAGAAGACCATTCCAGAAGCGACTTGTGCTCTCGTCAAAAGAAAGATGCAGAGTCTACGTTCTTGTTTTAGAAAAGAACAGAAGAAAGTGGACGCTCAGAAGGTTACGAAGACAATTATGATCCTATATTATTAGGTCTTGGACCTACAAAACTGCAGAAATATGTGAGTCCACGTCGTGAGTTGAGTCGTCAGATCAACTGGTGTGGTTTAGGCCACGTGTCGTGTAGTACTGCCCTGCCTTGCTGCTGCATCTCAATTCGTGAGGGTTTCGTATATTTCTGTGGTTGAAAAAAAAGTGCTGCCCTGCCCTGCGTCTCAATGTGCGCACGCCCGTGTTATTTATTTATTATGCGTATCCGACGGTAAATGTCACTTAAACTTCTTATTAGTTAGAAAGTTTTGTTTTCCTTATTATTTACTCAATATAGCTCTTTGCCTATTTATCCCCCCCCCCCCCCTATTTTAATTATTTCATTAACCGAATTCTTACTCAAAGGAATTCCTGAGGACTGAAAGACACACTAGGGCACTAGTTATCGTATGTAATTTATTTCATGCATTGGTTAAAATAAACCTTAAAAAGATAATTACCAAATCAGTTCTTTGCTATCTAATGAAGATTAGCTAAAATCTTGTAATATTCAAGTTAACTTGCTCCAAGTATGCTAAGACTAAGACAGCTATTGTTTAATGAGAGGATTCTAGATTGCAACAGGATATAGCTACTTAAATAGACTTCAAAGCACTTTAGCGTCACAGAAAGCCCATTAACTCTGCTTTATATTGATAACAACTTAACTTTACAACTAACTTGCTTATTTTATTTAAACTTTCCCATTACTTCCATACAAGTAAGTAATATTGAAAGTCTAAAAACAGAAGTTTTAGAGGAACTAAAATAAGTTATAGGTATTTTTCTTGAAACAATGTAGGGTGTTAGATTTTAGAGAGATAATTATTGGAAAAATACTTAATTGTTGTGGGATATATAATATTTATTTCATAAGGGTTTATAATATACATATATGTTACATTCATACAAAGAAGTTAGTACTGAGTTAGTTACAAACTAATTTCAAAGTCCAAAAAGTAATTTTCATCGTTTGTGTAGATGCATAAAATTCGATTAAATTTGATTTAAAAATTCGAGGCTGCATTGATTTTGATCCTGGTAGGTATAAACTCAATGAAAAAAAACCCTTTCCGGTTCCAAAGAACTGTAGCCATGATTTTCAGAGCAGATTGCGTGACTCTGAACTTCCGTTTTTTTGGAGAGTGAGAGTGCCTCCACTCGAGTGACCACTCTACACCACTTCCTCACATTTTTCGCAGACATACAGTTCGTTCCATATGTCTCCTTTAATTTTTTATGAATGGAAATGGGGGTTTCGCCCTTCGAATTGAAGAAACGAATAATTGAGTGGAGTTCACACTGAGTGTAGACAGGAAGGGAGGTGGTGGTAGCCGGCATGGAAGCAGCCATCTCTATTGCGCGTCACACGCCAACTAAGTGTCCGATGTGGTCAACTAGAGTATCCAGGGGAAGGGGAAGAGCCAAACTATGTAGCAGTACAGCTATCTACGGAAAAAGAAATTTCCCTCGGCCGCTAGGCGCATGGAGACCTTACTTTTGGGACACGCCTTGCCTACAAGGATAAACGTATACAAGGATAAACTTATTTAGTAGATGAAAGAGTATATCATTGTATTAACACATTATATTCAAGCCAATACATCAATACTCAACTACTTTAACATACAATTTTATTTTTATTTTATCCATTCTATGATACATAAATGCCAGATGTGGAGCCCTCACTCTAGTATTCTTTTACTACCGAGGGCTCTCACGTCTTAAAGGATATAAATAAGTTTAATGAGAGAATGTTAAAAAGTGAAGATAATTATTAAATTTTAATATAATAAATATTTATACGATGTGAAAATAAAAGAATATTATAAAATATTTTTCTTTAACCTCTCAGATCATATTTGCATGTCTTCATTAGCTGATATGTGAAGGTCATTTAAATTTTTACCGGTGATTAATTCCACGAAATGTTATGTTACTGCGAAAGAGTTAATTTTACCTCTAATCACAAGTTTAAAAAATTCACCAACATAAATAGAAAAAAGGCCTAGAATGGTTCCTTGTGGTACAGAACATATTTTTTACTAAGAACAAGAAATATGTAATATGTATTTGTATTAGATAATTAAAAGGAAGAAAATAATTATATATATTTCTACAAAAAAAACTTATGTATAAATTCAGTGTAATTTAAACGGTAATTATAAAAAACTTATGTTTTCGTCAAGATAATAAAAAGGGGCTTATGAAGTTATGAAAAAAACAAACATATACGACGAGGGAACCAACACAATAAACTGTGTGACTTTCTACTATGCGTTGCCTGAAGCAATAATAACGCAATAATCATAAATATAGCAACTTTAATAAAAAAAAAGGGAGAGGAAAAAAAACACCTATGAAAGAGGCCGATATTTCCCACATAAAAAGGGAAGCTGGGGGAAGGGTAGATACGCGATACCCCATCAAATAAATATATAAAGTGCGTGCTCTAAAGTGTGCGTTTTTATATGACAATGGTAAATTGTTAAAAATCGATGGAAAACTGTGAAATACGAAGTAAACTTTAACCTCTTATCACCACCCTGTATCACGCTCAACTCGTATGTCATTAAATGGTATGACATTGGTGACACTTATGTGATACTTGTCACTGATTACATGTTGAAAATATATTGTTATAACTTTTACAACGAATAATATGTAGATTTTTTCTTCTTCTTCTATCTTATATCACTTCCAAAAGAGGGAGTATTGAAATCGTTTCTAATAAAAAAAAAAAAAAAAAAAAAAAATGGAAATAAAGTGCACTGTTTTATGTATTTTTTCTGGGATCACAATAAAAAAGATTTATGGAGCTTGAAACGTAAGTTTACAGCTGATTAAATCAAAGCTTTGTTATGTATACAAACAGTATTTTATGTCTGAGTTATAGTTGATGACAATAATAAGTGATGAGATATTGATATAAAAAACATATAAAATTCCTAGCGCTATCCTATTTTTTCTAAAGTCACAGGACTTGTTTGTTTACAAAACCTTTTTAATAATATAAGATACTCGTATATTGATTAATTATAATTAACACCTATTTTCTATTGTTGTGTTGGTAATCGTTAAAGCTTCAGTAAGGCGACTATGTTATATTAAGCGTCTTTATATCCATTAATTTCCTTCAAATCCTTCACTTGTTTATTGAAATAAGTGGTTAACATTCTTTTTTAATAGTACGAGTTACGTATTTGTTTTATTTGATTTTAAAATTTGTCAGTTTTTCATCGATAACTGCAACTTGTAAGATCGTTCTTTTTTCTTTGTGAAATGTTTTTTTGTAATAATTACATATCGAATGCTTTTCAATACAATAATATTAGCGATATTATATTTAAAATTTATGATCATGTGTGATATATCTAATCACATTTACAACCGATGAAATTAATATAGCGTAGGTTAAAGGTAAGTGGTTACAGCCTCCTAGATTAAGATATGAGAAGAATGGTTGTTAATATGAGTGAGCATTATAGGGGATGAACTATAACAGTATTTTGACGAAGGGGATGACAAATAAATGTATAGAAATGGAATAATCTATAAAGAACATTTACCCACAATTTGATAAATTTAAAATATCTAAGAAGGTATATTGTTTATTGTTGTTTAAAATGAAATATTTTTTCCCGGGTGACAGTGCTTAATGTGTCTGAAGTACCCAGTTGACGTTTGTCTCAAATGAGACCGTTAAACAAATATACATTAAATCATGTTTCCATAGGGACTAGTCTTAGTCGTTCTCTGGAGTGATTTCTGAAGCCAGTTTCAGTTGTTCTTCAAATTTAAGACTCGATTCCGTAATGCAACGGAAGATAAAAAAAAGACCAGTCATGCACCATGACTTAATGAGCGAATTTTCAAAGATATATGAGTATATCATTGGCTTATAGGTATAGGAAAATTTTTGTTTAGAATTTAGATGGGTGAAAAAAAAAAAAAAAAAAAAAAATTGGTACACAGGGGTACGGGGTACAAAAGTCAAATAGTATTTACCCTTCAAGATGCATGGCGTTGAAATGCTCTTTACAAGTACTGTTATTGTTGTTTCATATACGAGGGGGGTAAAATAGAAAAAACACGTTTTTATGCTATTTTTGACCCTAAATTGTCAAAATTTGTCCCCTAAATGAACTCAAAAAATGTTGGCCATTGTGCACATATATATATATACATAAAAGAAGTGTTAAATTTCAGGAATCGATTAAGAATGGTCTAAAACGGATTTCCATGGAGAAAATTTTGAAGCCATTGCCATAGCTTAATTTTCTTCGAAAATTCGCGAAAAGAAAGCAACCCTCACTTCTTCAGTTATATGTAGCCAGCCCCGTGAAGTATTCTTGTAACTTTTACTCAGTCAAACAAGGACTCACCCATGTTGACTTTAGTCTGCAGGATTTTTAAAATAACATTTGGGGGCCAAAGAGTTGGCACCTCAAATTTCGGACGTATGCCAGGTGCTAGTTCATAGAACCACCTCCTGAGGGAGGAGATAGATAAAGGGAAAAATATTTAAAGAATAGACAACTATTAGGGTGTTAAAAATTAAATAAATAAAATATAGCTTTAATTAAGTTAACATAAATATATGAAGTAGTAAGGAAAAGAGTATATAAAAAAAAAGTTTGGAACTTAGAAGTCAGACTTTTGAAACTAAAATTGCTTGCATACGAGGCTTCAAGACAGTGAGACATTTTTATGTAACGCTTTTTGGTAATGCTTGTACGTGTATAACGCTTTTTAGTGTCGTTTTTGGTAAAGCTTATCGAGTTTATGAGCCAAAGTAAAGACATGAAAATGTAAAAAAATCGACCGTGCCGATTCTTACGTTTTTAAATTAGCAATTTAATCGAACTATCGAACATATGTTGTGTACGATGAAAGAAAGTTGTTTTCTTCTTTTCCAGTTTATTAATAAGTAATCTTTTAGCTTCGTCACCCATATTTTTATAATGAATCCAAAAAATTATAGTACCTATAACAAAAATAAAAAAATATTAAAGCAAAAAATAAATTTTATGAATAAATTTAAAAAAAATAATTATGTAGTTTATTAGGAAGGCGTTAGTCCGATGCAAATCAGAGCAGTTAGCAGAGGGTTAGTAGAGTATTATCAAGAGTATTAAACTGCAATCATAACTCAGCCGACCGACCTCTAAGCAGCGATGTAAACGAGTGCAGTTAACTCCAACCTTTTTCTATTCCCCTAGTACAGTGTACAGCGTTTTAAAATCGCTTGGGGAGGGGACGCCCTAGCGACAGCGGTACCAAGCGCGGTAGTGGGAGACACTATCCCTACTAAGAGCGGACACACTCGATTGAACACCTCCTATACCTTCCTAAAACCTTGATTCTATAACTTCTACATTCGTGTAACGTAACGCTTTTCGAGGTTAATGTGCCATAGCCAAAACATAAATATGTCAAAACCGGTGTTAGAGGTAAAATCCTTTGTTGGGCCTAGAGAAGGCTGCACTTCCCTGCAGAAATAGAGCTCTCCGAACAGGTGAAAGAGTTCTCCATAGATGAGAACCCCTTATATCATTATACTTAACACTGTACAGACAGAAGATGGTTAGTTTCTAAAGAACAGAGCGTCCCAAGGTGATTTATGAGTTCGTTACTGAAGGTAAGATGTGGGCAAATCCGTCCTAACTGAACTGTGATAAGGAGGCAGAAGGGCTGGTGCAGGTAGTTAATTAGATTCGACAACCATTGAAGCTTTAAGGAGAAAGAGAGCAATGGCTGCCAAATCTAATTAAGGAAGCAAGAGAAGTCAAGCAGCAATCTAATTGATTTTATTACCTCAATTCCAGATTAAAAGAATAAACTTAACGACATAAACAACATAGCCAAGAAAACTCAAAGCATCAAAGTTATTAGTTTATTAGTTGTATAATCTTGTTCTTTCAATGTCAAATGTTTAAGGCTTTTATCCATTCAACGTCAGTTGTATATTATTGAATACTTTCAGACTATTTCTTTAACCAAGGCACTAATTTCTAAAACGTCAAATTAATTAAAACTATAATTTCGGAGACTTATATCACTATTACGTTTTAAGGTGGGTTCGTTTGGCTATATAGATAAAATTATATTCATGAAGCCGTGGAGACGTCAATCCGTGGTTTCCCCCACCCTTTCTTCCCTGTGCATTTTTGCAGTGTCCTATTTGGGTTATAATCAAAGCCGAATATATCATTAAAATTCAATACTACCTTTCGAAAAGGATGGTTTGAAAATGAAAAACAAGTATATACTTAATATTTACCATGTGAATAGATGACTCGAAAAATGAAATCAAAAATAAAAACAAGAGGTAAGAGGACAGAAAGGTTTCATTCGAACGTGAGAAAATTGGTTCCAAACCAACTTTTCTCGCGTCATGTTGTGACAGCAATAGATTATTCTGAGGCGCTTCAAAAACACGTGCTGTGACCCCACCTTTATAGAAAGAAAGACGTGCGAAGAAACATCAATGAGTCCAGATTATACCCGCTCTCCTGCATACATTTTCTATGGAATACGATTTTCCCGGACATAAGCCTCTGTCGTGAATTTCATGAGCTGTTTGTACAATGTTACCCTTAACTATGATGGTTTTATTGTTTTGATAAAATCCAATTATTTTCTCTTACATTGGGTTTCTCTTCGTTCTCCTATTACCTATATGACGTTAGTAAAAATTAAATTGACACAGATTGGTGATAAGTAAATTCAAACTTTATTTTTTCACAATAAACTAATTAAATTTACTTCGAAAAGAAAGATTAATTTAAAAAATAGAATGGCTAATCTTTATTATAAACACGCTTCGATTACTTAAGTTGATCAATATAAATAATTAGTTGGTATCTCTGCTATTATGGGTTAATGACAGTAAATTTATCAATAATATTGCTTTATGAAATATTATTTTCTATGATTTAATTCTACAAAATCTCAGATGAGAAGATATTAAGGTTAAATTTACTCTGTTATACGTACTTATAGGTGAGTTGTATCGACCTGAATGTTTTGTAACTATATATGTTATATCGCTTCCTAGTATATAGAGTGTCACAGTATAACTATTCCTAATTTTCAGAAATTATAGAGGGCACTTAATGAACGTTTTTCATTAATAAAATAGTGTCCAAAAATTCGTCAATATCGAGATAATCCACTGTCTTTCCAGGACTTTCCCGGCAGTATACGATAGGATTTTTCAGGAACATACTCTACCAGAATTGCTTGAAAATTTCCCACTTAATATTCGAAGATGATGGCGCACCAGCACATTTTGGATTAAATTAGCGAAATTATAAAATGCACAATTTCCATATGGATGGATTGGAAGAGGAAGGCCAATATCTTGGCCTGCACGTTCACCAGATATGACTACAGTTGATTATTGTATTTGGGATCGTATTAAATCACTGGTTTATGAAACACCTGTTAATACAGAAGAAGAGTGGCTAGAATTATTCTAGCGTTTGATGATATTCGTGAATGATATCGCAATTTCGAAAATTCGGCGGCGATTTTACATAGTTGCAACTTGTGTATCGAAATCGGTGGTCGTAACTTCGAACTATTTTAATAAAGCTTGATGCAGTATTATTTATAATAAAATGTTGCTTGACTTAACTGCTTCTATTGAATAAGTAACTACTCTTTCAATTCATATTTTTAAATTCAAATCTTCATTATTTATTACTGTTAAATTACTGAGTAATATTCTACATAAAATAGATTTTCTAGTCGAAATTATCAATCCAATAAATATAGTAAAAATATTATATCTCATATGATTTTGTACTTCTCTAGGTTTTTTAGAATATAAATTACTTTGACTAAATAACTATTAAGACAAAGGGATTACTCCAATGTATTTTGAATCAAATGAATATCGCACTTCTGTTTTTATAAGCGGAGTTACTGTCTAAAGAAGAACATTCCGTACACCTTCTTTAGATTGTTACTACCCTCTATTTTATTATCTTTATATGTTGTTTATTATTTGTTATAAGGGGAGTAAAAATCTGAAGAAGTGCCTCAAATTTTATCAAACAGATGAGAATTTTCCCTTGCTGTAGCTCTGTGGTTAAAACACTGAATTTAAAACCCAGGGTAGTGTAAAATCAATTCCAGTGATCAATATCAAAACAGTTCTACAATAATTGATATACCGCCGTTTGTTAATAAGTTTATCAATGTGGCTCTTTAAGTAATATTCCTGTTAAAAGAATGATTTTCAAGTAATTTAAGAATTGACCTTTTTAGGACATCACCTTCTGTATAGTGAATTTCATGAGCAGGTTGTCCAAAATAACCTCACTTAAAATCATTGTGATAAAATTGTGGCTGAATATCTTGTTGTTACTTCTAGTTATCATCTCAAGGCACCACACCCTGGAGCATGCTACCAGTAATGGAATTTATATTTAAGACTTAAAATCTTTCGTGACGCTGATTTTATCGGAAAACCAATAAATTTATAAATTTAAGGATATCGAGTCAAATTTATCAGTTCATCTGCAGCAAGCAACAATAATGTTTTGAAAAGAATCCTCTAGTGGTTTATACATTCTATTTTTGTGTTACTGTATCTTTAAATTACTTATAATGTATTTGTTGTTTTTAATTCAATCAGTCTGAATAGAAGATGGTTGAATACAGCTCTTAAGAATTTTGTTGTTTTCTAACAACTTCGAGGTTACAAGAAGGAAAACAAACAGTGATGCACTTAGAACTAAAGAGAGAATAAGAAAATATTCCTACAGTTACAGTGTTGAGTGTTGTACCAACTGTTATGCTAACCCGACACTATCTCTTGCTTTACATAAGACTCCATACATTATTCCCTTACCTTCGAGTACTTCACACCTAAACATGCTATTTTTTCACCCATCTCTCTCTACCGTGAAAACTTTGAAATGAAAACATTGGTCCTTTACTTCTCTTATTCCTTTATATTTTCTACTTCATTTTAAGTCCTCTTTCTTTCTCACTAAATCCTTCTTTCGCCGTCATACTTCTCAATCTTCCAAACAACACGTTTTTCTGTCTCTTTTGCGTGAATGTTTTTCTCTTGTGTAAATTTCTTTCCTAAGGCCTTCTATCTTCGTACTAAGACTTTCCCTCTCTTTCGAATGGGCACCTTTATATCGCTTTCTTACGAATTGCATCAATATCTTTCATACTTGCACGGATTCCTCAAACTCCGCCTATCTCTGTCATACTTCTTTTTGTTCTATTAGAATCCCTTTTTTTCTCTTTTTCCTCTCTGTGCCATTCTAATCTCTTCTATATCTTTACATATTTCTTTCTCTCTGTTCCAAAAGATTTTTTTCTTTCCGTTTCGTAAGAATTTCATCTTTCTTTTATGCTAATTTCTACCTCCATTATACTTATTTACGCCTTCTTTTCTATATATATATAATTAAAGTTTTTTTGATACTAAAACTGTTCCATATTCATAGTGACATATCTTAGTTTTTTAAAAAAATACTAGATGGAAGACGATCATTCACGCTATTTCACCTTTACGATATTTATTTATTTTCCTTTCTCAGTAACGTAGGCGTCTTTTTCTTTCAAGTCGTAGGAGGTGACATCCCTTTCTCTTTGTTACATCTCTCTATTTGTAGTTAATCTAGAATTCTTTTTATTTCACTAAACTGAAGATAGTATACATTAAAAGATTATATTTAAAATAGTGATTTTCTAGTTGCACCCACCTACTACCGTTTTATTACATTTCTAAGGTCGAAGAATGTTAATTATTTATCATCTTAAAACAAAGTAAATAGCATTAAAAGTACAAAATATATACTTTTGGAGTTTTGTGCTGGATCGGGTCAAAGATCGCGTAGGTATTGCACACACAAAGCATTGTATATTCAAACAAATTATACCAACTTTCATAACATATTATTGAAAGAAGTACGATTGACTTTCAGACTTTAGTTTGGTTTTACTGAAATATTTTAACTTTTTTTTACTCCCTTTAGGCGAAATAGATCTATATAAGTGGAATTATTGATAAAATCTTAATAGAGTATATATTCACTCTTACTATCAAGTTTTTCGGTATTAATATGCGAAATAATAGTTTATTAAAACATTTGGGATTCGCTCTTGCTCAATACTATTTTTTTTTTTTTTTTTTAATCAATTTCTTTATTGGCAAAAGTAAATACAAATTTAAATAAACAGAAGTTTCTTTGACATTCGATATTTTACTATCATAAATGTATGAATACCTTGTTATATTGATAACAACTAAATTGATTGTTTATTTATTGTCTTTCCGGATTTATTCGTAAGTCGACTTTCATAAACATGTAAAAAAAACTAAACTTTTTTCTTTCTTTTTTTAAACTATGGCAAAGGTAAAAAATCCTACTTATCAAAAAGGATTTAAGATTCAAGTTGTCAAGCTTTTTTTTTATCGAAGTTTTGTCCCAAAAGAAACTCCCGAAGAAATTGGAATAGGTTAAGATAAGAAAAGTTTCAGCTGTAAAAAAACCTAGTGAGTTAAACCCTTTGACAAATCAACAAAATCGAAATCCCTATACGTTGCCCTTCTCTGTAAGCTGTGACAGTTCCCTGAAGATCTTCTGATACGAACTTTCTCTGCTCTAAGGTGAATGTTAAAAAAAACGATATAAGATTAAGATACGATTTCACAGGTTGCATTTGTATTTGATTTAAACCAACATTCCAGGTGGGAAAACTAATAGTTTCCGATGTATTCTATATTCCGATCTCTTCTATATCTTACATATTTCTTTCTCTCTGTTCTTTTATTTATTTTTTTTTTCTCTCTCATATGAATTTCTTCTATCTTTTATGCAAATCCCTATCTCCTTTATACTTATTTACTAATAAAAATTAACATGTTGTTTTCCTTCCTCTGGAGTCCACCAAGGATCTAACCTTGGACCTCTTCTCTTTCTCATCTTCATAAATGACCTTGGTTCTGTTATTATTATTAAATGTCCTTTCCTTCTATTTGATGATGATAAAAATATATTTGAATGTCTCCAACGCTTCATCCTGCTCTTTCTTACAAACTACTATTAATAACATTTTGTTATGGTGCAATTAAAATTAGTGTTAATGCTGATAAATCAGTAGATATCAGTTTCAGCAGTCGTCGCTGTCCAATGCATTTTGACTACATTGTTTACGGCTCTCCGCTTAAACGTGTTTTTACAGTCTCTGATCTAAGTGGACTACTAGTGGATTCTAAGCTCAAATTACACGAGTACTCAATAGTTGCAAAAGCTACTCGTCGCCTAGGTTTAGTTCTGTTAATGTTTGTCATGGTTTATCAAGTGCTTCCTTCGTCTTTATATTGCTTTTGTTAGACCACTTCTCGAATATGCAGTCCGAAAGAATTCAACGTTTATTTGTCAGGATTTTCCATCTTCGATAATAGGATTTACTATTTGTTCGAATCCCCTTCTAATTTCCTGGGTCTTTACACCTTATACGATAGAAGAATGGCTTTTGAAATGCTGTATCTATCCAAGGCTCTAATAGGTGATTATTACTGTCATGAGCTTGTCTCGTGTTATTGTCCTTCTTTTAGGAAAACATTTTAGCAGATTTGCTTACATAAAGGAGTTATCAAATATATCATCCCTCTTGTCCTCTCTCTCTATCAAATTAATAATTTATTCCACTGCAATAATACAATTTTCATTTCCTATCTGTCTAACCTCAAATCAACCCTAATTCTCATGTGTTCCTTTAATTTTCAACAGATTTTCTCATGATACTTTATCTTTAATTCTTGTACTCTAATCTTCAAACAACTTCTCTATAGCGCTTAACTCGTAGTTTTTTTTGTTTTTTTTTAAAAAAAAACCAAAGCGCTTTTTTTTAGCGTTCAATGCTATTAAAAAATTATAAAAAAAATAAATAAATTAGTACTAGTACTAGACGGTTAGGACGAACCGTATTAGCACATTCTAATAACTAACACTGCAAGGTAATCTGATTTCACTTTTGTAACTTATTCTTCATTTTAGTTGTCGTTTGCAGACAATAATTTCCCAAAACTAAAACGAAGTTCTTGATTTGCACTTAGAATTATATTAAAGATTATTCTGAAAATGATAATCTGTGATATATTTATTATTAGTTTCAGTTCGTTCTACATTAATATAAAATTCTTTAGAATTCCGTTTAACAATTTATCATATTTCTGAGAGAACTTTTTTTTAAAAAAAATTGTGGTATTAATCTTGAATTTTATACTTAAGTTTTCCCTCCCGTCTTCACCCTCGTCTGTTGGTAAAACTTTTTACCTTGGATGGAAAATGCAGTCTTACATTTAAAATTCCAACTCCATTTTTCAGAAGGGAATATATAATGGAGGTGATTATCATTGCAACAAAATGGTTCAAGGCAACACCATTTTCAACGACTGGATAACATTTTTCGGCTACATTTTTGAGGATTATTTTGCCACTGGTCTAAAATTTAAATCAGTAATACATAATTTTCCTTTTAAAAGCCGCATCAAATTTAAAGATAGCAACTCGGCTTCTTCTTCTTAAATTTTTAATAATTTATCCTTTTCTTTAATCTAATATTTTTTTAGGATTAGAATAAGTTGTAAAGTAACTGTCACGAAGGATACCTATCATTTAAATAATAATCAAATAAATATGATAGAACTTTCCGACGTCCCTTGAACAAATTTATACACCAATCATTCCAATTTGATCACATGCTGTTATAACGAACACGATTGTCTGTTTTACAAAAAAAAAAAAAAAAATACGTAATAAATAATTATCAAGTATAAACAAAATTAATTTTTGCTGAAAAAATGTAGATATTATTCCAGTTTTCTTTTATTTTTTTAGGTGATTTAATTTCTTATACAGTTTATTGCAAATATTTCCTTCAAAGTATCATCATATTTTTTATATTATTCATATCTTCTCTTCATCTCAAACCCTTCAAAGCGGTTGTTTACTTACTAGCCTTCCAACCTTATTTATTGGCGCACTGACCAGCAAAGGGACGGCCCTCGCTGCATTTTCCAGTTGAGAAGGTTCCCGATCGACTTGTTTGAACTCGTACATTGATTATTACTTCTACGCCATGTGTGGTTGGAGAGTTGGACTGTTTGTTTATAAAAGTTTGCTAAGCGCACTGTTTCCAATAAAGATTTTCCTGAGAGAGTTTTGATAATGGAGGAAGCCTAGAAAGGTCTAGGTAGTCCAATAAACCCTAACTCAGGTTTTACACTGCCTTTGCATCATCTATGACTTATACGACCGACTTAATATCTCTATACCTCTCTTTATAGGATGTTCTCCCTTGATTTCTTTGTTTTGCTTTTTATAGTTCTGCTTCAACTCAATTTTCCATTCTTTGCCTTGTTCCTGAACCGGAACTAGATATTTATCCTTTCCTTAATTATATTTTAAACAATCTTTCTATAACACAATATTTGTTTTCGTTCCTAACACATATAAGCAAAATTAAAAATTCCTTAGCCAAAATATTATTTTGTCCAACACATTCATTTTTTTTAGTTTTATTTAATTTAATTTTTTTTCTATTTTATTACCATAACCTGTGTCTTTTAATTCTTTCCCACCTATTTCTCTAAGTGACTGATTCTTTTTACTTCTTATTCTCACTCTTCTTCTTGTGATCACATCCAATATTGAATCCGTTGCTGGTTTCTATGTTAATAAAAATGTTCTTCTTACTGGATAAGACATAATCTATTTAATTTTTTATGGATCCGTCTGTGCCCCGAGTCCATTTTTTTTTTCATGTCTCTTATTAAGAAATGTTATACTGATGTAAAGCGCATTGTTTTCAGCAAACTGGATTAAGCGTGTTCCTTTTCCTAATATAATATGCCTTTTACCTAATCCATGATGTCCTATATAGGGTGCAATTTCTATTAAACCTATTTAAGAAGTGTTCAATAGCTGATTGTTTACATCACGTTTTCGATTTTCATCAATACCTCGGAAATTAGACTTGTACCCGGGAAAACGATTTATATTACATTTAAAATATAAAAAAATAAAAATAGACTTCCAATTTGTGTGGCACATAGCTTCCTCGCATGCAATCATGTACTTTATTATTATATTAACATCATTGATATAGTACTTTATTGCTATATTATATCAACATTATTTTAAATAAAGCTGATGAGGGTATGTAAAATAAATATAATACGGAAAGAGCAGTGGTAATTTTCTAAGTGTTCAAATTCGTAAAGCAGAAGTCAGTAGGAGTGAGAGTAGGTTGATAGTTTGAGAGCAGATCGATAACGTGTGCAAAGATGTGAATACAACAGTGTACAGGTAGCGAATGAAGCATGGTCGACGGGTCTCGAGGTCCTTAGGCTCGCTGTGCTATTGACGAGGTAGATCAAATAGAAAGGTGGGGGAACCAAGCCACCTCGTACTCGCCTCGTCCATATCCCTCCCCGCTTTCTCTCCAAAATAAAAACTACGAGCATTAATAGTTTTAGCGATCTTTAACACTTCATAGCGTTGTCGCTGTTAGTTTTACTAAAAACTTGTATTTTGAAAAAAAAATGTTTGTCTCGTCGAATAGATACAGTTAGAATTTTTTGCCGTCCTAAAATTACAATTTTAATTTTAAAGCGCACGTTTACGCGAGCGTTGCGCGTGAACGCTTGGGCAGACAACGTTGTCCAACGAACTCGTCCTGAGCATTGGTGTACCAAATTTCATCAAAATCGGTCAACTTTTACTCAAGTTATCGCCATACGTTTCAGACACACAGACAGATACACAGACACGGAGCATATTTCGTTAAAAGTATGAAGCTCGCTATGCTCGCTTCAATAATCTCTTTCTTTTAAAAAAAATAAAAATTCACGATTTCGCCTCAGGGTATTCTTAACAAGTTTGCCAGAATTTTATAAACTCTGCCCAGTAGTTTAGGCTCCTCGCTTCTACACAGCTAAGTCACTTAAAACAGACTTTTTGGACTCAAGAGACCTTAAATTAAATGACTGTAAATCCATAAAACACCTCAAACTTAAATTTGCGTGACATCACAATACTTTCTCTCCATATTCTAGGTATATAAGAAAGTTAATATCAGAGAGAATGAGGTTTAATTTAAATAATTTTTAATTGAATTGGTGGGAAAATAATTTTTCTATGTATCTTATAATAGAAATGTATATTCTATAATTTAATATGTACAAACTACAATTGTATTTTATTAAGCATATATAATTCGAGACTGGTAATAATCGATTGAATTCTACTACAAATTGATAAATTGTTTTAGTTTACCTAATTGATCCAATTAACGTTTTAGATTTTGGTACATTTTCATGTGACATTTGGTCTGGGTTTCTCTGTTAAAACAAGATGTTAGTAATAAAAATCTCGGGATAAAGCTACCATGGAGAGTTAAGCTTGCTTACTTCGGCAGTAAAAGCTTGTAGAGTCGATGGTCAGCATCCAAGGACTTTGCTTTACGATTATTGAAACTACTTATAGACTTCTTCAAGGCACCGAAAATATAAAAACAACCGCTGAAATTTTAAGAAGGGTGTGAGGGAATTTATTCTATCAACAAACCTGAGGGTTGTAAACTTTTATCACTACAGCTACCGAATATTGCCTGCTATATTGGTCCAAACCCATAATATCGGAAATGATAACATCGACAAAAAAAATCCTTTTTCTCCTTACCAATCACCTTGAAAATAACATCCCAGTATGAGAGTAATAACATTCTTACAACAATTTTTATATCCAAAAAGGGAGTTTCAAGTTGGTTGTAAAAATCTCGTAGACTGATTACACTTTTTGACATTGAGATATTAAACCTTTTTTTGTCAAGTCAATGTATATATGAGAATATCAAAGATAAAATCAATAGATGAAAAATCATAACACAATAAAACCGTATTTCCAAGTCATTTCAAATTCTACATCTAAGAACTGAGTTTCTATTTGTTTCTCAATAAAATACAGGATGATTCAGAATAACCCGCTATTTTCCAAATCGAATAAATCAGCGAAAAAATAAAAAAATAAAAAAATAAATGTCTACAGGTTGAGTAGGCTATGTCATTTTATTAACAATGTCGACGTACAATAAATCATTTAAATATATTTATGATAAATTCAAAAAATCCGCAAAATAATAATAATGATGCTTAAGAATACCAAACAATCACCTCAAAATAAGTCAGCGAAAATTCATGTAAATGAGGGGAAAAAAATCAAACCAGGGACCTTAGGGGTCCAATGTCTTTTATCGGTAATAACGACAAGGTAAATTACATTATTTCCGGGAATTTTCATCGCCCCACAGTGTGCTATTAGCATGAATTATTTCAAAATTTTAGTACCAACAGTTATAAGGCCCCCTCTGACATTATTGAATATTGAGGACGACCCTACCTGTCCAAAGCTCACCACTTTATGGGAGTGTGCGAAGGATATGGCAGACAACGCTTTCATGTATTAGGTGTGGGGGAGATCAGGAAGAGGAGCTTGTTACACTGAAGTGGCAGGACATCCTCTCCTTTGTAACCCAAACTAGAAGATTTGAGGGTACGACTGAGGTAGTTTGATGGGTGTGAGTTCATGGGTTGGCAAAAAGGACCCGAATTCGGTCTATTTGCTAGGCCTGGCCCCCCTGCCCCCCTTACTACTACTACTACAAAATGAGTATTTGCGAAGCCATCATCACAATTCCGTGGGAAATGTTGGAGACCATGATTTACAATTTTCCTAGCGGCTCTCTAAGCTTGCCTGTGTCGCAAAGGACATTATTTACCAGTTGTGGTTTTTCTTACATAATTTGAATAATTTATTGTTTCTTGATATAGTTTATAAAATGGCATAACATACTGAATCTGTTGATTTTTTCCCCTCATTTACATGCATTTTCGCTGACTTATTCAATGTTGAAAATAAGAGTTTTTTTCTGAATAATCATGTATACTTTAATATTATTTTAAACAAGCAATAACGTCGTGTATTGCATCATTTCTCTCGGAATTGCGATGATGGTTATTCGGATGAATCATTTTACCATTCAGTTTATTGAGCCGTAAGGGAACCATTTTATGAAGTTCATTAATTGAAATAAGAGCAGTTTGGGAGTTTGAAGAGGTTGACGACATCATTGAAATTCAGGCCGAAGAAATTCGTTTAAAATTAAAATATTACCTTCTAATGTCACCGTGACGGTTCTCCCAATTTCTTCGAAAATTAACGACCTTATCAAAAAAAAAAAAAAAATCATGACCTACTGCAACATTTAGAACTAATACAAATACCTTTCTTGGTATTCTTGAGCTACATTATTTGTTTGTATATGTAATGAAATTATAAGTAATTAAATAATTAATGATTTGGTGATTTTAACAACGAAAAATTCAGTTAAACAAAATTGTTTATATATAAGTATTAAATTGTATAAATTATATAAGTTTAAATTTCGATGTTGTTAATAAAATGGTATAATCTACTGAAACTGAAGACGTTCTTTTAATACCTTAATTTCTCGATGATTTATTAAATATTGAAAATGGCGGGTTTTTCTAAATCGCCTTATATTTGGATGTTGAATTTAAAATATCTTAAAAATACGGTTCTATCTTCTCACGATTTTCAACTATTGATTTTATATTTCATATTCTTGTATATACTTTGACTTGACAAAAAGAAATTTAATATCTCAATGTCAAAAAGTTTAGTCTACGACATTTTACATCCCAACTTGAAACTCCCTTTTTGGATATAAAAAATTGTAAGAATGTTATTACTCTCCTACCAAGATAGAATTTTAGTTGTGGACAAATTTGTCGTATTATATTATAATAGATCCATAGTAAATTAGTTGCGCCTTAGCCGAAGTTGGCATTAGTGATTTTATTATTTTTTTTTTTTAAAACAAGTAAATATTTTTAGAATTCAAATGAGAAGGCATAGTACATTCCGGGGTAATGTACACATATAGAGATGACCATTTGTATTTAATACTCAAGTAATAAATGTTGTTTTTTATTAAAGTAGACACTTGTTTTATCCTTTATTTTTGTTGAGTTTATTTAAATTGACAATTTTTTCGAAAAATTGAAACGATGTCATTCTGCTTTAGTGGTAACTTGAGTAATTTCTTGAGAAATGTTAAGACAGAGGTCAATTATTGATTTGACAGATAAGGATAGTTGCTATAAAAAAATGGAAATAAAATTGACTTACTTTCCACTATATGGGATCCAAGAATCGAACTAATGTTCCTCTGGGACAGAACCACCGGCACTCACTAAATTTCAACTCAAACAAAACATAATAAAACTTACCCCAACAAAACATTTTTCCCCCATCAATCATTTGTATTCAAGACTAGTATATACCTCTGAAAATATTTTTCTCGAATTATTTATACTCGTTTTCCCTCCTACTCAATATAAAAGAATGAAGTATAAAAAGTACATTTTATTTTTCAGCGCACTGAGAACTTGGGATATGTAAATTCAGGTGTCATTCCAAGGAAATTTATATAATAGTTTTGACAGGTCGATTAAAATTATTACAGTAGAGTATATAATGATAAACGTACAACGGAAATAAACGTAAACTAAAAATAAAATGTTTTCACTCTTAATATAAAATACATTATTGTGGACTAAATATTAATTATATAAATATAAATTAACACATTTATTAAGTAAATTTAGTTTTTTTTTTAGAAACATAAATAAAATATTCAACAAATTTGTGTGCCACATTGTTCCCTCCCGTCCTATTATTGACGAATGACAATTCAATGGGTAATTTAAGTGTTGTTTCGACCAGTTTCGACTCGAAGTGGGATCGAATTATATAAATTAGAGAATAATAGGTCGAAAAAGCTAGAAATTAAATTAATTAATTACGTGTAAAGACACGCGGAAGGTCCACCCTAATTGGCAGACTATTTTTGTTTTTATTTATTTACTCTTTATAATTGTTATTATTACACCTTTAATTTAGCTTTTTCTACAAAAAGCGTTGTAATGAAAAGATGATTTTTTTTCTCTTAAATAATTAGTAAAAAAGAAGAGATGAAAAATTCTTGTTAAAACATCACAGAATTGTTTTTTCTCTTCTAAAGAAGCCCTAAAGAAAAAATTATTGGATAATATACAAATAACACATAATATTAATTACGTTAAATGTAATTCGTCTTTTTTAAAACATTATAAATACAAAACTCTTTTTTAAAGAAAATTGTCAAGTGACACAATAATTCAAAATAAACAAACCATACAGTGAGTGAAGAGTAAAAATAAAAACAATAAATAAACTAGGATTTCCAATACTCCCCCTCACGAGCTGTTTGGTTCCACTCCCAGCAATTTGCGGAGGCGAGTGAGTCTGGGTCCGGCTAGGGGTTTAGTGAAGATATCAGCAGGCATGTCTTCTGTCCTCTGATACTCAAGCCGTACTTCTCCACTCTGTATCACTTCTCTAATAAAGTGCTGCTTGATCGATATATGTTTAGATTTGGAGCTTATAACAGGGTTGATGGCTAAGTTCTGAGCTGCCTGATTATCATTGTATATTAGTATATTATCGTGATGTACTCCCATGTCATCAGCTAGACTCTTTAGATGAACAGCTTCTTTTGCAGCTTCAGTAAGTGACATGTACTCACTCTCAGCTGACGAGAGTGCCACGGTTCTCTGTTTTCTTGCTTCCCAGCTTATGATTCCACCTGCATAGGTAAAGCAGTAACCCGTGTATGATCTCCTGTCGATTGAACAACTCCCCCAATTGGCATCAGAAAATCCAATTATTTTATTTCCGGTTTTCTTATATGTAAGACATAAATCTTCGGTTGCCTTTAAATACCTAAGTACCCTCTTGGCTGCTTGCCAGTGAGCTTCGCCGAAACATGAATTGAACTGGCTTAAGTAACTAATAGTGTATGCTAGATCTGGCCGTGTGGCCATAGCCAAATACATAAGCGACCCTATAAGATTTTGGTAAGGTGCTTCTACTTGATCTTCTGGTTTCGCCGGTTCTAGTTTGATTCCAAGATCCATTGGAGAATTCACTCCTTTACAGTTCTCCATTTTGAATTTTTTAAGAATTTCTCTCACGTATTTCGACTGATTAGCTGTAAATGAATCTTGATTTTGAGTAAATTTTATACCTAAACAATAGCTTAATTTTCCTAAATCACGCATTTCAAAAGTTTTCATTAATTCGGTCTTGATCCGCTCAAGTGTAGCATTGTTCTTGCTTGCAATTATCAGATCGTCTACATACACAGCAATGATTATCCTCTCTCCCCCTCTTGCTGGAAGGTAGACACAAGGATCTGACATCGACGCTTTGAATCCGAGGCTCTTTAATTTTGTATCCAATTTCTTAAACCATTGTCGGCCTGCCTGTTTAAGACCGTACAAAGCTTTTTGTAACATACATACTTTTTCATCATCTCCTCGTAGATCTTCTAGCATTTGTTTGGTTTTAGTATATAAATCCATATTTTCTTTCTGGCTCTCTTCAAACAAAATTTCTTGTAAATGTTTTTCTAAATCTTTAGGTTTTTCCATAAATATGTCAGCATCTATGTCCCCATTTAAGAACGCTGTTTTTACATCTAACTGTGTTAGTGTTAAGTCTTCTTCAGCTGCCACTCCTAGCAGGAACCTTATTGAACTCAGTCTTGTTACAGGTGCAAAAGTTTCTGAGTAATCCTGTCCAGGACGTTGTGCAAACCCTCTTGCAACAAGTCTTGCTTTTCTTCTTTCTAGAGTACCATCAGCATTAAGTTTTTCTTTCAGTACCATTCTGCATCCGATGACTCCTTTTTCAGTTGGTCTTCTTACAATTTTCCATGTATTATTGTGTATATGCGCTCTTATTTCATCTTTGACTGCTTCTTTCCAAATATTTCCTTCTGCTATAACAGGTGCACTAAGTTCGTCACTGAAATACGACATATCATAGTCTTCAAATCTTTTTGGTAGATGAATTTCTCTTCTTTGCCTATCTTGAGCAATACATTCTTCTCTTAATAATTGATCATCTTCATGTTCTCTTTCTTCTGGTATGTCCTCTTCAATTTCAACTTGATTGTTTAGATTTTCCTCTAAATTCATTATCTCTAATTTATCTTCTCTATTTACAGGTATATTTACATTCAAAACTTCTTTCTCAACATCATCATCCTGTTCATATAACTTATTATTATTTACATTATTATTTATTAAAATATCATAATTGTCTAATCCATTCTCTCTGTAATATGGTTTAGGAATAACTTTTACATCTCGTGATATTCTAATTCTTCTTTCTAAAGGCATCCATATTCTAAAAGCCTTAGATATTTCAGAGTATCCTACAAAAACGCCTTCTGTAGCTCTTTGGTCAAATTTGCCTCTTTTCGGATTAGTATTAATAATGAATGCTTTTGACCCAAAAATATGAAAGTGTCTCGCCGACGGAGTTCGGCCTACCCAAATTTGGAATGGTGATTTACTACTTAATGATTTTGACGGACATCTATTACGAATATAATTAGCGGTATTCACTGCTTCTGCCCACAATGATGGTGGTGCTCCTGAGTCAATTAGTAGACACCTGGCCATGTCTAACAAAGTTCTGTTCTTCCTCTCCGCTAGTCCATTCTGTTGGGGTGTGTAAGGTGTTGATAGTCTTCGTTGGATTCCCATTTCTTTCAAGTATTTTTCAAACTCATTAGTGCAATATTCTCCCCCATTATCGGTTTGAAGGAATTTAATTTTCTTTCCGGTAAAGTTTTCAACTTGGTTTTTGTAAGCTTTGAACTCTTCAAAAACATCACTTTTATGTTTCAAGAATCTTACTTGAGAGTACCTGGAGCTCTCATCTATAAATGTAACAAAATATTTGGCTCCTCCTGGTGATTTTACTCTCATTGGTCCACAAACATCTGAATGTACAATTTCCAAAATTTCTAAATCTTTATATTTGGTATTGACAGGAAAAGGTAACTTTGTAAATTTTCCTTTCATACACACTGAACAATTGTCTAGTTTTTCATTCGAATTTAAATTTATTCCATTTATTATACTCATATTTGATACCAATTTCACGTCATTTTCATTGAGATGACCCAACTTTCTGTGCCATTTCATTATATGTGATTCAGTATTGGTATGATAACCTTTTTCAGATTTTATTTTATCTCTTACATAGTATAATCCATTTTCTTTTATCGCTTTCAAAACAATCTTTCCAGATTTGTTTTTCACCAGAGCACTATGTTCATTAAATATCACATTAAAACCTTTTTCAGTGATTTTGCTTACAGAAAGTAGGTTGGTCGATAAACTAGGTACTAACAGTGTATTAGGTAAATTAATTAAATCTATTCCTGAATCAATTTTTACGTCGCCTGTACCAGTGATTGAAGCTTCTTGGTCCTTTGATGCTAGCTTCAATGTTCCACATTTCTCTTCTTTTAGCTGACTAAATTTAAACTTATTTGAACACATGTGTGAGGTACAACCACTGTCCAAACACCAGACTGAATTTTCCGTTTGAGGAATTTGATTTGAAGATAAACATTCTGCCACTACTTTGAACGTTGACTGAGGATTTTTATTCCAACAATCAGCTGCCTTATGTCCAACTCGCCCACATGATCTACAAATTAGCTTCTTAGGTGGCTTTGACGTATAATTCATGTTGCTATTATTGTTACTGTTAAATTTCTTTTGTTGATTTGTATATTGATTGCTACGGTAAGACGGAAAAAACTTACGACTATTGCTTGAACTAACAAACGCATCTTCTCCTGTACTAACTTTATCTTTATTTCTTGCTTGGGATTCTTCAATTATTTTAATTTTCATCTCTTCAGGCTTAGGTAGATGGTCTCTGGACTCAATGGCCACTCTAAAGTTTTCATAACTCTGTGGAAGACTGTAGAGCATCATAATGCTAAGAAGTTCATTGTTTATTTCAATATCCATCTCGGCCAGTTTATCCACAGTGTCCATAAATTTGTTTAAGTGATCTCTCACCGTTTCACTTTCTTTCATCTTACTCAGTATGAGTGTTTTCAACAGAGTTGCCTTACGAGCAGGTCCACTACTTTGGTAGATCCCCTTCAGGGTATCCCACACTTCTTTGGATGTCTTACAATTTTTAATTTGTTTTAGTTCATTGGGACAAATTATTAACATTAAATCTGACCTGGCATTGAGATCTGCTTCATTCCATTTTTCTAGGTCTTCCGTTTTCTCTGGCTTGGGAATGTCGCCATTAACATATCCCCACAATCTATTTTTAATAAGGATAGCTTGAGCCTGTATTTGCCATGTATCATAATTGTCTTTCCCTAGTGATTGAATTCTATAATTAACACTTGAACTTGACATTTTAACTTTTTCACGAATTAACTCAATATCGATTTACTACTCACTGCACTAGGAACTCTGAAACTCTGGATCCCATAACCTATTGGATAATATACAAATAACACATAATATTAATTACGTTAAATGTAATTCGTCTTTTTTAAAACATTATAAATACAAAACTCTTTTTTAAAGAAAATTGTCAAGTGACACAATAATTCAAAATAAACAAACCATACAGTGAGTGAAGAGTAAAAATAAAAACAATAAATAAACTAGTGTTAAAGTGAATATGTTAAGAGTGTTGTGCCTGTCCGTAGCCTTGAGTAGCTTCTCCCTCCTTCCCCCTCTGTCTTGGTACCTTTCCCCTTCCCTTGTACCTCTTCTCCCTATGTGTTTCTTCCTTCTCTAACCAGTGTCCCTTATGTCTCTGTAGAGTTCAATACACTCACCCCTTCATTTCTTTTTGTATGTTAATTGCTAAATACTATTATTTAATATATAAAGTTTACTTCACGTGTGTGTTTGTTTTCTTTATTAATCGAACATTTAATGGTGACCTCACGACGTGATATCGCGACATCTAGCGACTTACGGACAATAGAACAATTCTAATTGATAGAATTACTTGGTGTACTTTAACTACTAAAGTCATTGATTATTACGTTCTAATTACTAGAACAATTCTAATTGCTAGAATCTCTTCTTGTGCTTTAAATACTAAAGGCAGTTTTTTATATCGTTGTAATAATTACAGTTATTATTGCAAAAATCTCTAAAGTAATCAGTAATTATTTTGCATTTTTAATCAGTCATTATTATTCATTTTAATCAGTTTACGTAAAAATACTTCATTTATAATTTATGAAGAAACCTGTACGAATAACGCTTGGAACGAATGCTGCCGGACATCAACGTCTTCTAACCAGGTCAGATTGAACTAATACGATCTATTTCTTAGTTAAGTTTTGTTAGTGGGTTCATGCAGCAAGTTCGTAGTACTTTCCTTATCACCTCACTCCGTTCCTCCCTCCAAACCTTTTTTAATACTCACACTCACTGCTTATCTTCCCCTTTCACGACTCTTATCTCTTACATTCCCTCGAATTCTTCATATAACTATTTTATAAAGAGCCTTATATTTTTTTATTCGCGATCAGCTGTTTTCATTCCATCGAATTCTTCGAATATAATTATTACATTAAGAACCTTATTTTTTATACGCGATCAGCTGTTTTTATTTTTTATTATTCAAGATTTATTTTTTATAATCATTCAACCATTTCAAATAAATAAATCGTGATTACGTATTTTTATGTTGATAATCTTCCTCCTATATTTTTATTTTATCTTACAGTATTTTAATCTTCTACAAATCAATTGTACTATTTAATTTACTACGATCATTCATGCTTACCTTAATAAATATTAAGTTTGCTCAATCTTATTCTAATTTTTATTTACATATTTTTACAGATTAAGAACTAGTTTTATTGAACTATTTTATCTTTAATTTTAGTTATTGAATTCCCCCTTTTAATATTCAATTTTTATTTTTATTTTTATTTAACTTTTAATTTAATCGCATCCAAAGTTATTGACTAATTATCTTTAATTTAATAACTTTTATATAATTCACTTAAATTTGATTATTATTTTATTGGATATAGGCACATTTGAAATATTCATTGTGTTCTTAAACTAAACGTGTATGATTAAATGTTTTATATCTTAAGCTACGTATTACTCTTTTTTATTGAACATTTATTTTAATCTTTTTTCAAATTTTGATTTAATTTATGATTTTAAAAATGCCTCCTAAAAGGCAATCTAATTTTGGCGCAGCTACTGCTGACGTTAATAACAAAAATCTTAATTTGAAGCGATTGATCTCCTCAAGAACTGCTATTATAGCCAGAGTCACTCGCATAACGACATTTTTAGATTCCTTTACATATATTAATGATATATCTCCACTCACGTTACGTCTTGATAAGTTAAATGAATGCTGGAATGAATTTAATAATGTTCAGACAGATATTGATACTCATCAAGGCGGCCCCTCAGCTGACTGCTGGGAAGAGTTCGAAAACTCATATTACGAAGTAAGGTCTTTATTAGAAGGCGCCATATCTAAATATTCAAAGACGACCGACACTTCTGAAACAAATTTTGAGGACGACAGTGATCAATCCTGCCCTTACAAAGATTATCCATCAACAATGCCATTGCCTCACAATAGTGGAAATATTCCAACACAATTCACACCTAATACTCTACATCAAAACAATTATTGTTCTTTGAATGAACCGACTCTTCAGCTCCCTCCCATGAAACTGCCAGTGTTCAACGGCGCTTATAGTGAGTTCCCTGCCTTTTTCGAGTTATTTACCTCTATGGTGCATAATCAGAATATTTCGGCCATTCGAAAATTTCACTATCTAAAAACTTCTGTTACTGGAGAAGCCGCTAACTTCATAGCTTCCTTAGAATTAACTTCAGACAACTATCAAATCGCCATTGACCTACTAAAGGACCGATTTTTGAACACAAGAGCCATTATAAGTAATCATATTAACCAAATATTAAATATTGAAAATATAACAAAGGAATCTAACATATCTTTAAGAAAATTTGTCGACACTATTCAGACTCATCTTAGAGCCCTAGCGGCGTTAGGTCAACCTACTGACCAATGGGATACTTTGCTGTTACATATCTTATCCACTAAGTTAGACAATACGTCACGCCGTGCTTGGGAAACACAAATTGCATCTAATAAAGATGTCCCCAAGTTCTCAGAATTTATTTCGTTTCTACAGCAGCGAGCTGGTATAATCGAAGCCTGTAGTACCTATTACTCTACGCAAAATTCTAAAGTAAATAAAGGTAATAATTTTAAATCAGCTAATCCCAACTCAAAGTCGGTGTCGCTGTTAACTTCCAATAGCAGTAAAATAATTTGCGAATTTTGCAGTGAAAACCATTTTTCATATGGTTGTACTAACTATACCAAACTTCCGGTGCCTGAGAGAATTAGTCTCGTGACCAAATTGAAACTATGTAAGAACTGTCTTAGAAAAGGTCATGCAACAGTTGTTTGTACATCTAAGCGTTCCTGCACAGTTTGTTCTAAACGCCACCATTCGACACTCCATCTGACTTCACTTAAAAGTAATACTGATGATCAAAAATCTCCACAACCTAATACGACACAACAGTCAAAATCTGTATCCTTGTCATGTAGTGAACTAACTCAAACCAACGTAATACTTGCAACAGCTATTGTTAACATACTTGATTACCGGTTTAATCCTCGACCATGCCGAGTTTTATTAGATTCAGCGTCTCAGTCAAATTTTATTACTGAGCATTTTGCAAAAACTCTTGGTCTCCGAACATCTAAGTGTAATACCTCTATTTCTGGTATCCAGGGAAAATCTTCCATAATCTCATCCTCTATTCAAGCTACCATAGTTTCCAAATCCTCTGACTATCAAGAAAATCTACACTTCCTAATCGTACCTAAGATTGCGGAAGACATACCACTGTTCAACGTCGATTCGTCCAGTTGGAATGTAGGCGTTTCCTTATCAGATCCAAATTTCAACAGACCTCATAAAGTCGACGCCCTTTTAGGAGCAGGTGTGTTTTATGAGCTACTGCTATCCGAACAAATTAGTTTGGGCAAGAACTTACCAATCTTGCAAAACACTCGCTTAGGTTGGATTGTGTCTGGGAAGTGCTCTCAGAAGGTTAATTCCAAAACCGTTTCATGTTACGTCTCCGTCCAAAATCCCCAACCTAAAAATGATGAGTCGTCAAATCAACTTATTTCTAAATTCTGGGAGATAGAAGAATTAGAGCGTCCTAAACAATTATCTACTGTACATCAAGCCAGTGAAACACATTTTATTGAAACTCATATTAGGGATAAAAGTGCCAAACGCTTCTACGTATCTTTGCCACTTTCCAACCATCCTTATCTCTTAGGAGACTCAAGGCAAAGTGTGATGTCCCGTTTCATGAGATTAGAGCGTAGACTCAATCTTGATTTGAAGTTAAAAACAGATTATATTAACTTACATGAAAATCTTACTCAGGACCATATGGAGCAAGTACCAGTTGACGAAATTAATACGACTTACCCTACGTACTGTCTTTCACACCATCCGGTGATAAAGGAGTTAAGTGCTACTACTAAGCTCCCCGTCGTTTTTGACGCCTCAGCTAAATCTAGTTCGAGAATCGAGTTATATGATTTCGCTTCTGAGGAGGCTTACAGATGTTGCCTTTTTGTAAGATGTATTTCTAAATGTGGAAAAACTACTACACATTTGCTATGTGCCAAATCACGTATTGCTCCACTTAAAAAACTCTCACTCCCTCGTCTGGAACTATGTGCTGCAAGTCTTCTGGCCAAATTGTACGACGCAACTGTTAAATCATTAAATATAAAGTTTAACCGTATCTCACTTCATACGGATTCCACGGTCGTCTTACACTGGATACGTGGCGAACCTAACGCATGGAAAACGTTCGTCGCTAACCGAGTTGCTGAAATCCAGAAACTAACCCATAACCTTTCTTGGTACCACATCAAATCTGAAATCAATCCTGCAGACATTCTGTCACGAGGTTGTGATCCACTTTCATTAATTAATAATGATCTTTGGTGGTATGGTCCGCCGACTTCGCCTGAAGAAATAATTAACTCAGACGTTTCCGATGATGAAACAACCGATTCAAAAGTTAATATAGAGGCAAAGGCCCAAAAAATCGTATTAACATCTACCGGAAGGCATCCATCAATTTTTGAACTTTTAATACCTAAATACTCAAATTTATATAAGTTACTTAGAGTTTTATCGTACGTAATAAGATTCGTAAATATATATGTTAAGAAATATTCTAATGACCACTATACTAAAGAAATCTCTATTATAGAGTTAGATTACTCCAAATCTCTAATTATAAAATATATCCAAGTACAACATTTTAAAGACGAACTAAAGGCCTTAAACCACAATCATCCTATTTCTAGGTCTAGTAAACTATCCACATTAAATCCCTTTGTTGATAATAATGGCTTGATTAGAGTTGGTGGTAGATTATCCAACAGCAATATAAGTTATAATCAGAAATGCCCTGTTATACTACCTTCTGATAATCATTTTACTCGTTTAGTCGCAGAAGACCTACATTTGAAAACTCTTCATTCAGGACCTCAGACTTTGTTAGCTAATATTCGGCTTAATTTCTGGCCATTTAGAGGCAAAACTTTAACTAAGGCTACAGTTCGCATGTGTTTAAAGTGTTGGAAGGTCAATCCCAAGCCTATGACTCAACTAATGGGCGATTTACCTTTCCCTAGAGTTAACCCTGGACATCCATTTTTACATTGTGGTATTGACTTTGCTGGCCCAATCCAAGTGAAAAAACTTCTTCAGCGAGGATCTTCAACATTTAAATGCTACATAGCAATATTCATTTGTTTTAGCACAAAGGCCATTCACATCGAATTAGTATACGGCTTGTCATCGTATAAATGCATAGCTAGTTTAAAAAGGTTTACTAGTCGAATGGGAATTCCCTATACGATTTACTGCGACAATGCAACATTTGTTGGTGCGCAAAATGAACTTAGGAATGATCTCGAAACCCTTATTAATCACAACTTTATGAACTATTGTAATACTAAATCTATTAATTTTAAATATATTCCCCCTCGCTCTCCTAATTTTGGAGCATTTGAAGTCAAGGCTGTAAAGACTCATTTAAAACGTAGTATCGGTAATACCGTTCTAAATTTCGAAGCACTGATTACTCTTTTAACAGAAATCGAGGCTTGCGTGAATTCTCGTCCGATTACCCCGTTAAGTGACGATCCTTCTGATCTGAATCCTTTAACCCCATCCCATTTCTTGATTGGCCAACCTTTAACCTCAATTCCTTCTTCAAACTTGCTTAATGTTTCCATTAACAGGCTTACTAGATGGCAAATTGTTGAACAATTGAAACAAGCCTTCTGGAAACGTTGGTCAACCGAATATCTCACCACATTACAGCAGAGGTTTGAATGGAGAAAATCTACACCTAACTTAAAAATTGGAACTCTCGTCATCCTGAAGGAAGACTTCCGACCACCTCTATCCTGGGAAATGGGACGAATTATTAACGTGCATATAGGAGCAGACGGCAACTGTCGCGTTGTTACTGTGAAAACTGCACGAAGTACCTTTAAACGAGCCTTGTCTAAAATCTGCCCTCTTCCAACCACTGATGAACCAACTGATTCTGTTTTTGGACGAGTTGAAGCACCATCAACGGACAATATTTCTTCTACTAACTAATTTATTAATTATTTTAATTTTATTTGTAAATTTTATTCTTAGATCTAATTCTTTTTATGTATCTTTTTTTTGTATAATTTGAAAATATTTTTCAAGGCGGCCGATATGTTAAAGTGAATATGTTAAGAGTGTTGTGCCTGTCCGTAGCCTTGAGTAGCTTCTCCCTCCTTCCCCCTCTGTCTTGGTACCTTTCCCCTTCCCTTGTACCTCTTCTCCCTATGTGTTTCTTCCTTCTCTAACCAGTGTCCCTTATGTCTCTGTAGAGTTCAATACACTCACCCCTTCATTTCTTTTTGTATGTTAATTGCTAAATACTATTATTTAATATATAAAGTTTACTTCACGTGTGTGTTTGTTTTCTTTATTAATCGAACAACTAGGATTTCCAATAAAAATGCGGAAAAGCTATTTTGTTTTTTCTCTGTAAAAATCGGTAGGAAAGTTTGCCCATCAACCATATTTATTTATATTTAATCGGGTCGGTGGTTTGGGCGGAGGAATTAGGACCGCATTGCGCGTAACTCCGACGCAAAGTTGTAAATAATGCTCGAGTCATCGTTTTGATTAAACTGCGCTTTGTACGTGTTCTGTGAGGTTTATTGTTCTTCCTTCCTTCCGCATTTTTTCCCTTCTTTTTTTATGAGTAAATAAGTAATTTTTGTTTTGTCAATTTTCCTATCTGTATTTTGTATCCTATCTGCTTTTATTGTTTTACTTAACTAGACCTGAGCCTACTACCTTTTTCCTCGTTATCTATATGTAAATTTAAAATTAATGTTTGTGTGTACATGGACCAGAGTTGGAAAAATGTTGGATAATTTTTCATTTAATACATTACGCTAATCAAACTCCGCCTTTTTTTCCTCACTGTCTGTCTTTATAAGTGCAAAACTAAACATGTTGTGCATGTTGTAAGCTTGGCTTTATCGAAAATTTTATTAGAAACGCAGTTATTATCAATTTTATAAAAAAACAAAATCATGAACATTTTTATATCAATGTCCGTTATTGATTTTTTAAAATAAAACAAAAATGATTTTTAAAACTTCTATTTTCTTTCACATGCTTATGGTTTTCGTTTGTGCTGTTACTATTGTTATGTGTATAATGTTTACTTTTTGATGGCTTTTTGTTTTAAAATTATTAATTGTGAACTAATTTGGATGCATTAACTTTTGTGTTGTTTTTACTTTTCCTCACTACTCATAGTAGGAAAAGTATTGTTTTCACCAACATTTTTTTTTTTCGAGATTTCAACGGAATTATCCGTTTTAGGTGTTTTTAAGACCTCCTGAGTGGTTTTCAGCATGATGTATGTATGTGTGTATGTGTGTAATCATCGTAGCACCCAAGGTATTTAACCTAGAGAGTTGAAACTTAGCAGAAAAATCAGTCCTAACCTGTAGTTGTGCCGCCCGGAAAATCAATTTTTGCCGCCATCTTGAACCCAGTTTGCTGAGTCAGCAAAAATTTCAAAAAATCGTAATAAATCGAAAATGGTCCTGATCGAGTTGAAATTTGGCTCTGTATGACAAACAAGCCCACAAAATTTCATTTTGATTTTGGCCGCCATTTTGAAGTTATAAATTTTTGAATTTTTAAACTTTGACGGTTAATAATACTGAAAGTATTTATACGTTTTTGACATATAGCATATCGTTGGAACTTACCACAGTGGGTTTAATTACATAATTGAATTCTCTATATATAGTTTATGATTGGTTGAACTTATATCGTATTGTTATTAGTTCATCACTCTCACACAGGTATGCACTTATTTAGCTTATGCATTTTTACTCCCCAAGTACATGAACTTCACAACACAACATACAAACAATAAAACAACAACAAATTTTGTTTACCGGGGGGTTTCGGGTAACAGGGCGTAATACATCATATAATGGTAAAATGTAACGTCAAACAAACTGAATTATCATCATTCATATTACACTGTAAGGTAACTGACCACTATCCAAGTGGGCTGTCTACATCTCATACAATGAACCGTTACAACTGGAAAACAAAAATGAAATCAATATTTTAAACTAAAAAATTACGAACAAATTTACAGAACTGCTTATCAACGCAGACTGGAACTATACACTATACATGCAACAATATGTTTAACCTCAGCCTCAGCTATACACAAATAGCAACTGAGACACTCGTACAAAATATACAACAGCTCATTGAAGCGTGTATTGAAACCAAACAGCTTTTCGTAACATGCAAAACCCGACGTCTTAAACCATGGATAAAAATAGGCCTGCTGACCTCAAAAAGAATGGGAGATAAAATTAGGAAAACTTTAGACAAACAACCGTTTAATACAAGACTAAAAGAACAATATACATACTGAACTAATTAGGAGAACAAAGTTTAAGTACTTCAAAGATCAATTACCGGCAGACAAAACCTATTTGGCCAAATATGGAAAACCAACCATTTTTGCTCTTCAGGCGATCGCAATGCTTTCGTTATCTTCAATAAACTCGGAAGCAAAAATGAGGTATAAGAGGAATAAGGATAAATAAATGTTTCCTTACTTTGTTAGTGGCTATCTATGACCGGCCCAAACACATATTGTCATGTCTTCCGTTGATGTCCTTTTTTGAGTATTTATCATATCTGTAGTAATACATTATGCATTATACCTTTCATTTCATGTGTAAAGTCTCTTGTTAATATAAAATAAAAGAATACATTGAATGAAAATGAAATAGCAGTTTATTTCCAACAAAGCAGCACAGCTGATGTTTAATACATTCTGTTTCCGACTACTATACACGATTGTTATCTGTGAACAATTCAATTTCACCCTTTGAGTTTTATTATGAAGTTCCTCGAAATCTGAGTGGAAACAACTCATTTTACAATAAAAGATCACTTCAAACAATATGCTAATTTAGGATTTGCAGGAATTACGGGTTGTAGGAATCTGTATATTTCCTATTTTTACTGAACTTCAGTTGAATGAAAGATCTTTCAGACAATTTTGATACAATTTACCTAACAAAAATAAATTTTACTAAAGTAAACAATCTCTTTCTTTTATATCCAAATTAAAAGAAGAACTTACAAAATAATATTATTTATTCTACTCAGATTTTCAATCTACCGTGGTAAAATAAAAAGACTGGAAGGAATCAAAGAGACTATCTCTCGACTTAAAATAATACTTATTTATGAGCCTTGCATAATGTAGGTTACCCTTTTCCTTATAAGTTTATTAGTAAATACAACTCAAATAACAGTTTATGAAATATTTTGTTGAATATATAAATGTTTAGTTTTTTATTAGGAATACGTCACATAGGCAGCTTTAAGGTTTTATATTCACATAAATGTATGTATCTATAAATGTTCCTGGATTCATTCAGAAAAGGACTGCATTTTGACATTAAAAAAAAAAAAAAAAAAATCGAATGAGTCTTTTTAAATTTGGGACACGACAGTGCCCCCGCCATGTCGAGCACAGCCGTACCACTTTTTACTAATGCCAACTCAAAGCACTTTGGACCTTCCTCTATTATCCTATTAAAGATACTTACAGTTTATAAGATTGTTGGCACACTCGAATGTGGGAAAATTTTGAGAGGGAAACGATTCTATTGGTCCACCATCTTTAATGCAACTTTAGAAAACAAATGCCCTACTTTTTCCCTTTTTATAACCCCAAAACTACCTCCACGTTTGTTGTTTCCCGCCTTCGATTGTGCCAATTCTAATCTTATAGACTGTAGATGTTTCAAATCAAAGTTAAATTACAGTTCATTACAAGCAACCAGAAATATAAATTCCACAGGTCTATCCAAATTAGTTTGTAAAATAGTATTATAAGATATAATGTGAGCCTTATGTTTTGTTATTTTGGCATTCACTTATTTACTGACTGACTGACTCATCAAATTCGAAGGCACCTCTAGCAATCATAGAAACATGAAATTATCAATATAGGTAGTGTTTCTTGTATAAACAGGAAAAATTAAATAATCTGGTTCTTTGTCCTCTCAAGCCTTGTAAAAAACAGCATATTTAAAAATTAAAAAAAATAAAGAAAATAAAAAGATGGCGCTACTAGGTAGCGTAGAGCACATATAAATTAAAGTATTATTTTACTCTCATTAATAAAATGTTATATTGAAATACATGTAATTGAGCTTTATTGAGTATTGAGCTCGAAGATTGTAAACATGCAATTCCCGTTCATCCGTACACGTATACCAGATAATTGTTGAGTTATATTTAAACACCCCGGCCTTTCATAGCTTGTCTTTACGTTTTAAACTCCTTTTTTTTAAAAAAATTATTATTCCCATTACTATTTATTTCCTATTGCTCTCTTCCAATAACTTTCTTTATCTTCCTATTATATCTTATATTCCTTAATTTTATTTTTTCTCTAATCTATTTTTTCTTATTATTATTATGTATTATATAATATGTATATTATATTAAATGTTCAAAAAGAAAAAGAGGCTTAGAAACAAAAAAAAACTACTTAAATAAAGAAGTGGAATCCCAACATAACACTTTTTTTATGTTTAAAAAAATGAGCCTAGTCTCGAGTAAAAAAGTTGTGAGATCATGTCACGCATAAGACAACAATATCACTAACTTGTACTGGATGGATTAGATCTAGTATGTCTCACTGGGACAGGAGACTTGGCTAAACCTATGATCTCACAACTCTTTATGCGAGACTTGGCATATTTTTTTTTACGTAAGTGTTTTTGTTGGAATTTCATTTAAAAAAGAAAAAAACGATATCGTGAATGAAGAGGGAATTGTTAGGAATCGTGAAGGGAGGAATAGAATGCCTTCAGTGAAATGAGAGAATGTTTAGTTCTACCCTGTCTCACTTCTTAACATTCACTTACTGCTAGCTAGCTAGGCTCCCCCCCTCTACAACTCTCTAATGGTCTTCATTTGTAAGTGGTCACGAACCTGTAATAAATTCCCAAATGGTTTCATTTTTCGGTACGATGAGGGTTATTCAGTGCGGATATTACGGAAGAAATAGGCGACGTGGAGGAGAAAACAGGACTTGAATATTTTTCCGATAGGATGGTTAAAATGGCAGTGAAGTATCACGGACTTTAGAAAAAGGAGGAATGGGTAGTCAGGACTTTAGACTAGGAAGAAAAAAAATCCATAAAAAGTAGTTCTAAGGGGACTATCATGAAATACATATCGTAAAAAGCATTTTCTTCTTTTTAACGAAAAGGAAGAAAAAAACTTTCTAAGAATAGAACTCCATTTGTAGAAAGAAAGAGAACTAGGTTGGGGGATAAAAAGAATAGTCTTGTTTAAATATTAAAGTCGGCTCTAAAGGCTTCCAACCTTCAGCTCAATGACTTCACAAAAGAAAAACAAGGCAATAATCTTATTACATATTCAACAACAAAAAGCATCCTCTTTTTGTCTTATGCAGATAAACATAATGAAATTTTTAAGAAAAGCAAAAGAATGAAACATTTTGAAATGTAAGGAGTGGTAAAATTTATATATGATAAAGATGTCCTACTACACCAATAATATTTATATATAAATTATAAACATTGTTTCATCATAATTATTTTGATAAAAATATGTTTAACTATGGGATTGACCCGTTTTAATAGCCAATAGTAAACTTTTACTTTGCTTTATCATAATCCTATCTGACTTATTAGTATATTAACTGTAATTAATAGTATATTAACTGTGATTGGTGTGTTATAACTGTAAATTAATAACTTTTGTGAATTTTTATTTCTTATGGGAGCAATTAATAAAAACGCAATTGCTAAGATGTTACTTTGAATATTTTGATTATATTACTATATTTAAGTGAGATATCATTTGATGTAGGTTCTAGTTCTAATTAAAAATAACCAGGAGGATTGAACAGATTCGTGCAAACTTTCTGCAAAGGTTCACTGATTCGGTTTCTGTTTCCGGGAATGTAACCTCATTCTTATCGATTACAAAGTGTCACATTTTGCAGCATTTGGACCGAATCATTGACTCATTTCTTGACCAATCGATGACTTCTGGCCACTCCCGAGAGACTAAATTCTAACTTCTATCTAACTTTTTTGGTTAAAACCTATAACCTTTACCTATTTACCTTGTTTTTTTCTTTTTGATATAGAGAAGACATACAATTTAAGATCTCGCACAATGTCTATCCTCTTATTGTTTGACACATTTAATTATAAGGTTTAATTCTTTTGTTACAGTTCCGGAATTAATTATAGCTGATGAACGAGGAGTTCCGATGAAAAATAAATACTACAATTCTGGAAGTACAATAGAACTAAAATGTCAAGTGAGTCGACTTCCGGAACCTTCTCAGTTCATACTCTGGTGGCACGGAGACAATCTACTCAACTACGACACTACCAGGGGTGGTATCAGGTATGTCAATAAAATTTAATTTAAAATCAAGTATGGATAGTCTGGTTAATATTAACTCAAATTCACTGTATTTTCCTGTTTGGGATAATTTAAGAGTTTGTTCGACTGCGTACATCCTAGTATTAGTAATAGATGGTCAGGACGAACATCTTGAGCAAACCTAGCAACTAGGCCTTATTAAGGCCCTTTTCACTAGCCCCGTGATAGAGTGTTCCAGCCACTTCTCATAATACTTTTGTACAATTTACCGCCAAAGAAAGTATGGTGATAATTAATCATGTTAATGAGAGAAAGAATACGTCATTTCCATGGCACTGTACTGCCCTCAACTCACTGGTACTAACTTACTGGTGGTGCTGGTAATCAGAGCACCACGACCTGGAATACTGTAAAGTACCCTGGGATCCCTTTGCAGGTATCCTTGATTTCGTGCTGCCTTTGATCCATTTAGGGCCGAGCAGAGTTTAAGAGAATAATTTAAGAAAGCATACTTTAAGAGTATAATACACACTCCTATCTTTCTGCAGTTAATTTTATAAACTTATTTGATTTCTTTTTCCTTTAATCATTAAAGATTAGATAATTGTAAAATTCAAATAATTCAAATTTGTTGTTAGGAAAGTGGTAGCATTTTTAACTTTCAACATTTGAACTTTTATCCATTATCATAGAAAAAGTTTACGTTTTTAAAATAATATAATTTTCTTGGGCTCTAGGGATGATCATTAAACAATTTTTTTTCTTTTTTTTTAAAAAAAACACAGTATAATTTGTGCAAATTTTCATCAGGCTTAAAATAATAATGACACTTTTTTTAAATCTAAAATCCTATTGCTATATAATATAAATTATATAGCAATATGAAGGAATTCAGATAAAAATTATTATTAAAAATGTGTCATTATCATTTTAGGCCTAATGATGCTCAGGTATGGGTGAAAAGATGTACAAATTATACTATTTAAAAAAAATAGAAACTTTTTTTTTTTAATGATCTAGAGCCCAAGAAGGAAAAAAAATAATTAAAAAATTAAAGGATTATCCAAAGAGTAATTAATAACATAATTGCCCATAAAGATATAGAAAAATATTATGCTGTCTCTAACAAACAACTTGTTAGTAATCATTTGTAAACATATAATTCTTGAATGCCTGGTTTAAGACAATGCTTAATACCTTGAAGCCTATCTATTTGGAGCACTTCGATGTTAGCTGTTGCAGTCATATCCGAGAGACTATAATTCCAAACTGCAGTTACTATAGTCTAGTGCTCTCATGATGCATGTCAATCCATTACATCATTCCACCTCTGTTCTTGACACGAGAAGCTTGCTAGATCCACGCATTGTTGCTTCCCAGAACTACAAAGCTATTAAATTGTCCTTTATCTGATAATAACTTATCTCATTCAATATCCGTAAAGACGTTGGCTCCCGACACTGTAATATCTCTTGGATTTAAATTACTTCTGATTATGGCAGAATCTCATTGGCAATAACTTAAAGCTCCTAAAGCTAAAGACAATCAAGAAGTATAATAAAGCAGAATACTTATATTAATTTATTTCACGTTCACCACAAAGTTTAACTTCTCTAAAGAAGAACTGTAATGGAAACAAAGCGTTGGTAACTTTTATTCATATTTTGGAAACTCAGAATTACAGTTAAGATATTCTATGAAAGTTGGCAATTGAATTATGTAAATGATAACATTGCAAAGTTAACAGCATTAACGTTTCGAGGTAACAATTTTAGTTTTTACAAATTTACATACAAGGTTTAAAATGTTTACATCACTGTCTACTTTGTTGAGTAAATGACGTCTCTGAATATATTACTTTAATTTTCTGTATCATTAATAATTTATTTAGTTGAATTAGTTTGTTGTTACAGCATCGTATCTGTTGTAGTTTATAATTCTAAATTACCCTGCAGTAGAGCAGAAGTGAATTAATTCGAGCGTGTTTTCTCCCCTCTACTCTTTTTTCATTTTTAGAAGAAAATCACAAAACTCGTCACAGGTGGTTGTTTTCGAATGAATATAACTGTTTTAAAAGCAGCTGTCTATCGTTTGTAACTAGAGGCATCATATCACCTTGTTAAATTTCCTGCTAAAACCGTTCTCCTCTCCATTAAACAAATTGTTTTATTGTATAATCTAGTTCCTTTTATACCCGTAAAGCTTAAATCTTTTAAAAGGCTGTAAAGAACTTGAAAAGTCGTAATAAAGTTTTCGCATATCTTTTCTGTAACTCTGTTAACTTTTATTGAAAGAAAATAAGAAATACATTATTCTTTGAATATTTTCATCACTTCAGCTAATTCATGTTTGACCTTCTTAATTTAATCCAGGTAATTCACATAAACATCATTATGGAAATGTTTAATTCCTTTTATCTCCTGCGGGTTTGTGTACTAGCTCTGAAGTAAGATTTCTTTCTCCGATTATTCGACTTAATATGGTTTTATTACATTAACATTTTAAATAACTACTTTTTTTCTCAAAATCGTAGGTACTTTTTTTGAAGACTAAAATATATTTTTATAATTTGACTTAGTTTTGGGACAGCTCACCTAACTATGGCTACTAGCCCACCTTACTATGTTTTAACTATGGCATTGAGTTCTGTATGATAGACTTATAGAGCGGTGTGCGCAAACTATTACCGACCGAGAGAATTCTATAACAAATATTTTATAAACATAAATAATAAAGAGGGTATTTATTTGGAATTCAGAAGAGGGTATTTATTTAGAATAAAAGTTTTTTTTTAATAGATTTTTTAATTACATCCAAGCTTTCGCCCAGGGAACCTGAGCTTCTTCAGTGATAATCTACAAATAATTGATAAAAATATAAAGATGGACAAGTAAATTAAGAAAAACAACAAAAATGCAAACAGAAAATAACAAAAAAAGTGTGACATAGGTTCTTACCAAGTCGTGAAGATCTAAGAATTAAGAAATTAAATTAAAATCAAAAAGTGATAAAAACTAAAAAACTTGCACATAATGTCCGTACGGTTTAGATGGGAGTGGACAAGTGAGTGCAAATGAAAGACATGAGACAACTAAGGCAAGAACATAATATTATCGTGGGGATTTTTTAAGGGATCTACATGAAGAAAAAAAAATACCTTTCTACAATTTGAATAAATAATACAATTCTTAAAAAATAGCTAAATATCGCTCAGGTTGACATTATAAGTAACTACGGTTCAACACCTATCAACACACCCTTTACCATGTCTTTCCCCCTACTTAATTAACTCTTTTTTTGACCACTGGTACCTTCTTCTTTGTCTTTTTGTATCTTCTAGGTACCATTATTCGTATTTTATTGTCTGTCTTTGGTCTCCTCACGTTGAATCTGCTCTTTTCTTTAGCGAGTATGTTTTTTTCAATATTTTCCTGTTTAGTAGGAGTTAAGCAGTGCGATTCTGGTTTAAGAAGGTATATCTCTTGAGCATTAGCTTTTTGTCAGTTCGTGACTAGAAATAGTGCAGTAAAATAATTTAAATAGGTAATAAATAACCTCAATAAAAAATTAGAAAAATTTTCGATCATGCCTTTTAATTGATATTACCAGATAATCGTTAAGGATCGTATCAGAGCATTGAAACACAGCCATCTAGTTCTAAAGTTTATTCTAATGTTCATTATTGACATAAATACCTTATTTCATTGTAAGTGCAGTAGTACTCAGGATAGGGTTATCCAGATTAATATCTTGGTAGAGAAATCAATACCTTATCGTTCCCGACACTTGCACATTAGTAAAGCGTCTTGATTGTTATTAAAACAATAGATTTGCTCAAAAACGTTGAGGGGCAAATCTGTCTCTTAATTGAAAGGATGGAATCTAGAATTTATCATTTCTCTTTAGTACTTGCTTCTCTTCTGTTGCCTAATAACAATGAACATAGAAACCCTGTTCAAATAATAACAATAACTATTAATGTATACATTTGGTGCTAACCATTACCAAATAGTTTGAACGGCTCCTTTATTTCGTGACTGGAAATATATTCGCTACACCAATATTCTTGATTATTGTATTAAAATATGTATATATATATATATAATATGCGTGTGACTCTCACGCATTGGAAGTGAAACTTAAGTTCTAAAAACAGAATAAACATATGAAATGGCACAATAAACCTTATTTAAGTAATGCATATTATATAAATTATTTATTAAATAAGCTACATCCATATTTATAAACAAGAGTTTACAATGCCCCCACAGTCAGATAACTTCTCAAAGAAACATAATTTGAAGTAATAAAATATTTTCATAAAATGTTAGCGAATAATGTAGAAAAAACATGAAAACAACATTAATATATATATATATATATATATTTTTTTTTTTTTTTGGTTTGTAGTTTTAGTCCCGTTCAACAGCTTTATTAGGTCATTACAGGACACGGGGGTTATCCGGCCACTTTACTTATCTAATCGATGAGATCATCAGTGTGAAATATGTTTCACCCCACTGGGATTCGAACTCACAGTCTCATTTCAGTGTGCAAAGGGATTTCTCAAAAAAGGTTAGAGAGAAAAGGCGGAGACTCTTTGCTGTTCAAAGAGAAATTAAACAGAACTCTAATTTTCATTCCCAAGTTAAAGTAGTTATGGATCAAATTATAATTGATAATTACAGATTTGACATGGCAGATGATTTTAAACTGAGATTTAAAAGGGAATGCGGCATCAAAAAAATATATGATTTATTCGGTATAAATTTAGAAAGCATTCTTACGAATTTTGAAAGTAAAGGTGCTAAACGGAAGTGACTGGGGGAAAAGATCATTAAGAAGAATCAACTGGATCGGGAAAATATTACACTTGGATTCTGGAACTGTAACGGATATGCTAACTTTATGGAACACAACGCAGACTTTGTCGACTTTAGTGTGATTTGCCTCTGCGAGACGTGGAAACCTACTGAACTAAAGCTACCTAGTGGAGATCCTTGGAACAATTATCAAGTTATTTCTTCATCAGCGATAAAGGAAAAGTCCCGGGGACGAGCCAGTGGTGGTTTAGCTGTTATCTTCAAGTCAAATTATAAGTTCAACGTTCTCGACAAATCTGAATTGTGGATATTTATTTATTTAGAAATTTATGATTTACGAATTGTGGTAGGTTATGTTTATTTTAAACCAAATCTAGAGATAAATAGTTTGTATGATATTTTTGAGACTACTTTAGATAATATAAGTAAGGAACAATTATTTGATATTTTTTTGATAGGAGGGGATTGGAATGCTAGGTTTGCTAAATTAAATGTCGAATTGCCAGATGTTGAGGATCAAGGAAATCTTTATAAATTTAGAAAAACTATGGATGAGAAACAAGACAAAAGAGGTAGGGAGTTATGCGAAATCCTAGAAGGTTTGGGATTTGTAATTATAAATGGACGAACTACGTCTGACAGAGAGGGCTGCTTCACTTGTTTAAAGGATAAAGGTGCTAGCACGGTGGACGTGGTGTGGTGCAAGGTGCCCGGTCTGTCACAAGTTCTAGATATGAACGTCCTGGATTTTAGTTATGGATCGGACCATCTTCCTCTTAAAATTATACTAGAGTCTAATCTCCCTAGAAGAGAAGTCTTGAGGAAAACACATGCCAATATACACAAATTTCATTGGAACAAAGAACGCTGTTCCGAATTTCACGATAAACTCATTCATTCCCTAAATGAACTAAAGTTAAATGTACTTAACACTTCAGTTGATCAGATTAATTCTTTTATAGTTCGTACTATTAAAGAAACAGCAAATAGTTTAGGAATGGAAAAAACTTGCAAAAACACCTCTAATAAATCTAAGCCTAAAAATAAACCTTGGTTTGATACTGACTGCTGGATAAAAAAGAAAGAAGCTAAAAAAGCTGCAAGAAAATGTAAGAGGGAGAGGTTTCAGGAACCTTTTAAATCAGATTCACTTAATTCTTTAAAAGAGTACCGAAAATTAACTAAAATAAAGAAAAATGAGTATTATTCAAATATCATTAATAAACTGTCGGATATTAAGAACCCTAAACAATTTTGGTCGACAATTAACAGCTTCAAATACCATTCTAAAAACATCTCTAGTTTAATAACAATATCGGAATGCGAGATTTTCTATAATCAACTATATGCAAAACCAAAACAAATAACACAAGATAAGGAAACAAGTTTAAACGTATGGGAGGCCGGGGTCTACGACCTCGACCTTGACAAAGAGATAACGAAGGCGGAAGTAACTTGGGCTCTGAATAAAGCTAAAAACAATACAGCCCCTGGATCGGATCAAATAAACAATGATTTTCTTAAAAACCTACCGGAGAGTTGGATTGAATATATTACACTCTTTTTTAACAAGATCTTGTCAGAGGGCAATCCTCCTATAGAATGGTCACAGGTCATCACAAAATTAATTTATAAAAAAGGGGACAAACTAAATTTAAATAATTATAGGGCAATTTCTCTGACAAATTGTCTGGGAAAATTGTTTACATTAATAATTAACGAGAGACTTAGGGAATGGTCCGAAAAACTTAATCTGATTCCGGATATGCAAAATGGTTTCAGGAAAAACCGCAGTGGTGTGGACAACATATTTATTTTAAATGCACTCATTCAAAATCATATTAGGTTGCCAAGAAGGAAAGTGATAGCTGCTTTCGTCGATCTTAGAAAGGCTTTTGACAGTCTAGTTCATGCAAGGCTTTTTGATAAATTAAGTAAACTGAATTTTAGTCCAAAAATCTTAACATTAATAAAGAATTTATATTTAAAGGCAAAAACAAAAATTCATTTTGATAACGAATTTTCCCAAGAAATTCAAATTCTAAGAGGCTTATTACAGGGCGAAATTTTATCGCCTCTTTTATTTAATTTATTCTTAGCGGACATAGAAGAATTTTTTAAAGAGAGAGGTTTTCAAGGGCTCAGCTTGGATTCAAACACCTCGGTGCTTTTATTAGCCTATGCAGATGACCTTACAATAGTAGCGGACTCAGTCGTAAAATTAAACCAAGGCCTAAAGATCTTACACGAATACTGTCTTATTAACCACCTCGAAGTCAATTCGGACAAAAGTAAAATACTTACGTTCTCTAAAGGATGTCTGGCCCAAAATAGGGGCAAATGCTACTACGATGGAAAACCTCTAGAGGAGGTAAATGGATTTAATTATTTGGGAGTTTGGTTTAGCAGACGTGGCGTGTTTGAGGAAGCGACTAAACAGTCGGTTAGCAGGGCTAGATCCGTGACTGGAGTAGTAAAGGAAACCCTGGCTAGAGCGTCGAACAACTCGTTTGAGGCGGCTACAACAATATTTCATTCTTGTATATTAGGTACTTTGTTGTATGCAGCGCCTGTGTGGTCATTAAGGTATCTGGACCAAATGGAATCGGCACAAAGTTACTTCTTCAAATCCTACTTTTCCCTTAAGAAAAACACCCCACATTACTTACTTAGGCAAGAATTTCAGTTCCCTCATATAGCAGTTTCAGTTCTTAAGCAAACTTTAAATTATTTAAATAATATACATTCTCTCGAGGAAAACAATCTAGTTAAAGTAGCTTTCAAGAGGCTACTTTACTTGGACAGAGTTGAGGGAAATAATATAAAATATAACTGGGTCTCACAGGTTAAACAAATTATCGAAAATATAGAGGTAGACACCGCCGGAATTTTCGAGACCAAATTTAAACCGGCAGTTATCAGAAATATGATCAACGCTTACAATGCTAAATTAACGACGGAAGATTTTACCCGCATTCAAAATTCGAGCTATTCTTGTTTATATAAAATTATACATGCCTGTAGCAATAGAGAGAATAACTACTTAAACAATAACTTCAAATTAAATTTTGCTCAAAAGAGACTGATAGCACAATTACGTTTGAGTGGAGGAAACTCTATCAAAATCGTTCTCAGAGGGAATTTATACATAATTCATACAGATCAACAATGTACAATTTGTAACATGCAAGAAGCGGAAACTCTGGATCACATCATGTTAAGATGTCCGATGTATAAGTCGCTTAGGGAAGCTCACTTACCTCTTAACTTTATCTGTGAGGAATGGTCAATAAACACAAACCTAGCATCCATATTAACCCCAATTACTAGTAAGCAGGCAGTTAGCGTTTTTTATTTTATAGTTAATATACTGAAAATAAGATCATTTATAATTAATGAATAATAATAATATTAAATAAACAAATAATTAGAAAATAGATAAATATAATTTTAGAAGAAAACATTAAAAAAAGAAAAATTTGTGATTTTTGGACTGATTTATAATGTATATTTAGATATAAGATGGAGAATTATTTATATATATTTTTTGTTACTTATATGTACACCCCTTTGTATAAAGCAATATGCTTTGTTGACAAATATATTTACTTTACTTTACTTTACTTTACTATATTTTTTTTTTTTTTTGGTTTGTAGTTTTAGTCCCGTTCAACAGCTTTATTAGGTCATTACAGGACACGGGGGTTATCCGGCCACTTTACTTATCTAATCGATGAGATCATCAGTGTGAAATATGTTTCACCCCACTGGGATTCGAACTCACAGTCGGGGTTTAGACCTTGGTTTCAGAGTCGAGTGCGCTAACCCCTCGGCTACACCGGCACCCATTAATATATATATATATTAATTGTTAAAATGTATATAATAATACCCTTATATACCAATTATGTGTACAGAATAAATCAACTTCTCCCGTGGTAGAGTGGCTAGCGCGTGAGATTCTTAATTCAGGGGACGGGGGTTCGAGACTCGTCCAGAGTTAAGATTTTTTTACAGGTAAATCAAATGCCGGATTAAAATATCTATCACAGGCGAGTCTTAAAACAAAAATTTGCAATTTTGGTATTTTCACTTCCCAAATATTTCACTTGGACGAGTCTCGAAACTCTTACTTCGTTTCTCGATGTCGTTTCATCCAAGAAAATTTACTCAACCGCGGCTAAAGAAGTTTCACTTCAAAGAAAAATCTATCAAATAAATCTTACGAGAATTTATTTATATACGTAAGAGAAATATTATACTAAATTTGAAGAGGTTCTAAATTATATCAGTATATTTATCTTCATAGAAAACACGCAGCTCTTTGTCTGTTCACTGAAAAATATCTAAAGCCTATCTTTCTTTTCACTATTAAATTGGTTAAAGACCTAAATTATTCACCCACTGTAACAATCTGAATAATTCATATTTTACTGTAATAATTTATTCCAGAAAATTTATAGGAACCTAATTCGACTTTATTAGAGCAGTTCTAAAGTTGTAATGACCTTACATGTTGCAATTTCCTGGATTTTATTACCTAGTTGGGATGTGTGAGTTGACTGTTCCACCTACATAAATATTTCTTCTAGCTACGGTACTAATTTTCTGTCACTTAATGAGCCATTATTAACCATTTATTGTTAGCAAAGGTAAAATAATTGCCCATTACTCAACACAAAGTGTAGCATATGTTGTAATTCAAAGTTTGTCCGCATTTAGTTTTTATTTTATTTGGCTAAACTGTAAGTATAAATGTGAGAGAGTGTGAGAGCGGCCATAATTGAACATCTAAAATAGTGTTGTGTCTTAAGTGTTAAAATAAATATCTATACATTGAAGTGCGTTAATTTCTTTTATTATTATTATTATTTAAGTGTTAGTTTACAACACGTAAGTCTCTAATCATAATATTAGCTTGATATAGCAAGCCGAATGTCAGTTCTTGCTTTTGTAATTGTCCCTGAGTGAATTGTCAGAGTTCCACACATATTTATTAGTCTAGTGGTTGATCATTGTTGCAATACCTGGGCCGACAAATAAAGTTAACGTAAGTCAAGCATTTTTAGGAGAAAAAAGGAGGAGCTTAAGGAGGTCCTTTAGCAAAACGAAGGACCCTTATAATTTCTTGCCTTTGCCTGCCTCTCTGTCGTTTACGCACCTGGTCTCTAAAAATAACCAACTCAAAAATCATCTTGTAACATGTGTCCCCTTCTTCTATTTTTTTAACAAATTAACGAAAGAAACAGTTACCTATTCTGTCAAAAAACAAAAAAATTGGTCCGAGACAACTCAGACAAACTTTCTCATAAACGTGTTCATAATATACGTATAGAATAAGTTGCGATTGACACCTTTTAATTTGATTATTGACGTTATGGTTGATGGACCAATTTTAGGTGTAAATAAATAACCTTATGTCATTTTTACTGAGACGTTTCCAAACTTTCTCATAAACGTGTTCATAATATACGTATATATATTACTTAGCCCCAAGTGTTTTCCATTTATTAGTTTTCGAGTTTTTCTAGGTACATTTAATTTTTGTTGAACACTTTTTTCAAAATTTATCATAAAAATAACTTCTTCTCGGCGGGAAATCGAACCCTGCCTCTCTCCATCCGCATTTAAAGCTATTTTCTTAGGAACTTGATTTTTTGTTTGTTTTGTTGTGATTTTTTGTCTTCAAGTTTTGGACTCAGGGAACCACAAAACGTGTAAATCCATAAAAATCTCTAACTCGCATAATATCATATAATAATTCGGTTTAAAGTAATAGCTAAATCAAACTTTTAAATGAATGTCATCTTGAAACGGCTGGGCCGATTATGCTGGTTAACGAAACCATTCGATTAGTTAAATTGCCTTCGGATCCTTTGTGTGAACTGAAAGTACACCCTTTATTTTTAAATAATTCATGGAATTATAAAAAATTGCCAAACTTCCATTTCCTTCCTTAATTATTGTTTTCGTTTAATTTAGTTTAAAGTAAGAGGAGTGAGAAAAAAAGAAAAAAGGAAAAAGGGGAAATAAAGGAAGGGGCAGGTTGCGGAGTAAAGATTGTCGTTAAATGAAGAGAGGCCATGGAGAAAATGAGAAGTGGAGGTGGCCGAAGCTTTGAAAAGAGATGAAGATCTCTATGAGTTTACTCGGCTCCTTGGTTGATTGAACCCAGCTCACTCCTTCAACAAGCCTCTCGACTCCATGGTGTCTTGTCATCAACTTTGAGTAGAGAGAGGAAAAAAATACATTTTCAACCTCTTAAAGATAAAATAAAATAAGAGAAGGCGAAGCTAGATGAAGAAAAAGGTAAAATCAACAGCTCTTTGCTACGAGTTCTTCTCACTCTTCCAATCAGCCTTGAGGAAATAAATCCTTCTTTTTTTTCATTTCCTAAGTCATCGAGTTCTTCTTGGTTAAGAACGAGGGAGTTGGCCAACACGCAACAATTCATCCCCCCCCCCCCCCCTATTCTTCTGTTATCAGATGAAAGCTTGGTGTGATGATAACTAAAGTAGGTAACTTAACTAACAAGAGACTCTGTCCAATCAACACGCCATGGTTTCTATTCCCTTGTTCTTGTTTGAAAGAACAAACATAATCTTATTGGTTTTATACTAAGAGGAGTATCAACTAGGTCTATTATCTGCCAAGACACTAAATTTTTATTTTCTTCCTTGTCAATCAGATTTTCTTCAATAACGCTCTTTACTGAATTGTAAATTATATATATATATATATATAGATACTCTTCTTCCTCTCGGTGAGCCCAGGGCTCACACCTATATGTAAGAGTTGGCACATAGTTCCTAAAATAAATGGCAGTTATAAACTGCCATTTATTTTTGTAGAGGTAGAAACTTACTTTTTACCCAAAAATTATCTGCTGAGTTCATGTTATAGCCTCCAGGTTGATGCAATTCATGCATTTAGGTCCTTGTCAGGTTTTCCATCCGCTACCCACACGTTCAAAATTTCTTGCAGCAGTCCAATTCCCCACCTTTATAGGAGCGTAGCTCCCTTACATTCTTTAATAACATCATCCATTGGAATGATGAAAAGGTAAGGGCTAATCATGTCTCCTTGCCTGACACCTGAAGTTGTCGCATGGAAAATATTAGGACCTGAGTTCCACATTGGGCACGAAAGTCGCACTGTTCCTCTTCCAAGAGATGTTCCATCTGTTTACTCTGCCGTGTGGTTAGGATTCTTAAATATATCTTCCACACACATTAGACACTTAGTAGAGGTATCCCCCGTTGATTTTTACAAGCACGATTATCCCCTTTCTTAAAGATAAAATATAGGCATAATAACCGATACCTCCCAATCCTTTGGTATTTCAGCTTGATTCTATACTATATTAATAGATTTCACCGGCTTCTCCAAGGTCTTAGGAGCTCTGGCGCAACTGCATCATGCCCTCCTGCTTTACCTAGCTTCATTTTCCTCAATGCAGCATTTAGTTCCTCTCTGGAAATCTGTCTTGTGTTTGCCAGTTCCACTATCGTCTGTCTGGTCGTCACTGTTTAGGCTGCCTCATCTTCTTTAGGATCCTATATAGTAGGCTAGTATATATATCCTAAATATATATATATATATATATATATATATATATATATATATATATATATATATATATATATATATATATATATATATATATATATCCTAAATATATATATATATATATATATATATATATATATATATATATATATATATATATATATATATATATAACAATGCAAGGTGATATTATGGAAAAACTACTTTTAGATTTATTAAACAAAAAATATATACATTTTGGGATTTAATAAATTCGGTATCACAATGTATATAAGAAGGTTTTTTCCGTAGTTATTAAAATGGTTTATTTATTTATTTTATTTATACAATAACTCAAGATTGGACTCGATTCAACACTCAACATGGTATAATAAATATGTTTGATACAAATTATTGACAAATTATAATAACTCTTTTTAGGTCTAGATTTTGTCTGGGTGTTTGGCCTACTTCTTACCAATATTATTCACTCTAGTGAAATATCTTGTCGTATTACAACTTGATTTAGACAACTGAGTCAAGTTAGGCGAAAACCTCGAGATATGAAGACGAGCAAATCCAGTGAATGGAGAAGATATAGAGCCTCTCGTTCTTTTGTTCTCTACCCACATTAAGAAACCTACAATGTCCCAGTGTCAATTTTACCACAAGCTCCGGCTTGATGCCTAAATCATATTAAGTTAGAAATATAACAGCGTTAACAACACTCTTGCTTCGCTTTCTCTCTTATCAATTTATACATGTTTCTCTGTTTTTGAAAACAAAGTTAATTATAAATGCACTCTTAAACGAGATAAAGCTATAAAGCTTATTTCAGAAACAATAGTAATTGTTTGAGAAAACTTTAACCTGGGAATGTTGAGAAGGAAAACCTCAAACATTATAATATTACAGATATGCAAGTATTTAGAGAAATTATTTCAATTTTAAAGTTCTATCTAGGGATTTTGGACGCCCATTTTGCTTACTGTTGGAAATAGTTTTTTGAATAAATAGCTCACGTCTCCTGTCATTTATTTTAATCTACCTTATTGTGATAATTTGATATTTTAATTCTTCAAGACACTGATTTGCAACCCTTGAATAAACATGAAACCTTAAAATTTTTATTATTACTATCACTAGCCTTAGGTTCACTGAATTATTATCTGCAAACTCAAAATAAAATAATTACTGGATTCTTTTTTACTTTCTCATATAAAGAGAAAGTATTGTGAGGGCGTAAAAATTTGATTTTGAAGTTTTGATGAATTTACACGTTTTGAGATCCCCTGAGTCCAAAAAATTGGTTTTAAAAAAATGTCTGTCTGTCTGTGCAGACGCCTAGAGCCTAATCTACTGGGACAATTTTGACGAAATTTGGTATACATGTTCAGAATAATCATTCCCTAAGGCGAAATCGAGAAATGAATTTTAGCTCCAAATTTGGGGTCGGTTACTCCCAAAAACTCTGAAAAAATGTGAAAAATAATATTTATCGGCTACGATTTTGATAAAAAAAAATTCAAAAATGTAGTCCAATTAACATATAAGCCGTTTTCCCGAGAAAAATCTAGTTCCTGAGAAAATAGCTTTAAACGGGGACGGAGAGAGGCCGGCTTCGATTCCCCGCCGGTGAGAAGTTAATTTTATGATATATTTTAATGAAATGTTCAATAACAATTAAATGTACCTAAGAAAACTAATACTTTTCCATTTATTAGTCCACTGGGCTAAGTAAGTATGAACTCGTATAATATGAGAAAGTTTGTCTGAGTTGTCTCGGACCGATATTTTTATTTTGAATGGTTAATAAATCACTTCCAAGAAAAAACAACACCGACTTTTTCGCTAGGGGATAATTTCTTTACAACAAAATGTAATTTAATGATAATATAAATTAATGTTAATGGAATTGTTTTACCTCTCCATAACCACATAATACTATAGAAAGCCACAAAGCCGCTTGATTCTAAATAGAATTATCATCGAAACGGCTAGATTTGTGGATCACATACGAATCGCCTATTAATAAAGGGTGCGTTTGCAAGTTTAATTGTTTTTTTTTTTTTCAGTTATTAGTTATATTTCTTATTTTCTCATCTACCCTGTACATATTATATTAAGTGTTTGTTAGCAAGTATAATCGTGGTTTTCTCAGTTATTATTTCTATTTCTCACTTTCTCATTTACATTTTACTTATTATAAGAATGTGTTTGCAAGTTTAATTAAGAATCAGAAGTTTAAAAGTATTATCGAATTGAAAAAGAAAAAAACAAAAAAAAACAAATGAGGTAAGAAATAAAACATTAGTGTGAATAAATTGTCATTTTATACAACTTGAAGCCACCTTTGAAATTTAATGATAAAAAGTGATTCTCCCAAATCAAAATTATTAGTGAACTGATTACAAAACCTGATTCAATTATATTATTATATATAATGAATAGTAATATATTATATAATATTGTAAAAAATGTCACTACATTATTTTGAATCATATAAATATATTGCTCTATATATTAAGCTTCTTTACATAACTTTATAAATTGTACAACGCAATAACATAATAATATGAAAAACAGTGTTAACTATGTTCTTAGCCAACATTGTTAATGTTATTTACTAATATATTATACATTTGTGTCGTATATAAATATATTATATTATTTATAGCCAGGATGTAGCAGGGTTGTGTTGGAAGCATATGAAGCAAAAAAATCTATTTCTTACATAAATCACGTTACATACGACCTTTCTAATGCCTTTCCTCGAGCCAAATTCATTAAATTATATATTACTAGCCTTCACCCCGAGCTTTACGGGGGGCTAATGCTAGGAATCAGTGGTTACGTCTTTTAGTGCAAATCCACTGAATTATCATGTAGGCCAAGCCATTAAATATAATGCTTAAATTACAGTTTCCCCAAAGTCTTCAGAAAAACTAAAAAGAACTAAAATACTTGAGAAATATGAGCATTGATGGAGGTCATCTTAATAAATATCAAGAAACAATCTCTCCACGGAAATGAATGCTTGTTAATTAATTAAAGCAGCTTTCGGCTTTTATAAAGCCATCATCAGTGCCTATGAACAAACGTTAAAACTTACTAACATATAAGTAAACCGAAATAAAAATACAACGAATAAATTCATGTAACAAATTCTGCGAAAATAGGAGATAAATAAATAGTAACTAATAAGCAAATAAAAAGTTAAACAAGTAAAATATAAGATAATAATTAATCAAAATAGAGTTAAAGAAATATCAAATTAATTAACAATTAATAAAGCAAGGAAAAAGTAAAAAAATAAATAAAAATAAATAAACTAATTGATAAATTCTAGAGATAGGGATAAAAAAAAATATCTTATGAGTAAGGTTTTGGGGCACTGCCTCTTCAGGCGACGTGATGGATTATCTGAAATAATTGAGATGCAACGAGTTCGGAGTTTTCACGTGGGTTTTGAGTACGCTCACGAATCGTTGATGTTGATCACCACAAAGAAATTATTATAATTAATATAATATAATTATTGCTTTATCTTTAATTATATTATAATTTGTATCTTGTGAATCCATTTTTGCAAAGGGGTCTATAAACTGTCGTTTTTGTTCTCATTGCGCGATATATTTATTTCCAGCTCTTTCATTTCCGATAATCCTTTATTCTTTTAAATGCTACCCTTTATCAATAAGTTCTATTTTATTGGTTTAACTTTATTTCAAAGTTATTTTCAATGCTATTCTTTACATTGTATCCTATTTGAAGTAAATTTAAACACTTTAAGTTTTCGTTCGTTCCAACATATTATTGTTTCCTCTCTGCTTCCCGTTCTAAGTTGTCAATAAAGTTTTTTTTTAATAAAGCCCTTATTGCGGTGCGAAAAAGGGTTTTGTTAAGGTGCTCGATTTGTAGTGTTAGTTGTGTAAACAAAAGGCGTCGGATGTAAGTAGGCCAGAAACTGTATAGAAAGTAAGCAACCAGTTTTCTACTAAGCACACGAAGAGAGAACAAGTAAGTTTCAGCTCAAGGTAAACTAGGTGCTTTCTAAGTTGAAAACGTTTGGCCATATTAAGTTTCTATATTTATACAAGGAAGGTTATGTTTGTCTTGAAACCTTCCCTAGATATTACCCTTTATAGAGTCTTTCTTTAAACTTTGTTTTTAACTTATCTCTTTCGTTTATTTGAGAAAACGGTTTGTTCTCTTTCTTGTTTCGGTTGTTCTTGTTTGATGCCTCATATTGGTACCAGGGAGGTAATGCATGATAAAAGGAAGTAAATGTAATTGGGCAAACATTCGGTTTTGATGCATTTACAAGTTGTTAGGTTCTCTCAGTCAAAAGTGTGGTTTTTGATATTACCTTTCCGTCGCGTGTGTAGTACACTTGGAGCCTAAACTACTGTGCCGATATTGCTTAAATTTGGAAGGCATATTCAGAAGAATCACGCATCGAAGAGAGATCAAATATAATAATGTAAGCTCTAAATTCTGGGCTGCTGCATCTAAAAACAAAATCCTGTGACAATCTTAAATCAATTTCTCTTGGGAAAAAAAAAAAAAAAAAAAAAAAAAAAAAAAAATGTATAATGACAGAAGATCGGTGTCGGATTTTCTGCCAAAGAGGATAATTTATATAGTACATTTTGATTTAATGGAAAAATAATAATTAAATATAACTACGAAAATCCGAAACTATTAATAAATAGACAGAGTTAAGTTTAGTACGGGTAGTTTCAGATATTATATTCTACAAGTGTGTAAGTGTGGATTTACGAACGAGTTTTAGTTATTTTAAACTCAAAACTATGGATCCAATTATTTTTTTAACTATAAATAGAAATAAGAAAATTTGAGTGATAAAACTAACTTTAGGTAATTTTTATTATTAAAAGATGAAATTTCTCTGAATTCTCTTTATAATTTAATGGTACATGATAAAATGTTCAATTTTTTCAAATGTGAATGAAAATAATTCATGTTTCAAGTTGCACTCAAAGGCGCCTAACAAAACCCTTGCTTCCTAATATAATACCTATAGGTTATAATAATATTGGTTGTATTATATATATATATATATATATATATATATATATATATATATATATATATATATATATATATATATATATAACGGCAGTGTATGGGGCCCCTAGCCGATCGATTGTTATAATGACGTAATATATATCCAAACAATGCATGACTGTCCACATTTTTACACGTTTTAACAAAAAATAACTTCTCGGTTACGCCAATTATAAATATTTTAAAAATATTTTTATTTCTCATTTGTCATATAAAAGTGTAAATGAAAGAATGTCAGTAGCAATTCAATTTTATTTGGAGATTTTGATTGGTTCACACATATTAAGGGTGCATCAAGTCCAAAAGAGCGGTGAATAATAATTTCTCACAGACCTCTGGTACTTACGTCACATAACATGCTTTAATCAACATGATTATAATTCCAATGATTCTCATAATTACGAAATGCAGTGTGTTAAAAGTAAAAATAATAATGAATGTAAATACTCTGTGATAATTAGAGACAAATTATTTATCAATATATTTATTTTGTTATTATATCATAGTGAAGTTATTTCTGAGGCTAAAATGTTTTATCAAGTTACTATTAGTTAAGAAATTTTTTATTGATGTTAAAAATGTGATAAAAAAAAAACTTTTAAAAAAAGAAAGTGCAACATGTTTTACTGCTAGAAGAGAGAGAAAGCTGATTTCTTCTCGGGCCTGGAAAATAATCTAATTATTTTAAAAGTTTGGGAGATGGACTAAGTTAAGGTATAACAGGTTTATACTTAATTCAAGATTTTGAAATTCTTAGCTTTCTCTCCTATGTTATTTTAGTTTACCTAAAAAAGGATGTACCTCTAGTGAAAAATGCATCTGTTAAAATAGACTATCTGTGGTGAAAATCTATTCTAGGTTGATAAATATTTGATTTTGCTTGAACCCTCATACCTATATAATATTGATAGAGGTCCATCATCTGTCGACAAGTTTTTTCTTTCTTGGACTTTTACAAACAACTTTGTCTTTTTATTTAAAGAAAAAAAGCTTTAGACTCGATATTTTTCCTCCTTCTTCGAAATCAGTTACTCAAAGCACGATTTTTTTACTTCTTTTTTCAGCGTGAAAATTCTTTTGATTTTTTTTGTTCTTCAAGTTTTGAGAAGTACTATTGAAGATTCAAAGCAGTATCCGTTTTTTTCCAACCTTTGCAGAAAAACCAAAGTAGAAATAAAAAAATATTTTTTCTTTAGAGCTCTGATTTTTTTGTGTTAAACGATATTTTTATGTTTGATAGTCAACTGTCAAAAAAAAATATTTAGGAGTAGAGCAAAAAAGAGAGCTCTGGAGTCACACCTTTTTCCATTCTTTTTATCGTTAAGTTTTTTTTTTATTATAAAGTGTTGAAATATGGATGAGATCTGTTTGAGTGGAAAGAAATGGATTCTGAAGAAAATATGTAAAGAAATCTATAAAAAGTGACATCTGGATTCACTAGACTTTTTTTTTTTCATTTTGACATTTATCCATGATTTCTCTCTATATTAATATAATTTTTTTTTTTGTACATTTAAATTTTGAAAGATTTCTAATATAAAAAATACATAATTATAATATACATTATTATGTATTTTTTTGTTATAAATTTATAAATTGCTTATTCCTGCTCAACCTTAATGACCATTTCAACTATACATGGTGCCCTATTTAATATATTTATTACTTATTTTTTATTTTTTTTATATAGTTAAGGTATATTTTTATTACTATTAATAATGAAACAAAAGGGTGATAAAATTTAGCCATTAATTTATTTTTAAAAAACATGAAAACAACATTTATATACAGTGTGTCCCAAGAGATCTGAGAGGAAAAATTTTCTTAATTTTTGGGTTTTCGATCAAAGGTTATTCTTTATAAAACCTCCTGCTTGTTCTTAAACCTCTAAAAATGATAAAATTTTCTTGATTTTGTATACAGGATGTTCTGTTTTTGAAAACTTTAAAAAATGACCAAGAGTAAACTACCTTTATTTTTGATGTTATCGAAAAATATTATTTATAAAAGTAGTTCAGAATTGCAAAAAACGTATAAATATTAATATTAATTTTTTTTATGAAAACAAAATAACCCAAATAATAAGCTAATGCAATAAATTAAATAAAATAAAATATGATGAAGCTTAGGTTCCATGGGAGAAAGCTTTGTGAAATAAAATAATAAAGAAATTAACAACGGACTTTTATTCCAAACAACACTTTCACTGTTTTAGTACTACTCTCAAGTCCACCTAAGAAATCCTTCAATTAAAATAAAATATCATCACAACAAAGAAAATATTAAAAGTATCATGATTAATAATTCTAATTTTAACATCTAATTAAGTATCACTAAAAAATCAACAGAGTTGAAAAATAAAATAAAAGAAATGATCATTCAAATGTTCAACAATTTTTTTTTTTCAAGAGTTAACATATTAAAATATTTTAAAACAAGTCATGCAATTTAACAAACTGCAAATATTTGACATTAATCTATTTGCTGATAATAAATAAACTATTTGCTGTCATTACAATTATCACCCTTGTTTATATTATCAAAATCCAAAGAGAACTATTTAATTTGTTGTAGTTAGCTTATAGCCTATTTTCAGAAAATTAACTAAAATTTAATAATTTATATTATAATAAATGAATATTTATACGTTTTGTTGCAATTCTGGACCACTTTTCTAAATAATGTTTTTCGAAGCCATCAAAAATATGGGTAGTTTACACCAATTTTATCATTTAAAAATTGAATTTTATCATTGAAAATTGAAAATTTTATCATTTTAAGAGGTTTATGAACAAGCAGGAGTTTTCATAAAGAAAGACTTTTTTTCTAAAACACAAAAATATGAAATATTTTCCTCTCGGATACTTTATCTTTGGACACTGTATAATATTTATATTATTATAATGTATACAATATTACGCCAATAATATTACCAATTCTGTGTATTGAAAAGTCATCTACTTCTGTGGTGCAATGGTTAGCACTTATGCCTGCTGAATCAGAGGTCAGTAAATCGAGCCCCGCCTAAGTGAAAGAATTTTTACAGGTAAATCTTTCACTTAGACATTTCTCGAATCACAAACTTCGTTACATGCAATTTCGTTTCATCCAAGGCAATTTCTTTACCACGCCTATAGTAGTTTCACTACAATAAAAAAAAAAAAAAAAAATACGTGTGGTGTCGCGGGACACCCGGTAGGAACGAAGTTCCTTACATTTTTAATTAAATATAAATTATAAAATCATACTGCTAAGTACGTATACATTGCTAACTACTTATACATGGCGGAGTTAGAAAAGAGACAAAATTAAAAGTAACGAACTGTTTGTACCTAGCAGAGTTAAGGCAAAATTAAGAGAAAATCATTATTTGTATAATTAAAGCAAGCGTCTTACTATAAATATATATTAAATATACGAAAAAAGTTGATCATGATGAGTTTATAGTAAAAGATTATGTTTGTTAAAGGAGTTTCGATTGAAATAGGACTGTTTTCTACCTACCCGGCCAATTAATTTAAAATATAATAAGGCGGCTTTCACACTGCGTGCGAGACCGAGCGAGACCGATTCCGCTTGAGAAGCAAATACATGTATTAGCATGGCTCTATTCACATTAATCGCTGAGTGAGACCGGGCCGAGCGAGACTGAGCGAGACCGAGCCGACTCGGGCGTTTATTCGACCGTTTTTGTTAGATAAGCGTTTTCGGCGACAGAAAACGCTCTGTCCGCGTCGTTTCGCTCGGTCCGGTCTCACTCAGCGATTAATGTGAATAGACCCATGCTAATACATGTATTATGCTTCTCAAACGGAATTGGCCTTATTTGGTCTCGCTCGGTCTCACACGCAATGTAAAAGCCACCTAAAACATATCTCTTCCCTACTCTACAGCTTCTGCTTGAATCAGAGTGAAATTTTACATGATTATATTTTATTTATTTACAAAACAAAGTGACATTTTTGACATATATATAACAAAAATAATCAAAAGAAGTCAAGTAACAGGCTTCCTTAATAACACTTTTTCCCGTCTTTTAAAGCTTACGTTTACGCGAGCGCTGCGCGTTAACGCTTGGGCGGATAACGTTTTCCGACGAACTCAGCCTGGGCATGGGTAAAATGAACATGTGTACCAAATTTCATCTAACTCGGTGAGCTTTTACTGAAGTTATCGTCATCTGTAGATTTGTGGACGGATTTTGCGTGACGGTGATTTTGGTCGTTTTTTTCGGATTCATTCCCGGGCTCCAGAACGTGCCATAAGGAACTTCGTTTCAAAAAAAATGTATTTGAAATTGTGGTTGGAAAATTATTATTAACAAATAGTAAAATGTTTTATTTCGCCAAATTTATTCTTATTGATATGTAGTACGAGCCTAATAACCTATGAAAACAAATGATACATAAATTAAAATATTAGAAATAAAATAATCAATAATTAGAGTTTAACGTGTAACCACAAATGTATGTTTGAATACTAATTAATTAGAGTCCTTTAACACCACATGACAATTGTTAGAGTTTACATGGCTTTCTATACACTTTTGTAAATTAAATTCCTTTTAATAGAATAATTTAGTAAACTGTAATTACATTATTATTATTTTTTTTTATTTTATTTTTTTTTTTTATGGAAAAGAAAAAAAAAGGTTGTCATCACTAATATTTTGTCCCTCGCATTAATAGCACTGTATTTTTTTCATGCGTGAAAAGCACGATTGTTGTTTAACCTACCATTAAGCTAACATTAATCAGAAAACAAAACCAAAAAAAAACTTTAATGCCAAATGTTTTTTTAAGAGCAGCCGGCCTAATTGAATTTTAAGGCGTTTTGGACCCTTGGAAAAATATGTTAAAAAAAACTTTATTAAAGAACAAATTTAATTTACTGCTAACGAATAAAGTATATTATTATTAAAATGATACTGTTAACTAAGTCATATTTGACACTATTAAAATATAATATAATTGTTAAATTATAATTGACTGACTGACTACATCGTTTAATTCAATTAACTAGAAAGATTTTACACATTTTTAGACTAAGTAATGAAGACACCCAAGTTTTGTCTAAAATTGAAATCAATTATATTTGGTAAACATATTTAGGTAGGGGGCACCAACTTCCAAGCTCCTAAAATTAATAAAACACAATACATATGTAGTCCTTTAGAGTTTAGAAAACCTTAAAAACTCCACGTATCCGCTTTCAATAGCTCAGAATCATGAAATGCATATTAAAATGAGGATAGCTTTAAAATTGAAATTCATACTTTAAAATTGTAGTTTTTATTAATATAAGCTATAGAGCTTTTATAATTATTGTATACCTGAAATAATTTTGATATCTGTAGCAAAAACGTTTTCTTAAAGCGAACTAATATAAAAAAAATAATGTAAAAATGTATTAAAGGAGATTGTTGTAAAAGCTGTGTAAAATGATATTATACAGCATACCTGCACATTAAATAATTATGTGCAATTAAATAAGGACAGAGAGAACAATAAAATTAATAAAATAAAAATACAATTTTAAAAAGTTGTAATTTTAATTTAATGCGTTCAACTTAAGTATTACAAGGAGATATTATTTATCTTTTATATCCCTTTATTTTATGACATTGTTCTCTATAAATTGGTATATAAAACAAATGGAAGTCATTAAAAAAAATCAAAATCTGTACCAGGCGTATGTTATTTAAAAAATAATAATAAACTCAAGGAATTATAAAAGTTATAACATAAGTAAGAATAAGACAGATATTTATTAAACTTATTATATTTTAACGTGACATATTTTCTGGTTATAAATATGAAATTATAAAGATATAAAAAAATATATAGAAATTAACATAATCATTAACCAGTCTCAATGTTTTGTTGTTTTTAGGGTTTCGTTGGTAAAACCAAAAAAAAGAAACCCTTATAGTTTCGTTCCTGTGTCTGTCTGTCACTCTGTACGGTTCCAATAACTTTTAAACCAAAAGAGATAAAAACGTGAAACTTTCCAGTATAAAAGATCGTTTTGACGCGCACACAGGAAAAATATAGCGAACTCAATATTATCAGCTGTTCAAATTCAAAATGGCGGATAATTCACGTCGCGAAAAAAAAATATTTTTTTTAAATTTTGAGTGGGGTATCAAATGAAAGGTATTGAAGAGTAGAATAGAAATATATATACCACTTAGGGGTAGTGCTTAATTTTCAGCGCCATTTTGTCAAAAAACATCGAAATTTTGCGTGTCCCCCCCCCCCCCCCCCCGTTAAAAATGTATAACACTTGATGTTAACATTTAATTACTACTAATTTTGTGTTCACAATACCAACGAAACCCTTTTTACGTGAGATTCACGCCTTACCAATTTTTTTCATTTTATCAACATAAAAAGTAGAAGCTAGTGAAAGGGAAGACAAAAGCATAATTTAATTATTAATTTTTTTTTTGAGTTTTGACCTCTTCGTTTTATTTTTTTGTTTTTTTATTACTCTTAATTACTAGTTGTCTGCTGGAGTTTTATATATTAAATTAAACTTCGTACTATGATAATTAATTGAAATTTTCGGTGTAGTCACTGAAGAAATTAAATGTAAGTATTTCTCTAAAAATCAATTATTCTCTTTAAGTAATTTATTAATTCTAAATATAAATAAAATAGATTCTTAAAGTTATTATTCTGCATTATCTGTACTAAAAGATCCTCTGAATAAAAGCTCAAATTGATAAAACTTAACGTGTAAAATTCAAACTTTAATTTTCTTTTAATTAACTCAATTTTTCATTGATTGATTTATTTGTGTCAAAAGTATTTTCAACTTTTCTCTTTTTTTTAGGATCCGCATAGACGCTAGTATTTTTAGCTGAATGGATAGTATTTTATCTATGTAATTATTCGTGTTGACTATATTTAATCTATTATGTTTTGGAAATTTTAGTTTCCATGTAATTGTCCGTGTTTGAATATAGCTTCCCAAAAAGAACGTTTAAAGCCTCTTAACCTCTCTTTTTTGCTGTAATTTTATATTTAGATTTAATCGGCTTACTTTATTTTATTTTTTTGGCTTAAGCATCGATTCCTCTATAATTTTATAAATTGAGATAAAAAAGTTTTTTTGGGGGGTTGTGGTTTAATGTTCCACTTCTCCGATAACTACCATTTATTGAGGCAGTCAAGTAAGGGTCGTTTACGCCTCAATTCAATGATATCGATAACCAATTTAATCCTTTTATTTAAAACTTCATACACGTTGTTATGTTAACGAATCAAATTAAATTTAAAAAATATTGGTCCGATAAATCGAACAAAACTTTCTCTTATAAATACTGATACTGTAAAATCCCATAATATCATTTAATGTGGGAGCAGTGCCCCGGTAAGTCGAGCACTGCCTTGCCACTAGACGTTAAGGAGCACAAAAAAAAAGTCGCCGAAGACAGTCAATCGGAAGTACTCGGGAATCATCGGGTACGCTCCACAGCCTACCTCAACCCCCTTACGCTTACTCCTCTAGAACTTTAAACACGCACTCTTTCTTAACTCTTCCCTTTACTTACACATATAATGTTTAACGAGATCATAGATTAAAAGAATGCTAATTACGTGGAACTACTAATCCTCTTTAATTATTATAAACCAAAATAAAGACATCCTAAATAAAATAATTAATCTTTTACAAAATTGATAATCATTAGGTCGCTTTTATTAGATATTTTAATGCATATTCCATTTTATGCATTACATTACTATTAATACATATTTCATATTGCCAATTATTAATATAATGTTTATTAATATGATAAATAATAAACTGAATATCTTACATATTTAGCATATTATTATTTATTATTTAAATATTTAATTAAAAAAAATAGTTATGTTGCAAAAATCAAACCAACCTTCTTAAATTAAAATAATACTCAGATTATGTTCTAGATTTTATAATATTCTACGTAAATATATTAACATAATAATTTTTTTAATTTAAATCGATTAGTAAGAAATGGTTAATATGACCACCGGTGGATCATGTTATGATATTATAATATTTATTAAGAATATTAAAAGAAAAGGGTTTTTACTAATATCTAATAATAATGTTATTTGTTATGTTTATATTTTAAACTGCTGGGAATTCTTAGAATACGTGGTGTCACACCAAAGAAGAACCTCTCTCCTAATCAGTTCTACATTATACTTTCTTCTAAAAAAAAAAAATAGATTGACTTCTTGGAGGGGGTTCTTATAGAATTTTTATCTAAAATATTTTAGTTGCGTCTCGTAAAGAGAAGATAGGGTTGAATGCACTGCATAGTATAGACACTAGTGGTGGGCGGGGCTAGACCCGATCCTACTCGACTGCCTTTGCTTCGGCTATCTTCGGCGACTTTTTTTTGTGCTCCCTAACGTCTAGTCTGCCTTGCCATCCTTTACTGGAACCATCTCAAGGCATTTTGGACCCCCCCCCCCCCTCCTCTATTATCTTATTAAAGGTATTTAGATTTGTAAAATTAATTTTAGTTCATAAGATATACCTACCTAAAGTTTTGTTATTATGTCACTAAACTATTGACTTATCATAATTCATAGGCACTTCTAGCAATCCTTGAAACTTGAAATTTTATATACAAATAGAGTTTAATGTAAAAATAAAGGAAAAATGACAAAATTCGGAAAAATCTGGTTTTTTGCCCCTCTTTAGGATAATAGAAAAATCGGCTATTCAAAATTAATGAAAACTTATAACTTGAACTACTAGCGCTTTCTAGTAGAGATTCTTGAAACTAAAGTATTATTTTACTCTCATTAATAGAATTTTATATTGGAATAAGAGGGATTGATCTTTACAGAGAATTGAACTCAATGATTGTAAATATACACTTGCCGCTCGTCCGCACTCGTACACCGGATTGTTTAGTTTAATTAGAATACCCCACGCGTTACATACTATGCTATTTTATTATTATTTATTTCACGTTATGACCTTTCCTTATATTTTTATTTCTTCATTTATAATATTTACATATTATGTGTTCCAAAGGAACAAAAATTACTTACAAAAAGAAGTGACATCCCAACAAAAACACTTGTGTAAAAATTAAACCAAGTCTCTCGTAAAACTTTGAGATCATTGGTTTCGCTAAGTCTCCCCCTGTCCAAGTAAGTTCTACTAGGTCCAATACATCCAGTACAAGTAAGGGATGTTGCTTGTCTGTCCCCGTCTCTATTCTCTGTCCCTCACAAACTCAAACTTTTCTTTCCCAAATCACTCTACACGTTTAAATTACAAAACCTTTCTGACTTTGTAATTCAGAAAAATTTGGCAATTCTCGCAGCACGAGATATTTTTATATTATTATTTTTAATAAAAAATATATATATCTTAATGTAAACTGAAGGAAAAAAAATATATTTAATAACAACAAACTGTTTAGCCTATTTTTGGTGTGTAATTTCCAAGTCAGAAAATGTTTTTAAATTTAATCGTGAAGAGTGTTTAGGAAAGAAAATTTTGAGTTTGTGAGGAACAGATAATAGTGTGGGGGATAGACAAACAACATCCCTTACTTGTACTGGATGTGTATTAGACCTACAACATCCCTCACTTGTGCTGGATGTATTAGATCTAGTAGTACTTTCTTAGGTAGGGGGAGACTTTGCTAAACAAATGATCTCACATCGTTTTACAGGAGTCTTAACTTGTTTTTTGTTGGGATTGATTTATTTATAAACATATTTAAAAAGTGTTCAACAGGTGGTTGTTTAATTTTTGTTTTTGATTCAAGATAACATCTGATTCATCCAATAAATATCTGGAAACTAGATTTGCCTCTGGAAAACGACATAATAATAATATATATTTATTCAAAAAAGTGTTTAACAGCTAAAATACAAAGAAGGAAGCCTTATAAATAGTATTTGCCGATATAAAAGCGAAACATATATTGTTAGATTGAATTTAATAAAAATCATGATAATCATTTTCAAGAAATAATTTTTTCCACGTTTCTTAAGAATTTTTAGCGGTAGTGTTAAATTTATAGCAGCAAAAATGTATTTCTTGATTTTACCTTGGGGTAAAATTTTTCTGATACCTGTATGCCAAATTGCATAACAATCGGCCCAGTAATTTAGGCTCCATGCGTCTGCACAGACCTCAGACTGACAATTTTAAAAAATAACTTTTTTCCGTGGTAGGCTGTGAAATAGTAACTTTAGAGCCTAAAAAACATAGCTAAAATCCATTTTTTCATTACGTGGACTTAAATAATCTTTTTATTACTCCTAGCTGTAAAGAAAAAATCTTTTACGTCCTAGGAACTAAAAGATTTTTATTTTCCGGCGGGTAGTTGTCAAAACTTCCGTTAGTACCGCTGCAGTCTTTGTAGAAATGCTTCTAGTACGATTAAAATCCGCTAGATGTCAATGCGTTTTATTTATCTTTTCTTATAGTGTAACCTCTATTTCAGGTTTTTTTTTTAAGTCTTAAGTATGTACTAATATTTGTTATTATTATATATTGATTAGTGATTAATATTTAATGTTTTTTCATTGTCTGCTACCTCGGAAAAAATAGCATATGCTACGCGACTGTGAAGGATTTTTTCTTTACCTTGGCAATATTAACTGTCTCGCTTCGCTCGACAGTAAATGTAAATGCCGCGGTAAAGAAAAAACTCACTTCACAGCCTAGTAACATAATATACTATTTCCACACCTTATCACTGGCGTAATTTGGTATATATATATTTTTTTAAATATATTTATGTATTGTCATATATCAGCGTCGTTAAAATGGAACAGTCTATCGTTTTTATAAATGAAGTAAATATAATATATTATTGAAACAATTATTGAGTGCGGTGGATTATTTAGGTGTAATGCATAAAAATTAGTATATTACGCGTCTAGTGTAAAAGTAGCATTTTGCATGCGAGTGTGGAGTTTGCACCCAAGCGACAGCGAGGACAGTAAACCACACGAACAAAGCAAAATGCAGTTTTCGCTGGAGTTGCGTATCGCATTTTATCTACGATTGTTGGATTTTAATAATAAATACAGAAAAAAATATTTAATAAACTTTCTGTACGTAAAGTCGTATTTCTCTTTTGATAAAGATGACATTAATCATTAGTTGTAGTTTGTGCCGAATTAATTATTTCAGGAGGCGTATTATTACATAAATCACTTATTGTTTTTCACTAAAAACTCGATATAAACAACTACTTTAATTAAACAAAAGCAAATAGTTTTGTTAAATGTAAACACACTCGCTAATCGTGCTTTTAGGTGAAGAATTCTTTTTTTTTTTACCGCACTAGGGCGGAAAAAAGAGGAATTATGAAACGCGCTTGTGCAATGAATACAAGTACGTGAAGTATTACTTTATACGCATCTAATCAAAGATACAATGTTTATATTTCGTATCAATCGTAGATAATAGTTATTTGTGCAACTAGTGCGCAAAGTGGCACTTTGCTGGACTCGAGAAAAATATTTACGCACGAGCCGCAGACGAGGGCAGGAAGGTTCCTCGAGTTCAGCAAAAAAACTTTAAGCTCGAGTTGCACATTAAATTTTTCCTACAGTTAGTTTTTAATCTGTAAATAAAATATAAAATAATAGAGTGTTCATCAACATGTAAAAGGTTTAACAATATCAACTAAACCAGCTGTTCTGTTTATAGCGAGTGTTGCCTATTTTTGCCTGATTCAGCAAACCTGACCAAGCGCTGTTATTATTTTTCATCATAACACTTACTCATCACATTTGATTCATTATTTTAGATTGTCTATCTTTACTTTTTTTATATTTTAACAGTTTTATATTTAGTTTTAGTTCAGTTTTTTATGAAATGTAGTGTTTAAAACATGTAGTTAGTTAAAAGAATAATCATTAGTTGTCATTATTATTATTATTATAATTTGGATTATTTAATCTTTGTTTAGATTTAAGTTCTTATGTTCGTAAGTTAGAACACTGGAGTGCGGTAAAGTAAAATGAGTGCAGTAAAGTAAAACGAGTGCAGTAAAGTAGTAAGTGCAGGAATCTGCTGTTTTGCGTACTATTTTGAGTGCAATAACAACCACTTTATCGGTCATCTATAGGAAAAATAATTTATTAAAATCGAATTTTTCGATTTAAATTAATTAATTTTTATGCATTACCCTCAAATGATCCGTCACATTCATTATATTCAATTGAAAACGTGTAGATTCCAACATACTTTGAGTACTGGCTCTTTGTTCGTTTTAACTTTAAGTGCCAATATTTTGTGATGATTAGAGATGATTAGCAAAGAGCGTTGTGTGGCTTCTAGCACAACTTATTTTCCAAATCATGACTAACTAAACTATTATGTGTTCATAGACGGGGTCATTAAGAGTTCTTTGATAAATCTAAACACAGTTATATCATGTTGTAATATCGGCTGTATTTCGCCCCTCTCCGATATAAAGAACATGATATAACTGTGTCAAGATTTATCAAAAAACCCTTAATGACCCCCGTCTATGAACACTTAATTGATATAAAAGGGACAACTTCTAGAAAACCACGTAAACTATTATGTTCCTCTGATGTATAAATTGCTAAATATATTTCTCTTAAGTAGGAATAGCTAAATACATTTGCCATCTTTTCAATACATTGAAAAGGAAATATCCTTATTTTAAATTCTGATATTAAGATTAAGAGTGATCCTATCGCTTTTATATACGTACTCTGATCATTTTTAAACACTCTAATATAAATAAAATTGACGAGATAAAGAACATTTTTCTTCTGCTGTGTTTTCTCTCTTTTATCATTCTAATTAAGAAAAATTGAAAAATTCATTGTCTTTTTTTTTTAAAAAAAAAAAGAAACATTTATAAAAAGTTACTCCAATTTATTTAAAAAAATATATAACCAGACAAGAAAGTAATGAAGAAAATTAATTTAAAAAATTAAAAATAGAGAGAAAGCACTTTGGAATAAAATAAATAGCTTTTTTATTTTTAGAAGTTAGTTGTGATTTCTCTTCTTCCAAGAAGCCCTCTTTTTTAAATATAAAAATAAAAGGAGAATATTAATAATTAGAAGCGTCCGGTTCAAGGGAAGGTAATTTCTGTTTTTTTAACTTTTACAAACATACTTTTGCTTTTTAATACCGAGTGGATATCTGGGAGGAACATTAATTTTAAAAATATTTATCTTGTCTTCTTTTTACTTCTGACTTTCTCTTATTACCTCTTTATTCTAACAGTTTATGTTTTTATTTTTCCCGTTTTATAATTAAATTAATCCCAGTTTATAATTAATAATTAAAATTAACAAATCTGATTGTAATTAGTATACAAGCAAACATAAGGAAAACTACAACTATTTATAATAATAATTATGTTATGATATCTTTCCTTATCGGAGTAAATTGATTTTATTAAAAGATAAAATACTTGTAAGTTTGGAAATAAATAAACGTAAATTTCTTTTATCTACGATTGATACGAAGTACAAACATCTTATCTCTGTTTAGATGCGTAGAAAATGATTCTTTTCGTGATTGCATTCATTGCCCATGCGCGGTAATAATTCTTCTTTTTTCCGCCCTATTGCTGAAAAAGAAGAATTCTTCACCTTAACGCACGATTAGCCTGTTTGTTTACATTTAATAAAACTAATTTTCTTTTGTTTAATTAAATTAACTGTTTATATAGAGTTTTTATTACAAAAAGCAATGAGTGATTGAAGCGATCCTCCCGAAATAATTAATTTGGCACAGAATACAACTAATGAATTGATGTCATCTTTATCAAAAGGAAGTCTTTTTTATTTTTTCTTTATTTATTTTTAAAATCCAACATCGTAAATAAAGTACGGTAAGCAACTCGTGTGAAACTGAATTTTGCTTTGCTCGTGTGGTTTTACTACCCTCGCTATCACTCGGGTGCAAACTCTACACTCGCATGCAAAATGCTACTTTCCGCACTAGACGTGTAATGTATTTTTATTTTAAGACGGGAGACAATTAGAGAAAAATAGACTCTGGGGCCCGGGATTTTAACCACGGGCCTCCGTATTTCCGTTAAAGCGCTCTACCAACTAAGCTGCACATGCGTCTCTGACCGATGCGTCAGTAATAATTAGTCCCATTATTTAGCGTACAATTTAGCGTACAAATTATTTACAATTTATTACTATTCATTAATTATAAATGATTGACTATAATTTAAAAAACGCTGACTGCCTGTTGACTAGTAATTGGGGTTAATATGGATGCTAGGTGTATGTTTACTAAGCATTCCTCACAGATAAAATTAAGAGGTAAGTGAGCTTCCCTGAGCGACTTATATATCGGGCATCTTAACATGATGTGTGATCCAGGGTTTCCACTTCTTGCATATTGCAAATTGTACATAGTTGATCTGTATTTATTATGTATAAATTCCCCTTAAGAACAATTTTGATAGAGTTTCCTCCACTCAATGGTAATTGTGCCATTAACCTCTTTTGTGCAAAAGTTAATTTAAAATTATTTTTAAGGTAATTATTCTCTCTATTGTTACAGGCATGTATAATTTTACATAAACTCGTATAGCTCGAGTTTTGAATGCGGGTAATATCTTTCGTCGTTAATTAAGCGTTGATTATATTCCTGATAACTGCCGGTTAAACTTGGCTTCGAAAATGCCGTCTGTGTCTACCTTAATATTTTCGATGATTTGTTTAACCTGTGAGACCTAGTTATATTTTATAATATTTTCCTCAACTCTGTCCAAGTAAAGCAGCTTCTTGGAGGCTACTAGACTGTTTTACTCGAGAGAATGTATATTATTTAAATAATTAAACGTTTGCTTAAGAACTAAACTTAGTACGGTGTTGAGAAATATAGTCTCGAAGATTCACACTAGTACTGGAGCGTCTATAGGGAAAGTTCAGGTTGTTTCCTATCGAGAAAGAGTGCCTTAAACTTCTTGGACTCACCAATCCATGAATATACAGAAATTGCAAATGGTTATTTAACTTTGAACACATCATATATTAGATAGTGTTAACGTATTAAGCACACTACTGAAATCTAAATCTCAAGTCAAGTTTGAAGTCACTTCTTTCACATCAATGGTCACATAGAGTAGATTTGTAAAGTGGAAAATCCCCCATCCTTTAATATTTTAATGTTGTAATGTGGCGATCGTAAAGCGGACGTAAAGGAATATTTTACGCAAAACAGATTGTAGAAAACTTGTTTTTTGTACGACGTATATACGTAAAGTTTGAAACAATAAGTACTGTAATACCGCCGTTTTCAATTAATTTTGGTATGCATTGAATTCAGAAAAAACAAACTCCCTGGCGAAATCAAGAAATGAATGTGACTCTAAATTTAGTGGGGAAATCGTGATAAAGTCGAGTAATCCTAAACTGACTGATTTTTCCTTTAAACCCACTCTTTATATCGTCTACAGTAACATATATTTAATTATATTTTTATCCTAGATTTTTAGGGTTTCGTAGATACTTCTCAAAACCCTTATGCGAGGGTGATGTGTCCTTCGCTCTTTGGTTCATAGCGCCCGAACCGTTTCAGCTAAAGAGCTGAAATTTGAAACACTGGAGCCACTTTTGGACCCAACTACAGGAAAAATATACAGAAGTTAAAAATTAAATATGCGCATTCGCACTTCGCGCAAAAATGTGGTTAATTTAAAAATGTTTAATTTTCGAATGGGTATCAAATAAAAGCTGCTGGAGAGTAGGACACAAATATATATATGCTTTTTTAAATGTTGCTTTCTTCATTAGTTTTATGAGTTAAAATATACCCAATAAAATCCCCCCCCCCCCCCCCCCCCTACCCAACCACTATATACCGGCTGGTTCTGATATTTTGAAATAATTCATGGTTATACCTAATGGTGGGGCGATGGAAATTTCCTATAAATGTACTTTATCTGTTCGTTATCACCGATAAAATACATTGTGACCCCCCGGGGGATCGAACCAGGGCCCCCTAAGGTACCTAAGAAAAATAGACTGCCAATTGGTGTGGCAAAAAGCTTCCTCGCATCCTATCCACGTACTTTATTCGTTTTATGCTTTTAAAAGTCATTTTTGTCAAATTGGTTTAATTGTTTCCCCCGTTTTTTTTTAATATATCAAAATTGTTTAGATAGATGGATTTTTTACACGAATTAAAGTATCAATTTAGCTAAAGTTAATAAAGAGCGTAGACTGTTCACATTAATCTGTGGCCATCTGTGGGTTACTTTCGATAAACTATAAAAGTTTCATTCAAATCAGATAAGTACTTTTGAAGCTATAGGTGTAGATAAATGTATGTTTGTGCGCATGTGGAAGAAAAACAAATTGGCGCAGAAGGTTGAAACTTATATGACCAACAATGGGCTAATTATGACCAACCACCCAAAATTCATAAAAATTGAACCTGTATAGTTTTTAAGATATGTTGGTTCGCAAAAATTGAACGATAGACCGACAGACAGACACGGAACCAAAAATGTTCCCTGATGTCTGAAACAGATTTCTGTCTTGGAATTTTTAAAATCGGAGACCTAAAAATTTTTCGTTCTTCGAAACGATCACATAGCTTCCGTTCGGAAGCTATGTTCGGAAGCAAAAATCATAATTATATAACTCGTATGCTTAATCATTTACGAAACCCTAAAAATGTACTTAGATGCAAGTACTTCCCTGTGAGTTTTTACTTTTTTTCTTGTTAAAAAATTACACTTTTAAAAATTCTTCTTTAAATGAATTTTGTTTTGCAGATCCTTATTTTGAAGGAAAAGTAAGTCGAAATCAAATGAAAAGTATTTCCACATAAAGCATTTTTATTTTTTAACTTTGTTAAACTTAACCAAGGATCATTTTCCCTCAAATTATCAGTTTTAATGGTTTCAATGATAGCTTTAGTTTTGTTACCCAGTTAACTTGGACATTTTTATCTCATGTAGAGAAAAGAATAGAAAAAACACAGAATTTCTATGAAACGTATTATTTTTAATTAGTTTTTCATTACCAACGGCAGTTTTCTTCTCTATGTTTTCTGGGAATGCTTAGAAAAATAATTACAGCTTTTCCACGAAGTTATTTTTTTTAAATAAACATCTAGTTGTCCCCAGTCTAGCTAATCCCTAATTCTCAACGATCCCGAAAGACATTATAATTAATCAAATCCTTGTGTAGGAGTAGCAGAAGAAAAACATTATGCTGGGCTACCCTATTAACATTATAATCTACTAATGGGAATAAAGAACTTAGGTCCGAAAATGGTCCTTTTATCAATGAAAGTTTCAAGTGCAATAAAAAGAAGAAGAAATTAAGAATAAATTTAAGAAATAGATGTAAACATTGTCAAACATGGACTAGGAGTTATTTGAATTAAAAAGGATAACTATTAAGTTGGCATCTGTTATTTGTGGTTGGCTTCTGTAATGTGTGGTTAATAATAATAATCCATTTATTGTTAAGTATAATTTTGATATAACAAAAAATATAAAAAAAGTATAGATAAATGTACGTTTGTGTGCATGTAAAAGGTTGAAACTTATGTGGGGCCAACAATTATTACCTACCAAATTTTAAGGATTTGTAAGGATACACAAGGGTTTTGAAATATGAACAAAGGATCAATCAATATTTTATCATATAACAAGTTTTTTTTTACGGCGATCGATCAATCAATATTTTATCATATAACAAGTTTTTTTTTACGGCGATCGATCAATCAATATTTTATCATATAACAAGTTTTTTTTACGGCAATCGATCAATCAATATTTTATCATATAACAAGTTTTTTTTACTGCGATCGATCAATCAATATTTTATCATATAACAAGTTTTTTTTACGGCGATCGATCAATCAATATTTTATCATAAAACAAGTTTTTTTTTACGGCGATCGATCAATCAATATTTTATCATATAACAAGTTTTTTTTACGGCAATCGATCAATCAATATTTTATCATATAACAAGTTTTTTTACTGCGATCGATCAATCAATATTTTATCATATAACAAGTTTCTTTTATAAAAAAAACAATGGTGGTTGTTGTTAATCAATCAACTTTAATGTAGCGCATTGTTTTGATCTTATCTTTATTGGGGTTTTTATTGCTCCAAACCCCCAACTTTTAACTTGCTTATTTGAAGAAGTTAATCATAATGAATAACCTAGTAAAATGGTGGGTACCTGTTGCTACTGAACTTAGTTGTGTTTTGCTTTTAAGATTGCCAAAGGTAGGTAATTTGCCTATTGCTGGTTCCATATTTATTTCATCTTTCTGTGCTCATTCATTTCTTTTTATTTGCGGATAAACTTTTTTTATTATCACCAAAAACTTTAAGCTACTCGAACTATTTTAAAGACATTTCGTTGGTTTGTCCAAAGTAGCCCATAGATCGTCCTTTATTTATTCTAATTGTGAATCAAAAAGCAAATATAATATTGCTTAAAAATGAACCCAGAGTGCTTAAAAGTGAACCCACTGAGAATCAAATCAAATCCAAACCTCATTTGAACTTTACAACCGATGATAATAGGACGCGAGGCAGATATGTGGCTCACAAATTGATTATTTTATATTAAACTAATTTACTTTATTCTCTTTGACTTTATTAATTTATTATTGTTCTGCATTCTTACTTTTACAATTTTCTTTTGGAGATTATTGTTAGAATAAATGATTTTGTTGCATGTTAATAATACAAAGTCTCACTGAATTATTTTTGTATATTTTTCTTCTATATGCAGTTTTTTTAAGAGATTTCCTTCTAAATCTTTATACTTTCTTATCAACTTGTTATTTTGAGTTTCAATAGAAGTGAATTTAGGTTAAGAGATAGCTTATATTGCTAGACTTTAAAGCAAGGTAGTTGGGATATGTAGAGTTGTATAGGTATCCGGATTTGTGATCCTTTAAAAGGATTCTCTGCAGGTAATAGAAGTTTTCAAATACAAGTATCTACCTTACCTAAGTATCTCTTCAGATCCTTAAACCTTTTTAGTTCTATCCTTAACTTAACTACTCTTAAACTTTAAAGCTTTTTATTTTTATAAGTCTCCGAAAACCGATAACTAGTCGTCCCCTAGAAATTTCGCAGTTGACAATTTCTTTTTATATCACAGTTGTTTTGGAAAAGATTTGTTGATTATTAACAACAGATCAAAACAGTATCAATATACTTATTTGAATATATTTATGTGAAAATATCCTTGTATCATCCCCTTGAAATGATATTACACACAGCCATTTATTTTGAGGGTTTTTCCCGTATAGCTAAAAGTTTGACCTGAATTCTCGCCTGAATTCTGGACCAATAACCGGCATTTATTTCAATGATTCGGATACCAGATAGTAGAATCGTGTTTTACACTGATTCACATCTAGTAGATAGATATGCAAGTACCGATATCTCCATCCTGATATAATCTAATCGTGATTGGATCGAGACGAAAACTAATATTAATAAAGAGAAAGTTATTTTTATGGTTCTAGCTGTTTATATGTTATCGCCCAACTGTAAATAAGGGAAAGTAGACATTTAAATTCAAACTCTTTTATTGGTATTGATTTGACTGGTTTAAAAATGGTGGTTTCCTCTTCGCAACTTGTTTTATTTAGTGAAGCTAAGTCTAGGTAAGTAGGATATCTTGATCAGGATTAATGCTTTGAAACTTTACCTTCCAGTATTTCCTTCTTAAACCCCTTTTTATAAAAAGGAAGAAATCAGAAAATAAACATGCAGTTGAATGAAAAGAAGGTTACTTATTTTACCCTTTATTTTTCTTTAAGGTCTGGAATTATTTGTCCAATTGTGTTTTTTACTTTCACTTCTTGTGATTTTTCTCTGTTTTTTACGATTCTTATTTATTTTTCTTTTACAACTAGACGAATGCATTTTATTTACTTCGAGAAGATATAAACTTTCATTTCCCTCTTTAATGTTTTTTATTTATGACTGTATTCTTAGATAACTATTCGAAGTCGGAGGACTATAAGTTGAACACATCTCTTTTAGAACCTTTTCATGAGATTCCAATTTGTTGTAGAGTAAAATTACGTTTCATTTACCTCGGAACCCGGTCGTTTATCATTATGAAACATTATGCATTTTAATTTTTAGTGTTACCAAAGTTTATATTCCATTGTTCCAACGTTATTCCAATCGTTATAAAATTTGTATCTATTGGGGTTTTACAATATAAAATAATAGTCCACAGGCCACCATAAGAAGTGAGTCGCTGATTGATAAAGTTTTCTTACCTTATGGAATCGCTTATTTATGCCGTGTCCACCGATGAATTGGGTATATGGCAACTGGGGGCTGGGCCATTTCTTTTTTGTTGACATGTCAAACTTGCCCTTCTGCGGGAACATTGAAAAGAGATAGATAAAGTTTTGATTTTCACAGGATCGTTTAATTAAATTATTTCAAAAACAGTGGTAAAGGTGGCCACCGATACGAGTGGGCCGTTTTCTTTTCAACGTCCCCGCAGAGCGATATGTTTGGGGCGGTGGCCACCCCAAACGGCCCACTCTTATCGGTGGCCACGTGTACCACTGTTTTTTAAATAATTTAATTAAACGATCCTGTGAAAATCAAAACTTTATCTATCTCTTTTCAATGTTCCCGCAGAAGGGCAAGTTTGGCATGTCAACAAAAAAGAAATGGCCCAGCGCCCAGTTACCATATACCCAATTCATCGGTGGACACGGCATAAATAAGCGATTCCATAAGGTAAGAAAACTTTATCAATCAGCGACTCACTTCTTATGGTGGCCTGTGGACTATAAGCAATAAACCACCATAATCAAATATTTAAAGTTATTTAAGTATACAAAAAAAACCAATGTTTTAAAAGATTTTATGTTCATTCAACTTAAAACGACTATTTCTTCACTTTTTAGAAACCTAATTAAAAAATATTTAAAAACATAAAGTAACAGAGGAGTAAACTAAAGTGCAGATTGTGAAAAAGCAAGCTTTAAAATTAAATCCTTCTATAAAGAAGGCTTTAAAGGTTTTTAAATTTATTGACATATTTTTTTAATATATAATATATAATTTTTAAAAAAATTCGTTTACTTTAGGCAAAACGATTAAGAATAACTTAAAATTACATTTAAAATGTGAATAAAAAATGAAAGAGGTAAAGTAATAAGTTATAATTAATTCCTTGATATATTTACTTATAATGATAAAGTAACTCTTTTAGTGGGTTATTATAAATTTGTCTTGAATAAAAAATTTTAAATAATAAATTTTATTTTCTAATTTATTATTTAAGGTAATTATTTATCTCTTCTGAGTTATTTCTTTTCGTTTTTTTTTTTTTTTACTTCTACGGTAATAATCCTTATTATAAGTTGTTCGTTTCTAAAAAAGAATTGGAAATAACGAGAAAAAAGACTTTAAGAAGTAGAGCTTGGTTGTTACAGCAATTTTACTTGTTGTAATAAGTAATAACCTTCAGAAAAAATTCTCTTCTTTTTAATTTTTATTTCCCATTGCTTTATATGTACAGTTGTTCATCTCTCGACAATAAAACGTTTATTTTTAAAAGTTATTCAAAAAACGAGTTCAAGAGCACTATTTCTCTTTAGAGAAGTTGGGTTGAATTTTTCCCAGTATTTAGAAAAGGCTAAAGAAAACCGAGGGATTTCTAAAAAAATGTAAAATGTTGGGTTCTTTTCCAGCTTTTTCTTGACTTTGTAAGGAATCCCTCTTATACAAAATGACAACATTTTTATTTCTCTACGCAAAGTAACAACCGCTAATACTATTGTTTTTCCTACTACAAATACAAATTATACGGCAAAATAGTATAATCTTGAGGAAGATCCCCTCTAAAATTTTGAATGGTTTCAGATAAATTAATGAAACTTACGGAGATCTATACTATGTAAAGGGAAGTTTGTTTTCATGCTGTCGCGCACTAGGGGCAACCACTCTTTTTGCCTTCAGGTCACCCAACTCTAAAGCCACCAAAATTTCCAATTGGAGCACATTTTTAATTGCAGATTTGGATTCTTTGGCAAAAAATAATAAAATTTCACTTGAAGCTTATTTCTATCTCAGATTTCTTATCTCAGACTTCTAAAGATAGAAAATAACCTCTCCAAAATAATAAAAAAATAAAACTTGTATGAAATCTGGACGGTTTGAGATAAATTAATGAAGCTGGGATCTGTACCATGTAAATGGAATTTTGTATTCGTTCACACGTGCACACCACCTTTTTTGCCTCTAGGCCGCTAAACTTAAAAATTCCAATTTGAAAGCAGATTTGGAATCTGTGGCAAGAATTGGAGATAGATAGAAAAGTTTCAAGTATAATTTTATTATTTTTTGCTAAAGAATCCAAATCTGCTATCAAAAATATACTCTTCAATTAGAAATTTTGAAGTTGGGTGGGCTGGGGGCAAAATGGGTGGTCATCCCTAGTGCGCGATAACATGAAAACAAACATCAAAATTTCAAAAGGGGAGGGAGGCTTTTGGACCTGTATATCGGTATAATATGAATTATTGATTTTTTACTTTCTCTTATACATAGAAGGTATACAGAGACAAAAAAAGTATTTCGTTGGCGAGGAAATTCGATATTTTGACATTTTACTCTTTTGAAGGTCCCTTGAGTCAAAAAAGAGAGTCCCTTGAGGTCCCTTGAGTCAGTTTTTAAAAAATGTCTGCCATTTTTAGTCTGCAGTCTGCGGTGTCTAAAATATCTGGACTGGTTTTGATAAAAAAAAAAAAAAAGTTGTATACGACATGTTTAGAAAAATCATACCCTGAGGCGAAATAGCAATGTGAATGTTTGGTGGTTGCCCTTCGAAAACCTTGTAAAATTGTGAAAAAAAAATCCCTTGGCATTTGTTTCATATGATATAGTTAAAAATAAAAAATAAATTAAAAAAAACTTAAATTTGCGAAGATTTTTATGAAAATTAATCTGATTTGGCTGAAAATTGACAATCAATTGTAAATAATTACACAAATTGAACAATTTTTAAATATTTTCATAAAAAATTGATTAAATTGGATAATATTTAATTTAAATCCCGTCTCACTACATATATATAAGATAGTCTTGTTCGAGCTAGTCATACTGATTTTTAATTTTGTCATTAATAAATACAAATGTTATTAATTTCTTTTAAGTAAACATATTTGTCCATATTACAGTTACCAGGATAGCCTGTCTTGATTATTTGTCATAATTATTGCAATTAGGTAATTGCATTTTGCACGGATAGTTTATATGTCGCTATTACCCATGTTTGAAAAAACTACTCACTTCAATTGTTTTCCTTAAAAGAAAAAAATACATTTTAAATGTACCTTTTATCAACATTTTATTAAAACATTTGGCGACAATGGACACCACAATCAACGGTATAAAATAAATTCGAGCAACGCCGGGTTAATAGCTAGTTATTAAATATTGGAAACAATTGTTTTTAGAAAGCAACTTTTAGGACTCAAGGGAATTTTAATGGTGTGTAAATCTTTTAAAATGTTAAAATCTATGTTGTTTTATATTATCTTTATACAGAGTATTTATTTATTTTTTTAAATAGTAAAACACGCAGATGGCGTGTAAATAATGTGATAGAAAGAGTTTGATGGTGTCTTAAACATATATTTTACGGTATCGAGGCTAAAGAATGATTCGGAGACCATGGTTTAGTAAATCACCACAAATACCTCTTGCTTTAGCAGTTAATGTTACCATGGCAATCTATGATAATATTTCATCTTTATTTCATTGCTTCTTGGCTACAATGCCTTTACCCAACCTATGTATAGTCTGTTATCACAAAGAGAATAAAGAATAGCAGAGTAATATGAAACAGTTATAATCCTAAATAAACCCTACTAACTTGTCTCTAAAACCAACACCAGAATAATGGAATTAAATCTAACCTACATAACCAACATCGAGTTTGTGCAAATATTGTGAGTTAAATTAAATCTAGATTAAAATTTAATCAAATTGAATCAGGTTTGTTCTACTGTTTTTTAACATTTAAATTGTATATTACAAGGCTAATTAGTTTGGTAAATTAAGCATTATGCCCAAAGTATCATAATTAATGCTGCCAACCATTTGTAATTTCTTCTTTGCTTCTAAATCATTAAAAACCTTTATAAACTTTACTAGTTAACAACTAAAAATTCTTTTTAAAGAACTCAATTTAAAGGACAAAACATAAATTTTCACTTTCTTGAAAAAGAGAAAAAATAAAGGTATGTATCTTCAAAATATTATACAAAATAAATGCAAATGTATGTGAAAGAGTAAAAACTTTAGTGCTATAACTGGTTTATTCTAAAGACAGTGTTTCTATTAAAATGGATTTAAAATAAAAAAAATAGGTTAAGAGACTAATTCACATAATTGTCACAGCCTCATTCTGCATTTCCACTCCTATATAGATATATTTGTCACTGCCTCATTCTGCAGCTTCCACTCCTATATAGACATATTTATCACTGCTCTATTCTGCATTTCCACTCCTATATAGACATATTTGTCACTGCCTCATTCTGCAGCTTCCCCTCCTATATAGACATATTTATCATTGCCTCATTCTGCAGTTTCCACTCCTATATAGATATATTTGTCACTGCCTCATTCTGCAGCTTCCACTCCTATATAGACATATTTATCACTGCTCTATTCTGCAGCTTCCACTCCTATATCGAAATATTTATCACTGCCTCATCCTGCAGCTTCCACTCCTATATCGACATATTTATCACTGCCTCTTCCTGCAGCTTCCACTCATATATATACATATTTATCACTGCCTCATTCGGCAGCTTCCACTCCTACATAGACATATTTGTCACTGCCTTATTCTGCAGCTTCCATTATTCCTATATGGACCTATTTCTATTGTGATGATTTGTAATGTAAAAGCCTATAATGCCTGTAATGTATAAGCCTTTAATAGCCTATAATAAGTTTATAATGATGGTAAGTTTCTTGTCTTTTGAGTTTTGTGTGGTGTGCCTTAAACGTCGATCAAGAATCGAAGGTAGCGGGCAGTACTGGAATAAGGAATAGGGATTTGGTTAAGGGTTACAGGGTTCGTAGATACCATATCTTAAAGCAAAGGTTCGTAGTTACTTTTATTTTGGTTTATCTTCATTCTCCATTTCTACAGCCAAGTTTCAAGAAGTGTGTTAGATGTTGTTTTACATATCAGAAGCTGTAAAAGGAGATTCTTGAGAAGAAATAGTTCTTCAGAATTTTAAAGAAAATATCCTAATTGTGAGTTCTGACACTGGGCAGTTTCTCACGTCATGATTACCATGCTATTTATACTAATTATATCATTATTACTTATAAAAATGTACTATTAGAGGTGTAATATAAATGAAACGAGAACAAACAGTATAATTCTATCTCGTTGACAAAAATGAAATTGAATAAAAAAAAAACACCTTAAAATAATATCGTGGATGGTAATAATAATGGTTGGTTTGACATTTAGGCGAAGAGAAATAAAAAAAAGTTTTACATTTTCAACCCGACAGTGTTGAGAAAAGAGTTATTTTGCTTTTTTGCTCTCGTGTTTGAACTACTTTCGAAAATAAATTTTCTTTCTACTTTCAGAGATGCGTTGTCTTATATATATATATATATATATATATATATATATATATATATATATATATATATATATATATATATATATATATATATATATATATATATATATATATATATATATATATATATATATATAATATATATATATATATATATATATATATATATATATATATATATATATATATATATATATATGTATGTATGTATATTGTATATGTATATAAGAAATTGTAAATACTAATTACAAAGAGTCTTCCCCTAGAAGGATTTTTACTTGTTTCAAAAGTTTCACTTGTAAAAGTTTTCCATCTTACAGCCTTTTTCCGTTGTATTTTTAGACAAAAGAACTTGTATTATGGATTCTTAACTTGATGCAATAAAAATCATGAAAAATAAGTAGGTCTGAACAGATAGGAAATTGCCAACAACAATAAATTAGGAATAATATCAACGTAAGTATTTCAATCGTTTGATAAAAGACAACTTTAAAATAACAGTAGTAGAGTTGGTTTAATTTTATAAGCTCAACTTTTTTTAGCTCTTTTATTTTATCTTTTTTTTTTTTCGCCCCCCTTAATATAAACCGCTGATACTTACTGATTGCAAATCAGTAAGTAGACTTAAAAATAGTAATAAAATAAAAGTAATATTGATAGCACTTTTAAAGTTACACGTTTCTGACTAGAACACTACGACTTGTTTAAAAACTACAGTCTGATTCATGAAAGAAGACGTGCGTTGACAGCGCGGGAAAGTTTGACACATTGGGGGGAGAGCCAATGAGAGCTCGAGATTTTGGCGGGCAATAGGTTGCGCCAACTAGGTAAAAATAAAAATCTCTAGTGGAGGGGCGCGGCTCTCGGGATAACCGTTTAAAAAGGGCTCGTAACCTCCACCCCTCCTACAGTTTCCTTCTCCTTTTTGTTTAGTTATTATCGCTTCTCTCTTGTTTCCCTTGTTTATTAACCCTTGTTTATTTAAATATCTTTCATTAAAGATATTTAATTTCAATTTAGGTAGTTTGAAATATAAAATTGCAAACCTCGACAAAAGTAATGGTCAATGAATGTTCTTTGAATACAATATTAATGTAAATTCTATGTTTGGCAAACTATTCTTTATCTACTTCTAAGTTGTTTAAAGTCTTCACTTTCTACAATATTTCATTACCCGCAATATATTTAATGATAATTTATGGAGAAAAAAGAACTCCTAGAAGAAATATTGAAATATATTCGTAATAAGATGTGAAAATCTATAGACAACAATAGTTAAAAACATCGCGATTTGGTACGAGTAACATAACCTTCTTTAGTTTACAAACAAGTTAACTGCCCCACCCTCACCCACAGACCTAGTGGCTTTATTTTTACCCTCACATAGGTTGGCCAATCTGAGTGTCATATGATTTCCCGCGCTGTCAACGCACGTCTTCTTTCATGAATCAGACTGTAATGGAATTTAGAATTGAGGAAAAGTCTTTTTGGTCTGTAGACAAAACAAAAACCCTTGTCATTTCCTGCATTTGACTGCCTGCCTGCAGAGGTCGTTAATACTTCTGTAGAAAGTGTATATATATATGAATGTGTATATTTGAATGATTTTTTAGGTCTTTAAAATAATTTAACTATAATTTATAATAATCTACCTTTGTTGTGTTTAGTTATCAATCTTTGTTCCATCTATGTTTTATTCTCTCAATATCTTTATTTGATTAGGTTTCAAGAAGGTCCACTCATTTACTTAATGGGAGACACAAATGAAATAATTAAGTCCTCATATCTTCAGCAATTAGTTTTAACGTAATTCAAATTTGACGTTTGAAAAGATAGAAATGGATTACACGTGTGTTGGTTCTTCTCATTTAGAGGTTGGTGCGTGGTATAACAGAACTAATAATGTTAAGACTAGATTCTTGTTTGCTATTTAGATAAGCCTTTGGCCCAGTATTGTAGAAGCAACAGGTCTCATTACATCGATTTGTTTCTCTGCGGCTTCTCTTTCTTTCCAATGCAAGCTTTTCTCCTCGCGGTTTTATTCCCTTTGCTCTATCATTGCAATTTCCTTGCTTTCCACACCTTGTTGAAACATTGTAAATAACTTACTCCTAACATTTTTAATTTTATACTGTTCTATTTTATTTTATTGCTCAATTTCCACTTTTATCTAGCATTGCTTAAACAAATGGGGTGCTTTTCGAAAGGATTGGCGCCAGGTTTCAGGATGTAAAACCATGGTAGACACTCTCATGATGGTGCTTAATATGTGTAGACATGGTTTACCGACCAACACATCACAAAAGTGTAAAGGGTTTAGTTGTCTTGTATCAAACATATTATTGAGTTGATACAACCCATACCCCCATTATTGAGTTGATAACCTATGATGGGTAAAGCCCTCCAGAATTAGATAAAAATAAATACACTGGTTTCATATCTTATTCTAATTATGGTTATTATTATATTATTTACTTAATTAGTTCAAACATGTACAATTGAAGCTTTACCCATTACAAACATCCGCGAAACATAAAAATATATGTGCGGTGTCGCGGGTCACTCGGTAGAAACGAAGTTCCTTACGCTTTTCATTAAATATAAACTATAAAATCACACAGCTAAGTATACGGTGCTATCTAATTATACACGGCGGAGTTAAAAAAGACAAAATTAAAAATAACTATTTGTACTTAGCGGAGTTAAGGTAAAATTTAAAGAAAAACTTTTTTTATCATTGAAACGAGCGTCTAGAGCAATAAATATGTATTGAATATTTATAGAGACACCGACACGGATATATTATTTTCAGATTGGTGCCTCTATGTTTGGTTTTAATCCATCTAACATTCTGTCTATTTATTTGAAGTTTACCAATTATTTATCCATCAGATTAAGAACACTCAGTTTGATGACTTAATCATACTAATATGGTGGAAAAGTGAATCTCTAAATTAGTTGATTACGTATTCAGCTTGACACATTATTCAATATTACGAGAAATTAATCTAATCCATCTATTATGGTTTAGTCCAATAATTTACCATGTAATTTAGAGTGATCATTTAACTATGTAATCAGACACCTAATTAAATGCTTGGTAACAGAATTAATTTTTCAATGTCTCCGAATTGAAAAATTTCTAGAGAGAACGCACTTTCATATTCTAATTTATTAAATTGTTTTCTCCCATTTCATACAGGGTGACCGGAAGTTAACCAGACAAACTTCATGGTTAGTTACTATGGCCAAATTGGAACAAAAAATTACGAGTAAGCATATGCCCATTTCTCAATAGTTCTCGAGATATCGATTAATTTCCTTTTTTAAGTGTTTCACGAAAAGTTTCAAAAAATGCCTAATATCTCAAAAACTAAATGAAATAGAGAAATTAGGTTAAGGAAAAATTTTAAAGAGCATAAAAAAACCTTTTAGCGTCACTCATTTATTTTCAAATTATAAGCTCCTCAGCGTCTTTTAAGTCCGTGTACATTTGGAAATTTGATTTTTTTAAAAGTCGACCACGAAATTCCTGAGCTTTCTACTCTTAACTGAGGGATGCTAAAAGTGTGGCAATTTCAGGAAAAACTTCTGCATTTCATAAGCTTTCAAAGGGTATAATTAAAGTTTAAGATCAATGGACTAGTTTTTTAATTATGTTGGATTGAATGTTACCAGACGAGAATTTTTTTGGTCAGGATCACAAACAATTCTTGTACAAATGCAAAAAAGGTTTTCCCGAACGAAACCACAACACTTCAGGTTTTTTTATAGGAAATTTGACGCTGAACAAAAAAGTTCCTATAAACATTGTTCCTGAAAAGCTTCGTTTTCGAGATATTCGCAAAAAACATAATTTTTGGACGTTTTTAATTAAAATTCTCAAATGATACACTTCTTATCATAAAACACCTTGCAACAAAAAATGTCCTACAAATGTGGGTCCACATTTTACTTGTATTCGAAGTATTAGTATTTTTTTTTTTTTTTTTTTATTATTTCATTTTTTCTAATAATTTCAATTTACGCTTAATATTTAAAAAGTAAAGGCGATAGAAAGGCTCAGTTTACGTTAGGGAAAAGTTCATTCGGTAATTTAATGAACTTTTCATTTAACTAACATTTAATTTCTGAATGAACTTTTCACTAACACAAACTGTGACTTTCTATCGTGAGTAAGGCTATGTTCTACACCAATTGGTAGACTATTTGTATTCTATGTAAATCGTATATAAAAAATTTACTTATATTGTAACAGTCGTTTTAAAATCGCTTATCGCACTGTAATTCATAAAGAATATGAGCTATTTAAGAATTTAGTGCAGTACAGTGTTGTCATTCGTAGAGTGCGGATCTTGCTCTACTGATACATTACTGTAAACAAACTATCGATAAAGAAGTGTTACTAGTAATTCTGTGTACCTTGCCTTTAAACTCGGTATACTGGCAATATTATAATCTAACAATAATAACTTTTAGAAATGAACGAGGATAATTCAGACCAATTCCAAACCGTTTCTAGGCCACAAAGGAAAAGAATTAAATCAACTAATTCATCGAAATCTTTTCAATTAGCTGTAGCTAATAAATATGAATCATTATCAAGTTCGTCAGATGATTCAAACGAAATGGATTGCGAAAATATTACCGTGTCTAATTCAAATCTAAAAGTATCAACAAATAAATTTTTAATGCCTCCAATAATTTTATTGGCGCAATTCAAAAGTCATTCACAATTCGTTCAGTCGATAAAAGACAAACTAAAAGGCGAGGTAGAATTTAATCCTAAGAAAGGAAAAATTTTAGTTTACACCCAAAATAAGGACGATTTTGTGTTTATTCAAGATTATTTTAAAAAATCTAACGTAGAATTCTACACGTTCACTCCTCGAAGTGAGAAAGGACCTAAATATGTTGTGCGTTTACCCGCGAATACAGACATTTCGGAAATAGCAGCTGACCTGAAATCAAAACAACTGGAACCTGTAAGTATCAAACAGTTTACTTACAAAGATGAAAAAGGGAACGTCTCAAAAGCACCAGTATTTTTAGTTTCATTTAAACCTGAAACTTTAATTAAGGATATAATGGCCGTCCGAACAATCATATATTGTCGAGTAAAGTGGGAAAAATATATTAATAAGCGCCTAGCTGTCAGATGTTACCGCTGTCAGACCTTTGGACACACGGCCCTAACGTGCCATAAAAAGATCGTATGCGACAAATGCGCTAAACCTCACGATTCTAGAGAATGCCAGTTACAGTACGAAAATAGTGAAAGCTTTAAATGCGCCAATTGCGGCAAAAATCATGGCACCTTTGACCTGGGCTGCGAAACTTATCTCTCCGTCGCAGAAAAAAGATCAAAAAATATATTTGCTAGGAATGGAGTGAAAACTTCAATTAAAGGCTACACGAATCGCTTAGACGATTTTCCTAATACACTAAAGCAGACGACACCTCCTACTGACAACTCTAGCCGACCTGCGTGGCCACAACCTCACACAGCCGTAAATAATGAAAAATTGTCTGATTTAAGTGATATTTTCTCCTTAATCAAAGAACTCAGATCCTTTATAAATTTATCAAAGTTGTTACCATTAGTTAAAAACATAGCAGTTCAAATAAAAAGTGCACCAGATAAGTCAAGTAAAGTATTTATTATTATAGAATCTATATTACCTCTGTTTAATCCTTAATGGCTAATCCTAAAGTATTAAAAATCATGCAATGGAATTGTAACTCAGTATTTGATAAAAAATTAGAATTAACTCAGGTCCTAATTGATTACGAAATTGATGTATGTTGTTTGAATGAGACGAAACTAAGTCCATTTAAAACCTTTAAAATTCTTAATTATAAACTAATTAGAGCCGATCGAAATTCTCGAGGTGGTGGAGTAGCGATTTTGGTGAACAAAAATTTACATTACGAAGAAATTCCTTTACCAATAGTAACATCTATGGAAACAATCGGTATTAAAATTCTATGTTACAGCAGGCACATTAATATAATTTCAGCATACAGAATTGGAGATACAAATTGTTATAAAAATGATCTGATTAAATTACTATCAATAGATAGACAAACAATAATAACAGGAGACCTAAATTCTAGACATACTAGCTGGCAATGCATTACATCTAACAAAGCAGGTAACATTTTATATAATACTGCTCTACGCAATAACTATTATATTCATGCTCCTGAGAAACCTACTTATTTCCCGCCAAGACCAAGGAAACCTAGTACTTTAGATTTAGTCGTCTCGGGCTCAAAATTAAACATTTCCGAACCTCAAAGTTTATCACTTTTAGGATCCGATCATAATCCTGTACTTTATTATTACAATACTACACCATACCGTAATATAAACCCATATATACCAAACATCAAAATAGATTGGAATAAATTTAAAAATTATATAAATGAAAATATCACAGTAAAGCCTAAACTTACTAAATCTACAGATATAGATATAAACATTACTCTTTTTATAGAATTAATACAAAATGCAGCCAAACACTCTAGGTGTCCCGTAAAGCAAATAACTAATACATTTCCTCAACCTTTAAAAATAATAATAAAAATTAAAAACTGGTGCAAAAGACAATGTAATAAATTTCGAACGCCCCTCCTGATAAAAATTACAAATTTATTACAAAATAGCATTAAAAAACTTCTTAGTTTCCATTCGAACACTAAATGGCAAACATTCTTATCACAGCTTAAACCAAATCAAACGTCATTCTGGAAAGTTGTCAAACACTTCAAAAACAAACCTCAAGCCGATTCACCTTTCCTTGTAAATGATAAACGTATATATACAAGTCACGAAAAAGCAAATATCTTAGCTCGACATTTTGCTTCCGTTCACTCTCAGAACGACAATTTAACTTCAGAACGTCACAACCGAACAGTTTGCAACTTTGTTAATAATTATTTAAGAATTAAGAACACGAATAACATCGAAGTCAGTTTAACATCGCCTACAGAAATAAAAAAAATGATTAAAACAAGGAAAAATCGTAAGTCCCCTGGACCAGATGGTATCAGTAATTTAATGTTGAAACAATTACCCAAAAAAGCAATAGTACATATTACTTATTTATATAACCGAATGTTACTGACCGGTTATTTTCCTAAATCCTGGAAAACAGCTAAATTAATAGTATTTCCTAAACCAGGTAAAGATCCTCAGAAACCATATAACTATCGTCCAATAAGTTTGCTCAATGGCTTGAGTAAAATATTTGAAAAGGTCGTACAAGCCAGAATAAATAATATCATTACTATGAATAAACTATTGCCGAATGAGCAATTTGGCTTCAGAAGTGGCCACTCGACCCAGGGTCAACTTGCTAGAGTAGTACAGCATGTCACTACTAACTTCAACCATAAGAAACATACAGGATTAGCTCTAGTGGACTTAGAAAAAGCTTTTGATACCATCTGGCACAAGGGACTAATTTACAAACTTATAAAGAGTAAATTTCCCTTATACATTATTAAATTAATACACTCATATCTCAAAAACAGAAAATTTCAAGTACATTTCAATAACTCCAAATCTCAGGAAATAAAATTACGTGCAGGGGTACCCCAGGGTTCGATCCTAGGGCCCGTATTATACAGTTTTTATACTAGCGATATTCCCCGTTGCAGACAAGTCAATTTAGCCATATTCGCCGATGACGTTGCCTTATTCAGTTCCTCATGGAGAACCGACACAATAATAAATAGATTAAATAAAGCCCTGATAAAACTACGTAACTATTTCTTACATTGGCGATTACAACCCAATATTGATAAATTCGAAGCAATATTATTTTCAAAAAGGCGCCCTATAATTCCGGCAAATCTCATAGTCAATGGGCTAGTTCTACCTTGGTGTAACTCTGTCAAGTACTTAGGGGTCCATCTTGATAGAAAGCTAAACTTTACTTTACACATAAACCAAACTGTAGATAAATGTAAAAAACTAATTAAAGTACTTTTTCCAATTCTTTCTAGAGATTCAAAGCTTTCAATTCCAAATAAATTAATTATATATAAAGTTGCCGTAAGGCCGATATTAGTATACGCTAGTGCTTCGTGGAGTTTCACTTCCAACACAAATCTAAAAAAGCTACAAGTTATCCAAAATAAATTTTTAAAACTTGCGACCAATTCGCCTAGATCTACTAAATTATCAGATCTCCATAAAATAGCAGATATAGAATATATTGATAAGTTCCTAATAGATTCAGCCAAGTATTTTTTAGCTGGCTGTGAAGGACATAATAATAATCTAATAAAGAACATAGCACAACAAATGCAGTCGAATAACTTAATCACTACTAAACACAAAACATTAGACTTCCGATTAAAACAATAATAAATAAAATAAAAATATTCAATAGAGCTTATCAGAGGGGACTGCCCGTATAACAACATTTACATAGTTATTCCACCACAAATTGAGATATAGGTTTTTTATATTTTTTCCTATTTATTGTATTATAGTATGTAAATAAAAATAATTTAAAATTATAAAAGATAAAGGATAAAGTTGTTAACTGTGACCTTTATAAAAACTATTGTAAAAAAAAAAAAAAAAAAAAAAAAAAAAAGAATTTAGTGCTTAATTAAGGTAATGATAAATTAAATATTGTCTTCGGTTTATTAAATATGTTTCAGGCATTCATCGTTGGGAACATCTTGTAATGACGTATTTTACTTTTCGTGTATAAAACCAATTTTATAAATTTGTTTCTGATGTATGGTACAATAATAATTTAAACTTTAAATGTTTTTCCAAAAAATAATAAATATTCCGCATATTATAACTTTGTTCAGTTTTTTCCCTTCTTTTTATGTTATAAAAAAGTTAATAAATGTTAGAAGTATTTTCAAAAACATATTTGTTTCGATAACAATATGTTGGAAAGTTTTTTATTATTGAAGATGGCTTTTCAAAAAACTTATTTTTAAGGAGCCTTAAAGCACTTTTCCATCTTCAACGCCCGAAAAATGGAGGTAATTAGGTAGAGTCGTAAAACTTGTTCCTGAAGACGTTAAGGTAGTTTCCTCATAATCTTAACATATATGATTTTATAGTCTTGACTCTTTGACACCCGCTTCATGCATTAAAATTATGTAATACATCTAGGGCATATTTTTTTTTTAAAAAAAAAACCTCCAGTCTAATATAAGTCACACTTTACAACGAAAAGAAAACTTTTTACAAGCAGTTAAGAACTTGACTAAACTCATTCTCTTTTCGGTGTGATAACTCATGATAAAAGTTTTGTAATTTGATAAAAAATAACACTGTTAGTAAAGAAAGGCAGAGTTTTAAAAGTTTAATGATACTTAGTTTTTCTTTTTTTTTTTAAATCTGTTCAAAAACTTGACACATAATGTAATAAAATAAAGAAATAATTGTGTTACATTGTTATTTTATTAAGTGTTTACCTAACTGCTACAAAATAAAAAATAAAAAAATGTGGAGGCTTCATTTTCGATTTAACAATAAATCAATTGTTTTTTTTTTTGAACAGATTTATACGTTTTAAGTATCCTAAAAACACGAATTGATAAATTCAATTTTGTTCAGTTCCTGAATCCTTTAGTCCGTTTCTCGTTAGAACGATCAATTAATAGTATATTATGATACTAGACTGTGAAGTGAGGTTTTTCTTAATTATATTTACTGTCGAGCGAAGCGAGTCAGTAAATAAATATTGCCAAGGTAAAGAAAAAACACTTCACAGTCGTGTAGCATATATACTTTTTCTTCCGAGGTAGCAGACAATGAAAAAACATTAAATATTCATCAATATAATTATAACAAATACGTACATACTTTAAATTTTGAGAAAAATAAACCTTAAAGGGGTTACACTATAAAAAAAGATAAATAAAACGCATTGACATCTAGTGGATTTTAATCGTACTAAGAAGCATTTCTAGCAAGAGTGCAGCGCTAAAACGGCACTTTTGATAACTACCCGTAGGACGTAAAAGATGTTTTACCTAAAATTTTTTAATTGAGGTAAAAAAAATTTTTTTTACTGCTAGGATTAATGAAAAAATGTTTTAAGTCCACGTAATGAAAAAATGGATTTTAGCTCTGTTTTTTTTACTCTAAAGTTACTATTTCACAGCCTACCTCGGAAAAATCTATTTCTTGAATTTATATATAAATGGGTACACATCTCTTGAAGAAGATCAGTTGATCAGATTTTAAGATGACATAAAGAACTTTTGCAAACAAAACATTAAAAATAAAACTTCTTAAACGAAAGCATATGAACAAAACTTACTCTTAGATATGATTTATGAACTATACTTCTTGTTGGAACAAAAGCTTGAGAGTAAAATTTCGTGTTTAAACTAACAAAACCTTTAAAATTAAATTCTTATAAGAATGCAACAACTAATAAACTCAAAACTTTAAGAATGTAATTTTTTCTTCGGTCAAAGCCTTAATAATAAAACCTCTTGCATTAAGAACCTCTTACTAAGCATTAAGAATAACTTTAATTGATGTGACGAAACCATGAGAATAATATTTCTTGGTTAGAACGAAGCCTTAATAGTAAAACTTCTTGCTTGATTTGAATGAAATGAAATTTTGTTTATAAGCAATCAAAGATCAATCTGTCACCGTTAGAAATGATCAAAATAGTTTTTATTAATTCAATTAATTATTTAATTCGTTGTTACATCTGAAATATATATATTGATTTAATTTTGGCAATATGTTATGTTATGATGAATTAAAAAATATGTTATAATTGTTTCAGCGTTAAAACAGACATACACGAGGACGGTGCCAGCAGTAAGCTGTACATAGCTAACGCAGGGGCGCTGGATTCCGGTAACTATACGTGCGCTCTAGCGGACGTAGCAAACACTACAGTCGCGGTTGTAATTCTCAACGGCAATGATGGTAACGTATTTTTTCTGACTATTTGTTAAAAGTTTCTTAAATACATATCACAATCATCATTATCTAATTTATAATGCATAACATTTTTGTATTTAATTCCCCCCTCCACTGTGTCGTTACCAACAATAGTTTTGTCTTTAATCAATATTGGGCATTTATACTAACTGTTTTAATTATTTTTTTGATGATTGTTCTAGAATAGGTATTGTAATATCACTGTATTTTCCTTTAACCAAAATTATAGTTACTTTTCTTTATTGTTATTAATTATTTGATTATTCTTTTGTGTAATTGAATAACATTAATGCAATTTATAAACATTTATTTCATTTTTGTGTTGTCTTAAAATTTAAATTAATAATATAAATATTTAATTTTATTTTCACTTATTCTAAACTAGCTAAATGCCCGTGCTTCGCAAGGGAGCGTTGTGTTACACGGGATATTAATTTAATTTTATGATGTCTTAATCATTTATCCGAATGGGGTCAAATTTTGTATTTTCTCTAAATGAATAGTCCTGATAATGAATTTAAGTTTAGAAAATTCAGTCTGTTTGTCTTTGCGTCAATTGCGTCCAAACGGCTGGACATATTTTTTTTTTTTTGATACAAAATGAACATGGTTTTTGAGTACAATGTTAAGCTCAATTCCGCAGGTTAAAAACGTCTTTGTATATATATATATATATATATATATATATATATATATATATATATATATATATATATATATATATATATTTATATATATAATTAGAATGAAGTAAGTTAGGGACCGAAATCTTCACACTCGTGTGAAGATATGGTGTTAACCATGACTCCCCTGGTTGTAATACAACCAGGAGTGTCATCATTATGGTTGCCAGGCCGAAACCTGGTGGCGCCACTCTTTCGAGGAGCTTCCCCTTTGTTTAAACAATGCTGGGTGGAGATTGAGCGGGGGGCCTGGTCCGGGAATCGAACCCAGAGCTGCGGTCATCTTCTGACCCGGCTCGATGCTGCTTAACTTGCGTTATTACACGGCAAGCGCTCTAGCCTCCGAGCCACCCAGGCTCCCCTTTTTTTTTTTTATTAAGAGTAACTTTTTTTAGAATTTTTTTTTTTTTTTTGGAATTTACACATATAGGCATCCCGAACTGGTGACAGTGAGGAGGGGTAATTTCTGACATAAATTTGTCTATTCTTTTAAGACATAAATTACCTTATGATATTAAATGAAAAATGTTATGAAGAGTAACATTTTTTCGGAAAATCAAAAATAACACTTTACTCTTGATACTATTTTTGAAAACTGTATTTTTTTGGGTACTGTCTACATGGTACGAAATTTTTAATATGATAATTCTTCATTTTAAATGAAATTGTTTATCATTTACACCTATAGGCAACTCGAACTGGGGACATTCGTATATTAGTGTAAAAAATGAAATATAATAATTACTTTTATAGTTCACGAGTTTTTGTTATTCCAATTTTGTATTTTTCAAATATATATTCCTTTCCCGAAGGCAAAAAGTGTTAGGGTGAAAAAAGGCACGCATTTAACGCAAAAAGTTAGTTGAAGAAAAGTTGTTGTCAGGGCTGTTTTTTCGTCGTTGACTTCGACATCTAAAAGCGATTGTCTGGAATAAAAAAAGGGAAACCACCGAAGAAGTTCTGACTCTTACGAATCTGAAACTTGTTTTTTAAGCCCATCAGGATTGTGAGCTCTGTTCGAGTGGAGAAGGTTTTCCACTGGGTTTTCTACTCAACTTGTCAAGGTTATCTTGAAGAGATTAGACCAAGCAAGAGAAATCGAAAGACCTTTTCAACCTTTATTTCTCTTTTTTTTTAAGGAAAGAATTGGTCTCGAGTCAACAAAGTCTGGAAGAAAAAGCTAAAGGAGGGATAAAGTCACGGTTTTTCGTTGTATCTAATCAGATAGGTTTGCTAAGTACAAAAAGAGTTATTATAATGTAGCCTTCGGACCACAAACAAATAATACTCACTAATTTTCTGATTAGTCCTCGTATTGCTTCCTTAAAGACTTGTACAATAATATAGCAAGTGATGTATTACAGTATAGATTTCAGAGGTGGTTAGAGGTGAATGAATTCGCCAATATTCCCCAAACCAGGAAAAGCAAGGAGAAACGTATCTTACACATCCCATCATCAAACAGCAGTGTCATGTGTTACCAGATTTAACATGTGTTGATCAGACAGTGACATGTGTTACAAGATTTTATCACACCCACAAAGGATTACCCGGACAGAGCTAACCCCGGGAAATCCAGATATAAACTCCGTCCTATGAAGAAACTGAAGTACCCAGTTCATCAAGGTTCTTTTCAACTTCAATTAAGATGCTTGCAGTAGTTACGGGAAACGTCAGATTTAAAATCGTTCGTAACACGGATTTCATCGGAATACCAAGAAATATATCATTTGAAAACAAGATGATGTTTCAAATATATATTTATCTATATATATAAAAGTCAACGTATGTGTGTGTGTGTGTTTGTTCTTTATACAAATCTACAGTTTTAGTCCGATCTCGATGAAAATTTGCACACTTGACCTTCAAAGCAAGGAAACAATCAAGGTCTACATGCATTTTCGAAATTTCAATTTTGGTACACAGGGGTACGGGGTACAAGTAATAAATACGGGGTCAATGTAATGAATACCCTTCATGATGCATATCGTTGAAAAGCTCTTTAAGGGTACAGTAATTGTTGTTATGTACACTTTTGTCATATTTTGATTTAGGAGGGGGGTAAAATAGAAAAATATAGCTATATCTTATTTGTTCTTTATACAAATCTACAGTTTTAGTCCGATCTCGATGAAAATTTGCACACTTGACCTTCAAAGCAAGGGGAAAATCAAGGTCTACATGAATTTTCGAAATTTCAATTTTGGTACACAGGGGTACGGGGTACAAGTAATGAATACCCTTCGTGATGCATATCGTTGAAAAGCTCTTTAAGGGTACAGTAATTGTTGTTATGTATAGTTTTGTCATATTACATTTAGGAGGGGGGTAAAATGGAAAATATAACTATATCTATTTATAGAAAGAAGAGTATCTATATAAGAGAATGTCTTTTATACAAATCTACAGTTTTATCCCAATTTGATGAATATTTACACTCTTTTTCTTCCAAACAAGGTGAAGGTCACTGCCTACATCATTTTCCGAAATTAAAATTTTGGTACACAGAGGTACGGGGTACAAATGTCAAAGTAATGGATACCCTTCATGATGCATATCGTTGAAAAGCTTTTTAAGAGTACAGTAATTGTTGTTAAGTACGTTTTTGTCATATTTTTATTTAGGAGGGGGGTAAAATGGAAATGTATATCTATATCTATAAAAGTCAAAGTATGTGTGAGTGTGTTTATGTTCTTTATACAAATCAACAGTTTTAATTCGATTTCGATGAAAATTTGCTCACTTGACCTTCAAAGCAAGGGGAAGATCTCTGTCTACATAAATGTTCGAAATTTAAGTTTTGGTACACAGGGGTACGGGGTACAAATTTGAAAACCCTTCATGATGCATACTGTTGAAAAGCTCTTTAAGAGTACAGTAATTGTTTTTACGTGCATTTAGGGGGGTAAATGGAAAAATATATCTAAAAGTCAACGTATGTGTGTATGTTCTTTATACAAATCCATAGTTTTAGTCCGATCTCGATCAAAAAATGCACACTTGACCTTCAAAGGAAGAAAAAAAGTGTCTACATGAATTTTCGAAATTTAACTTTTGGTGCACAGGGAAAAGGGTACAATAATGAATACGGGGTCAAAGGACTAAATACCCTTTATGATGGATATCGTTGAAAAGCTCTTTAAGATTACATTAATTGTTGTTATGTATACAGTTTTGTCATATGTATTTTCATTTAGGAGGGGGTAAAATGGAAAAATATAGCTATATCTTATAAAAATAGAAGAGTGTTTGTATGAGGGTGTCTTTTATACAAATCTACAGTTATATCCCAATTCGTTGAATATTAACTCAGTTTCCCTTCAAAGCAAGGGGGAGGTCACTGTCTACATGAATTTTCGAAATTTAAATTTTGGTACAAAGGGGTACGGTGTAAAAATGTCAAAGTAATGGATTCCCTTCATATCATGAATATCGTTGAAAAGCACTTTAAGAGAAAAGTAATTGTTGTTATGTACAATTTTATTTAGGAGGGGATTTAGGATATTTTAAAATTAGCTTATCAAGAGGAGGGGGTATAGAAATAGGTGGGAGAGATAGAATCTAGATATTCTTGCATAGTAAAATAATTTATATGTTTTATTATGGTTGTTTATAAACTTATCTAATTATAATAACACTCCGTAGCGAAGCACGGGTACCCAGCTAGTATATACATATTTATATATGCTAGGCATTGCGAGGCTCTATCATTGAAGCGAGCGTATAGTAATAAAATATGTATTGAATATTGAAAAAATAGATAATCATGAATCATGATGAGTTGATAGATAATGGATATAGTAGTAGTACAGCGGCTAGTAGTAAGGGAACCTCCCCGCATCCTTACTATTCCACCAACCATACATCTCCTTTTTAATTATTATATAATGTATCACTTTGCTAACAAAAAAAACTACTGCATGTATCAAATTGAAATGTTGCATGCCTGTTTCAATTGTGCATTAGATGGTCTATATGCAGTTTTATTAAAATCGTTACGTTAGAACGTAAGATATCGGTAAAAATGTTGTTTTCTCTATTATAAACGTTTAGGTCCACTTTATTAGTTTTAGCGATCTTTATTAATTCATAGCGGTGTCGCTGTTAGTTTTAATAAAAAACGTTATTTGAAAAAAATGTTCGTCTCATCGAATAGATAATGATAGAATTTTCCCGTCTTGAAATTCCAATTTTAAATTTGAAGCTCACGTTTTCGTGAGCATTGCGCGCGAACTCTTGGACGGATCACGCTGTCCAACGAACTTAGCCTGAGTATTAGTAAAAGGAACATGAATACCAAATTTCAACTAAATCGGTCAACATTTACTTGAGTTATCGTCGGACGCGTAAACGTGACACACAGCCAGACAGACAAGATGCATATTTCGTTGAATGTAAGAAGCTCGCTTCAATAAACATTTGAAAAGTAAGAAATGCTGGAAATTAAAGCTAAGGTGGTTTCTAATAGTAATACATTATGTCAGGTTAATTAACGTATCCAAGGTAGCCGACCTTATAAATCACCTAAATATCAAAGGCCTTACATAAATACATCCAAAATACCAGAAACAAATAAATCCTTACTGTCTAAGGAGCTTCACAGACTAATGCCTTGTTTTCCATTATAATGTTATACTGGTTTATGTGACCAGAACATTTAATTGAAACCAGGAAATAAGCTTTATAGATTCAGATGTAAAAATGATTGATACATTCTGGACTCCTCCAAACAACAAGTTACACAAAAAGTAATAGGGAATATTAATATAGACTAGTACCACAAAGAGAAAAGCCGAGAGGAATAACATATCGTGAGTCATATAGGAGATTTGATAATTCGTTATTTATTACTGTTGTATATACATTTAGATGTTGTAAATTTGTTTAGAAACAAAGCCAGAATATAAATGTTACCATAATGTTAACTGGAGTGGTTGGAAAACAAAAGTTGGAAAACAAATATATAGTAGAATAGTTATCATATATAAAATCTAAATATTACTTACTGACTGACTTTCACGATATCTCTACAACCACTAGACTTATGAATAAAAAAAAAATTGTACGTAGATTCCTCTTATCCCCTAGGTGCTCGTTAGAAAATATTTTTACGATCCGCCATCTTGATTCAAGATGGGGGCCATTTACATTACGATTCTCGATTCAAATAGAGGTCATCAACGTATTCTCAACCATGTTTTCTTACAACAATAATTATTACCTCTTCTTTGAAACGCTAAAATAAAATATACAAGATCTAGTATAATATATAAATAGATAATTTCCTAAATAATTTTAATATTTCCCAAGACGGAATTTTCTAAACTTCAATCCCTAAGAGGGAAAACAGGGGAAAAGAAAAAAAGAGGGATTTGAGACCAGACTGATTTTATGCAGTTAGAAAGATAATACCTTGGAGAGGGCTTTTCTTTAGGATGTAAGGATATATTAATAAATGATCTTTTCAACCCAAGGATGATGCGATAAGACACGCGGCAGAGAAGGAAAATACCTTTGTTTTTCCCGGTAGGTTAATTACTAATTAGGGAATTTTGGAAATTATTTAACTAAGAGGAGGGATTATAGAAATAAGGGAGAAGGGATTTAGAAAATACTCTGGATATTCTCGCTTAGTAAAATAAATATAATGTTTATTTCCCTCAAGTTAAAAAATATGCTATATATAAATATATATACATTAATAATGATGTTCCTATTGGAAAAATGTTTAATTTTTAAATCCCACAAAACATCGAGATAAATGTCATGTGAGAACGAGTTCTGTTTTTGAATTTTAAATATATGTACAAAGAGAAATCTCAGTTTAATACAACTTTATCAAAGAATTTTTTTACTCATATATTTTTTCGAACAGAATTATTTAAATAAATAAATTAGCCCTTTATATGGGGTTTGAACTAAAAATTATTGGAAATTGCGTCGTCCAATTTAGAAAATCACTCAATTTAAAGATTTTTCTTTCACAAGAGACAACCAAGAGATTTTTAATAGAAATAAAAAATCAATTAAGCAATTTAAATTTAATTTTTTTTTTAATTTTGCTTAAGAAGAAATTTAATCTTTTAAAATATAAAAACTTTCATAAAAAAATAACTGTAGAACATTTAAGCGTTTTAATAGTAAGGATTTATTGCTTAACTTAATTATTAATTATTTGATTAATCATAAATTTGTTTATTGCTTAGTATGCGTATGTTTAAGCATAAACAGCAAGGGGCTCCACGCATAGTTACTAACCAGCATCGCCATAAAAATTAGTAACTGCTTTGCTTATATAAGATGGGGCCTAACTGGCGGCACATGTAAATATAAGGGTTCTACAGCTGATGGAATGACCCTCCAACCCCGTGCCATCCATTAGTTATATAGTTATATAAGCCCTTTGGTAAGCCTAGGCCACCCAAGGACTGTTGTGCCACAAAGTTAGTAGTATTTGTGAACTATTAAATTAGTTGTTTCTATTTGTAGAACTTACTCGTAGTGAATTGACTAAACCAAATAGAAGCAATATCTTATAGAAGTTGCTATTACGTAAATAATAATTTTCCTTGTTTGCTTATAGTTTTTAAACAGTAGGTTTGATGCAAACATGTACGTAACAATTTAGTCTTATTATATTCAATTTGCTCTTAAAAGGGTATGTAAAAAAATAAATGTAATATTTCTAGATGAGGGGTCTGTTTGACGGGGAGCAGGGGGTGGAAAGGGAAACCGTTTCTAGGACCCCCGAAGGCAAAAGGAAAACGCTTTTCCAAGTCCTAAGCTCTTTTATGTTGGTGGAGGGTTTACTCCAAGGGCCAACATACGGACCTCTATCATTCTCAATATATATAAAGACCTTACCAAGCCAACCCTTTACTATGGTCAATATAATACTGGAAATATTACACCAGAAATATACACCACTGGAATACCCCCTCGTATAACCTCCTTTCACAAGAGCAAGGACTTTAGTTTATTGAATTTTATAACTGTTTATTGCCTTTACTCTCGACTCCCTGAGTGATTTCTAACGCATTTTTTTTTCAGTTCATTTTATCTATATTATTTATTACTTTTTGAATGAGGGAGAAAGTATGTATTAATATGTGTTGGAAAATACTAAAATCAAATACATTTTACTCACTTCCTAATTTATTGCAGATTCGAACCAAGTAAAAGATTAAAACGAGAATGCCTGGTAAAAAAAAAAAATAAATAAATAAAAATAAATAAAAAACTGAGAAAGGTGAAGTTAGTCTGTCAGGTTATTTTAGTTAATAAAATCTAAATATAAATTTATAAAATTGCTAACCCACCTAACCCATGTTGTTCGGCACCTAAAATAAAATAAATAACTAAAATTGCTAAAAATATGTTAAAAATAAAAAATGCGCAGACGACTTCGCGTCACGCATGCGCCTCTATTTCACTAGCAGGCATCTGACCAATCACTCAACGGTTATCATTGCGACTGAACAGCAACTGGGAGAAGTCATAACGAAATTGTCTAAGTAATATAAATAAAATTTAAGATTTTCTGCGTGTTTTGGAGTTTAAATAAATAATATAGCTTTAGTAAAGTAGTTCCAAGCACAAACGTGAGCTTCGAATTTAAAATTGAATTTTTATAGGACGGGAATAGACGGTAAAACCATCTATTCGATGAGACAAACTTTAAAAAAATAAACAAACAGCTACACTGCTCTGAAGTGACGAAAATTTCTAAATCCAAATAGAATCTAAACTTTTAAAAAGAGAAATTACTGTTTTTACCAATACGTTCTAAAGTATCGATTTTAATAAAAATTCATCTGAATCCTCTAATAAGAGCTGTGGAAACAGGTATATAAAATTTCAACTAGACACAAGCAGATAATATAGTGAAGAGTAGCAGTGTTTATAAGTTATGTGATAGATCCATAATAATAGGGAAAAGGAGCTGTGAGTTTTTGAAGAAGTATAATTATAAGATAATCTATAAGGGAAGGAAAGTACTTTCTGACACCACCTCTCGAATGATCTATTCCATTTATCCTTTTAATCTACGACACTCATCATGAAAACCATTTTCTTAATAATCAATATTTATTGTAATTAGTTTACTTCAATGGTAGAGCCACGAGATGTTTAGTTTATCATCACTGAAAAAGTTCATGTTAAAACATAATCGAAAGTTGTAACGTAATAAAAGTTCCTCTCATTTCATAAAAATGACTTCCATTTCCAACTTAACCTGCAGAATATTAGACGGGAAAATCAATTAAGCTCCCCGTAATTTACAGTAGACGATAACAGTAACCTAATAAAAGCCTAACTTGGAGTAAAATAATAGACTATGAACATTTTATCGTACGTTTAGCTTGAAATAAAATAATTTACGCTGCCAGGTTTATACGCAGAGTAAATTTTAACGTAGCTGCAGTTATTTTAGTAATTGAGAATGACGGTAGAGAAGGCTTTAATACTAAGAGGAGAGATGTTTTCACAGTGCTTAACTAGATAGCAGCACCTGTCCAGCTATCCTACCAGCCTGGCAATATAATCTAATGTATATTTAACCATCCAATTTCAGTGAGGACCTACCACCCAGGGTTTCATTTCTCCGGACCTACTCTATGGAAAAAAAGAGTAATTAAACCTACTACCTCTTCCCTTCCCTTAACCTAGGTTATTTCTTTTTTTCTCCAAAAAAAGGTAAAAAATTACACAAGGGTAGGAAAAAACTGGGTCCTAATGATGCTTTTATAGAGTGGACCAAAGGGAAAAGAGTGAAAAGCAAAATAAAAACACCCCATTGCATGAAACCTGCTGCTAAATAAAAGAAATAAACCAATTGAACTAACACTGGGGAAAACCAACTACATAGCGTAATAGATTAAATAGAAGAAAAACTAGGAAAATATAGAATATTTAACAAAGAAATACAGTCAATAAGAGAGAAGAACTATATGGTGATAGAAAATAAGGTGGAAAAACTAAAGCATTATAAAAAAATCGGTCAGAGACAACTCAGACAAACTTTCTCATATACTAGTTCATAATAACTTTGTGGCCCAATTTTTTTCATTTATTAATGTTAGAGGGTATATTTAATTATTATACAACATTTTATCAAAATATATCATAAAAATAACTCCTTCTCAATCGAACCCGGCCTCGAAATCGGCCTCTCTTTCTCCGCGTTTAAAGATTTTTTTCTCTGAAACAAGATTTTTCCCGGGAAAACGACTTATATCGTTTGATTCGAATTCCAATGGACTACATTTTAGAATTTCTAATCAAAATCGTCGGAACCGTTTTCGTTTCTATTCACGTTTTTTCATAGTTTTTTTTTTTTTGGGGGGGGGGGATTTTAGCTCCAAATTTGGGGGCACTACTCCCAAATTTGGAGCTAAAATTCATTTCTAGATTTCGCCTAGGGGTACATGTATGCCAAATTTCGTCAAAATCGTCCCAGTAGTTTAGGCTCCAGGCGTCTGCACAGAACAGACAGACGACAGTTGACAGACAGACATTTTTTAAAAACCACTCTTTTAGACTCAGGGGACCTCAAAACGTGTAAATCCATCAAAATCTCAAAATCTAATTTTCGCGCCATCACAATACTTTCTCTTTATATGAGAAAATAAAAAAAGAAGGAAAAGCCGATGGTATTTATAGAAAAGAAGAAGGAAAAACTTTAGGTTTTTATAATAAATGAGAACCAAAAGCGCGAGATATAAAAAATAGTCAAAATAGAAGAATGTAGAAAGTAAGTGAGTCTATCCAGAGGAATAGAGAACAAATTATTTTATATTATGAACATTATTATTATTTATTTTAAACAAAATGGTTGGTTATACTCTCTTTACTATTCAACAGAATTCAATTTTTTTTAAATCATTTAATTTAAAATTTAGAATAAGTAAAACAATGGTATGGTATAAATTTGGTAGGATGTAAATGTAATTCTATAAATAAATACTAACATTTTTATTTTAAAATCTCAAATATATATAAGATTGGAATGGTGTCTATACATTTATCCGGTTGGGATCAAATTGTGTATTTCCACTAAATTAGTAGTCCTGATAAATTTTGTATTTTTGTCTGTGCGTCAATCACGTCCAAACGGCTGAATATATTTTGTTAGTTTTTGGGTACAATGTTAAGCTCAATTCTATGGCTGATATAGGCTATAAAACGTTTTGGTAGCTCAATATGGGGCGGAAAACGGAGTTTCTCAATAGATCTAAAAATTCTAAGTAATAATAACAATAATATATATATATATATATATATATATATATATATATATATTTATATATATATATATATATATATTTATATATATATATATATATAATATGTATGTATGTAAAATTAACAATTTACAATTTACAAAATGGATGCTGAATGATAAATAAATACCTTATAGGTATACGAGCCCTTAGGTCAGTGGCAACGGGCTTAATTTTATATTTAGAAAAAAAGTAAAATTAAGTAAATTAATTTAAATAAGTTCTATTTGAAGACCAAAAAATAAAAAAAAAACATTACATTTTATTGAAATAAATGTGGTTGCCTTAGATTAGCAATAACATCATCACATTTCGAGGTGTGTCGTCGTCACCGTCGTCGGAACACAACTCGATTGTATCAATGATAACCCTCACTGGTTAGAAATAGATTTTTTTTTCATTAATTTATTTTTATTCTTCTTCAGGCCCTCCATTAATGTATACGTGGGTGTGTTTTTATTTGTTTTTTACTTTCTCTTATAAAGAGAAAGTATTGTGATGGTGCGATAATTCTATTTTGAGATTTTGATGGATTTACACATTTTGAGGTCCCCTGAGTTCAAAAAAGGGATTTTTAAATGTCTGCATGTCATCTGTGCAGACGCCTGGAGCCTAAACTACTTGGCAGATTTTTACGAAATTTGGTATACATGTTCAGAAAAATCATTTCCCGAGGCGAAATAGAGAAATTAATTTTAGCTCTAAATTTGGGGGCGCTATGAACTCCTATATGAGAAAGTTTGTCTGAGTTGTCTCGGACCAATTTTGCTTCCGAGCTTACCGAAAGTAACGGAAGCTATGAAGACCGAAAAAGTTTTAGGTCTCCAATTTCAAAAATTCTAATTCCTTGACCAGAAATCCGTTTCAGACATCTGGGATTATTTTTGGTTCCGTGTCTATCGGTCTGACGGTCATTCTGCGACGTTCAATTTTTGCGAACCAACATATCTTAAAAACTACTCGTCCAATTTTAATGAAATTTGGGTGGTAGGTCAGAAGTAGCCCATTGTTGGTCCCATGTAAGTTTTAATCTTCTGTGCTCTTACATTTGTTTCACTTACACATGCGCACAAACATACATTAATTTACACCTATAGCTTCAAAAGTACTTATCTGATTTGTATGAAACTTTTATAGTATATCGAAAGTAACCCGCAGATAGCCCCAGATTACTTTGAACCGTCTGCGCTCCTTAACTTTTACTTAATTGATACTTTAAGAACAATTGGCAGTCTATTTTAATTACATATACATAATAAAAATATTTGTTTTTTATTTTAAACCCTTATATTTAAAGATACACTCATTCAGATAAACTTAAATGGTCTAGAAAGCTTGCTTGCAAGAAAGTTTTCGTCGATTTTATCACTAATTTATTACATAATAAATATTATATACTTATATAAAATTTGTTTGTGTTTATTTGCCTATCTCGTGCAACAGCATATACCTAGTAGTAATTGACCACATAAGCTACAGAAAATTAATTAGAAAATACTTTCACATGACATGATTACGTTTAGCGAATAAGATTAGATGACAATCCTTTCTGCTCTCTCTGCTTTTACCGAAAGATGGCTGGGGATGATTTATGTTTCTGCACTGCTTTATAAATATGCTACTAACGATTAACGACTTAGAAAAACAAAATATATTAGATGGCGCCGGCGTGACATTCTTTTATTAATGAAAAACAAATTGGGGGAAAAAATATTGTGTAATCAAATATTTACTAAAATAATAAAAATCCAAGGAATACCTGGCCAAATTGGGAAAGAATATTGTTTAATCAAATATTTACCTGGTCAAATCTTTAATAGTTATAAAAATAATACATCTATTTCTCTCGTATTAAAATGAACAAAACAATTTCAGAAGTAAAAAGAGCTTTGGTTTATTAAAGAGTCAATTTTAACTGTTTGTAGAATTAAAGTTTTTTTCTCTCATTTACCTACGAGTAACTACTGTTTAAACACATCACGAAAATAAAATTACTAAAAAATAAAATGTTTTTAGAAACTTTTATATTAAATAAAAGGACATTAGAAAACTAACCTTGAAGGAAATCCTTTTTCCTGACTATTTTCTTTTAATTCCTAGAAAAAGGGTTCATTGAATTCCTTAGGAATTTTGGACATTTTTTCCCCCTCTTTCTTGTTTGCTTTTAAACTTTCGTCTAAGAGAGAATAAAGAAAACGTTGGTTTCATTTTGGCAGGATTTTTTTTATTAAAAACCCAAGGGAGGTAAATATTTGTGAAATATCCCACCAGTTAGAGTAAACTGTAAGCCAGACGGCTCCTTAGATATCTAATATTTAAAGCATGCTAACATCCTTCTTTTTTCCATTATTCTTTAACAAGATAAGAAACACTTTTTACAGTCGACTTATAAAACAATGGGAAAAAACTAGAAAGGTTGTTTTGTATTTTAATTTATTTTTTTAAATAGTCTAGGGTTTTTATTTCTCTCCGTAGCAGACGACTCAAATATTTGAATTGGTGTATGCCTTTTGGAAATAACTTTCATTTACATACCCTATTGTCATTAACCCCGATCTACAGTTGTTTTTCAAATTGAAAATTATTATTGCGATATTAGATATGGGAACAACAGTGGGGTTCGCCTTAAATTAATGTATAAATTGTCTCCACACTGCCTAAATTGTCTCGGCAGTCATCAGTCCCGATTACGGAAATTATATGAATGAAAAGAGTTAGTGAAAGGTGAGTCTACTTCATGTCAGAGATCAACGTGAGTGCGTAAATATCTGGGAATGCGACTTCATTGGTATTTAAATAGACTACAATAATTGAAACAAAAAAGCAAAAACAGGTGTTTTTGAGTTGTTGCTTTTGTATTTATTTTTATATACATATTTGAACAGAGATGAAAACTGCAATGAAAATAAGGATGTTTTCCCTGTCGTTATATTCCTCCTTTGTTTCTTTATTAATCAAAGTGAATTTTTTCCGTTGTTTCTTTTTCTACGGCTATTTCATTTGGAATTGTTTTGGCCCGGAGAAGGGAGAGGAAGAGGAGACGAGTCCCTGTAATTTCATTTCATTCCTGTCTTTAATAAATGAAAAGAAGAAGAAATAAAAGAAGGATAAAAATAATAATAATAGCGGCGACTTTCCTCCTAGAAGGTTCATTTAGGCTTAAATTGAGCTGAAAAGAGAAAAGACACTAAAGCCTTCATTTACGTTACATTTTTTTATCGAAACTGATTTTTTTATTTAATTTTTTTTTATAGGTTGGTAGATTTATGTTTATATATCTAGCAATGAATTTATTGTTTTTGGGAAAAACAGTCTTAAGAATATAGAATTTGACAAGTTTGTGATTATGCAAAAAGAGATTGTATTTATAAAATTATTAAAGATCAAAATTATATTCTATTACCTAAAACAATTTTATTTAAATGTATGTACAGTGTTCCATTTCAAGTGAATTAAACGGTTATATCTTTCAAACTTGGAAAAAATTAAGGTAAATGTTGTAGAATTTCGGGCGTTAATGAAACAAAAAGAAAGAAATTGTTTCTGCCCTTCCAAGAGTCAATTGGTCTTTTGAAGAACGTGGTTTCCTCTTGACCCTCAATTGTTCTGAAAAGTTTCTCTAAAAAGCATGAAGAAAGTGTTATTACTTTTTTTTATATCTTTTATAGTTTTAGCAAAAATAGCCTTCAAAGTTGACTACTTAAGTACCGGTTTTTACAAGAAAAAGTAATGTAACACACATAAGTTATTCTATTTTAATTATTTTAAACGTAATAACTTGCTAATGAAAGTATTTTAGAATTGTTTACGAATAATTTGGATAGTCTGAAGCTATAAGTCTAAATAATTAGTCTAGTCTATTAGGTTTAAATAGTCCCCTCTGTCTCAAAGCTTTTAGAGAAAAATGTTTAATTATCTACTTTTCTCCGGCAATTTTTATAAAATGAACAATCATTTTTGCTAGTTTTTTCATTTTATTCTCTCTATTTTAAGTTTGTGTTGTGTGAATGAGGTTCCACTGGGAATCGAACCTAGGATATCTCACTTAAAAATTAAAGGAATTTCACTTTCATAAACCTATTTATCCGAAGTTCAATCAAACTAGCAAAATTTATTGTTCAATTTTTAAATATTGGTGAAAAAATGTAGAAAATTAAACATATTTTTGTATAACAGGAGCACGACGACTATGTTAATTTTCATTAGTCGGGAGCAAGAAGAGTTGTGCAAAGCTCATCTGACAAATATTGACTATTATCAAGTGTGTAAGTATCTTACACAATATTATTATTGACTGAGATAGTGTAAACCAAATCGGCTTTTTTAGAATCAGTGCCAAGAAAGAACAACGAAAGATGAAATTCACGAGCAGTAGATATAAAGAGAGCGAGCTAAATAAATAAGGCCTTCACTGAGTATTTTATAATAATTAAAACTAATAATAAAAACACGAGTAATTTCATAATTATTTCCGTTCAGTACATTGTGTCTTTTCATTTTCAGTTAAGATACGATCCACTAAATTAATTCACTTTGTGGATGAATCTGTAGGACTGATTCCACAGAGATTGTTTTTCATGAACAGTAACAATTTTTATTCCTACGTCCAAATTTATCAACAAAAACAACGAATACTGCACCAATTGAGGTTGCGCTACAAGTGAACGCGAAACTGGTGGATCGGCCGCCTAAAACGCGTTCCAAACATACAAGTTTGATTTAACTCGCCCGGCTTAGCCTTGCTCGAGTTGTAATGTACGAAATTATTCAAAAACAACCATTCACTTAGAATAGAGAAATTAAACAGATTTCTTTACTCCAATGATTTAGTCGATATTGTTATACAGTCATCCCTCTTCAAATATTTCTTTCATCCTTCTTCATTCACCTCTTACTCTAGCCACCCGTTTCCATGACGCCTCACCGCAACACGCCCTTCATTTCCTGATCTTATCTCATTCTTGGTCTTCCTCTTTTCCTCTTATTTTTTCCTTCGATCCTAATCTAATATAAAAATATACCAAGTACAATACTCAAGTTAGATTGTTACCGTCATCTGTTCTTTTTTTTATTAAATTAAAAAATAAAGTATAAAACCAGAAAGAAATAATAAATATAAATGTATAAATGGAGTTATGAGAACGAAGGTATCTCAGTTAATTATTTTTTAGAGATGAATCTTGAGATTTTTCCTATTTAGATACATACATACAGATATAATGTTTTATAATAATGTAAATATTATATATAAATAAAGTATAATAAAAATAAAACAAACAGGAAAAAAATGTATTCTGAGTATTAAAGATGCAGGATTTAAATAGCATGTGATAAAGATTTAAGTAATATAAAAATCCTATCTCAAGTAAAGGTTTGAAAATCGTTGAGAAAATTTGTATTTCTTTTCCTCTTGATGCTCTTGGGCGAGACACTATAATGCCTTTTAATAATCTCTGGGGAGTAAAAAGAAAGCAAGGGAAAAATTAGAGGATTTATAAAAATGAACTGTGGCTGTTATGGAAAGGAATGGATGAGACAAGGCAGAAGAAAGAACGAAAAAGAAAATATAATGAAAAATTAAAATAAAGTACCTGACAAGAATGGGATGGTTTTAACTTCAAATCTGCTTCTAGACCTCTTTCTCACTCTGAAGCAAAAATAATAACTTGAATGTAATAAAAATGAATAATGAGACGAGGGGGAGAAAGTACGATAACACTTGCGCACACAAATTTTTATAAAATATGTTTAGTCTATGCGAGTACCAATGACCTACTGAGTACGTTCCTTTGCTTTTTTTATTTATGGTATACTTATCTTTTTGTTAATATTATCTCTGAAACTAGATAATTTTAAAGAATAAACAATTAAATTTTGTTTATTATATATAATTTGAATGTACAAATTAATACTAAAAAAAACTTACCCGATGGCGCTTAGATATATATGATGGATGATGAATGACACGGGGTTAGTTTGTCAATCCATAAGCTGTATAAATCTTAATATTGGCATAGCAACCAGTTTATCGTCACTTCTCATAAGCATCTCTTATAAGGCGATTCTGGGTGGACATCGAGCGGATGGGCCCGTTGCGGAAATTGAACCTAGATCTTTGGTCCCCATTCCAAGTTGTGTCCACGCCCAATGTTGTTTAACTTTATTGAAGCGAGCGTAAGCGAGCTTCTTACATTCAACAAACTATGCATCTTGTCTGTCTGTCTGTCTGTCTGTCAGTAACGTTTACGTGTCCGACGATAACTTGGGTAAAAGTTGAACGATTTAGTTGAAATTTGGTATACATGTTCCTCTTACTAATACTCAGGCTAAGTTCGTTAGACAGTTTGATCCGTCCAAGAGTTCGCTCGCAACGCTCAACGAGAGGTTAAAAAATTAAATTGGAATTTTAGAACGGGAAAAGATTCTATCATCATCTATTCGATGAGACGAACATTGTTTTTAAATAACAATTTTTAGTAAAACCAACAGCGACACCGCTATGAATTAATAAAGATCGCTAAAACTATTAAAGCGGACCTAAACGTTTATAATAGAGAAAACAACCTTTTTACCGATATCTTACGTTCTAACGTAACGATTTTAATAAAACTTCATCTACACTATCTAATGCACAATTGAAACAGACATACAAAATTTCAATTTGATACATGCAGTAGTTTTTTTGTAGCAAAGAGATACATTTTATAATAATTGAAAAGGATATGAGTGGTTAGAGGAATAGTAAGAATGTGGGGTGGTACCTTTACTACTAGCCGCTGTACTACTACCATACCCATTATCTATCAACTCGTCATTATTCATGATTATCTATTTTTTCAATATTCAATACATATTTATTACTATACGCTCGCTTCAATGGTAGAGTCACGCGATGCCTAGTTGATATAAAGAGCCAACAGATCTCCTATACGAGCTACCGAGGTCCCATATTGTGCACAAATTAAATAAGTATAGATATTGCTTAGCTAGATTTCCTAATAGGGACCGAATTTTATTTGATATAGGTCACACAATTATTTTCCTTACCATCTTCGAGATTTTCGACGAAACCCATAATCACAACCATAAACACAGGTAAAAATGGGAATAATCTAAACCTCCAATAGATTTTTAAAGATTAATACTAACCAGTTCCACACCTATGTGAGTACAGTCTATACCTATATCAGGTTATGGAAAGCTGTCCAGAACAACAGCTGTTCAGCTGTTAGAAAAGTTCACTGGCTTCATTCCACGTTGTGACTTACATTAGGGAGTTAAAACCCTAGAGACACACACCACCCACGTTGGTCCACTGAACAAACCCAAGCAATGTAAATGATTCTCTTCTAAATTATTCTTATCCCTAAGCATGATAGGTTCTATAAAGGTTGCATCTTGGTATTAGTATTCTAAAGGTTTGCCATCTAAGCGTGCTTCTGATGGGCAAAAACTAAGTAAATGCATATGAGTCTCGTTACTTCTCCAACTTGTCTATCAGCTATAAGTGTCAAGTCGTTAGGTTATAAATCCAAAAACAGTATGTACTATGTACACCCCTAAAGATGCTTCCAGCATTAGTGGTTGTTCATAAGGACTTATGCCCTCTTATGTATCACCAAAAAAGCTAACAATTTATTAAACACTAACTGCAGAATCCTTCGTCTAATACACATATTTATGTAGACAATATATGTATTAGGTGAAGGATTCTACAGATGGTGTCATAATAAATTGTTAGCTCTTTTGGTGATATGTCAGGTGACTTTTTTTTAGTAGTGTACTCCCCTGAATTATGAGCTGCATAGTCTCGTGGGATGATACTATTTACAAATTAAGGAGAATTTAGTTCTGCAAATGGCTCCACGCTTAGTTGGAAACATACAGCCGTATGTTAAATAAAAATATTAAATCAGTTTTAGTTGAAAGTCCGTTAAAAATATAGTCTAATAATTAGTGTGGCACATAGCTTCCTCGCATCCTATCAAGTACTTTATTGCTGTTATGCTTTTACAAGCCAATATTGTCTAATTTATTTAATTGCTTCCCAATTTTCTTTTAATCTATAACAATTGTTTGTCTTTTTACACGAATTAAAATATCAATTTAGCAATATTTAATGTTTGAAGATGGTTTAAATTAATCTGGTGCTATTAGCGGGCTACATGCGAAAAACTATCAACATTTCTTAAAAATCAGATGTGTACTTTTGACAGACACGGAACCAAAATTGTTCCCTGATGTCTGAAAGGGATTTCTGCCTTGGAATTTTTAAAATCGGACACGTAAATATTTTTTTTGTTTTTCAGAACGATCACCTAGCTTCCGTTACCTACGGTAAGCTCGGAAGCAAAAAGAGAGAAAACTTAGATGTTAAATTAGACAATTATGGGTTATAAAAGCATAATATTATTAATGTGCGTGAAGAAGCTATGTGCCATACTATTTGTCAGACCATTTTTTTCATCGTAAACCACTCATAATAACTAAACTACTGCAAGATGTGAAGTTTTAAAACCACCTTCTGAAAGATAAGTGAATTTACTTATCAATATATATCTAAATATACTATAGCAATCATAATGTAGTTAAAAAAATAGAACTGTTGACTAGTATATTCTCTTTAATTTAATATAAGCTAGAATGTGTCCCAATATCTTAAAAACATATTTTTTATCACGAGACATTACGAGTTAAAATGGGCCCTGTGTTTTTAGATCATTTAACCGGATTATTATATTATTCTGACAATCAAAAGTCGCTTTTGTATTTTGTCCTGCGTTATCTTGTGTAGTAGAAAGAAACACTTTATTTACATAAATAACAGTGATGCTGCCCAAATAGAATGGGTTGCTAAACACACAGCGTAAAGAAAATTTGAAGAGAGTATAATTATGAAAATCATTAATAAATTACAACCTAGGTAAAGCAATTTGTTTTCTTCAACGGAATCAACTTAAATCAAGGAGACGTAACTAATTTTAAGAAATAAAAATTTCATTTTATCAAAAAAAGAGTGAGCTAGCTAAAGCTTTTTTTTCTCTAATCCAGGAAAAATAATCAAGTTTATAATAACTCTTGTCCCGAGTTAATAACTGAGAATAACAAGGCAACTCTAAAAGGGTTTTTAGCGTTATTTATGATTAATAACCAACAACAGAAGTTACTGGGTAATAACAGACACGATGGACTCAAACCATCTTGTCCCTTCCCTTCTCTTGTACAATTTTCTATTCTAATTTTCCAGAAGAGGTAGGCGGAGCCGTTTGGAAAATTCCAAGGGCCGCCTTTTAATTAAAAAAGACCTTCGGGTCCTTGTCAGATAATTCTTCATTCTCCCCACCTCTTCCAGAATTGAAATTGTTGTTGAACGGCATCGGTCTTTTTTAGTTAAATGGAATAAAAAATATATATTTTTTTTTTTTAGATAAAAGATAAATTTTGACTTTACTCTAAAAAAAATAAAATAACCTTCAAGTTCGTTTAATTGATTTTTCCAAAAGCTCCTTTTTTTGTCATGCCTAAAAATGAAATTCAATTTTAAGTTTATTGAATTTGCAGAAGAAACATAATTTAGGAAATTGGAAAAAGTCATATGATGAAATGTTGAAAGGTGTACTACAAGTGTATTGCTTTAGGTATGACAATATTTTGCTTTAAATAAACTTAAGTTTTGCTTTATTAAAGCTTTCTTTCTTGAAAATAAACTGATTATTTTCTTTAAATAAACAAATTTTATCTCAAAATATGTTGACTTTTGCATCAATATCAAAATTGATGGAACAATTTTGTATATGCTGCACAAATGTTACTAATTTTAAACCAATAATGCATATAAGGAATATTTAATGAATGAATGAATGAATACCATTTTATTGATCATTTTTCGTACAATATGTTTAACAAAATATTAAATTAATGGAAATATGTAATTGGATCATTGAAGGTGAGTAAACATAACAAGTAGTTACTTTGAAATGTAGGTTATATTTCACCCATTACGGGCATCATCAGACCTAAAATGATCCAATTACATATTTCCATAAGTATCAAAGGTGCAAACTAGGAAGAATTATCTTCAACTGAGATATTAAATTAATGTTATTGATTATTTTATTATTATTACTGTTAATATCCTTACTATTTTAAATACATGCATGTATATATTTCTATAAAAACAAGATAACATTAACAACTTACATACTATAACAATTTAAATACTATAAAAAAATGCATACCAACATTATATGACCAAATCAGATTTTCATCTGTGGTTATAATCTTGATAGGTTACTTTTAAAGATATTTCATTGTTTTATTAAATCTTGTACTTTAATTTTTAATTTATCTCTTATTTGTTTATTTACTATTATTGATTAAACTGTTTAAATTATTATTTTATATTTACAATTACTTCAAAGCCAAACTTCACTATTGACTTGAGTCATTCTTCTCCATTCGTGCCGATCCCATGCAACCTTTTGCCACGTTTCACCTCCGCATGTCTTCTTGAATTCTTCATCCCAACTTATTCTCGGCCTTCCTCTTCCTCTTTTTCTTTCTCTTGGGTACCATTGAATAACTTTCTTTGTAAATCTTCCATCTGTTGCTCTCACAATATGGCCTGTCCAATTCCATTTCCTTTTACTTATGGTTATTCCAATATCCTCGATTTTAGTTTTCTCACTAATCCATTTGATAGTTTTTCTATAATTTCTTGAAATTTTGATCATACTTCTTTGCGCCACCCTTAGTTTATTAAGAATTTCTTTATTTAACACCCATGTTTCGCATCCGTAAATCATCACCGGCAGCACACACATATTCCACAGCCTTTTCTTTTTATCTACATCTACCTCGGATCTAAATAGACTTCTGCATCGATTGTAGTTGTTCCATCCCATTGCTATTCTTCTTCTGACATCTTTTTCTTTGCATTTTGTATCTTTAGTGACCAGACAGCCTAAATATACATATTCCTCTACTTGTTCCAAATTCCCGCATTCATTTGCTTGTATATTGTCTTCTACATTTATTGCCATTACTTTGCTTTTATTTCTGTTTATCTCCAAACCTATTCTCTTTGATACTTCCTCTATTTCCTTTATCATTGCATTTTGAAATTTGCAGATGATGTAGTGATCGTTGCTAAGAGTGTTACCGAAGCAAGGAATATTTAACACCCGATTTAAAAAAGCAAGAGTTTAATTATGTTACGCGATTAATCTTGAGCGTGTGAAGTCACACACTGCCAAAGTGGTCTCCAAGATGGAGTGAAAAAGAAAAATAGTCATCCAGTTCGGATGAGTACTTCAGAAATATATAGGAGTGATAAATATGTTTGTGCGCATGCGGAAGCAACGACCGCAGAAAGTTGAAATTAATGTTTCATCAATAGTAGTTAATTATGACCTACCTTCCAAATTTCATCAAAATATAGACAAGACACAAAAAATTTTCCTATTTCGTTCTTAAAAATTATCACAATATTTCCGTTCCTTTCGATAAATTCAGAAGTAAAAGTAATAAATAAATAAATGCGTATCGTAATGGTAAAGAATAATAAACGAGGAATCCAAGAAAGGCCTGTATGAAAGTAGAAGAACAAATGTGGTGCGGCAGGCAATGTTTGCTTAAAATAGCGGAATTTTTGTTTGGCAAAAACATCGTCGGGGTGTGCTTTGCGTTACGGATAAGAGATAAAGACGTACCATAAGGAATCCAAAAATAGGCTGGCAGATGTAGAACATGTTTACCCCTTCACAACAGTAATGTTAGTGTTGTCCAACATCTAGCGTTGCGAGACTAGATGGATAAGCTTTGCGGAAGTAGCGAAAAAAAAAATCCTTTTTTTTCCATTACTATTTTATGCAAAGGCGTGTGTTTCTTTTATCGGAGAAATAAAAATAAATCCTTTTCGTTTCGGACAGCGTTAATTCTTTCAAAGACGTAACTATACTTTATTTGATTTTGGACCAATATTATTATTAATTTATCAAGTTGCATTATTAAAAAGTTATCGTAACGAAAATAAGGGATTCACACATCATACTATTAAGTTTTGTTTTGGTTAAGTAATTACTATTCTAATATCCATCGCCAGGTTGTTCTTGATCTCCTCCTCATTTTAAGGTTTTATCAGAGTACAATTGATCTAAGCAGCCGATTTATAAAGAAAACTAGTGTTGGAGTTCAAATCTGACTCTGATTTAAACACAACGTAGCTTACTCAAAGGAATATAATGAGTGATTAAAGACTGCATTAAGAATAAAATAGATGTATAGCTTTATTTACAATTAAGAGACTCCACTGCCCATCTAATAATTTATAACACATATTTTGATAGTTTTTCACCATTATAAAATTATTTGTATAAGATCAAAGAGAAAGAAACCCAAAAAACTACAATATATCTGTACCATAAATAGAACAACACCATATTTTGTAGTAGTTAAAGGTCATTTAATGTGTTAATAGAAAAAAATTTAGAGCCATTTATATCTGCAGAAGAATTCACATACCATTCAAAATTTAACAACAAAAAATCACTTATAGAAAAAAGTCTATTTGCAAAAGGACAATAATTCATTATTCGACAAGCAATTCTTTCTCTACATATCTAGATATTTTTTTATATCAATGTATGCGTCTGTATGAGATGACAAATAAATGGGAAAAATATTACTAAATTCCCCTCAACGACTAAAAGAAAATACCACCTAAACTGATAAATCGCTTTATCGAAGGTTTTGTAGAGGGGGTGTGAAAAAAAACTACCCGTAGAAACAGTATGGGAACTTTGAACCAAGCCGCCGGGAATGGGTTTTTTTTTACTGAAATTTCACTTTTTCTTTCTCGGTCCTCCCCTACCCGGTGAATATAATTTAGTGAATGGTGCTTTTTTTGCTTTAGAGAGGGGTCGAGTCTATGTTAAGCTGCCTATAATCTATTATACTGTAAAAGCCTAAAATTACTGTTTGGTTCGCAGCCAAAAATTCCCATAAGAAGATATAATATGTATTATAAAAGTATGTGTGCTAACTAATATTATTTATATTTTATATACTTTTCATGATGTGCGGTTTTTTAAAAATAATGTTACTCGAAGGATTTAAAATAATCTTGTCAAATTTTACTGATAAAAAATGTGTTTTACTTCATGTTGCGGAGGCTTCAGTGGGTCGTCTCGTAATAAATAATTTAGTTTTTCGGCAAAATAAACGTCACGGAATGTTTAAAGTTCGACGTTTCGCTTCTACTGCTGAAAGCATTTTCATGAGTGTGATGAACCGTGTTGTAAACTCAAGGCAACTGCATGTCATCAGTATATCTTGTTCTTACTACTGAAAGCATCTTCATGAGTGTGATGAACCGTGTTGTTAACTCAAAGCAATTACATGACAAGATATTGTCATCAGTATATCTTGTTCTTACTACTGACAGTATCTTCATGGTTGTGATGAACCGTGTTGTTAACTCAAAGCAACTGCATGACAAGATAGTCATCAGTATATCTTGTTCTTACTACTGAAAGCATCTTCATGGGTGTGATGAACCGTGTTGTTAACTCAAATCAACTGCATGTCATCAGTATATCTTGTTGTTGCTTCACGATACACTACTCCTCTGAAGATACTTTCAGTAGTGCAATCGAAACGTCAGACTTCAAATCCTTCGTCACATGCTTTTACAGGAGAACCAAATTATTTATAATTATACTTCATGTATTTATGTCAAAACCCGAAATCAGTCAAAACTAGAATTTCGTAGGCAGAAATGTTTGTAGCAATGCGCTTTTGTCAAAACAAATTACATCAGTAAATCTATTTTCACTAGCCAAAACTAGATTTGATTAAAATGGAGCAGTCAAAAGTGTTTGTACCTAACACAACTTGCATTATTCGTTTCTTTTTTCGTGTTTATTGATGAAACGAGGATTATGAAAGTAGGTAACTGGAAACACAAATGTTAATTAGCTTCATCATGGTTTAGAAGGATTATTTGATTAAGTAAAATAAAATTACAATAATATAGGGTTCAATAACGTTGTTTTTAGTGAAATCCAGTTCTGTCTTGTGAAAAACTGCATTTTAATAGATTTGGTTAGCGGAGGTAGTAAAACCAATACTAACAGGGACGTTTTATTAATACTAATAGTCAGTTTTATTTACATACACTGATTAAACATACATACTTAATTTTAATTTTTATAAATCATATGCGTTATATATATATATACATATATATATATATATATATATATATATATATATATATATATATATATATATATATATATATAGGATTAGAAAGTATAGTCTACCCCTATTTCAATTTATTATTAGCCTCCTGGGTATATATATACATATATGTGAGTATGTGGCTCTAGATTTTACTGCAAAGCTCCAAAGATCAATTTATATTTATTTTCTTCATTCCATGGGGTACATTTTAAATTTGTTGAATATTTATATGTATTTTTTTTATCGTTTCAAATCCTCCATGGATTTATCAAGTGTAAAGTCTAAGCTAATAAAAAATAATACAAAATATTATTCCCAGGTGAATATTTTTTCTTTTTTTTTGGAGATATGAGGGGTCTCGCCTAAATATACAATCCTTTATCGAATATTTCTCTCCTTTCTACCTTCATACGTCAAGATATTAAAAGAATGATAAATAAATAATAAAAAATAGTATAAATACCAATAAAAAGAAAAATATTTTTCCACCCTTAGAGGGAATAAATTTAAAAATCCATAATCTACTGTGGGAAATGTAATAAAAAGTATAAATATTATTCATACAAATGAATATTTTTGGGTGTATATATATATATATATATATATATATATATATATATATATATATATATATATATATATATATATATATATATATATATATATTCTACAACTTCATAGAAAACATATCTTTTATATAGAATACATATTTTCGTTCATGTCTTTTAAACTCAATAAGGAACGTTCCAACTTAGGTTTTCTTTTATAAGTCATATTATGCCCATGTTTTTTTTTTAATGAGCATTGCTTTCATAACATTAAGAAATTATAGAGGTTGCAAGAAAATCAAATAAAACCTGTATTCCGTAAAATATTAAGCTTCTTACCTCAGTTCTTGGAACTAAAATGAACTCAGAGAATAAAAGTTATACACTTATAAATGTATTACAACTAACTTGCACATTTCTTTTGAAGTTTAGCTTGGTTTTGGTCCTCTGGTAAATTCTTTTTTTTTTCAAGTCAAATTTATTATATATATAGATATATGTGTGTGTGTGTAAAAAAAATAAGCCAAGTCTCCCGTAAAACGTTGTGGGATCATTGGTTTGTTTTAGCCAAATTTCCCCCCGTGTAAGTAAGTTCTACTAGGTCTAATACATCCCGTACAAGTAAGGGATGTTGTTTACCCACAAATTATGTTTTTTAATGTCTTTTGCAAAGATCTTGAATAAAATCTGTTCCATGTTTATAGGAAATGTTTTGTTCACAGTCACATATTTCCTATGAGAACCGGAAGTGCTGTGGTTTCGTTCGGGGAGACCTTTATTGCATTTGTACATGAATTGGTTGAGATCCTGTCCGAATAAATTCACGCTGGTAACATTCAATCCACCATAATTCAAAAACTTGTCCTTGATCTTAAACTTTAATTATACCATTCAAAAGCTTATGAAAAGCAGAAGTTTTTTCCTGAATTCGCCACTCTTCTAACATCCCTCAAGAGATGAAAGCTGTGGAATTTCGTTGTCAAAAATCAAAAAAATCAACATCATCAAAAAAATCTACATTTTAAAATGTAACAGAACTTAACTTGCTTTGCAGCTGATAATTTGAAAATCAATGAATGATTCTTAAGGTTTTTTTATGCTCTTTAAAACATTCCATTTGCCCAATTTCTCTATCTTAGTAGTTTTTACAGGTATTATGCAATGTTTGGAAATTTTCGTGAAACACTGAAAAATTAAATAATTCATATTTATTTCTTATTATGACATAGCATCTAAATTTTTATTAAAATTGGACGAGTAGTTTTTGAGATGCTTGTTGGTAAAAATGTTGAAGGACTGATGGATACGAGACTAAATATGTTCTCTAATGTAATAAAAAGATTTCTGCCTAGAGACATAAGGAAAATAGTTTATCAGATTGATTACAACACAATGCTTCTGTTACCTTTGGTAAGCTCGGAACCAATCATTAAAATTTTTTAGAAAGCAGTTAAGTAAAAATAGCATTTATGTATCATACATTACAAATTTTTAGAAGAGCTGATCTTTATTCGTGCTAGTCTGTGAGCTAAAGTTAAACTAAGACTAAAAATGTGATAAGGCTTCAATGTTGACTAAGTTCAGTTCATAACGGATTACCGTTGTCAAAACACAGTATTTGTGTTTTTAATTTTTGTTTTTACTGGTCTTATTTATTACTGGTCTTATATTACTTTGCTTTGTAAGTTTCATCGCACATTTCCGTTTCCCCAATTTTAAACCACTTCCCGTGATTCAATCTTCCCCAAATTTTGCACATACATAGATACAACTAAGGTGAACAATAAAGAAACCAAAAAAAATAAAAATGGCGTCAAATTTATTTGCTTTTTAAGTTTCATCGCACACCTATTACCCCAATTTTGAACCACTTACCGTCATTCAATCTTCCCCAAATTTTGCACATAGATACAACTAAGGTAAAGAATACAGAAACCAACCAAAAAAAAAAAGTTGAAAATAATACCAGTTTTGAAAAATGGCATTTTTATATTAATTATTTTTTCTTGTGAATTAAAGTGAACAGCTGCAGGATTAGGTATTATGAGGAAGGTTGAACAAAGTGTCGTAGCAAGGAACATTAGAACCAACGTGACTCACTTAGGTCGTATCAGTTCTAGTATTTTGGGTCACGGGTAAAATTATTAAAATCTGTATAAACTTAGTTTTACCTTATTATAAAAGTCATTTTTATTTGTCCAACTGTTTCCTCTGATATAGGCACAAAGAATGGATAGCCCTCCTTGACGTAAAATAACCTTTGTGTGTACAACTTTAATATTATAACATTAATAGCAATTATCTCTCTTACTCCTCTTCATTAAGCATAAGAAATACATAGAGCGTATTATATTCCTATTTATATATTAATGTTCTTTTATACTTTATATAACCGAGTAAGATTTATACAAGGCCTCATTATTCTTAAAGGATATGTTCTGAATTAGTTTTCTTAGAAAATATTTCTTTTCTTCTAGCTGTTAACTGAAGAAGAAAGTGTATTAAATAAGGAAAACAGGTTTTATATATTTCTTAAGGTTAAAGAAAAGCTACCACGGTTATCTCGTGCACGCTTCAATTAAGCCGACTTTTTTCCATTGCTTCCGCCAAGAGGAAAATTCGATAAATTTATAAATATGTTATTCTCTCTTTCCCTCTTTTTTCGAAATATATTAATAATATTTTTTAACATTATGTATTTATTAAATTTATGTATTTTTAAAAACAATATTTGTGTATTTATAAAAACAATATTTTTTGAAACAATATTAAAAACAATATTTTTTAAACAATATTTAAAAACAATATTATTTTTTGTCTATTATTTTGCTAATAAGTGCGGTGCATAGCTTCCTCAAGTCCTGTCGCGTAGACTATTGCATAATGCTTCATGATTGCTTTTACAATCCATAATTACTTTATTTATTACATCCCCCCCCCCCTTTTTAAATTGGTCAAAATTGTTGAGTTATTAATATTGATATTTTGATGTTTTACATGAATAAAAGTATTAAGATACGGTCGAAATTAATCTGGGGCTATCTTCAGGCTACTTTCGACAAACCATCTGAAATCCATTTTTGAATTCGGATACATAATAAATTTTTGGTTCTTTAGAACGATCACATAGCTTCCATTACCTTCGGTTTGCATAGAAGCAATAAATAAATAATTAAATACAACTAATTCTGATAAAATATATTTTAGGAAAATTCTTACTTACTTATTGATTATATGGTTTTAATTATTTTATGAGAAAAACTTATTTTAAATCATGTTAATATATGAATGTGAAAGATACGAGGAGAATATTCAGATATTTAAAAACTTTCGAAATTATTATTAATTAGATTATCCTCTGATAAGAGTGATTACTTTATGTTTTCAGATAAAATGCTGTCATTTCTTAGTTGTTAAATAATTTATTTGTATTAAGCAGCGCTCTGTATAAATATATATGAAAAAAATTGGTGTGGCACATAGCTTCCTCGCATCCTATCCACATAATGTATTGGTTTTATGCTTTTATTACAAGCCATTATTGCCTAATTTGTTTCCCCGTTTTTTAATCTGTCAAAATTGTATTAATTTTTTACATCATCGGAGACCTAAAATATTTTCCTTCTTCAAAACGATCATATAGCTTCCGCTACCTTCGGTAAGCTCGGAAGCAGAATTAAAATATAACACGAATGTAACTACATATAACTACCGCATTAGAATGTCAAGAAAATAGATTAATACGGGATTGAAATTAAAACTTTTGAAATCGCCGTTTCCATGGGGTTTTGAATACCATCCGTTTCCATGTGGTTTTGAATACCAAAACAGTTTCCATAGGGTTTTGAATACCAAAACCGTTTCCATGGGGTTTTGAATACCATCCGTTTCCATGGGGTTTTGAATACCAAAACAGTTTCCATGGGGTTTTGAATACCATCCGTTTCCATGTGGTTTTGAATACCAAAACAGATTCCATGGGATTTTGAATACCAAAACAGTTTTCATGGGGTTTTGAATACCAAAACCGTTTCCATGGAGTTTTGAATACCAAAACCGTTTCCATGGGGTTTTGAATACCAAAACCGTGTTCAAAACGGTTTTGAAAACTCATAATTAAAACGTTATAATTGATATAATGAAATGTGTCAATAATATAAAGAAATACGTAAAATTATTAGCGTGAGCTTTAATTATAAGTCAAGTTATACCATCGCCTTATGTTGAAGCTTATGTATTAATGTACTGAACTGAGAAATACCTCTTTAATTATGTATTATAAATGCTTTATCTTACAAATTTTTATTTAGCTTCTTTTATTTGGTGTTTATTTATTTTTTGTCTCCAAATCTTGTAAGCTAAATTTGGCCCACTTCCCGACTACTTAGAAAGCTGAATCTTGCGCAGATGATGTGTTTCGAATGACAAATCAATAATCAATCATTGGTTTTAAACAAAATCTATAAAAGTGATTGATTAGTTAAAAAAAAAAAAAAAAAAAAAAAAAAATTACATTTAAATTCTTGTTTCACAAATGAAATCTACGTGTTAATTCCCTTGGTCAACTCTTATTATAGTCTATAAAAGCAATGTAAGTTGCATCTTTGAATTTCCTTTGTAGTTTGAACGCTTTGTGCAATCTTAATATTGTCTCATGGGGTTCTATTGTCGTTAGATAAAACAAATTCAGTAATGTATAAAAGCCTTTATTCGCCATTCCAAACACTTCTTTTACGTCTTTCTTAGTTTCTCCATTAAAATTCAGGTTTAGATACAGTCCTTTGTTACTTTGGCTATTTGTTTTTATTGCATATGGTAGAAAGACAATAGCTGTTGCTTAATGTTTAAAACACTTTTTTCACATAGTTTTTCCTTCTTCCACATTTCTTCTACTTCCTTATATTGATGATGATGATGATAGGTTATCAGTAGATGTTAAGAAGACAAATTAGAATAATAATATTGTTAATGTAATTGCTGCTTTTTTTACTTTTGTTAACTTCACTAATTGAAGCAATTGACTATTTTGACTTACTTTATATCATCCTTATTTTGACAGATTCGTTTTATAACCTCTGAGTCTAAAACTATGAAGTTCAATTAATGACGAAACATTGTCAATTGTCTTTGTAATAGTGAGGAGCCGAAGCTTCAGAACCGAATTCGATGAGTGTGACCTATAATTTGTTTAGAGTTTTCGGAGTTGGGCACCCAAATTTAAAGCTAAAACTCATTTCTAGTGTTCACCTCGGGGTATGATTTTGACATTTTCATGTCTCGGCTACGGCACATTACCTCGAAAACCAAAAACTAGCATTACATGAGTAGGGAAGATATAGGAGGTGTTCAATCGAGTCAGCCCGCTCTAGGTAGGTATAGTGTCTCCTACTACCGCGCTTGCTAGAGCCTACCCACCCCTACCCTCCCAATCGGCTACCTACCACGTCTCACTCTCTTCGCTTCTCGCTACCACTCCAGTAGTCGCTCACGAGCCCCAGTGGCGCCCCCCCCCCCCCCCCCCCCCAACTACAACTTCTGTTTTACTGCTCCGATTTGCATCGGACAAACGCCATAACCCTTAGAATTGTATTCCTAATAAACTTATATACCTACATAAAATTTATTTTTTACATTATTATTTTTTATTTTTGTAAAACTATTATTCTTGCATTTATTATAAAAATATGGGTGATGAAGCTAAAATATCACTTCTTAATAAACTGGAAAAGAAGAAAAGTACATTCTTTCTTCGTGCACTACATTATGTTCGATTTAATACCTAATTTACAAACGCAAGAATCTGCACGCTCATGTCTATATTTTGGCACATAAACTCGAAAAGCATTACCTAAAAACGACTCCAAAAAGCGTTACACAAGTGTTACCAAAAAACGACACTAAAAAGCGGTACCAAAAAGCGTTACATGAAAATGTCTCACTGTCTTGCAGACTCGTATGGAAGAAGTTTTTTCTCAACAAGTATGCCAAATCCACGCGTCTGCAGTCTGCATAGACTACAGACGACATTTTTAAAAACCACTTTTTTGTACTCTCACAATAACTTCCCTCTATATACATCGCGCATGCGAGAAATAAAGTAGGGTAATGCTGTTCGCCACAAAATGTTAAATGTAATATTAAATAAATTGGCCAAATATGTGCTATCAGCAATCCGAAGGCAATTTAACAAACTGTTTTGTTTAAGAGAATAATCGGTCGAGCCGTGCAGTATCAAAATGGCGCCCATTTGAATGTTTGTTTTGGCTATAACTTTTAAACCATTTATTAAAACGTTAAATAGCAATTCCTTCGTGTGCATTTATATTGTCCAAATCCGAAGTGTCTAGCCCAATCCGTTCCAATAATATTAAATGTTTTAGATTTTGGGTGTTACATTTTTTTCTCACAAAATATGTTCCTTATAAACAGGTGTTTTGTATTTAGACAAACAACAGCTATAATTTTGCTTCTGAGCTTACTGAAGGTGACAGAAGTTATGTGATCGTTTCGAAGAACGAAATTTTTTTTGTTCGATTTCAGAAATTCCAGACAGAAATCTGTTTCAGACTTCAGGGAATATATTTGGTTCTGTGTCTGTCTGTCGATCTGTCGGTCTGACGCTTAACTTTTGCGAACCAACGTATCTTAAAAACTACTCATCCAGTATTAATGAAATCGTACGTCATAAGTAGCCCATTATTGGTCCCTTATAATTTTCAGCTTTCTGTGCCCATTTGTTTCTCTTCCACATGCGCAAAAACATATATTTATTTACACCTATATTTTCAAATGCACTTGTCTAAATTTTATGAAATTTAGATGGTTTGTCGAAAGTAGCCTGCAGATGACCCGATTATTCAACCGTCTGCGCTCCTTAAATTTTGCTAAATTGATATTTTTAATTAATGTAAAAAATCAAAACAATTTTCTGTTTTAAAAAACGTGGCAAAAATTAAATTAATTTGACAACAATAGGTTTTAATAGTATAAAATGATGAGCTTGAGGAAGCTATGTGCCACACTAATTGGCAGAGTATTTTAGATTTTTCGTTGATTTGTTAAAAATACGAAAAATAAAATTTTCAAGAACTCAAGGCGCAAAGATAATTTGTACAAAAACGAAACCAAACAATATATAGGACGTCCTCCTCTTTCATTTAACACCCTACATGACGAATTTAAGCCTAATAACTCCTAGTTTTTGATAAATTATTTTTAGAGATACCCTATAATTTTCCTTTGTTTGGGGTATTCACAATTTAAGCTAACTCTAAAGTTCCAAAATTTTGGATATAAGTTGGGTACTTTCGTAGATCAGGTGCGTTACAAACAGACTAACAAGTACAGGAATGTATAGGGTCCTCGTTTTTTTAGGGACCTACGGACCCTAAAAAGAATATGAAGCATCTATGTGGTGGTAACGACAGAAAGTCAGGGTTGGCATTTTCTTGACAGCACAATATATTATGAGTTCCATAAATAATACATTATTACAGTATTATAATATAATTCAATTCGGAAAATATGTCAGGTTGGGTCTAGAAATCGACTCTGTTTTTAAGAAATATCTTTTAAAAGTATTATAGTTGAGAATAGCTCTATATTTATTGTTTAATATTAATATAAATTAGCTTTAATTATTTATAGTTTGAGTCTACGCTTTATTTATAAGTATTTCTTCAATTTTTATCTTCCAAGCTTACCATAGAATAATTTTAAAAAGGTTAAAAAAGAAAGCAATAGGATCATTCTGAAGAACGAAATATTTACATATCTCTAAATTTTTTTTTTTTTTTTTTTTAAAGATTAAGAATTTTTATTAAATTATCATACAAGAAAATACATAAATAATACACTGTTTATTCATCCCACCACTAGAGGGAAAGCCCTGTGCTGTGGTGAGGGTCTCCTCCTATCCTTAGTTTACATATAATTATAATTAGTCACAATTCCTTGATAGAAATCCGTTTAAAAATTAGTCATTTTTTTCTCGTTTCTATCTTCTGTTCAACTTTTTTGCTATAATTAACCCCTATATCTTTAAAAGTGCTTATCCGGTTATGAAGAAATTTTGATTCTTTGACGAAAGTAACTTTGGATCGTCCCATACTCATTTCAACCGCGCTTTTTGGCGCAAATTTAATATTGCATAAAATAAGTGTGACCCTACAGGGAATCGAAACATACTATTCGCCCAATAAAAGAACGCGAGGAAGGGAAATTTCATGGGTTGTAAAATTGAAAATTTCCAATACCATTATTAAAAAGCTCTGTAACGGGGATTTGGTGAGTGGAATAAAGTAGAAATAATAAATATATATTTGATATATGAGTGTGTGTGATTGTTTGTAAGATGTGTACACCCCCAGAGCTAAGATCGGACTCCCCGTGTGACTCTATGCTAGGGCTTAGTCTGTTAGATTCTTGGTGGGGGAAAGCACCACTAGACAGAAATTCGAGCCTTTGCTAGCCTAAGGTCTACCTGCTTTCCTAGAATATTCTGGACTGGACTTGGCTTCACCGTTACAGCTCTTTCATTTTTGCCAACAAATGAAAAGGGGTGACGGGTAGCTCTTTTTGTTTGGATTGAAGATCTGGTTGCAGATAAAGTAAACTATACAGTTGCCACAAGTAATGAAATGCACCTGTGTGCCAAATTTCGGTCAAATCGATCAGGCAATTACAAATTAGTTTGACAATCACACACACTGACTTTCAAAATCCTAAGTCTCTGAATGAAAGACTCACTAAGCTCTTTCAAAATGAAGAAATCACTAGAAAGGAGTAGTCATGGTAAAGGCAAAGTTTGCAAGAAATTGAAAAAAAATATCTCAGTATAGAAAAGATTGAAGGTTTCCGCGCAAATAAGACGAATGGTCTAGGAATAGGAAAGATAGGATTGAGTGTTCGAATGGAAAAACTTCTAGGTAGGATTCAAAAGACAAAAATGTTAAGATATTGAAGCATACTCTGAAGTATAAATCGGGTAAAAGGGTTCGGCAGAAGAAATAAAAGGGTCTCCGTTTTAAATAGGTAGATGGTCTCGTATGTTGAATGAAGTACAAAGGTATAAGAAATATTTCCTCACTATACATCTACCTAAGGAAGAAGAACTCTAGCCTACGTTGGGACTAGGTACTAGGTTTTTGGGTTCACAAAGAGATATATTTATTGTATTCTCCGTTCGAAAATTACATAGCGTCCCTGATGTAACGGGATTGGATTTATAAGGGTTTGACGTTGTGTAATTTTCTTTCAGCTATCCCTTTTCATAAGTCTTGATGCTTTTTGGACTTTATTTTTATGCTGTTTGATCTTAAACATGATCCTATCAGATGAATTGAAATGTGCAAGTGAGCAATACTTCAGGGTTTCTTCTAAGAAGTGTAAATTAAATAATACAATTTTTGTGTAAAAATTATATCGAAAAACCATTAAAATGGAAGAAGAAACAATGTTTCGGTTAATGTCGGCGATCGTTCATTCCCCTCAAATAATTGAAGAGGATATTTTTTATAGTACATACTGGATAAAAACTCTACTAATATTCCAAAGCAGTTTCTATGTAATTTGTCATTGTCTTCGTTCTTCTTGACTTTACAAAGAATGCCGAACTATTTTTTAAATGATTTTAGTTTTTTTTTTTAATAAACTTGAAGCAAGTTAGATTTAAAATGATTTTTCGTTGTCATGTCTAAAATTCCCCTTTTTTTTTCTTTAACACGAAGTAAAGTTAATTTCGTAGAAAATATATGAATGAATACTTTTCCTACTTTTCTTTCTCTTTCTGAATGGAGACAGTTCTAATTTAATTCAAATCACAAACTTGAATTTACAAAAAATAAATCTTTAAGTCCTTCACAATGAAAAAAAATATAATTTTTTAAAGGCGTCTTTGAAGTTCAATTTACATCTGAGAAAACGAACTTTGGAAAATTCAAAAAGAAAATTATATAATTTTCTCTAAAATAAGAAGATTATCTAAAAAATAAAAATGAAAGAAATGTTTTACGGTAAGTTTCTTCGGCCCTGTTATTTTATCGTTTAGTTAAATTATTCAAAACATGACAGAGGAGTCTTGGGTCTGTCTAATCAGTCATTCTTAACCCAAAGCATTCATTAGACTTTACTAAACATAAGTTTTCTTGTTATTTTTTTTCTTCTTTTAACTTTTTTTAATTATTCTCCTTCTCTAATCATCATTATAATTTTAAAGATAACAGTCTAAAGAATTAATTAGAATTAAAAATGCAAATTAACCGTATTTAATTCGGTTAAAGTGTTTAATGATGAGAAGAAACTTTTTTTAAAAAATGTATGTAATTACCTGTTATCAAATTCATTCCTTCTGAGTGAAAAATGCAGTGTATACATTATTCATTTTTAATTTTATTCTTTATTTATAATTTTGCATATTCCCTTTTATATATTTTCTGTTTTTATTTTATCTGAGTATTTTATTTATGTTAAGAATTGTTTTTTTCCTTTTTACTTCCGAACTTCCCGAAGGTAAAGGAAGCAATATGATCGTTCTGACAAACAATTTTTTTGTCTCTGAATTTCCTTTACAGAAATCCGTTTCAGACATCAGGGAAGATTTTTGGTCTCGCGTCCGTCGGTATAGATTCATATAGGTATTTTTTCACACCATCATATCTAAATAACAGCCAGTCCGATTTTAATGAAATTTTAATGGTATATATGTTGGTGTTTAGATGATTCATTGTTGGTCTCATAATAATTTCAACCTTCTGCACTTATTTAATATTGAATAAAAATAAACGTGACCCCAATGCGAATCGAAACCGTAACTTTTTTAATAACAACTATATGATGGTTTTATAAATTTTGGATGGTTTGTTGGGATGATCCCTTGGTAAGTTCAACCGTCTGCACCCATTTAATATTGAATAAAAATAAATGTGACCCAAGTGGAAATAGAAAGAGGCAAAACTACCAAACTTTCAATTCCCAGTCGGATCACATAATTTTATATTCATGTGACTATATATTCGTCCAATAATAGGACGCGAGGTTTTTAAATTTTATCCGGGCATAGTTTAAAAAAAATATATAAACAGTGTTTTACACATTTTGTTTCCCAAAAATTTGCTACTTTTTAGTTAGAGGCCCTCCCTAAAAGTGGTTAGAGAGGTGGTTAGAGATCAGGGTAGTCCAAGTACCAAAAATTCTTATATTATGAAATAAAACAAACATTAAGAGAAGCAAAATCTAATTTTTCTTACTCTTTGAATTTCTTTTGACTGGTCCGTAAATACTTATCATAGAATAGATAAACTGAAATTAAATGTTGCCATTTGATGAAACTATAGATTATGCAACTGATACACTAAAAAGGCAGTGGTCAATTACTCGATTTAGGGCCCTTTCACACTTAGCTTTTGAAATTACTTCTATCTTCTTCTAAACTTAATTATTCAAGATTTTAGGTTATGTGAGTAAACTAGAATAAAAGATCAATTTTGTTAGACTTCGATAATAAAACCGATCAAGTAAGTCGTCATGAAATCAAGTAAATTATTAGCTATTGTAATCCAGATCGGAGGTTTCGGTGGTTGGAAGGTCATTAAATCATTCTATGATTTTAGGGTACAACCACCGATGTTGCGCTTCCAGTGGTGGAAGCATATTCAAGAATTTTTAGCATTCTTATGGTTGACCTATTTGAAACGCGGTGCTCATGAAACATTTTTTTTTATACATTTTAGCAATTGTAGGGTTTTTTACATTGACCTGATCACTTATGCTATTTGAGTTTTATTATTTATAAAAACTCACAAAAGCACGATGAACGTAAAATTTGTTACAATGGTGTTAGAATTTAAAGCGTATTGTTTAATATTGTTACAGGTGAAGCTCCAGCAGCCATGCATGTGGGGTGTGCATGCAGATTGCACAGAATTATCCTTTGGCTACTTCCCTTAACCATGTTCATACATTTCCGGTGACTAACACCCGGATAAATTCAACAAAGCTGAAATCATCGCAGCGGACAATTCAAAAAATAAAACTTCAATCTACAACATTAATAACAATAATAATAAAAAACCAAAAGTAAAAGGTTTGTAAAATAAATTTTAAAAAATAAGAGATAAAAATAAAATATTTTCGTATGAACATGGCTGTGATTTGTTAACTCTCACCGTCCAAATTTGACAAGAATACAATACCGTAATAAAAAAAATAAAATAAAAATTATATAAAAATGTAAATGTTTACTCTTTTAGTGTAAACCCAAATCGAAATAAATAAATAAAAGAATTGTAAATATACTTCTATTTCTTTTTTGTACGAAAAAAGGTAAATAGATCATTTAAATTTAAACTATCTAAAAGTTTTTCTTTTCTATTTTTGTCGGGTTATAATGTATTTAAAGTTTTAGGTTTAAACTCGTGTATATATATCATCCTACTTTAAACTAGATTCTATAGAAACAAGATGAAAAAATATGAAAACAGGGTGCCTGATTTATTAGAGTTATCAAAGTTTTTGTAGGGTACATTTTCGTGAACAATTTATGTATATTATAATGTTGCATCACTTAGGTGGTGGTTTTTATTGTTGTTATGTTGGTCATTTTAACTGAGAAATATTGTGTAAATGACAGATGGTCATAATAATGTTTAAAGGTTTTTCACATATTATATTAAACGTTATAAGTTTTTTGCAAGGATTACTAACATTTAATGTTATATGCTAAAGGAACTTATAATGAAAAAAATGTATCGATCGTTTTTCTTTAAAAATAGTGTAGATTAAATGTACATAGAATTATTCAAAAAGAATGAACAGATTTGAAAGCCCTATTACTTAGTCTTTAAATGTCTTTATTGTCGTCACGTAATAAATAAAGGACTGACTAAAAGTCTAGGTTTCTAAGTTTGAATTGTTGTCAACATGGCTGTCTTGATACGTCGCTCAACACTCAGAAACTTTTTCTCGACACCTTAGCTGAAGGTGTTCTGCGTTCTCGAGTCCGCGAAAAAAACAATTCGGTTATCACGGCTTTTCAAAGTCTAATCAACAACACTTCGGTCTATCCCAAGAACATTCGGTGGTGGTTTCAAGACAGAGAATGTCTGTGTTAAGAGAAAAGGTGCTAGACAACTTTGAGTTTGGGATCCCTCTAACTCTTTCTCCTCAAGTAACTGTCTTCAATAAATGTTCACATTTGAATCCATTCAGACTGCCGGTTATTACGGCACTTGGTCCGTTCTCCGGAGACGGAGCTGTTGACTTTTTTATGTGACTCCAAGGACCGAAATTAACAATAAGAACTTTATTCGTATAGGTGGAGACGTTTCGTCTCCAGAACTAAATACGTGCAGTCGCCTGCACGGGAGACACGCGGTTGATGCCGTCGAGTGGGGACGTCTCCTTTATCGAAATGTTAGCAAATATTTGAAACCTTTCACAATCCCATCAAACGTCTACCGCTCTCGATATCTTTTTGGTATTTTCTGTTTTTATATTTCCTTTTTCCTTGTTGTTAGCCATTCGCCGTGTCCGGAGAAGCGTATGAAATAAAAAAATAAATAATACTTGATTATCAGAAGAGTATTTTTTTACAGTACTTTACCTGAATAAAATTGGTTCATTCTTTTTTTTCTTAATAACCCTGTATATTTTCTAAAAATGTTTGAAAAAATATTTTCTAAAATTTTGTTGATAAACATAATATTAGTTAATGAATAAAATAGAATCGCCGAATGTTTATGTGTTTTGTTTTTAATAAATAGTGATTATTTTGTTCTCTAGCGCAGATGATAAATTCTGAGAGTAAATTTGTATAATTTGTGAATTTCATCCTTATTTTATCGTTTAGTATAATATCAATTCATATTTTAAATTCTTTTATTTTTTTTAGATTAATTGCAACCAGAATGGCATACAATTAAATTATTTTATTCTTATATTTCATTCATTTATCTTTATATGTATCATTCTCTAACCTCATATAATATATAGGTTCTCACTGAAGCTACTAAAAATCATCATTAACTTTCTATACAGTCGAATTGCCAGTCAGTATCACTTTAAAACAACGATGTTTAGATTAGCCTAGATAAGTGCAACAAAAATTTTGCATTACATAGTTTATAATAAATAATATAGCTACTAAAGAAAATCCCTGCTGCCATTAACAAGTTGACAGTTCATACCACTTTCAAATATTACAGCGAGTATACATATTATCTAAGATGAGTACGAGAATGATTGAGGAACACGTTATACTTCTTGACACTTAAGATATTTTAAAAATATAATCTGTTAAAAAGTTGATAAGATTGATTTAATTTTTCGCTTTGTTCTTATTCGTCAAAATTGCAGCACAAACGTTAAAGCTGAGCAAAAGCTATGGTACTTAGGTAGTATTTCAAGCCATTATCCATTCACCTCTACAAAAGGATAGATGAGGAAACTGGATCCATGTGATAAGGTCAACCTTTAGCCTGGCCCTTGTCGAGAGTCGAGAGGTCTCTGAAGCTTAGTGGTTGTAAGACTAGACGAAGAGGGAGAGAGTAGTGTTACACGCGTGTTAATTAAGTTTCCTCCTAATGGTCCCCTTTCACCTTTCTCATGCTTAATTTGTCTTGCCTTAATTTGTCTTGCCCTAATGCTGTCTAATGTTTACTTTCGAGAGAGGGCAAAGTTGAATACAAAGCTTTTCTTCTCTTATATTTCGTACTTTGGTTGCATTAGTATAATTTCTATAACAAGAGCTGTTTTTGTTTTCCACTTCAATGTTCTTTCATGTATTGTCATTTGCAAAATGCTGTTTTCCCTTTCAATATACTGCTCAAGTATGCTTTGATATATCTGCCAAATCATTCTTTTATACAATGTGCGTGAAATTTTAAACCTTAAATCTAATTACATCCTAAAGTCCGTGAGTTTCCAATTTACATTTTTTTCATATGAACAACGAAAACCTTCTTTTCGGGTTGAATAAATGTAATGGTTTGTTCGTGAATTTTTATTTTTTTAGGATTAACTAATATTAACAATTGTATATAGGGTATTTATTCAAGTTGGGTTGACATATTTATGCATTGAATACATTGAAAAGTAGCTGTTTTAATTCAATTAATCATATTTTCATAATAATTTACGTTGTTGTCGCTAGTGAATCTTCAGTTCTAAGCGGACTCTGGCCTATTGAAGACTTTCCCTGAATCTAATTCTATCCTGGGCCGCAGTTCTATTTACCAAAATTCTGTAGACCTTTCTTACCATTGTTTAACCCCTTCTGTTTCCACTTCTCATACTATCTATTTTAGCATCCTTGATTTTCTTTAACAATAATTCTATTATCATCTGTTGTCATCAATGCTTAATGAATTTAACAATGTATTTGTGGTCTTTATCAAATTATTAACAATTGTGATGAATGCGGAATTAAACCTTTAACCTACGTAACACAAAATACATTAAAAGTGTTATACTCTTTTATAAGGCTATTCAAGGGATGAGATTTACTACAATTTTTAATGCTAAAAGATTAAAAAAAAATTTCTAGGTTAAATAACTAACTACTTCTTTATAATTATTTTTGATCCCCTCAATTGACACGTTGTTATCTGGACAGTTTTTTAATCTGGGCCCTTCGACCCATCCCTATACTTTAAAAAAAAATTATGTTTAAACTTTTCTGTTCCAAATAAACAACACTTATTTTTACTTGAATTATTTCAAGTAATAATTTATTAATTGATTCATTGACTGTTATATTTTCTTATTATCTCTTTATTTTTCATTAGTTTGATTAATTATTAATTTTATTGTTTAACTGCTTCTGATTTGAGTATTTGCCCAAATGTATGTTCTTCTCTCGTAAAATACAATATCTTAGTTCTTTTTACTTCCAAACAAAATTTAACAACTAAAGGGGTCAATGAAGAAAAAAAAACAAAAAAACAATCATCGTAAAATGGAAAACAAATTTGCATAACTCCAGGAGGGTAGATTACCGTAAGAGTCTTAAGTATGCCTAATCAGAGTACACTAATAACTTTAGCTAACTCTGATCACTTCCAGCCAACCGATGAACATCGTTCGTTTCAACAGAACAAAATTTTGACTGATATCATTCCCCTCTCTCTCACCTTGTTTGATAATTAGGTTCCTTAGGCAAAACAAGGACACTTATAATTTTTCCTGTGCTTGTCTGTTTATCTGTTTGACCCATCTGATCTCCAAATGTTGTGTACACAAATATTTGAAACTTTTTAGTTATGTTACATGTTATATGTTTATTACTTGTAGGGTTATTACATTTGGGTAAACACATGATAAATATTAGAAAGCCTCAAAATTCAAATTTTTAAACACAAAAAGTTTTAAAAAGTGGGATGAGGCACAAATATATGTTTTTTGATTTTGAACCAATTCATCATAACAACTATCAGTTTTTTACTTTTTTAAATAGCGTACTAATGATTTTTTTTTTATCATATCATGAAAATAAATGACATTGTTGCAGTTAATGATTTTCTGTTTTTACATAACAATAAAAATACCCTACATCTGTAAGTTAAATTATTCAAATTTTAATATCCATTAGTTGGAGATTTAAATTTATAAGGCTTATAATCTATACGGAGTCACCCCCCTTATAGTTACACCCTTAGTTCTTGTTGATGCCCTTACAAAAAACAAATTGTAAAGAACTTTAATGTCCACATACATTAACCTTGGCATCAGAACTCATTAATTAAACAAATTGTAAAGGACTTGTCTTGACTTTACTGTCCGCAGTAGTCTTGGCATCAGAACTCATTAATTAAACAAATTGCAAAGGACTTGTCTTGACTTTACTGTCCGCAGTAGTCTTGGCATCAGAACTCATTAATTAAACAAATTGTAAAGGACTTGTCTTGACTTTACTGTCCGCAGTAGTCTTGGCATCAGAACTCATTAATTAAACAAATTGTAAAGGACTTGTCTTGACTTTACTGTCCGCAGTAGTCTTGGCATTAGAACTCATTAATTAAACAAATTGTAAAGGACTTGTCTTGACTTTACTGTTCGCAGTAGTCTTGGCATCAAACTCATTAATTAAACAAATTGTAAAGGACTTGTCTTGACTTTACTGTTCGCAGTAGTCTTGGCATCAAACTCATTAATTAAACAAATTGCAAAGGACTTGTCTTGACTTTACTGTCCGCAGTAGTCTTGGCATCAGAACTCATTAATTAAACAAATTGTAAAGGACTTGTCTTGATTTACTGTCCGCAGTAGCCTTAGCATCAGAACTCATTAATTAAACAAATTATAAAGGACTTGTCTTGATTTACTGTCCGCAGTAGCCTTAGCATCAGAACTCATTAATTAAACAAATTATAAAGGACTTGTCTTGATTTACTGTCCGCAGTAGCCTTAGCATCAGAATTCATTAATTAAACAAATTATAAAGGCCTTGTCTTGATTTACTGTCCGCAGTAGCCTTAGCATCAGAACTCATTAATTAAACAAATGGTAAAGGACTTGTCTTGATTTACTGTCCGCAGTAGCCTTAGCATCAGAACTCATTAATTAAACAAATGGTAAAGGACTTGTCTTGATTTACTGTCCGCAGTAGCCTTAGCATCAGAACTCATTAATTAAATAAATTGTAAAGGACATGTCTTGATTTAACTGTCCGCAGTAGTTTTGGCATCATAATTTAAAAATGAAAAATATTGTCTATTTTAATAATATGTTTTCAAGAAATGGAGAAACGCTTTTTTCACACAATATAATAGTTTCTTTAAATCCTTTAAGATGATTTCTACCGTCTGCGTCTCTCAAATTTAGATAAATTTATCTTCAGAGCAGATTTTTATTTATTCTTTGTTTTTATACTTTGCACGATTATTATTAATAAAAGAAACAACAAAAAAACGATGTATTGATTGTTAAATAGTAAGAATTTTATAAATGCTTAATATATGTATTAGTTCTTTTATAATTTTTGTCGTATCACTTTATTTATTTTTAAAAATTAAAAAAAAGAAATATATATACATAGAAAGTAATTAAATTTAAATAATGGCCTATGGTTAATCACTCTGTAAAATTATTTCCAAATAATCAAGATCATTTACCTTTTCTTTAAATAATAATAAGTAAAAACTAATTAGTGTTTAGTTATGATTCACATTGTTTATAACTTAAGTGGCTGATTAATATTAATAACTGTAATTAAATTATTTGTAAGAAAATAATAAAACTTGTAAATATAAATTATTTGAATTTAAATAAGAGAATAAAATTGTATAATAAATGTTTAAACAAAAATTCAAATGTATAATATATTTTATTTATTTATTTGTTTTGTTACTTGTTGTGCCTGATTTTCTTACTGATTTCTTAATACCTGATTATCTTAATATCTTATACCTGATTTTCTTAATTTGCTAGCTAATTTACTTTATTATATTTGTAAGATGCTTCCAGTAAGAGCCAAGATGCGGAATTGTGCAGGAAATCCTGGATCTTATGACCAACTCCAGTCCCTAAAGATTATCGGACACAGTACAATAGGTTTGTTTTGGTCTGGTTCGAGACCCATCTGGTTAGGAATATTTGTTGCAGGTACACACGAGAATTAGTTCCTCTTTTTCCTGGAGGCTCATAAATAAAATTATCAACAGCTCTAAAAGTTCTGGGTGAAGCTATTTTTATGGATTATATTTTATGGAGCTATATTTTATTAATTGGACCAATTTATCGTTTTTTTTTATAGAAATAGGGTTACCTAAGAAGTCATTCTATATCAAATTAGATCACATATTATAATTGTCTACAACAAATGTCTTTATAAGTTTCTTGAAAGCTCTAAGGTATTCGAAGTAAAAATCGTGTTTAACGGGCTATGGTAGGAATGCACTGTACCGTGTACCTCCTACAGGTGGTGGTTTATAAAAATAAGTTTTTGCTGAACAAATCCTATTAGATTATGTAGTTCTGATTTCTGATTGTTAAAATTATTTTAACATAATACATATATAATAATATACAAGTTATAATAGTAGTAAGTAGTTGTAGTAACAAAGTATAATAAAAAGTTAATGGAACGTTTTTATCATTTCCATTTTAAATGATAAATGCGATGTCTAAATTAAATCTTAGTTTACTGGGCCAGCAATATTTATCTTCTGTCTCTATATAATTATATATAATCCAAATAATACTCACTCACTGACTTATCAGGATATCTCTTAAACCACTGAATTTATGGCCATGGAATTTATAGATAGGTTCCTTATATTTTGAGAGTAGTATAATTTTATGCGTTTTGATAAGAAACGAGATGAAGACCTTCCTGGACTCCGCAGAAGCGCATGTGTAACATTCAGCCAATCAGACTTGATCCAACAAAACCACGTCTCCGTGCGTCATTCTCTTCTCGCCAGTCCTCTATCACACATGAGACTATGCCATGTGAATCACAGTAATATTTTGAGCTAGGGTGCAAGAGCGAAGTGAGTATCAAGCACCCTAGATAACTAAAAAATGTCGGCGTTACCTTTTTTTTCTTCCAAAATAAACAAGAGGTTGAAGAAACCTTTGAATATCAGCTTTATCTCTGGAAAGAAGTTCGCAAAGGCAACTTACTCCCGTGGGCTTTTAAATAAAATTACATATCGATCTCTATAAAATACAGACATCTCTTACCATAAACAGCACAAACAGCTTGGCCCCATTGCCATATTACTTGACAAGATGTCTACCATTACCATTAGATCAAAAATAAATAGGTGTTAGATATCTTTTAGCTGTATGTAATGGGTGTTACATATTTTTTCCTTAATTTGAACTAATACAAATTATTTTTGGAGAACATCTGAATTACAGTTTGAGTTCAAAAAAATGAAGTAGTAGATTCAGTCGAGTAACCTAATTTTATTTATTAGCTTGAAAACTTTTTTTGCTTTTCGTTTCACCTGAACTAACTTACCTTCTCTAATGAAGTTTCACTTAGAAAATTAATATTAAAGGGATTAAAAAGAAAAGCCCTAAGCTCGAACACACTTTTCTCTTTGTTTGTGGACGCTAGCTTAGGAATATTTTATTAAACAATGACTAGTAGAATATTTGAGTAAAAGATTAAACCGAAAAAGGGTTTGAAGCTATTAAAAATTGTTATTGAATAAATCCTTTAAAAACAAATTACTGCTAAATCATTAATTACAATTTCTTGGGCATTATTGTGTTAAAACATTTACTGAATTTAAGTATAAAGAGGTGAGACCAGTTACCATTGTTGTGTAAATTGAAAATTCGGATATCCTGGGCACTAAACACGTGATTTAATCATTTTAATTAAAATAAATCATTGTTAGAGAATTGATAAACAATTAATCATCTAAACTCATTAATTTGTATAAGAAATACCAAGACGAGATAAAAACCCTTGATGATTTCTGACATTTTATATTCTGGTTGGACAATAAATTATTCAATTATTGATTCCGACCTTACTGAAGGTAACTGAAGCTATGTGATCGTTCTGAAGAACGAATATTTTTTATGTCTCCGATTTCAAGAATTCAAAGACAGAAATCCTTTTCAGACATCAGGTAACATTTTTGATTCTGTGTCAGTCTGTGGGTCTGTTGCTCAATTTTTGCGATCCACCATGTCTTAAAAACTACTCCTCCGATCGATATAAATGAAGTTTGAAAGGTAGATAATAATTAGCCCTAAGTTTAACCTACTCCCATTTATTTCTTTTCCACATGCGCACAAATATACATTCATTTACTCCTATATCTTCAAAAGTTCACATCTGATTCTTATAAAATTTGGATGGTTTGTCGAAAGTTGCGAGAAGAAGGTCCCATATTAATATTAACTGTCTGCGCTCCTTAAATTTTGCAAAATTAAGACTTTAATTCCTGTAAAAGAATAATATCAATTTTGTTATAAACAGGGTGGTCCAAAAGTCCTCCCCCCCCCCCCCCCCCCCCCCCCTCTTAACTTTTTAACTGTTTGAGATAAATTAATGAAACTTGGAGGATCCGTACCATGTAAAGGGATGTTTGTTTTCATTCAATCGCGAGGCACCACCCACTTTGCCCTCAGGTCACCCGACTTAAAAATTTCAAATTGGAGTGTATATTTTTATGATAACATATTTGGATTCTACTGTGACCCTTTTCACTAGGGGTAACAACCATTTTGCCCCCAGGCACTGAAATCTAACATTTTTATACTTTTGCCCCTTTATAGGGGGCAAAATATTGGGGATAGAAAAAACTTTTGAAGTAAAATATTTTGATTTTTCGCCGTAGAATCCAAATCTGCTGTCAAAAATATACACTCCAGTTTAACATTTTGAAGTTAGGTGGCCTGGAGGCAAAATGGGTGGTTGCCCCTACACCGCGATTGCATGAAAACAAACTTCCCTTTACATAGTACGGATCCCTTAAGTTTCATTAATTTATCTCTAACCGTTTAGATTTTACAACGTATTTTCGGAAGGGTTATTTTACTATCTTTGCCCCCCTATAGGGGGCAAAATATTAGATATAGAAAAAAGTTTCAAGTAAAATTTTAATATTTTTTACCGTAGAATGCAAACATGGTATCAAAAATATGCACTCCAATTTGAATTTTTGAAGTTGGGTGGCCTGGGGGCAAAGTGGGTGGTTGCCCCTAGTGCACGATTACATGAAAACAAACTTCCTTTTAAGTCACCAAGTTTTTTTTTTTGTTTTTTTTTTTTTAAGTTTCATTAAAATGTTAAATTAAAAATGTACTATATACATGTATTATTAGTTACTTTTTTAGCTTAACAACAGCATAACTTTACTGATATGTTTTTACCGAAACTATACTGATATATTACATAAATATATAACATTTTTAATAAGGAATAAACAAAAAATAATTTATATTTAAGATGATAATTTTTTATAAAAATTTAAAATTACAAGTTAAAATAATAGTGTATATACACACAATGAATTTATATCACAGACATTTTTCCCATTTATTTAAAGTTTAAAATGGACTCGGCTTTCTGCTCTTGAGTAGGCCGGTTCGGGGAGGACACCGTTTGACTTGATGTCATCCTCTTCCGAAACCTTGTTCTTCGATTCTTCAGTCAGATTAAGCGGTGGTAATTTTCTGATGGATGATCGTAAATCTTCGTCTCTCGGAAATGAAGCTATTGAATAACCTTCTTCTGGTTCCCTTGGAAATTTCGTTCGGTCTATATTGATTGCAAAAGATTCTTCGAAATTTGCGTCGTATGAATCATCTAAATTTCTGTCGTAATCAGATTTGATTTTAGATGGGTTGTTTGACTGTGAAGTTTGATGCTTATTAGTTGACAATGACTCTTCAGCGGGTTCATCGCTTTCTCTGAGGCTCTCTTCGCTTGAAACTATGTCGCCGTTATGATGTATAGTTGTTTCTTCAAGCTCTGCCTTTTTGAAAGCTCTGTTTCCATTTTTCGTGGTATCCTCAGTATCAGTTGAAGCTGGGGCAGGCTGGTTTGTCGTGGTAACAATAAAGGGATTTCTTTCGGATTTCAAAATATTCCCCGACGTACCTTCACCGGCTGAAAGCTCGGATGGCCTTCTTTGTTGACTATCTCTTTCTTCAGTCCTATCTTCGGAGATATCTCCGGATTCCGTTGGACCTGATTCTCGTCTTTCTTCGGGGATCGCTCGAAGAGGTACAGCTACATCTCCAGATCTAGTATTAGTTTGGAGTTCAGTCCTAATCATGCAAGCCATAAAGTTTGCGTTTGGCAGAATTTCTTCATGTCGAAGTACCAAGCTTTCCGGAGTGTAAACTCTTCTTACTGCCATACTCTGTCGCCTGACCATCATACTGTTTCCATTTGTAGACACCTAAAAAAAATAAGAATGAATTTTATATTACTTTTCAACTTATTCCATCTTCTTTTGTTGGAAAATCCCCACTGATATAATTGGGAAATATGTATTATTATAGCTCTATCAACAAGTATCTAATAAATTATAGTTCGACTTACTGCATTCTTATTGCTTGAAGTATTTTTAGAAACGTAGTGTATCCTAATTCTAACCTCGCTTTTATAGGATTCATGTACTAACAAATATATAAATATATAACTTTCACAGCTTTAAATTGCATGGATGTAAAACTAAAGCATATTACAGGACAGTCTCTTCATCAAGTAGTATCTGCAATACTACTATCAACCTCTATCTCTTATCAAAAATTACGTTTTAAGTTTTAAATTGCTCGAGATGAATACATTCAATTAAAGAAGGAAATAACACTTTTTCCAACCTTTCTCTGCTATAAAATCTCTTGGCCTATTAAAGTCGAAACAATCTCATTTTGTCTAAAGACAGATCAAATTAATCATTTATGTTGATTATGACCAGCTCTTTAGCATATCTTGGTAACAGTATAATCAATACAATATCGCTTCATAGGGATAGAACAGGTGATGAGATTACAACAGTATTATCAGCCCTGCTTATTATTATTTTATCACCCTTGCATTGCTTCACGCTTTCTTAGTCACTTAAGTGTCTTCTAAGGAACAATCAATTTCAATCATTATTAAATTAAACAAAAATACCGAGCAATTAGACTGAGCGATGGTAAAGAGGCCTACGGGTACTCTTGGCCAAGGACTGGGAGGACCACCTGGTGCATAAGGATGATGACCGAAGGCATCCAAACTGTTGTTCCCAGCAACTCCATCAGTTATTTCCATGATGCCAATCTGTGTCGTCCTCACGTGATATGGAAAGTTCTTGTTTGCTCTGCTAGGCACTGTCAGTAACTATAAAACAAACAACTTTTTAGTTTTGCGAACAAATAATAACGATATCGAAAATAAAGTAAATAAATTTCTCAAGTTAAAGTCATATTTAAGGAAATTTCAGAATATTTAGATGAATTCTTTAATTTTAATTCAATCTCAATTTGGAAAATAAATTCTAATAAAATAATACATAGGTCTAGATGACTACTTCCCGAATGTAATAAAAACATTACCTTCATTAAATAATCAAATTACAAATATATAAAAAACCAAGTTCCATAACTATGCTAATATAAATCAATGAATTTAGAATATATCCAACTGGTGAAAGCAGATTACCTGACAAGTTAAAGTTATCTAATAGCAAGACGAAGAGGCTAAGGTAAAAATATGCGTTTTTAGTATTAACTCTATTCTGCTATTTTCTAAATAAGCAGATAATTATTATCACTTTCTAAAAGTTAGTAATGAATCTAACAATATTTTATTTTAATAGTACAATAATAATTCCTGTTGTATAAGAAGTAGTACATGTAATAAAACCGGAGTTTCATTCAGATAAAAGGTATTTAAAAACATTATAGTGGCTAAAAGGGAATAATAAATAAATTTAATACAATGCACGGAGGCGAATGAAACAAACCATAATATAGCCTGCAAACAAAGCTTTTAATAAATGGTACCAATAAGCAAGAAACAATAGCATTATTGTTGCAGGAACGCTTTTTTACCTGGACTATTAGGATTCACAGTTTAATAAATATTTGGAAAGGATAATTTAGATGTAATGGATTCTGTATTTGTAACACAATAATAGGGTTCTGTGACACACTGAGAAAAATATAATGTAATGTTAGAATTTATTGAATATGCTTTACTCTGATGAAGAATTGATTCTGTTATTTTATAGCTTAAAGATCATCCGCTTCTGAAGTCCATACCACATTACATCTGGGATTGATTCCTAGAGTGATGAGACGTTCTACATTTACTGTCACATCGATACATAAATTTATTGGTCAACCATAGCTTTGCTTATTAAGCAAGTATTTAATATGGGTTTTGTTATTAGTCTACAAAGGACCCTCTTTTTGGTTAGCATATATAGAAAGCTAGAAACACAAAATCTCTGGTTAAAGGTTAGCAATAAAAGTTTATAGGAATAGATTGTTTAATTTGTTTAGCGTGAACATTTGACGCTGCCCATCGAGCTAGGACTGGTAATCGTTATTACTGTGCGGAACACGGTGGACTATACCGGCAACGCACCCAGGTGTATTTATTTTCACTATTATAATAATATCAAAATCCAAGCAAATTATTTTTGTGTCAAGTTAGAATGTGGTTTCTCGTTTGTAATAAGATACTGGTAGTAGTTTGAAGTACAGTAAGCTGTTAACGAGCTGTTCCTAACAATATCAAACTAAATAAAGGCATTCATAGCTTACGTCCTATATCGTAGACACAAAAATAAAATGTACCAGGTACCATTGTTAATCCGGATTTTCGCCAGAGAGTTACTAGCAAATGTTACCAACAATTTGCTAACAAACAAAATGTTGCTAACAAAATACAAGTGTGACTTTTTGGTTATTCTTAACATTTAACCACAACCTGACGCTTGCTTGGTCATTTGGCTTTGAAATGTCGTGTAATAATTGTAAGTAACAAGTGTTAGTAACTCTGGTGTAAACCTAGCTTAATACGAGTTGCTAAATGTTTCCAACATTATTTTAAACTTTACCGACTTTAGTGGATAGCAAACGTCTTGTTAATAACATGGTATTTTTGTTAAAAACACAGCTTGTTGGTAACAAAATTAGAAGCGTTTTCCAAAACTAACTAACAATTGTTAGCAACACATGACACATGTTACTAACTCTGGTGTCAATCCGTCACTAGGATTCAAGATTTAATGAATCTTAATTCACTTATTAAAGATGACTATTTTAAGATGACTTACAGGTAAATACACTATTGAATAGGAAGATTACGAATATTCTTAGTGCAAACGTATTATTACCTAATTATGATTTACGTATCTTATTATCTCGTTATTAATTTATATCAAATTTAAAATCCTAACCAAATTTTAAATGGGGATAAAGAAGATAAAGCGGGAAAAAGTGATCTTAAGCCTATCATTTTTAAATAGGTCCAGCCACATTAATATCTTATCTCTAGAAACGAAACTGTTATAGGCATACAACCGTGAGGTTTTCCATAAACCATACAATTAGAAATTATTAGAAATTGTATATTTGTTAGAGTTATTAGTTGAATATAACTGTACAAATAGAGGTTGAAATTACAATACATCACTGTTACTTATAAATTTCCAAAAAAGGAACAATATTTACAAAGAAAAAGTCATAGATGTTTAACAAATAATATCAGTAGTGCTCATTAGAGTACATAAATATATATCTGACTGAAATGAAACAAAAAATAAATTAAATAGCTGTTAAAAAAAATAAAAATAAATAAAATAAAATAAAAATATGAATAAATAACTAAAATCAAAACGTTGTAAACTCAAAATATATACAAAAATATGTTAATACATATTAATTTTTACCATTATTATTATTATTATTATTATTTTTATATACATACATATACATACATATACACATATACATATATACACATATATACACATATACATACATATACACATACATACACACACACACACACATACATATTCACAATACATATATATTCTTTTTCTTTTTTTTAATTAAATAATACATTCTTTTATTTTTTAGATTCTTAAAAATAATGGTGGAAATGCCACAATCCTCTTCTATTTTTCTTTAGTTTATTCACTGCAATTTCTTCTCTAGTTGAAGTTGGGGCAAGATATTACTCGTTAATTATAAAGGATCTGATTTTAAGTGCACCTATTGTATAATAATAAATATCGTTGATTTTGGATGAATTAATATTGTCTAATAAGTGAATAATGTTTCTATTTCTGTCTAGTGGATCAACCTGGTAAATCAATAAACCATACAATAACGTAAATAATAGAAATGAAAATACCAATAGTTTTTTTTGTTCTGTTTCAATAATCTTAAGAATCCAAAACCTAACCAATTACCTTCTGAGAGCATTAATTTACCGATAAGTTAGTGATGTTGCAATGACCTTTGAGTGTGCACTGTAAAAAGTGATGCATACGTAAATAATTGACCATGTTGATCACTAATATTACAGGGAGGAATTTGTTGGCAAACAAAAGATTTGTTGTTTTAAATACACATACTTTTTGCTTAAAAATACGAGTAAAACACAAGTGTCAAGAATGATGTGTTTTCTCTTGTGAATCACATGAAGATGCAGCATAAAGAAAGAAATATACAGGGTTACAAGGAAAACCCATTGGCTGCAACCAGGCAAGGATGTTAGAAAAACTTGTTTAGGCTTTCTCCGCAGAATCTTTACTAGGGGTCGTTCTGTACCAAATAAACTCATCCAATTCTCCTGTCACCCAAAGATATAAATTCTGCACTCAAGAAAAAAAAATAATACAAGAAGTATCCTCCCAACCTAAAAATTATTATATCGCTAGCAACCGGTTACTCTTTGTAATATTCTTGAGAAAAAAAGTTTTTATAAATAATTAAATATTATGTAAGCATTGATGTGAGTAGAGTATTATTTTCCTTGCTATAAAATTTTGAGAATGCTTAATTTGAGCATAATTATCAAAGGCGGTGTTTTTGGTCGTCCCTATTAACTCACCACTCATCAATTATTACAGGAGGTATATTGAGCCCTTCAACACATTATTAGTTCAAAACAAGTTTATGTCACATTTCTTAGATATTAAAAACAATAACGGATTCGTCAGTGTTAGGTCTTGGGTTTCAGGCGAATACGCTAACCAATTAATATTATATCTCTAAACTTAATTTAAGTTTGTATAGTCAAACCGCAACACCTCCGTGCATTGCAGACAAAATTATTGTAGTTCTTATACGATTCTTAAAAGTAGTTAACACTTGTATAGATAACTAATAACAATACTAATTATTATTTGGTAATTTTGGCTTATGATAAATTATCATTATTCGAAGATATTCACGAAAACAACGGACATCCAATTTCCCAACCGCAAGATTTTAGACACTCACAAACTTACCCCTTCTTCGTCTGCTAATATTAAACTTAAGTTAGGCTCAGATAGGAATTTCATGCATAATTGCTTATTTAAAATCAATTATATAATCGAGTAGTATCCCGACGGCGATGAATCAGCTCGAAATAATTTGTTATTGCCAAGCTAAGGCGCAATTTCATTTATCCCAATAAAACTAACTGTGTGTTTTGATTTGATGGTCTTCAAATAGATATAATAATTAAACTAAATTAAATTTCTTAATTTTACTTTTTTTCTATTTATAAAATTAAGCTCGTTGCCACGGGCTTAACTGCTCGTATATATATTTGTATATAACCTACTAGATGATTAAAAAGTCACTCCACATATTAAGGTATATAATTTTCATTTCGTCGGTCTTTGGTCTTTGTTTAAAAGCTTTGTTACTCCGAGCATTGGTTGCTTTAATTATTCGGCTATACGAAATTTTAAGTCTAATGAATAAAAATCTGTCCGACTCAAGTCGTACAAAGCTTGCTCTTATGGTAATAGAGGTCATAACTAATTGGTCCAGTCCTATCCATTCATTTGTTGTTTCGAGTTTTTGTGACTACATACATTTAATATTATTGAACATGTTATAAAAATTTACTTCTAGAGGAATCGAACCCGGACTCTCACCGTCCACGTAAGGAGTTATTTTCTAAGGAATTTGATTTTTCCGGGATCTGTATTTAAATTGACTTAATTTTAGAATTTTTAAATCAGCTATATAAATAAATAATTGTTTTGAGTTTTTAAGGGATGCTCTTCCCCCAAATTTAGAGCTAAAATTAATTTCTCGATACCAAATTCCATCATAATTGGCCCATTAGTTTAGGTTCCACATGTCTGCACAGACTACAGACGATAGACCGACATATTTTAAAAACCACTATTTTGGACTAAGGAGATCTTAAATCGTGTAATTCTACACAAATCTAATTTTCTGGCCATCACAATACTTTCTCTTCATATATACCACGTATATGAGAAAGTAATAATACTAACCTTAAATCATCTGACTTATCAACAATCTTGACGTTTTTGGGTTGAAATAATAAAAAAAAAATAAAAAGTAAAAAAAAATAAATTATAAAAAAATAAATAAAAAACTATGGTTCCCTAGAAACTAAAATTCAGTTGTTTTGTTTATTAACTCAATTAGAAACACTATCCTAATGAAACGAGATATTATATAAAACTCAGAAATCTGTAAGCTATATTTAAAATAATTAAAATTAATAAATATATAGGTATAATAAAATTGATAAATAAGGTTTTAAGATGATCATTTTGTACATAAAATGTTTACTGTATATAAATGTTTGATTTATATACAGTAGATTCTCGACAATCCAGACCCTGCTAGTCTTGATATCCGGTTAATCGAGACGAACCATACTAATTTTCTAATAAGGTACAATCAATAAACTTTTATATCAATAAGATGGTAAGTTTTTTATACTAAATCAATTTGTAGGATTATAAAGTCATTTTCATGATAAAACAATGGTTTTAATAGTTTTACCCAGCTAAATCAAGTTTTACGGACATTTTAAAGCTGATATCGTTTAATCCATACTTTCGGTGATCCGGAAAGTCCCCGGTACATCCTATCCGGATTAGCGAGTACTATGTTTTACTTTAACAGTAGTCTTATTACCTACATACTATGTAAAAGAGATAATTAATCATACTTATTAATTATTATGGTACACCCTTCTAAATTTAATGAGAGAATCTCCAGATGGTTGCTGAGGTGTATATTACAAATGAAAAACGCTAGTTCATACTGTGAGACGTTTCGACCCTTAATTTTATAATTTTTATTGTTACGCTTGTTAGGTATTACTTTGTTAAAGAACCGGTAATGTTTGAAGTTTGAAGTTGGTAGTAGTCATCTGACTAAATTTAATTAAATCCCAGTAAATTCACCCTCTCCTATGGAGATAGTTATTCTTTTATAATGAAAAATACCAACATCTATGACATTGTAAGTATCTGATACATATTTTAAGTTAAAATATTTAATTTAAACATTAATTGTTAATTAATCTATATAATCAAAGAAATTGTTTTATTGATTATATTTATTATTGTTTAAATTTTAGAGAATTAAAATAAACGACTGAAGATGACCTTAATTTAAGGGTCAAAACGTCTCACAATATGAACTAGCGTTTTTCATTTGTAATATACACCTCAGCAACCATCTGGAGATTCTCTCACTATATCCTATGTTGATAAAAAAAAAAAACAGATTTTAAGTTTATTACAAATAATAATTTGATCTATTGTATGCACCACAAAATACTATTTGACAGAAAAAGAAAAAATAGTCATTAATCTTACATCTTGTTGTTCCATTTTGAAATAATCTTTAAAGGTTTAGCTTAGGCTGTTCATTACCATTTTAAGGCCTTGTAAGGGCCTTAATATTTCTTATTTAGCTTTATGTAGGCCTATTTGGAAAGTGTCAACAACAACGAGGGTTATATAGGACGCAAAGCCACTTATTTTGTTGAAAATGTCAGTTGAAACCTTTCATATGACAACAACTGAAGTGTAATATTAATGTTAACTAATATGGTGTATATTGGTGACCTAGTTGAAAGTTATGAAAGACGTGTTGCCTTACCAAGAAGAGTACGTGTCCTACAAGCGCTATAAGATGCAGAACAAAGCAGACGACACTCTCCCTCACCCATTTGTCTACCATTGTATTAGCAGCTAAGATAAAGGTAGGGCCAGCCACAAACCTGAACCAACAAAACAAATGAAAATTCAATCAATTATGCAACGCTAAGAAGACAAATAATACAGACAATACCACTTGTATTGAAAACCACATCATTCAAACACTACTGGATATTGAGACTTCAAATGAATGATCATTTTTTTAAAATGAACCGCTAATCCCTACGTATGTTCATACCTTCAGATAGAGAAAAAGCATTGAGTTCATTATTCATTCAAGCAAATTGATTTTTAACATGTTAACGGCTTGTGTTATACAAGCAATATAAAAACACGCAGGCTAAAACCGATTTAATTTATTGGTATTTAGGGATTTTAATTTTTAAACACTTTGATAAAGTCAGGTATATTTCGTACTATATTTTAAAGGACAGGTGAAGTTAAATAATAACTAGTCAAATAACTTGCTAGTAGATTTTACAAAGGATTACTGAAGGAAATTTAAACAGCACCGTCCTATCTACTTTGAACTTTATAAAGACCTGTAACTAATTTATAACTAGCATACAAGAAAGTTTGCTGGTATGTTTATGCTTGCTTTACTGTTATCAAAATAACACAGCTAATGTAATAATGGTGCAAGGATTAATTTTAAATTAGGTACTGTTACTTTCAAATTATTGGAATAATAATACCATCTTCCTGAAATAACTAAATTTGCTTTTAAATTATGACTCGAAGAACAGCTCAAACTCCTGTTTTTAGAATGAATCAAATAGCCTCTTCATAAATCCACGCGATAATGAACTCCGAAGTACATTAAACCGTTTATACAATGAAGCCATATATCCTCTCTCTTTAGAACGGAGAGAATTTACTTTAACACACTGCTTGTGACCATTAATAATAAAACGAGTAATGAACTTGTCTTCATTTCGGTCACCGAATGCTTTGTATTAGTTAGAGGGAGGCAATTAAGACTTGGTGTTCCACAAGGAGCGAGCCTTGGACCGGCTCTTCGTATAATATATTAGGCAAAGGATGTTTCCAACTTTGGATTAAGCTTTTAGAAACCCGGTTTCTCCACTGTAAAAACCATTATTTTTACATAATTATCGCACTAAGGCGGGAACAACACTGCTTCTTTATTTAAAAACAACCTCTGCACAAAGGGTCTCGAATTAGGCCTCATTATCTTCTCTAACATTTTCTTTATTTGTAACTCGAGTTAAATTAGCAGAGGGAGAAATATTAAATGTATTAGTACCGCAGTAATAATTATCTAATAAAAACATTATGTAAATTACCTTCACTGAAATATATACATACTTAGATCAAAAATCCTTTAAATTAAAGTTTTTATTTCTCGCATAAAATATTTATAATAATGTCAGTTGTACTTATAGTTGTTAAACAGTACTTGATGATTTCTCGTATTATATTCTCCACTATTAAAAGTTTAAAACATTAAAATTACGTCGAAAATTCTTAATATACTAAATAGAAGAAGCGAGAGAGAATAAAACTGGAGGGTTTCAAACAAAAAGATTCTGCAAATTCAGGACGGAGCTTGGGAGAAAAAAGTCTCGCAGGACTCTAATTGAGATAATTTGTCAGATAATCCTGCCATCTGGGGACAAACTCGAATAAAACTCCGTGATAACAGCGGCCTGGCAAAAACCCCTTAAACTGTGTCTTACTCATTTTAACTACTGTGAAACTTTGTCCTAGAAAAACACAATGCCATCATGATTAAAATACCTCCTTCTTTCCTTCTTTAAATTCTCCCCATCGTGTCATTTCGGTGATATTACCAATTTAGTTAACCGAGAGAATTATTTAAATGATCGTCAAACTATAATACGCTAGTTGTATTGATGCAAATTATTTAACTAGTTTTATATTTGAATAATTATTATCTTAGACTCTTCAAGAGTGAAGAAATATCCCCCATTTACTGTTGGTATCATCTTCAGAGATAAAGATCATAAACGAAACATCTAACTGGTGAAAAGTGGTTTATCAAATATAGGCAGCTTTATAAAGTCGAATTGAATTATTTTTATTTTTATTTAAGAAGAGTTGTCTATTGGAAACTCATTGTAAATTATATTACTCATAAAAGGAGAATTAACGTGACAATATTGGAATTGGTACATTTACACCATTTAATATATCTTGTAGGAATTCTCCAAAAAGCACTGCACTTGACACCGACAATCACTCAGTAAATTTAAGGAGTGCAGTACTCACCAGGGATTTTCGACGAGGATTTAATATCCTCTTTGTTGATGTTAACAGTTGGTCTTCTATCGTTTATGTTGTGGACTTAAGGCAAAGGATTTACCAACTATGCTAACGCTAGTCACATAGTCTAAATGAATAAAATATATCATATCAAGCCGACCAAGCCACTCTATAGAGTTGCCTAAACACCTAAATCCTAATTAAATAAAAATGTATGTTCATGTTGGCCACTATCGCATATGTGGCCAGCTTCAAGCAAAACGTATATGCACATTATTATTCTCAATATAGTTAATTAGGTTCAGAAAATGGTTTTAAAACTTTTGGCTGTATATAGGCGGAGGATTGAGTAAAATATTTTCAACACCAATTTTTGTGGGTAATTTGTTGGTCTCTCAATCCCTTTATATTAGTGCAAAAATAAATAACGATAAGGAATTAAGAAAGAGATTATGAACGTTACTTCTTTTAGAAGTGGGTTTTGAACTATTAGTGGTAATTTTCAGTGCCGGTGAGACAAGTAGAATGGGAAGGTAGAGGTTAAAATCTAATATTTATCAGATTTAAACTACTTCCTCCTTCTCTAATTCTTACTCATTTCTGCACGTCTTATCGTTCCTAAATATCGAGCCGCAGCGGCCGCAGGCTTGGGGGGGGGGGACGCAAAATTGGAGAGGAATAAAATAGGTAGAATTTGAAAAAGTGAAAAATAATAAAATAAAATTATAATAATATTAATAAAATAAATAAATAATAATAATTAAATTTAAAAAAATATATATTTCATCAAATATATTACGTTTATGAAATTAAATTTAAAAAAAATCGTTCTAAAAATCACTTATAAATAATAATACAAAATATAATAGATTTGGCTAAAATAGCAATTTGTGACAATTCAACTCTGTCATCAAATTTTCCTGGAGTATGTTCAGCATTTATTTTATGCCTTACTTTACCCGTTACTAAATACTACATCAACGGCTGAAAGATCCTTTTTAAAGCTTAAATTATTACAAACTTGGCTACGAAGCTCAATGTTGCATGACCGTTTGACTGGCCTTGTATAAGTATCGAGGTTGAAACGGCACGGACATTGGATTTTAACGATATAATTGATGCACACATTAAAGCGATAAAATACTTTACTTTAACTTTAAACACCGTTTACTTTTTTATACAATTTATTTTTTTTTATGTATATTTTAACTTTATTTAATTTTTGTGAAGTTTGTTAAATACCCCGATTTTTTAGTAATTAAGAATAATCTTAAACTTAATGCTTTATTTTAATGTGTTGTATTTTTACCTATATTATTTTAATTTCATCACTCGTTCCTTTAATAAAAACTGGTTTCCTAATATTTTTGTTAAAGCATATTGATATTTTTGTTACGTGCTTGTCATGTGCTTATATAAGTTCCTTAAAGAAATTACAAAACATTAAACTTTTTTCCTTCATTTTTGTAATATATTTTTATTTATTTAGTATTAAATTTATTTTTTTGAAGTCTATTACTAATTGATTTTTATTGTAATAACTCACGGTTACTCGATATTAATTGAAGCGAGCTTCTTACATTCAACGAAATATGCATTTTGTCTGTCTGTCTGTCTGTCTGTCTGTCAGTAACGTTTACGCGTGTGACGATAACTTGAGTAAAAGTTGACCGATTTAGTTGAAATTTGGTATACATGATCCTCTTACTAATACTCAGGCTAAGTTAGGTGGACAGCGTGATCCGTCCAAGAGTTCGCGCGCAACGCTCGCGTAAACGAGAGGTTCAAAAATTAAATTGGAATTTCAGGACGGGAAAAGATTCTATCATCATCTATTCAATGTGACGAACATTTTTTCAAATAACATTTTTTAGTAAAACCAACAGCGACACCGCTATGAATTAATAATGATCGCTAAAACTATTAAAGCGGACCTAATCGTTTAAAATAGAGAAAACAACCTTTTTACCGATATCTTACGTTCTAACGTAACGATTTTAATAAAACTTTATGTACATCGTCTAAAGTACAACTGAAATAAGTATGTAAAATTTCAACTTGATACAAGCAGTAGTATTTGAGTAATGATGTGATACATTTATAATATTAGTTTAAAAGCTATTATGGGTGGTTCAGATTCTTATAGTGTGTAGGTTTGTTTAGGAAGTAAAGCTTTGTACCGAGTACCCCCACTCTACTCCACACTACCCTCTTCCACTTATCTTCAACTATGACATTCATCATGATTAACAAATTTCAATATTCAGTATTTTATTGCAATACGCTCGCTTCAATGATAGAGCCACGCGATGCCTAGTATCTATTTACATTATTAGGTAAAGGGCGCGTAGTAAGTAAGGGGCGCACTGTTTTTATCTTGCGGGCGGGTGCTATCGGAGCTATAGCTACGCCTCTGATTACTGGTTTTTGGAAGACAGAGTAATATTATAAACTTTTGGGGATTTTCCATTTATTATTCCGAATCATGTGATATCACTGCTCACCTGCACAAACTAATTTATCTCCAACTCTCCCATTAAATTTAAATATAATTTTGTAATGCAAACATCAAAACTATTACATTCTATATACGCATTATATATTCACATATTACACATTATGCATTCTATATTACGCATTATGAATGAGAAAATACCATGTACTATGATATATTTACCAAAGTGTTCCTACAAGATTAAATGGATAGTAAAAAGTAGTTTTCTCCGGGTAATGTTTTAGTGTGATCACTGTAAAGTAAATGAACATCCACCAGGCTATGATCCTTAAGACAATTAGGCCGTACCCAGCTGGAGATTCGTAAATGTATAGTACCTCACCTGGATCAAAGAACTATCAAACAAAATAAAAAAACAAATAGTTAGAAACCACAAAGTAATAAAGATGTTTCTCTACTAGAAGAAAATATATTGTACAAAGTTAGTGGTTAAACTACTGATGGCTATTTTAAGTGCAGGTGACGACGCGATGGTGTGCAATTTAAATGAGAAAGAGTCAGGGTGGGAGTTGAGACAGAGGTGTAAAATCTAACTTAGATAAAACGATAACAACTTAGTTTAATATTACAGTTATTTTGAAAATATAATTTCAAATAGTATTGCATTTTACATTCTCATCATATTTAGTGATTTTTCACCTTTGAAATTCTGTATTATTTTCATTTTCCCTTTCATTTTATAAAATATAAAATATCGTTTTTGTAAACAAGTATGGCTTTTGTTGCTAGTTGTAGACTGGTAGTAGGTGTAGTGTTTATTTAGTAAAGAACATGGTAAAAAGCCCTTTAATTCCAACATAAAAGACCTTATGTACATCCGACTCTAGAGAGGGAATGCAATTTGAATAAAGGTCAGAATACGATTTCATTTATATTTCTTTTGTTGGTCTACATTTATTCATTTAATTAGAAAGAGATGAGGCTTTTGCTGAATAGAGAAATCATATTGTAATAAAGAAAATCTGAAACTTCCATTCTTTGTTAAAGTTTATGACACAATAACCTATAAATATAATTATATCTTCATTACTCATCATCTGAGTGACAAAACATGCATGCTATATTCTGATAATATTGCAGTGGTGGCCAGAACTAACTCAATGAAAATACTTTTACTCAGAAGCAACATGCTAAATAAATTATAAGAAGGTAAAATAAATGAAAATTTCAGTGGAAGAGGGACGGATGATTTCGTTCGCCTTGGAGGTCTCCTTTCAAACAACAACCAGGTTAAATCAAAAATATTTCGCTGAACAGTAGCAGGAAATAGGGATTACTATGCTTACCCAAGATTGCTTTGGTCTAATTTAAAATCAAGGAAGACCTAGCTTCTAATTTACAATACCCTCATAAGAGCAGTCAATCCCCACTAATAATGATGAAAACCTGCTAAGAAAAGTGGTCAGGATAACATATGGTGCAATCTGGGTTAATGGAGTTGGAAGATAAGAAGCAACAGAGAGATATTAAAGATTTATAAAGGCACAAAGATTAAGATGGTTGGGCCATGTTAAAAGAACAGACAAAGGCAGGATGTTTAATCTGTTGAACAGAGAAATACTTAGGGACGTGAACTAAAATACTTCAGTATATGCAGTCCATTATATCTCAGAGGATCCATCACTATACTATGTTAAAGTATTGGTTCTAACATCGTGTCAAAACTTCTTTATATCCTCAGAACCCACTATTGATAGGCATTGAACGATTTCATTTATAACAACCACGGGAACTTCATCAATAACAACCGCAGGAACCCAGGTTACAGTATAAATTGTAAGGTGTTTATTTTATCTTACCATTTGTTCATATATGAAAAGAGTGCAGTATGTAACAGTGTAAATACACATGAAGATGGTTATCTTGATGGCTGAAGACACTCTCAACCTGCCTCTGGTTATCGTATAACCTTTAGCCATCAACAACAGGAGAAGAAGAAATGTCCCTTCGCTGCTCGCCTCCACCATTCTAGCTGCAATGAAAATATCAAGTTATTTTTTGTTAGTTCTTAAGTACAAGGCGACCCCAATAAAATTTGAGGTGAGTAGATTGGAGCGTCTTTAGTTGCGGGGGGGGGGACGCGAAACACCTCATTGGTGAATAGTGAGCTTAAGGCTAACTTCGTTTAAAAAAACGAATCACAGCCATTTGAATGCTAACTCTAATAGAGTGCAGCGATTCCGCTCAAATCCACTAAACTTCCAGTAGCCACAACTACGGCTTCGATTTGGTGGAATCTACTCCTACAGTCCAACTCATCTTTACGTTTGGTGTCCACCATACCTAATTATTTATAATTAATTTTTCCGGGCGTTCAAATATTTCGAGGAATACTAGTTCCATATTAAAAAACTACTAACTAACTTAACTAACTCCCTTAAAAGACTAACTATAACTCTTTGGCGCAACAGCCCATGTAGGGCCTAGGCCTGCCAAAAGCTTATACAATTATATATGTAATGGATCACATGGGGTTAGTGTGTCGCTCCATCAGCTGTATAAATCTTATAACTGACAATCACAACCAGTTAGGCACCACTTCAAATAAGCAGCTACACATTTATATGAATGCTGGGTAAGTACCGAGCGCGGGGCCCTTGCCCCATGCTCGACTCGAGTTAAGAATCGAACCCAGATCCTCCTGCACGAAAGGATTGCGATACTAATGAGCTACTGGTGACTCCAAGTTCTAACCTATTAAATTAAAACTAGATTAAATTATTTCTTAGATAATATGGGTTTTAAAATAATTTCAATTTTTAGTCGTAGGTTGTTTTCAATTTTATTCTTCCTAATTTCAATAATCGTATCACAAAATTTGTAAGTATGAAATATTGTAAAGGATAAAGTAAAAATTATAAAGCTGTCACCTTTTATACCGTACAGTACAACTATCCAATGTATATTATTAGAAATTAACTTTTTGAACTAAACCTAGCCTATCAGGATAATTAATTAATCTTTATCCATTATTTATTTTTAACGAGCCCTTAAGCTTATATTTAGACTATGATAGAACTATTTAGATATGACTATTAAGAACTATTTAGATATGATATTATATCTATTTGAAGACCAACAAATCAAAACAATCATTTATTTTTATTTGAATAAGTGTGGTTGCCTTAGCTTAGCAATAACAAATCATTTCTAGGTGAGTCGTCGGGAGACTACTCGATTATATAAATGGTTATAAACAGCATACTCGAGATAAAAAGCGGATAAATTAAAAGAACACAATGCTTCCGTTACCTTCAGTAAGTTCGGAAGCAAAATGATTTTGTTAAGAAAATTATGCAAACAATAAGTATACTCATCAATGTACAAAGCAATACTTAGTAAATTATTTTACATTCATATCCGATAAAATGATAAGAAAATATATTTTGTTTTGCAGGCAACATACACAATAGAACAATTGCGATTTTGTCATTACATTATCCCTAATTAATTGATCTGTTTAAAAAAGGTGCTATTTTGGTGTAACAATAAACTGATCAAGTGTACATACATTTATTTACTATAAGTACAAAATAGTGGGGCAATAAACAAACTTAGAAACAAGCAATAGCAATGTTAGTTTTCCAGTGAAATTTGCGTCTTGAAGGATTTAACCAAAACCCAATACTTTCTGTCCGATACAACTTGTACTAAACTTTCTCAGGCACACCAATTATTTGGCCCAGTGTTATCCTTTTGTTAGTTGTTTATAGTTTTTTGGTTACCTTTAATTATTATTATACACTATACAAAATTTACAGTAGATATATTTCACCCCGGGGACAAATCAAACCTGGCCATTCACCATCCGGTTTAGAGAAATTTTCTCATAAACTATATTTTTCCTGGGAAAACTACTTATATGGTTAGGTTCGAATTTAAATGGAAAAAATTTTAAAAATTTTTAATCATAATCGTCGGCTTCGGAACCATCTTTGAGAAATAATGTTTATGAATACTTTGGGATAACGCACCGAATTTGGAGCTGAACATGTCGTATGCAAAATTTCATCAATATTGGTCTAGTTGTTAAGCCATCCACATGTCTACATAGACTGCAGACAACAGATCGACGTTTTTTAAAAACCATTTTTTTGGACTCGATGTACCTCAAAATGTGTAAACCCATCAAAATCTCAATTATTTATTTATCTCGCTATTAAAATTCTTCCTCTTTTTATATATTATGTATGTGATTAAGTAATAATGATGAATATAGAGTTAAAATTACATTTATTTTATACGATTTTATTTATCTACGATTCATTTTATATTTTATTACGAGTATTCTTTACACAAATCGATTAGTTCATCCCGTTTTTACTCTCTACAGTTTTAATTAAAAAAGGTGACTCTTTAATAATATAAAGCTACAAATTTAATTGTTCTTTATTGTAACAAACTGCATTTGTACAAACAGAAACTAATAAAAATAAGACCAATGTTCAAGTCTGAAACACTCGAGTGGTTTTATCTCGATGAGACAATATAGAGTAACTAGAAGTGGAGACTTTCAGCTGCTCTGGGTAACCCCCCAGACTTCATCTTAAACCTATCTACTGAATCCAGATCTAGATAAAACTGAGGAAAAACGTATAAGAAAAACCTCTGTTCAAGCAATTTCCTCTAAACTTAATCCAATTTTAAGTACTTGGGAAAGAGAGAAAAAAAAAAAAAATAGTTGTCAGTTCTAATTATTTAACTGCACTAAAATAATTTCATCTACTATAAAATCTTTAGTTAAGATATTAACGAAAACACAACTATACTCTGTAGGTGTCCTGCAGCTCCTTTAATGATCTTTTGATACTATCCTCTTCTACAGTATTCTCTACAGGCCTTCCTATGATATTTTTTATGTTATAAAAGTTTTGATAATTAGATTTAATAATTAAGGAATTAGTCGAGAGAAGAGTGGATGCTTTGAAGTACAATTTCTTATTAAAAGAAACCCTAAAGAGCTAAGGATGATTTAACTTAATAATTGTGATATCTGTTGGAAAAGAAAGATTAAAGATAAATTGCAGACGTAACCCAAAAAATATTAAAGTAAATGAGAAAGATAAGAACCAGAACCAGAGTTATTTAAAATAAGATTTCGCAATGATAAGATGATAAAGAATAATGGTTACCCTGATGATAAAGAAATTAGTATTAAATAATCTTTTGCTGCTTGCCTAACTCATTTACAACTTCTTGACTTTCAAAATGCAGCGTCTTCTCAAACTAAATTGTCTACTAAAGAGTAGAATAACAATATTTAAGCCATTGCATTTGGCTTCGATTGGCTACTAGTGAGAATTGCATAAATCTTTAACCTCTTCCAAAATGTTACTGGAATTCATAATTCCAAAACTACGAACGTTAAAAGATAGTTTTCTCATTTCTTTTAAATCTTTAGATTATTTTGAAATGTTGTCACAACTTTTAGAAATTTTCGGTTTTATGGAAAGCAAATTGTCCGGACTTCTAGGAGAGTAATTCTAGGTAAATTATTAAATGATATAACCATGTAGATAGTAAAAATTCAAAACACCTTAGTACAGTTTTAAAGCCAACAGATGGCACGGCCCTATAGATTCTAACTTAAGCTATCGTTTTCTTGCCTAACCCTTTAATTTAATCTAGTAGTGCTAATAAGCGAAAGCTGAATTTTAATAACAATTTAAAGGTATCAATTAAATGCGGTACAATTAACCAACTTAGTACAAATTTCACTAAAGGCATTGCTGTATTGGGACATTTCAGTAGGAAACATTGAATATTTAAATCCTTTTTTTTAAAAAAAAAAAAAAATACTACGTATATATATTATAATGAAGGTAAATTAATTGTTTTCTCCGTATTAATACTATTTTGGGAAAGGGAGTTTATTGAAATGCATTTCTCCTAATTAAAAGTGTTATGGGCAGATGACCAAATTAGTACCCTACAATGCTAACCTCCGAAACCTCTTTGGCCAAAATCCATCAAAGCACTGGACAAAGTCCATTAAATAAATTAATAATTATAAGCACAAAGAGGGTAACTTAATTCAGTCTACAGAAAATTAGTTAAATATAATTAGATTTATTTTGATCTTCCTCTTTTTTTTTGAAGTTTAAATAATTATACTTTCAAACGGAAAGTAATAATAATACATATATTTTATGCCTCGGTGAGGCCCGCATTCTGTACAAACCGAATGTTTCTTTTGAACTAATAATAATTTATAAAGAAAAGCTTCGCTTATAATCTATGTCTAATCATAATTAAAGGGCTTAGCATCATTATTGTTTTGTATTTTATTAGGTTTTCTCCCTGCTTATAAGCATGGAGAAAAATGTATAAATATATTTATACATAAATACATTTTTTTAAATTGCAGGTTTTTATTTTGGGTCATAGTATCCCTTGGTTCATAGTTCTAGTCTGGTGTATTTCAGGTGGAGTAAAGTATTAATATTTAATTTGTTAATTGGATTATTAATAGTGATAATATTCATATTTCATTTGTAATTAATAATAAATTATCTAAATAATTTTCTATCCTCAGAAGAGCATTGGACTTAAATAAGCGCCAAATCCAGCTCCAAAAGAGCTCTCCATCGGATTTTAATAGTTGCTACTTTCTTAATCTGCCTAAGGTTTTGCTGTTCTATTTAGTCAATTTTACCCAGGTTCTTTTCAGCCTTGTGGATTTCTTCTTAGTTTCTTTCCATGGTTATCGCTTAGTTTAGTTTTGATTTTGTCTCAGAGTGGTGTCATTCTTCATTCATTACCTTTGCTTACTTAGTTGCACAGTCCTCTTGGCATGAAATTGAAATTATATTTCGCCCAACCAACCCAATAAGGTACTTAAGAAGCGGTTAACGGATTTGACTTGACACTTGACATTCACACTGTTTTAATTTTAATTTAAATCAAATTATAATTACTATCTACAACGGGAGACAGACAGAGAAAAATAGACTTCAGCACCGGGATTCAAACCACGGGCCTCCTTTATTGTTGTAAATAGTAATTATAATTTGATTTAAATTAAAATTTAAAAACGTTCCGTAGTATGAATCCTACCAAAGACTTAAAAATTGAATTTCTAATTGATTGTTCTAGGTACAGGTTCTAATTGAGTACTTTATAATAATTACAAGCGTTATTTCTCAGTCTAGTTCTAATGTTGTTAATGTTGACTTCTAGACTTAATTCGGGACTAGGTATCGTTATCGACAGAGGAAATTATTCTTCAGTATAGCTTAGTTGGCTAGAGTGTCTTTACTGGAAATAAAGGAGGCCCGCGGTTCGAATCCCGGTGCTGAAGTCTTTTTTTCTCTGTCTGTCTCCCGTTGTAAATAGTAATTATAATTTGATTTAAATTAAAATGTAAAGATTAATTTTACGGAATTTTTATTTAAAAAAAAAAATATATTTCTTTCAGAATAATCATAATGCTTCCGAGATTACCGAAGGTAGCGGAAGCATTAATATATTAGGTCAAAGAGTATTAAAAAGCTGAGTTAAAAAAAAAAAAAATCTAATAGTTTTAGTGAAGGTTTGAGTGTGAAAAGAAAGAGGTCTTAAGGGCATTGAGGGGGGTTTGTTGTGGTAACTTTGAGGTAGAAGAAAGTTTCCTAGTTTTAACACCAGGGTGCTACTATTGGGAGTGGATCTTGTTCTTTAGTATTTTTTGGAGCCCTGGGTGAAAGTAAACATTGGTTTGTCCCTAAGGATTGTCCTCTTTTTCCCAAGAGAGTCCCTTTAAACTAAGGACTAAATCTGAGGGGCTAAACTTTGTGTCCCCTCCTTTAACTTCACCCTCGTAGTTTCTCTCATAACTTGTCTTAAGGAAAATGCAAACATTAAGTGAGTTGAAGGAGTACAGTAGTGAACATTTTCTTCTTTATGGCCTAAAACTTAAATAATAAAAATTATTACCTTTTCTGCTTTTTACTCTTTTCTTTCTTATATACTAAGAATGAATATATAGAGAGAAAATATCTAATTATCCCTTGCTCTGCTGAGTGAAGAACAAGGAAAACTTAAGTTAAACTGAAGAAGAATATTATTTTTGCTGTCGGTTATTTGAATAAGCAAATTATGTTCAAAATTAATTATTTAAAAAATTGTTCTATGCAACTTTCTTTTCATGAGAAGTTAGGTCTAAAAAGAATTGCAGGCTCAATCTATTAGCATAGATCTTATGTAATCTTGATATTCTGTGGAAGTTCAAGTTCCATCATGGTAGCTTGAGGAAGTAATCAAGGGTTTCCTTGCTGATCTTCCTTTAACCTAATGTTAGTTTGATATAAAGTTTCTCACTACTGCTTTTTCTAATCTAACTTGCAAGAGAGCCGAATTAAGCATTCGAATTTGGAATAATGCCTATTTATAACCACCTGTTACCAACATCACACCTAAGTCACATGTAGTCTTTTATCTAACGAGTCTTGTTCATTTTTTTAAATCGTTCCTGCAACCTTTGTTTTTGTTTTTTTTTTTAAATATATATTCCTGGACAGAAATCAATTTCAGACATCAGGGTACATTTTTTGTCTTGTGTCTGTAGGTTGGATATTAATTTATACTGTATGCACACATTTAATATTGCATAAAAATAAATGTGTCCCCATTGGACATTGAAACATGTACTTTTTTATCAAGTCCTAAATGTTTAAAATTACTTATCCGATTTTAATGTAATTTGAATAGTTTGTCGAAAGTAGCCCACTGATGGTTCCATATTAAGTATAATCATACTTTATCAAGTACCCCTTTGTTAGATTTGTCTAATGAAACTCCTTTATGACTCACCTAGTGTTTTAATGACGGGAGATCCGATACCGTCTACAGAATATCTTATGTATGCCAGTCCCTGAGTAAGTATGCCCATCTCCTGCAGATATACTGACAATGCAAACAGCTTGTACGTCGAATGCAACAGCTGTCTTGATTTCAATTCACCTTGAAAAACAACAAAAACAAACGTACTAAGTTTTTGTTTTTTTTTTAAATATAATATTTCTGTGAACAGCTAATAGTATATTATGTTACTAGGCTGTGAAGTGAGTTTTTTCTTTACCGCGGCAATTACATTTACTGTCGAGCGAAGCGAGACAGTAAATATTGCCAAGGTAAAGAAAAAACACTTCACAGTCGCGTAGCATATGCTATTTTTTACGAGGTAGCAGACAATGAAAAAACATTAAATATTAATCACTAATCAATATATAAAAATAACAAATATTAGTACATACTTAAGACTTAAAATAAGAAACCTTAAAAAGAGGTTAGACTATAAGAAAAGATAAATAAAACGCATTGACATCTAGCGGATTTTAATCGTACTAGAAGCATTTCTACAAAGACTGCAGCGGTACTAACGGAAGTTTTGACAACTACCCGCCGGACATAAAAAATCTTTTAGTTCCTAGAACGTAAAAGATTTTTTCTTTACAGCTAGGAGTAATGAAAAGATTTTTTAAGTCCACGTAATGAAAAAATGGATTTTAGCTATGTCATTTAGGCTCTAAAGTTACTATTTCACAGCCTACCACGGAAAAAACAAATTTCAGTGTCTTATTAAAAGATTGTGTCAGTAAAATGTAGATTTTACAATAAATGCTCTAAAGACAGATAAACAAAAATTTAAAAATTGCAAGGTTTATGATATATTTCTATTTAGGCATTAGGTTTCTAAAGGAGTAAAAAATAGACTCATTTTCACACCTACTCGATGTATTCCTTAGTGTGAAACATACCACACTGAGATTTATTTGAAACAGTTATGCCAGTCTAACGATGTTAGTACCAAATCCTTGTAAGGTAAATAAATGAGTAGGTAAAATTGGCGTCCGTCAGTCTTGAAACATTTATACACTGACCCCGTATCACCGTCTGCCAATCAATAGCCTGTTTGGAACAGGTTACGTAGAGGTTGTTGCACTACGTGTCATTATCATTACTATAAATATCACAATTACTTACTTGCGCAAAGTATAACAGCAATTACAAGCAGCATGTAAATAAAGAAGAATCCCATCAAAACTGGTAAAATATCTGAAACAAAGATAAAATCTATTACATTTTAAATAGTTTAAAACTAAACTAAAGAGATAAAATTTAATTGTTTAATTATCTTGTTGAGATTAACAGTAAAACCAAATTAAATTAATTTAGGATAAATACATTTTTGAGTTCAAGTTTCAATTCCAAAGTTTTTCAATTACGCACAAGCAGGCAAAATAGAAGATACGGAAGAAAGAAAAATGTAAAATTTTGTTCTAAAATATCTGAAGCCTGTAAATCCTTTAAGAACTCAAAGTCAAATATTTTAAATTCAATTTCCATGCTTTCTCTTTTACTTCGAGAAAGAAACGTTATTAACAAAGTTATCAATTGATCTTTTTCGACTGTTCAACCAAACTTTATAGATAAGCTTCAAAACTTTCACAGAGTTCTTTAGTCTGCCTCCTATAACTTTTTTACTTTTTTTAAGTCCATGTCTAAGTATGAAAGTCATAATCCCACATACTTCATACTTTTTCCAGATTAGATAGATAGAGAAATAAAAATTAAATTTTAAATAAGTTAGTTTATTCAAGATATTAAAAACTTCAATTTATAAAAAAAACAAAAAAAAAAAAAAAAAAAAAAAAAAAAAAAAAAAAAAAAAAAAAAAAAAACGATAATACCGAAACATAATTTAATCTTACAATTTTATGTTTATAAAACTTTAAATAACCAATTATTAAGGACTTATTCACAAGGTATAGGTATAGAGGAAAAGACGAAAGTAAATTCCCAATCAATAAGTGTATTGGGAACAATAAAAAAGTTAAGTTAACAACTTGTAAATCTTAAGGCAATAGTAGGTACGTACTTCATCAGCACATTACTTATTAATCCAATGTACAGTACAAGTGCATAAAATGTGGCTGTACACCCAGTGAATAGTAGTTAATATATATAGTTAAATAATTGGCTATTTAGTGTACAGTTGAATCCATGAAATCGCAGTAGGTAAGATTGTTTTTTTTTTATTTAAAGGTTCATGTTTCTTGTCTTAAATCAGTCAATGTACACTTTTATTTAATAATGATTATTTTACGTATTAATCAACTTACAAAATTCATCTGCGGAGAAATGTTCATGCCAGTAGTCACCAGCCAAACCGTTCGTCATAAGAAACTTGTAGCGAAATTTCAGCCCCTTTAAATGTAAAAGAAATTAAAAAACCATTTATAAAAGTTAATATTACTAGGCTAATTGTATTATTAGATTACCATTTTAATACATGGTATTATTGTATTATTAGCTAATTTATTATTAGATTCAAACCTCTGTCATAACTCCTACATTCATTCTTTTTCTTATGCATTTCGACTTGTATCACCGGAAATGAAGAGGACGATTAGAGGTTAAAAGTAGGCTTTTTTTTAGTATAGAGTTACTTTAAGAATTTTCTTGTTCGTGTTGGCAGCAAATCAAAGGTATTATTTGAGGGGACATATTAGGTTTGTTCCAACCACCAGTTCCGAATCAGTTTCGGATTAGTCCGTGATTGACGTAATGCGCATGCGCGATCACTGACCGTTGGGAATTGATTTGGGATTTCGTTTTGTTGGAACGCTCCTTTCTCGAACCAAACTGTTTGCCGTGGTAGGTTTTAGCACTGTTATCAGAACAACTTTTTGAGTTGATCGTTTATGTGATTTTGCGTTCCTGTGGTATCGAAAATACCTGAACTTATTAATATTAAAGATATGGATGATGGATAAGTCAATAGTTGATGAAGATAAGTGCCAGTCGCTTAAATCAGGGCCTGATTTAGGCCGCCTAGGGGCTCGCACAACAAGGGGGCGCCACACCACAAACGTTTCATTTTCTAATGCTAATTAAGCTCGAAAGTTGGAAGTAAAACCTACATACTCATAGAGGATATGACGAAAATACATGCACACATTTTAGAAATGTTTATTTAATACATGAATTCACGATTTCATTTCGATTTACGCAATTCACAATTTTCGGGCTTACTGAGGTGAGCCAGTTTTAGTAGACTCACGGCACACTCGTATTCGTATTTTTATTGATATAATCCTAAATGCTCTTTTGTTTTAAAAAAACAAATATTAATCTTAGTCCAGTTAACGAAAGAAATATTGCGGAAATAAATCGGATTCTTTCGATATTTGTTTGAAAATGGAATAAGTATCAAAAGTCCATCTTGGAAAATAGGTCCAATTTTTATTTTTTTCAGAAATATCTAGAAAATGCCAATTATATGCACAAAAATTCATCGTCGCATTCGTACAAAAACATTTTAAAAAGAACAGTTGATTCGCAAGAAAGGAAAATAATTATAATAGGCAAGCGAAATCAAAACAAAAACAATGAAGCGGAGCGGAAGGTTACGTTTCTGTTCACCCAAATTCAATCCCAAACTACTAGTCCCTGCCGCCGATCGCTGACTGCTCTGACTGGTTCCAAACTAATCCGTGATTCAATCAGAGCGTGGTTGGAACAGCCGATTAACAGTCGGAGTCAGTCAGAGTTTGAGTTTGGGCTCGTTGGAACTCTTTTTTTCAAATGCGCATGCGTCTTACAGTTCCAAACCAGTTTGAAGAGTGGTTGGAACAAACCTAATATCTTAATACTCGGGGAAATCGAACATGGTTTATGGTTAATGTTTAATTTTAAGCACTTATTTACATACATATACCGCTGTTATTAGGTTTGTTCCAACCTCCTAATTTGTACCGTCCTTTGTATCGTCCCATGGATCGATCGGGAATCGTTAAGGACAGGGTTTATACGCATGTGCTAACATTGTACGGTAGTAAAATCATGAAAATCATGTCAGGTTGGAACGGGTTTAGGACTATAATTCGCACCGTATTAAAAACCTAACAGTTAGGAAATCTTACCATTGACATGTGCAATGATTGGCTAACTGCATACAATTGACATACATGCCATACAAACCAGTACTTGGTGTTGTCAGAGGACCGTTTGGACGGTACAGCAAACGGTTCGCAACAGTTTAGAGGACGGTACGAAACACTGTCACAAGTCGGGTTAAGGATGATTCACGCTACACCGAGCCGGGGCCGTGCCGTGCCGGGCACGAGCCCTCCCACCGTGCCCCGTCCGAGCCTTCACATACATGCTACACCGAGTTGTGAACGAGGCGGGCACGGGCCGGGGACGAGCCGGGCTGGGACGTGCTGTCCTCTACTAGGCGAAATCATTTTACTCACCATTTAGTTTCATTTCTCCTGATATCGTTTTCCAGATGCAAGATTTGTACTTCGGGTCCAAATATTTAGGATGTGTCATGTCATAAATGACAGGATACTTCCGCACACATTCAATTAAAATTTCGTCTTCCATCATTAAAAAAAAAAAAATAGACTGCCAATTAGTGTGGCACATAACTTCCTCGCATCCTATCATGTACTTTATTGTTATATTAACATTAAAATTATTTTTATATTACTTTATTGTTATATTGTGTAAAAACTATTAATAGTTTTAGCGATCTTTAACACTTCATAGCTTTGTCGCTGTTGGTTTTACTAAAATATTGTATTTGAAAAAAATGTTTTTCTCATTGAATAGATGAAGTTAGATTTTTTCCCGACCTAAAATTCCAATTTTAAATTTGAAGTTCACGTTTACCCGAGCGTTGCTCGTGAACGCTTGGACGGATAACGTTGTCCAACGAACTCGCCCTGGGTATTGGTAAAATGAACATGTCTACCAAATTTCATCAAAATCGGTCATTTACTCAAGTTATCGTCACACGTTTTATAATTCGCGGACACAGACCGACAGACAGACACGAGACCAAAAATGTTACCTGATGTCTGAAACGGATTTCTGTCTTGGAATTTTTAAAATCGGAGGCATAAAAGTTTTTCGTTCTCAAAAGTGAACACAATGCTTCCGTTACCTTCGGTAAGCTCGGAAGCAAAACACACAAATTGATTTTTGATGCGAAACTTTACATTAAAAATTAACTGCCACAGTAAAATCGAAGACCACAGTAAAATTATACAGCCACAAAGTAATAAAAAATAATTAATCTAGAAAAGGATGAGATATTATAGCGAAGAGCGACGGTGGAAGGGCTCGGCCCCGGCACGGCCCGGGCTCGTTGTAGCGTGGATTACCCCTCAACGAGGCGGGACCGAGGCGGGGACGGGCCGGGCGCGTGAAAACAATGTACCCTAACGTTTCGCCACCGAGCCTCGGACGAGGCTCGGTCCTGACTCGTGTCGTGCCCGGTGTACTGTGCATTGCTTCATTTAAAATCTATACAACATTTTTTCAGCGAGCCTCTGGCCCGGCACGGCACGGCCCCGGCTCGGTGTAGCGTGAATCATCCTTTAGAACGGCTTTTATCCATTGCGCGTACCCGTGATGATCCCGCGGACGGTACACTGCTTGGTTGGAACAAACCTAATTGAAGCGAGCGTAGCGAGCTTCCTACATTCAACGAAATATGCTCCGTGTCTGTCTGTCTGTCTGTCTGTCTGTCTGTCTGTCTGTCTGTCTGTCTGTCTGTCTGTCTGTCTGTCTGTCTGTCTGTCTGTCTGTCTGTCAGTAACGTTCACGCGTGTGACGATAACTTGAGTAAAAGTTGACCGATTTAGTTGAAATTTGGTATACATGATCCTCTTACTAATACTCAGGCTAAGTTCGTTGGACAGCGTGATCCGTCCAAGAGTTCGCGCGCAACGCTCGCGTAAGCGAGAGGTTTAAAAATTAAATTGGAATTTCAGGACGGGAAAAGATTCTATCATCATCTATTCGATGAGACGAACATTTTTTGCAAATAACATTTTTTAGTAAAACCAACAGCGACACCGCTATGAATTAATAAAGATCGCTAAAACTATTAAAGCGGGCCTAAACGTTTAAAATAGAGAAAACAACCTTTTTACCGATATCTTACGTTCTAACGTGACGATTTTAATAAAACTTCATAGACACCATCTGATGCACAATTGAAACAGGCATGCAAAATTTCAATTTGATACATGCAGTAGTTTGTTTGTAGCAAAGAGATACAAATTATAAATATTGAAATAGAGATGTGTGGTTAAGGGAATAGTAAGAATGCGGGGTGGTTCCCTTACTAGCCGCTGCACTACTACCAGACCCATTATCTATCAACTCATCATGATTCACAATAATCTTTTTTTTCAATATTCAATACATATTTACTACTATACGCTCGCTTCAATGATAGAGCCACGCGATGCCTAGTATATTATTATTGTTGGAACATGTCTCACCAATTTAGGAATCAGAGAGTTTTAGTTCCTTACTACCTGCATACATCTATCCTGGCTGTCAATGGAGTGGAATATATGTTCACCACTTGTCGAATCAAACCTAGCTAATGTTTTTCCAAAAGACATCCCAGGGATGTCCTTTTGTCCAGATATTATCCTGTCCATAATGTTGTTCTATGGGTTCTCCTCTGGTTATCCTGTTTTGGATGCCTCATTGGGTCATCCTATGGATATCCTAGGGAAAAAGTCGGGCTACTTGGGTTAACCTAGTGTGTTTGTTAATGTTTGAACTTCAGCACTTGTTCACATCATTTATGACTTGCCTGGAAATGATTTGTTATTGCTAAGCTAAGGAAACCACATTTTTGCCATGATAATAAATGTTTTTATTGATTTTTGGTCTTCAAATATATATAATAACTCGCCTCGTATTTATATGAAATCGGTTGTTAATGTTAACACAGTTTTGCGGTTGATGTTTTAACATTCTTCCATGAAATGTACTTTAAGCTACGTCGATAACATACTGCCTCATAGTACAGACTAAACTAATGTACTCTTAGTTTTGTACATAATGTTGTTACAACAATTACTTGATACTTTTAACCTAAGAGGATCTTCTGTCACGATTGCTTACTTGATTTTGTATCGAATTAATAGAATTAAACCGTTTTAAACATCCCAAACAAGCACATTTTTTTCTTTTTACTTTGTTTTATCATAACTTTTGTTTTTTTTTTTAAGGCAGTATTTAAGCCATATAGAAGTCTCTAGCTTGTAAGACAAGCAGTATAAATATAGAAATTTGTTTCTTCATATAAGATGGAATTATTATACAAAATTAAAACAATTTAAAAGCTCACAATAAAATTGTTTTAATTTCATATTTAAGAAGATTTTATTTGCACATTCCCCTTTCATCTGGTATGTTTTATGTGACGCAGAAGGTTGGAGTTTCTGAGTTTGTAAATAGTTAGTAAAACTATCCAAATTATGTGTAATATTTCGTAGTTTAAGAGTCAGTTTAAACAATTTGTTAAAGATTGCTGGGGAAACCTTTGAACTTCTAAAAACTTGTACTTTTTTGTGTATTTATCAAGGGGTGAAAGGAGAAAACTTTGGTGAAAAAGAAAGTTGAAGGCGAGAAAATGTCTGTTATTTGACTTTTCTGTTAGGAAAAGTGATAATAGGGTTTACAAGGCTTTAAGCTTTTCTCCCTAATCTGAGTTGGAGAAAGTAATAAATGGAATTATGTCTTGAGAGAGGGGCATCTCTAGACATCATAAATCATTGTCTCGAGAACTCGGGTGCTGGCAATATCTTGAGAACAGTGAAGTCGAGTATAATACGTGAATTCTCCGACATAACAGGCTAGAAGCTAGCTTTATAGAACCTTCCTAGTTGTATAACACGACACCAGGTGTCGCTTTCACTGCATCCTCTGAGGCTAAACTTAGAACCATATAGAGTAGACAGAACAAAGAAAAATAGACCACTTAGCAACTTATATAAACTTAAAATTGTAGTCTTTATTTCTATTATATATAGACATTTATATAAGAACTATATTATATTTATATAAGAATTATATTTCCCTAATTTTGTAAATAAATGTTTGATTAATTTATTCGAAATCTAGTTCTCCTCAAATTCTACCTCTCATTAGTTCTCTGTGTGTGAAAGCTCTCATTATGCGCTATACAATTTGGTCTTCGGCGTCTCACAAAAAACGTTGCTGTCGCGCACGACAGCGACGAAAGTCGCCGTTCAATATAATAATAATCTAAGTTAATTATAATAATAAAAATTAGTTTCATTAGTAAAATTTTCAATTTTGTAACCTTTTCACGTTACATTTATCCCAATCCTACTGATGAAACATTGTAATAACAAGTTTCCTAAATAATTCTTAAATTAACTGTAGTGTTAAATTTATATTTTTGAAAATAAGGCATACTATTTTTTTAACTTAAAAATACTAATCTGTTCTCGTTTTAAAAAAGTTAACAGTTTCCTATTTTTAAGTCTTGAATATTCATTGTACAAAATTAATAATAAAATAAAACCCAAGTGGAGGAGAAATATCCTTGTTTATTATAATTATTTATAATCACGTCTAGGTAGCTATTAATATACAAAATTATATTCTGTTATTTTATAATTATTTTTTATGTAAATTATGTAAATAGCGTCTAAGTTAAATTTAATTTATTCTAAAAATATATATTAATAATAAACTCTTAGTGTCACATAAACATATTTGGATAAAAATTATATATATCTATTATATAACTATATAGAATATATTAACTAATTTATCAGTAATTTGTTAAAGACCCTCTCTTTCATATATTTTCGCATACAAACACACACATATATATATATTATAATGTAAAAATATATTTAAAACCGGGGACCGAGCGCCCATAGCGCTCGAAAAGAAGAGCATAACCTTAACCCCCCTAGATCTTGGGCTCATTTTTCTTCTCCCACCGTCCCCCTCACAGGGGCATATAGATGGCACGGTTTACATTCGGTTTTGGCGAGATCCTTTGTTTAGAGATTTGACCATTTATATATTAAGGATAGAAGAAGAAAAAAAAAATAAATAAAACCAAGTAGTTAAGTAAAATCAGGATTTGAAGAAAAAAGAAAATATCCTGAAAATTCAGAGTAACAAGAGAGCAAAATGCAAAAAAAGTTTTTTAGTTAATGACGAAAATTTGCTGGATAACAAAATGGACCCCTCTCGTCTCTTTGCATTGAAATACAGAACCCTCTTTAGGAGGTAGAGGAAACTAATCAAGTTTACCTTATTAAAAGGTTTCTCATGCTGGAATTCCGTTTGTAGTCGAGGATTAAAACACGTCATCTGTTTTTCGATATCCTTTTTCTATAAAACCCTTAAAATGTATATTCTCTCTCTCTCTCTTCTGTTTTTATTGAAAAAAAGGGACCTTCTTTATTCCGGATCTCTCGGAAATATTTTTAGTCACACGATATGAAACAAATTCACTTGATTTTTTATTCGTCCAATTTAGTTTGTTATGTATGAAAAGCAACGCTCAATTATTTATTTAACACAACACAAACATAATCCAAATAATTTAATAAGTTAAAATAAATTGATTTACTGAACTTTTTTAATTTCTTTTGATCAGAGTTATCCATGGTTTATGTCGATTTATCAGCAGGTACGTGGTGTGAATGTAATATTTATAGAAGGATATATGTATATGAATTGATTATAAATGAATCTATCTATTTATCCAAGATAATAGCCATTTTTAAAACCCTAGTTCTTCTTTTAGCAAATTATGTTCTTCTCATTTTTATCCAAGATTATGTAGATCTTGATCTTATTAAGAAAAAGATAAAAAAAAATGCTTGCATACGAGTCTGCAAGACAGTGAGACATTTTCATGTAACGCTTTTTGGTGTCGTTTTTTGGTAACGCTTTTCGCGTTTATGTGCCTAAGTAAAGACATGAAAATGTCAAAAAAAAATTAAGCGTTCAGTTTTCGGGTTTGTATATATTAGGAATTAAATCGAACATATGTTGTGCACGAAGAAAGAAAGTACTTTTCTTCTTTTCAAGTTTATTAAGAAGTAATATTTTAGCTTCTTCACCCATATTTTTATAATAAATGCAAAAACTTATAGCATAACAAAAAAAATAAAACGATCTCGAAAGGTATTTAGGTACTATATTTATTACATTTGGAAATTTTAAGTATAGAGTTTTAAGTATAAGTAAGGCCGTAGTTATCAAAAGGTAAAGAAACCACTGCTCTAGACTTGATTAAACGATTAAGTGAATTAGTGAACTGTAGTAATGATTAAGGGCGAGTAAAATATAAAAACGAGAATTTAAAAATGTAGTCGTGTACTTGAAGAATCGTGACATAAATAGAATAGACATGGCCCGACTGAGACTCTTACTCAATACAAGGTATTACATACATAAGACGGGAGAAGAGTGAGTCCAAGGTGGGGGAACAAGGCGCGAAGGGAAACAACCTATCCAAGGCCAAGCTAACATGCCTATAAGGACGGTACAAATTCGAGATTAAACAAGACTAGACTATGCAAGTGCGAACTACCTCCTGCAACGGCGTAGTTCCCTGCTAGGCGTGGAACTCTTTTCGACTTTCTTCGGCCCTACGAAGCGCGGTAGGGGAAGGCACTACAGCTGGAGACTAGATTACAAACCTCCTATGCATTTCTAACTCCCTGTTATACCTTTCTGAGTTTTTAAGCTAAAAAGTAACAACGTTTTTGACTTGTGGTCCCATAGCCTAAACATGAAAATGTCAAATATGTTTTAATACGTGTAACTAGAGAGAGATTATTTCCGTAATATTTTGTTTTTAATGCTCAATGGTTATATATACAATAAAAAGCTGGAGTGGAAGTGAATGTAACATTTATTTATTTTTTTATTACTTTAATAATCACCGATAAAGTTATACGTTACCTCAAATTAACACTAGTGCCAGAATACTTCATATAACCCTTTATTCCCTCTATTTATCAAAATATGAATTGATGAAAGTTAATAAATCGTACTTTTAGGGCTAGATGTGATCAGATGAGTGCAAAGCCTGAACAATCTTTGTTAGAGAATCTTCGGTATAAAGAATGCGTAGAGGGCCGAATTTAGGCTTAGACAACATAGGCGCGGCCGCATAGGGGCGTTGGCGCGGGCTATTATTTTTCTTCAAAATGCTTCCGTTAACATAATTTTAAAACCTACATATTTATAGAGTACATTATGAAAATACCTGCACACATTCACTTACAAAATTTGATTTTTTGTGCGTGAATTTCATTTCGATTTACGCTATTCATAAAATGCCACTAAACACTTGGGGCTTGGGGCTGACTATAATGTCAAGTTTTTAAGCCACCGAGGTAGCTACCGGTCCCTGGAAAACCATTATAACTACAAATATCTCCAAATGCATTGGAGGAAATCATAAGGACTATTTTTCTAAACAAAGAATAACTATTTCGTCAAACCTATTCTTTGTCTAGACATTTGTGAAAAACCAAAATATTGAACTTAATTATCCAAGATGCTCTCCTCAGAACTTTCAGGACGTTTGATATATTTATTTTGAAGCATCAATTTACAAAAATGACAAATTCAAAACTTTTCGATTTAGTTGCAGACATAAATTGTCCATATCGTTTCGTTCGTCGTCGTCATTTACTGGACTAAATATAATAAGGTGTAACAACTGTTTTGTTTTTAAGTAGCCTTCGGGATGCCAGGCATAGCATAATCAAAATAATTTTTAATCTTGATTTCTTAAACTTCCATAAGGGATGCACCCCCGCCTTCCAATTCAAGACCCCCGTAAGATTGGCATCTCAATATTTGGTCCTAGCAAAAAGGAGATTGATGAGGGGGGAGGCACGCTCCACATCCTCAGCCTAGGGGTCTATTTACTCTTAATCCGGCCCTGAGAATGTGATTTAGTAAATGAAAAAGCTTAAAGAGGTTCTTAGTCTTCTGTGGTTAGAGTGATCGTGGTCTTGCGACAATGGGTGTACACGACTCCGAGTGAATAGGTCAAGACTCAAGAATGCTGATAGATTGTATCCTGGTACCTTGGTAGTAGTTAAATACTTAGTAACAAGGCAACAACTTTTGATCATATTTCTGATTAATCAACTTCTTCTAAATCTCATCTGATGTTAGCGTTGGGCCCAGCGCTCATGGAGCTAATCAAAAGAAACGAAACTGGTTTGTGATTAAAATTAATAACCGGTTAATAACTCATAAGTGATGCATTTTAGCACGAGGCCTACTCAAAGTGATTGAAATCGGTATTTTTTTGTGTTTTAAATGGTGGAAAATCATAATTGGGCCGTGGATAATGATTCCAATGATGAATTTGGGTTTCTATATTAGTATCATTAGAGAAATAACATAATATGAAGAAGATATTGAGAACATTCCCATCTTAAAAAAATGAATTTGCCCATTATTCTCTAAGTTTGAAATGAGGAACTTGAATTCAAAAATTAAAATAGTCTGCCAATTAGTTTTGCACATAGATTCACGTGTCCTATGGCTTATGATGATTTTATGCTTTTACAACCCATTATTGTAAAATTTATTTAATTTTCATAATAGTATATATTTATTTTTAATCTGTTCAAATTGATTTTTTACATGAATAAAAGTATCAATTAAGCGAAATTTGATTCGCGTAGGTTAAAATGATTATGGACTATCTGTGGGCTACATACTAAAAAGCATCTAAATTTCATTAAAATAGGACGATAGTCAAAGTTAGTTTTAAAGATAAGTTGGACAAAAACTGAACTACAGACAGATACGAGACCCCAAAAATGTTCACTGATGAGTGAAAAGTTTTGGATTTTTTTAATTCGGATATATAAAAAAAAATTCGTTCTTCAAAACAACCCCATTGCTTCCGTTACCTTTGGTAAGCTCGGGAACAGTAAATCCTTGTTCTATTCAACCGGACAAGGAACTAGGCACCCTCAAGTTATTTGCGAGTTGACAGGTTGAGTAGCCGACAACTGATTACTAACGCGTTACTACCTTATTAGTGACTAGTTGCGCCACCTGTAGTGGCCTATTCAATTAAAATGGTTGTGACTCATTGCAGACTGGTTAGTGATATGCGTCTGTTATCAATTTCTTTTGAGTAGCTCCGTATGCGCTAGGCTTTAATCATAGTAGAAATTATAATATATGAGCATTAACGCACCTTGGTGGTATTACAGTTGGAGATTGCAAGGAACCACCATCTCTCTCTCGCACTTCTAAACCTACTCTTATGATGACATGTAAGGAGCCTGCTTCGATTAGACTTGACTTCGACGCATCCTGACGCTATGTTATTAGGGACCAGCTTGATGATTTGATTCAGTCTTATATCCAGAACTGCTTCTTTCTCGCGACATGTCTGAAAAATGAAAATCGTTTCAATGTGAGTAATTATTAGAGAAATGTAGGGTTACTTAGACCTTAGTAGGGGGATTACTTTTAGCAGATAATCGTTTAAATTTAGTTGGTATGAGATTCAAATTGAAGCGAAGGAACATTAAAAACATGAATAACGTGTTTTTGTAGTGAGTATTTTTATTTTAACCTTGCTAATTGGTTACAACTAATTCTGTATTTATTGTTAAATAGTCTATTTTATTTCCTGACCTAATTTGTTCACGGTACTTTGGTACCGTGAACAAAGAAAGGGGGCAACAAATAAAGAAATAACTTTATTACGTATTACTCAATATAAACTTTACTCCAGTTGTAAAAAAGTCCATATCAAAATAATCATTTTGCTGCTTACGTATCTGCTTGCGCATCGGGCCTTTTATACTGAAATGAAGAACAGTGACAAAGCTGTATCTGTCTCTCTACTTTGGAAAGAGTTGAAAGAACCTATCATGGACTGCTATATCTTCTCAGTTTACATGTTCTACGTTCCCATGAATTTTCAAAACCGTTTTGAAAACAATTTTAAAAACTATGAACTCCCAGACTACTTATAGTTAAGTCAGGTTACCATATCTCTACTAAGCATACCTACTGCACATGTCTCAATTCTAGTTTCTATTCAATACCCGTTTCCATGCTATTTTTCAAAACAATTTCAATATAAAACCAGATAAAATTTGATGTTATGACCTTGAACTCAAAACGCTTTGAAATCGCCGTTTCCATGGGGGTTTGGATACCAAAACTGTTTTGAAAACGCATGAAAACGTAGTAACTGTTTATTTATGATAGTACATTTATTCCAAGGGCTAACAACTTGGATGACTTAAAATATGGCATGGTTCATTTAGTAAAGATTTAATCAGTCTTTTGAGTGAAGTGCAGAGAAAGTTATCTCACGGCTGAAGTAATGTAAATTCTGTGGTGTCTACTGATAAATCCTCTCTTAAAAAACACACGTTTTGATTTATTTAAAAGAGCCATTGCATGTGGGTTGCTCATTTCCTCCCTCGAAGTATTGGCAAACAATTTACTATGCAACTAAACTACAACAAACCATTAATAAATTTTCAAACGAAATGTCCCGTGTAACGTTTATACCACATGCTTTAAAGATTTATAGATGGATCCAGCAGTTTCCTCCCGACTGACCAATGTTTAGATAACTTCAGCATCGATTTGTCCTTGAATCCCCTGAGATAAAACTTCTTTGATTTTATAACCTCATAAATTTCTTAGTGCAAGTGTCTCTCGGTTCTTCTCTTTGAAGTGGTGCACTCTCCAGTTTGTCGAGTAGCCTCTCTAACCACTAGTTGTCGGAAAAGCGAAGAAAAATGGTTCGTGGGTGGTTGTTTATGACCGTGGTATTTGTTTCAAAGGCTGGTCCGCTGCCAACGTTGATCGATTTTGTGATTAAATGCCGCCTATCCCCTCCTCCAGTTTCCTAGAGGAGGAGTTAGTTTTTTTTAGAGAGTGGGGGATAAGTTTGGAAAAACTTTTGTTTTCATATATAGCCTTGTCCTTAATTTAATACGATTATTTTTTTATAGAAATTATTTTAAAAAATTCTTGTATTAGAGGAGATTACTATTTCTTTTGAATGAGTAGGTACTTGACGAGAGTGGGACCAGGAAATTTTAAGAAGAAAATTGAATGCTTAACAATATTATGAGTTTTTCTGGTGATTAAAAATATGTATAACCCTTTTTCTTACTATTACTGAAGCAATAAATTTGTATGAGATATAAATCTATAGATTATTGGGCCTAACCAGAAACTTAAATTGCTACGATGACACCGATGCAGAATCCTTACTGCTGAAGATGTAACTTGACTAGCATGCTAAATAATTTTGCATCTTTGAATTAATATTATTGTTAAAAACCTGAAGAGGTATTGGCAAACTATGATTTTTTTTATATTTCAAATCAAAGCAATCATTTAATACCAGAGGAAATAATAATAAACAGAAATGATTATATGGATTGCCTTGTCACAAATAAGGCATGAACTCACGCTTATTAACTTATTGATAATTGATTGGTAATTCGGAACTCAATAGATAAACATATTAGAACATAACCTGAAACAAATCGAAAAATAAACTAACAACTAATTGTTGCCTTAATAGAAGTAGTGATAGTAACAGTATAAAAACAGCTGTTTGTTTTCCTTTTTGTTGATAGCATTATATTCTTATCGGCAAACCTATTATGTAAACAATTAAAACTATTTACGCCAGCAGTACTATACTCTACTTATTCTTATTGGTGTTTAGTTGCGTCACAAACATTTGACATATGTGATCTCATTTTTTTACCATTTTTCACTTAAATTAAATAATAAGAAAAAACAAAAACTCTAGAAATATTATACATTTTGTAAGCAGTATACAATATTGTTTTGTGTTTATTTTTTAGTGATAACAAAAATCGTACACATTTTCAAACAAACCAGGTAATTTCTTTTTTAATTTTATATTTTACTTCTGAAGAAAATAATTGTTCATTAATGTTTCGTCTTTCCTTAGCTATACTTGTAGTCAGGGTGCCCATAGGCAAAAAAGTCAGTTATATTATATACTCTTTCCAAACCTCTTTGTATGGCTTGTTTAGGCCAAGTCTGACACCTTATTCCTCTGTGATTTTATTTGGTTTTAGGGCGTTCTTCATTATTTGAACCCTACAACTTGACGCGTCAGACTGGAAAATCGGAAAAAGTTCTGCGTCAGACAATATTAAAATGTTGACTTATAGGGCTCAAATAATGTATCTTGAGAAAATCAGCTGGATATTAATAATTAATTAATAGTAATTAATATAAATTAATTATTAATATCCAGCTGATTTTCTCATGATACATTATTTGAACCCTATAAGTCAACATTTTAATATTGTCTGACGCAGAACTTTTTCCGATTTTCCAGTCTGATGCGTCAAAGTTATAGGGTTCAAATAATAAAAAACGATCCAAAACCAAATAAAATCACAGAGGAAAAAGGTGTCAGACTTGGCCTAAACAAGCCATACAAAGAGGTTTGGAGAGAGTATGTATAATTGACTTTTTTGCCTATGGGCACCCTGACTATTGTTGTCAGGGGATATTTTTTACATATTATTTGCATACTAAGTTAAATTTATTGAAAGTGTAATAGAGTCGGATAAAAATCAAAGCTGTAGTAAGGAATAACTCTTAAACTTGGCCAATGTTGATTTTACCTCCTACATGCTCTTGCTTTCAAGAAACTTCGTCAGCAACCTTATAGATAGGCTTTCTAATAGAACACATTCTATAGAATATTTTGTTGTGGCCTTTCTCTATGAGCTATAAAAACGAGTCACTGTCACTAAAACAAAATTGTGAGTCGCTAAAGTAAAAATATAATTCTGTTTTATATCAATAAAAATATTTGCAAAAGTCAGAATTAGTGTTGAAATAAATTAAGTCTGGGCTTTAAAGAATAATTAAGTTAATCAAATTTTATGATCGAACACGTAAAATTCTAAAGGATAGTTTCTAATGTAACTGATACTATGAACTAGTTTTGAAAAATTCGTATTATCTGCGTAAATATAAAATAAAGAAATGTAATGATTTTTCAATTTAAAGAAGAAACTAAGTTATGGACACGATAAAAAGGGTCCAAGCGTTATATATAATATGTACGATGTACGGCGCGATTTCGAGCTTAATTTAATTTATTGGTCCTAGTCAATTGAGAAGATTACCTTACTTTAACATTTGAAAAAAGACAAATTCAAATTATGGATACACTGTATTGTAGTACCAGCCATGATTTATGGAATACCCAGAATCAATTCATCTTCTCATATGGCTAAAGAATCGATCTAAATTTCATTAAAGCAGAGATAAATGATGTCTCTTGAAGCAGTACTAACTAGCGTAAAATTCGTTTAGCAACAGTCTAATGAATCTACTTTAAGTCATAATTATTTCATTGAATGTTTAACAACTACGATCGTGAATTATTCAGTTCCTTTTAGATAAATTTTTATGATTTATAATCCATATTTAGCAAAATATATTATTATAAGCTATTAACTTTTAAAATAAATTTGTTAGAGTAAACATGTCAATGTTATTATATAAAATACAATTTGAAAGCTATTAGCTAAAAGTGACTTTAAACTTAGATTAATCATGTCTGGGATAAAGTTATGTTGGTAAATAGGTTTGCAATGTCATTTAATTTGTAAACTAATTTAATGTAATAAATCTAGATCTTCCAGAAGACATTGCGTCGGAGATTATACAAATCCCGATGTTTCCAACCCATTACAGGGACGTTCGATCCATCGGTAATAGGTGGGAAACGTCGGGATCATGTACAAATCAAGAGAGTTGCTCATGATCATGATGAGAGTTTACATTTACTGTTTGTAATATCTAGGTCTATGGTTGTATCCGAAAGCACTCTGACCCCGAGAGGGTATTCGACTCTGCATTAACTGACATCCAGTAAAGATGGAATTTACTGGTAAGGATGTAAGAACGTCACCAGATAGATGTCTAAGAGTCTTCAGGTGTGTGAAGATTACCTTTTGTGATGCTGCGGACTGATAATAATAGGTTCTTATGTTCTCTATAAACTTATTTTGTTTTTGATGAGCTGTTTTCAGGGATTGAAAAGCCTGGAACATGTAACCATCATCTTAATTTTAAGTTTTTTTCTTGTTGCTATAGTTTGTTTATTTTATTATTTGTTTTGTTGGGAATTTGACAACTCAGGTAATTTATACCCTGGTCCATTCTTCAGGGTTGCTTCTTCTTGTACTGGATTTTTATAATTATTAATAATTCAGGTTTACATTTGCGTCACTACGTCAATTTGTCGGAGATATCAGAAATGGATTTAAACTGCAGTTTCGTTGTCTTTTAGGGTTTGTGCAATGGTCGTAGATACTGAGTGTTGTCGGAATGTGTCGAGTCTGCTATAGTTTGAAATCGTCGTTGTCAAACTTCTGTCTGTTTGAAATCAACATGTTTTTGATGGCATCAGATTCTGCTAACGCAGATTTGATGATATTCTCGATTTTGACTCCTTTTATATTTTGGGCTAGGTTCTTGAGAGATGATGTTATTTGCATATTACACTAAGTTCATACACTTACTTCATTTTACTTCTTCATTTACTTCTGCTTACAGATTATTGGTTTTATTATAATCAGCAGATAAAATTATAGGTAAGTACAAACTAAAATATTTAGATATTCTTAACTATTTTAGTATACTCTGAGGGTTTTTAACACTAAGCATCGTTCTATATGCAATAACTTTGCTACGTGCATCGTGTCATTGTGTGAGTTTACTCTACAGTGCTGCTATCTGTTAGACTTACGTTGAACTAACTTTAACCTGTATTGATCAGTTTAAAGTTGTTTTATTCATGGTTATACCGCTAGAATGACTCCTTGTGCTTACATTGAGACTTCCCTTCTAAACTGAAGCCTCTGACCAACTAAGCATCCCTCAGTGTGACTTTAGCATGCAAACCTTGAATCTTTTACTTATGTCATGACAAAACAACACTAATGCTTCAGGACATGCTCTAGGTTTAGAGACATTAATTGATGTGGCTAATTTTAACTAAGAATAATTTAAGAAAATAACATTTAAAAAATCTCTCGTTTCAAAAGATAGATAGCTCATTAGCTCAAGATCATAGATATAGATAAAAGGTTATCTCGAAATCACAATCGTAAGGGAATTGTAAGGGTTAGAAGTTTATTTGAGTTCAACTTGGAAAGATTCTTTAGGCTTGAATATCCTAGCTTCAAGACTTCATTCTAAGTACATCTGAATTTAACGAGATAAATTGATTATACACAGAAGGGTGCTTATTCTTGAGGAATAATTTATTGTTAGTAGTTCGCCCTTGTTAAAAGTGAAGTGTATGCTATTTTCATTAAACAGATTCTTCAGATATTTAAGTTTTCCCAGACATGCAAGATAATTATTGCAGATAAAGAAATTACGTTGAATATTTCAGTTAGAAGTGTCTGTGGCCTTGAAAACCATATACAAATCTTCTATATAACCAAGTTCATTTGCTGAGACGAAATCAGTCTGATTTTGTTTTGTGTGTAAATATTTACTGTACAAAACAAAGTAAAAAGCGCATTATAAGAAATTAAAATACTGTGTTCTTAATGCTTTGTTCGTCTGATTATAACGTGACCAGAGCCACTACTCGTTCCCTTGGACGAAAGTGAACGAAACAGTAATCACAGTAGTTAGAAATATATATGTAAAAAAAAATATTTGTTAATAATAAACAATGTATTATTGAACTATGATTACTTTTTAAAAGAATGGTTTTAAATTACAAAATAAAAAGAGGACTGGGAGGTTTAAATTAGGTTTTGATGCGGTACCGCTAAAAAGATGGTTTGTATAAACTTTTTCACGACACCGCTAAAGAAGCCAATAGTTATCAGGACGCGCATCGAACCGCTTGCGTAAATTGAACTGCTTAAAAATTGTATTATTAAATTACAAGAAAATTTTCATCTGCGAATATTTTTCTTCATAACATCAGGTAAACAGACGATCTGAACCCACCTTTAATAGCTTATATGAAATTGCACATAACTATCTTATGTCTTACTCCAAGGAAGAGCTGCCGTGTTCACTGTAGGCGCCTGTTCCGTCTGCTCGGCGATCAATTAATCGAGGGCGACCCAAAGTGGTGGGTTCGATCCCGCGTCATGATGCTCTGATTCACAACTATGAAGAGGGCGGAATAGTACCCCCAGGTGGGTTCTCTGATTTGTATCTGTGAGTCAAGAGCGGTACTGGGTTTACACGCTTAGGCTCACTACTAATGACCAATCCATACCCGCTTACACAGCGGGCAGTTTACAGTGGTATGATGTGTGAAGTGGCAGGAACTTTTTCCACCATGGGGCTAGTAAAATGGGCCTAAAATAAGGCCTAATTGCTAGGTTCGAACCAGTGGTACGTCCTTCCGACTAGCACTAAGTACTAGGATGTATTACTGCTATACTACTCGAAGGGAAACCATATTGGAAAAATTTTGATGAATTGAAAATAAGATTCTGCTGGTAGGTGAAATTATTCATATTTAACTACTTGCAAATCTATGAAGTTTTTATTTTAAAAATTCCTAAAATAAGATATGAGTAGAAAAGGTAATTAACCACAGTCACCTATGAATATATAAAACAGACAAAATTTAAAAAATAAAAATATTACACAATAATTTTTGCTGGACTGATCGAGAAGAAGATTGTATCGATTATAAAATAACTTTGAAAAGATGCATGCTATATTTCAGATTAGGTTTTGCATAAATATTCCCAACTATTAAATTCAAGGTTTTGTATAGATATTATAGAATAATCTATTATCTAGTTACGCCGAGGTATTTTGCAGTTAAAAGTTATTTCAGAGAGTCAAAAATAATTAAAAATGAATAAGTTATGAAAAAATACCTTTCCAGATTTGTACACTGCAGGCCATTGATGGTCACTATCATAGTACAGCAACAGTGACAGGGCTCCGAAATCCTGTATAGCAATTAATGACACATTTGTAAATAATAAATAATTATATGCAGGAATTAGATGCGAACTTCTCGTTCAAATAAGAGAAAATAAGAGAAATTAAGAAAAATGTGTTTTTTAATCCATAGATTATGTATTCTAAATCTCTCCTTTTTGATTATTATAAGATTTAAGATTAAGATAAAAGAAGAAGAAAGATACACTCTTAAACACTTGTAACTGTACTTTTGAGAGACTAAAGTGGCTTTAGATTTCAAGAAATTACGAGTATATTAAAACATGGAGCGTCAGTGAAGGTCATCAAAAGATTTTTATAAAATAGCATAATTTTATTTAATATACTGGATCGCTTATTCAAGCAACTTACGACTAATATGCCATCATCTGTAACTGTTATAAAGAAATTGAGGGTTGTGAGTCTAAATTATATCGAAACCAACGTAACACAACATAAGAATCTTGCGCGAAGTTGAAATCCAAAGGAACGTTGAGCGAGCAAGAGAAAATGTTAGTGTTATTTTATTTAATGGTAAGTTTACAAATAACACTAGGTAAAAATGATTGCAGTTAAAGAGGTAATTTGGAAAACTATTTTACATCTTTTCATTTCTTGGCACGAAACATAACTGTCGGTCACTTGGTTATTAATGTGAAATGTTTCATCACAGTCACAGTCTGAAAAATATAAATTTATAAAATTTGGAGAGTTATGTTTTCATTCTACATAATTTTGCTAACGATATTGAAATTATTGTCTTTGCCTGACATTAATATATAACAGTCCTAATATTAAAGCTTTTTAATTGTGTAAATAATTCTATAAAAATCAATAAATATAAAATATTCTCATTTGAATTTAAAATTCTCTTAATATTTTAATAGGCCAGTCAAAACATTTTTAAGAAAAAGATAAATTCGCAAAGCGTGATGTAGTTCTGATTTTTTTATTTGTTGTTCGGACCATTTAGGTCAGGGTAATGTGATCCTAAGTTTGCAGCTTCGAAAACCTGTGCTAGCTGCGTAAGATGTGAAAAACTGAGTGCTCAGCTTTGTGCAGTACGTGCTTTGGCAAGACTTGTCACTAAGTCCCTATAGTTTTAATAGACGAGGATGAAGACAACCTCGATGATCCTTCCCCTTCAGACGAGCAACCCGACCCACAAAATACCACAGCAAATTCCTTCAGTCCCAGATTACGACCAAATCTACCAGGATCCTCAAAGAAAAGAAAGCATTAAGCGTTAATGATTGATCTCTAAGATTTTTTATAATAAATTTACATAAATGTAATTATTCTTCTCCACCTTTAAACATGCCGATATTCGGCCCAAAACGAGAGCAATACTTAAAATTTTCATTTCTGGAAAGAAAACTGGCATTCTTTAAAGTCTCACATCTCGGAAACTATTGGACATATTGAGATGCCGTTGGACTTAAATTTTTTAAATGTTTTGTACTTTAAAATTATTAAGAATAACTAACATCGAAAAACATTTAGTTTACGAGTTATATGGCAAAAACTAAAAAGAGTCCTAAATTTTTTAGTTTTTCACGTACTTCGCAGCTAGCACAAGGGTTTTCCGAAGCTGCAAACTTAGGATCACACTACCCTAACCTGTCCAAACAACATATAAAAAAATCAGAACTACATCACGCTTTGCTAATTTAATGTCTAATTTGACTGGCCAATAAAACTATTTTCACAAGGCTGTCAACGTAATGTTTAGCAGAGTTAACGGGGAAAAATAAAATATAAATAGGTATAAAATAACTTGTGAATACGCCTAAAAGTTATAAATGTCAGGTAGACCTACCCATTCCTGTATTGCGTGAAAATCATATTTCCTTAACAGGATTATTGGGAGTCAGAATATAATAAGTAGTTCTGTAGAAGATTTACCTTGTCATACATAATGCTGTACTCGAACTCGCCGTCATCTGACAGGAAACAAAATCTCGAAACAAATATCCATTGCTGAAATCATATCAAATTTAAATTAATTCAAGGCATTTTACTTTATATTTTTCCCTATAAAGCATAAAATAAATAAATAAGATATTACAACAATGTGATTATTATCCTGGAGCTTCAATACTGTTTTATGTAGTTATGAGGCTTACTTTGGTTTTGATAAGTTCGTTGTGGAAGTCAGAGAAAAGGGTAAAGCTATTTCTTGTTATTGGAGAGTGCCTGATAAGTCTTTTGTTTTGATAAATTTGTTGTGGAAATATGAGAGAAGGGTGTAGTTCTTTCTTGTTATTGGAGAGTGCCTGTTAAGTCTTTTGTTTTGATAAATTTGTTGTGGAAATATGAGAGAAGTGTGAGGGGGGGGGGGGATGAGAAGGGGGTTTTGTTGTTATTGAAGAGTGCCTGTTAAGTCTTTGGTTTTGACACATTTGTTGTGGAAGTCAGAGACAAGAGTGTAGTAGTTATTTCTTGTTATTTGAGAGTGCCTGTTAAGACTTTGGTTCTGATGAGTTTGTTGTGGAAGTCAGAGAGAAAAGCTGGCCACACACGAGCGGATTTTTATGACGGACCACGGACTTTTCCAACAGGCTTGGGGAAATCCGCAGACCCGGTATGAGCGTTAGTGGAGAAACAAACGACGAGGACCTTGACGGCGGACGTGAGATCCGCGGATCCCGTCTGGCGTTGTCAACACACACAGGCAGACCAAAGTTTATTATTTGTCTGCGCTGTCGATTTTGCTCCTCATCCTTTCTATTTCTCACTCAAATATCGTTTCATTCCATTTTTGTATTTATCGCTTAAATTAAAATCATTTTATTTTTTTCAGTTACATTCTTTAATTTATTCAGTATTTTTCAGTATTTTATTCAATTTTTTTGAGTCTTTTATTCAGTTTTAGTTTTCTCACTCCGGTTTCAATTTTATTCAATATATTTCTCACTCCGGCATTTATTTAATTAAATATGGCAAATGAGTGAACTAATGTTCACATTGAACAATTAATTTATTTGTATCGTCAACATCGTTGTTTGTGGAAGCTCAATCATGAGCATTACACCAACAAAAACATAAATAACAAGTAATAAGTACGATGAGATGTTGGTGAATTTACGGAAGGTTTTTCCTAGTGATGGTGATGAGTTGTCCGGAATTAAGAGTAAAATTCAAAAATTGAGGGCAGCCTTCCGAAGGGAGCTTAAAAAGATCAATTGCATGTACTGAGATCCCTCGTCCGTTGCCTTAGTTTGTCGAGCATGCTGGACAGACCTGGGTCCACAGAACAACAATGAAAAATCTGCGGATTTGCCCACACACGATTCGACGAACGGGCGGACGGGATTTGCACTTTAGTGGGAGAACGACAGATCTGAGATCGGCGGACCTAGTCCATCAAAAAAAATCCGCTCGTGTGAGCCAGCTAAAGGTGTAGTTCTTCGTTGTTATTGGGGAGTACCTTTCAAGTCTTTGGGAGAATTTCTTTATAATTATAATAAGAAATCTCAAGAGTTTTTGAAAAACAGTTTGATTTAAATATATATTTTATATAATCGAGTAGTGTCCCGACAACGGTGACTGCGAAGCACCTCGAAATGATTTATAACGTTAAAAATTGATGAGCTAACACCTAGATTTTAACCTGTGACCTCAAGCACGCCAAGCAGGCACTCTACCACTGTGCTATCCGTTCGTAGTGAACCCTACTAAGGAGGACTGGAGCCAGGGCAATGATAACGCCCCCCACCTATGAAGGATTTTTGGTTTACTGATGGTTCTCTTTTAGCAGGACTATCGGGGGCTGGTGTATTTTGCTCCGACCCACTACAAGAGATTAGTATAAGCTTAGGTAAGTTCTCTACAGTCTTCCAAGCTAAGATCTATGCAATCCTGGTTTGCTGTCAAGTGATTCTGAGTAAGAATGAGTCAGGAAAACAGATTTGCATCTGCTCGGACAGTCAGGCGGCGATTAAGTCTTTGGCTATTCCGAGATGCACTTCTAAATTAGTGACAGATTGCAAGAGATTTCTTAATGATCTGACAAGACAGAATGATGTCCACCTAGTATACCCATACTCCAGGACATAGTGGGATAGAAGGGAATGAATTAGTAGATCAACTGGCTAGGCAAGGTTCCAGTGAAATTCCTTCTGTCCCGGAACAAGAGGTAGGTATATCTCGCTGCGTTGTGAGGGCCGTTTTAAAGAAGTCATTGTTAAGAGATTGTCAAAGAATCTGGGAAACTGCTCCTAGAATGAGACAGTCTGTTGTTTATTTCAGGACCATCTTATAAAGTTACTAAAGCACTATTGGCCCTTAACAGGGGCACTTGTCATCTTATGCCTGGATTTATAACCGGTCACTGTCGCCTCAACAGACACCTGCAGCTGCTAGGCTTGGTTGAAAGTCCTACCTGTCGGCTGTGTGGAGAGGAAGATGAAACTCCTATTTACCTACTAAGCTGCTTCCCAGCGTTGGCTCGTTAGATGGCAAACCTTTGGAATGCCAATTCTTCCCTTAGAAGAATTGAAGTTACTGGCTTTGAAACTAGTCATCTCTCATTGATTGAACTAGTCATCTGTCAGCTCTTTTTCTTTGAATGCAATTAATAAGAAATAACTAGACATCACGTGGCTCTTTCTGTTTAAGTATAACTGGACAGCGCGAGACTCATTCATTTTAGATATAACTAATTATCTCTCAGCTCTTTTTCATTGAATGCAATTAATAAGAAATAACTAGACAAAACGTGGATTTTTCTGTTTAAGTATAACTGGACAGCGCAAGACTCATTCATTTTAAATATAACTAATTATCTGTCAGCTCTTTTTAATGCAATTAATAAGAAATAACTAGACATCACGTGGCTCTTCGCAAGACTCATTCTTATTGAATATGACTAATTATTGTTCAGATCTTTTTCTTGCAATTTTTTTATTTATATTTGAATTATTCATTTATTCATTTATAATTGAGTAGTGTCCCGACAATGGCGACTACTCACCTTAAAATGATTTTTTATTGATAAAGCAACCACATTTATTCTGCCCGTTGCCACGGGCTTAACGGCTATAGTATAGTCATTGCCCGACCTATTACCCGCCAAAATCTCAAGCTCTCATACACTCTCCTCCCATTTTTTTTTCTCGATTTTCCTAAGCTGTCAGAGTTAAAAAGTATAATGTGTTTACTATAGTATATGTATATTGTAAAAATAAATGTTCCCCCTTCAAAAAAGAGAAATCTTGGAAAGCATATTGGTTTAAGCTAGTTTCATAGCGTTTGGATGACATTGGGCATTTAAGGGCGTTTGTTTCACGTCATTACAATAAATGGCTATAGCTATTACCAAAGTTTTAAATGGACGTCATCTTGAAACAGCTGGGCCGGTATGCTGGTTAACTAACCAGTCTGATATGTTAAATTGCATACGAATTTTTTGTTTACTGACAGCACATACATACTTGATTCCTTTTTCTTTGTTTTAAATATTTTTAAGGAATGATTAATTTAGCATAAAAGCGTATTCATTTATTAATTTATAACATACTGATTAAATTCATATTTTACGATTTTGGTAGTATTCATACTACGAAACGATTAAATTTTAATTTAAATCAAATTATAATTATTATTAACTACGGGAAACAGACAGAGAAAAATAGACTCCAGCGCGGGGATTTGAACCCCGCGCGGAAAATTAAAAGCAAATTTAATTCCCCGCGCGGGGAATTAAAAGCTTTAAATTCGGGTCAAGGTATCATTAACGTCAAAAAAATTCATTCTCCTGCGTAGCTTAGTTGGTTAGAGCGCTATACTGGAAATATAGAGGCCGGTGGTTCAAATCCCCGCGCTGGAGTCTATTTTTCTCTGTCTGTTTCCCGTAGTTAATCATACTGATTAATTAATTATCATTTGCATGCATGGACATCATATATGCTGATTTAAAGCATTTGAATTATTATTAGACTATATTTATCAAATTACCTATGTTGACCAACTCCAGGTTAACGGAAAATTGGCCAAAGCTAATAAATGCTGAGTAAATTAAATTGTTAATATTTCAACTAATAAAGCAATTATTAGTTATTATTATTATTTTCATCGCTTGATGTTATTATGTTAGATGTTTATAATTATAAAAATTAATTAGAACATGAATTAATGTTAGAAAAGCTTGAAAACATAATTGATAAGAGAATTATGTAAATGTAATACTGAGTTGGGAAGGTTTGTTATATTACTAGTTTTTTTTTTATCTAAAGCCCTACTTTTGTATAAAAATCTAATTAATTTCAAGAATATTAGATGGCCGATGGCCAATATCATTAAACTACCCTTAGCATATGTATTGATTAGGTTTATAATTTATAAGTGTTAATATTCCATTAAGATTTTAAAATATTGCTAAAATTAAGCAGAAAAATAACAGATTTTTTTCTCTCAATAGTAGGTAAATGGTAAATCACATTGTTGAACTAGTTTCTTTCTATTCCTTTATTACCTTTAATGATTCATTTTAATTTGTTTTGATATTTGAATACATTAATTTCTTAAGAACATTGATAGTTTTTAAGGAAGTAATTGTTTTATAAATTAACATAAATTCACGACGGATTGCCATTATAATGAATAATTCCCACCTAAAAATCTAGCAAGGCGAAGCAGGCACGTTGATTTTATAAAGTTTGTTTCATAAATTATTATAATATAATTTGCACGTGCATCCACTACGTCCCGATAATTGCTTTCAAACTTCTTATGCTCCAGCAAATGCTCAAAACTCGACAATTGCAAATAGATGGGGCAGTAATGGGAAGCAACGATTGTTAATTAAATTCATAAAACTGAAAATTTAGTTCAAACTAGAAACCTTGTTACAAACAAAGACGAGAAGAAGTTATTGACTAATCTATGAATAGGGCACATCCAACTAACCTATGGCTACCTTATTGCCATACAAAATAAACCGACCTGCATTTTAAGCGATCAATTATTGACTATCACGGGTGACAGCTCTTGGAAATTCTCGCCAAAAACTCGAAATGTCTTAAAATATTACAGAAATTGGACCAAAGAGATGGCCCTAATAATAATGTAACAAATTATCATTTGCACTTGGAAGAGATCGCAAATGTTTGTGATGGTAGATAATATATTATGTAGAAAAATCGGTCTGAGTCAACTCAGACAAACTTTCTCATACACGAGTTCATAATTACTCTGCCCAGTGTTTTCCATTTAATAGTTTTCGTGTTTTCGTAGGTAAATTTAATTTTTATTGAAAATTTCATAAAAAGTTATCATAAATAAAACTTCTCCTCGGCGTGGAATCGAACCCGGCCTCTCAACGTCCGCGTTTAAAGCTATTTTCTTAGGAACTAGATTTATCCTGGGAAAAGGCTTATATCATTAGATTCGTATTTAAATGGACTACAATTTAGAATTTGTTACCGTTTTTGAGAAATGATTTTTTTTCACGTTTTCTTCAGAGTTATTGGGGGGTAGCGCTCCCAAATTAGAAGCTAAAAGTCATTTCTCGATTTCGCCTCGGGGTATCATTTTTTTGTATATCAAATTTCGTTAAAATCGGCCCAGTACTTTAGGTTTCATGCGTCTGCACAGATGACAGACATTTTTTAAAAACCACATTTTTTGACTCAGGGACCTCAAAACGTGTAAATCCATCAAAATTTCAAAATTGAATCACAATACTTTCTCTTTACATGAGGAAGTAAAAAAAATAATCAAAAAGACTTTAGTTTCTTATTTCTATAAAGAGATAAAAAGTCTTATTTGGACAAGACATAAAATATATATTTATATCGGCGATATCGCGAATCTATGAAAGAAAAGGTGTTAGTAAGATAAGATGGTGTTTGAATTGCGATGCCTTTGTATGAGCATTATAGCACGAGACAGTAAAGGCCTTGCCTGGTGGGTGGACGGATCCAGGTTAAGTTACTCGGAGTGACTCATTCATGGTATAAATTATGAATGAATCCTTTTCAACACGTAAAAGACTAGAACCGCAAGTACCTCGCTCTGCTTATTACTATCTTTGGATTTGGATATTGTACATCTGCGCCAGACCGATTCTCCGATTCAGCTAAGTCTAGATTTAGAACTAATTAACTTAACGTAGAGTTTGGGGTAAATAATTTCAACACTAAATTTATCTCTTCTAGATCGTAAACAGTTTTATTATCTGTGCAGCGTGCACAAAATGCATACACTGAAAATTTGTATTAACACTTCTAGAAGATTTGTTTATTTTTTCTTCCAAGCTTTCGAAAGGTAAAGTAAGCATTGTGATGGTTCATATGAACAAACTTTTTTTTTATGCATCCAATTTAATCAGGCATCAGGGGAAATTGTTTGGTCTCCCACCCTAAATTAGAAAAATTAACGACTAACTGACTGGCGTTTGTCGTTCATTTTCGACAAACTAACCCAATTTCTTCAAAGTCGGATGAGTACTGTTATGGATATAAGTGCGTTGATAAGATCAGTAAGTTAGTGCGCATGCGATAGTGAAAGGAATGGGAGCAGTAATACATTAATATAAGACCAACAATAGGCTAAATACCTACCAATTTCATTAAAATCGGACAACTAGTTTTTTGGATATGGGGGTTTGCTAACATTTTGAATGACAGAAACGAGACCAAAGATCTCCCATGATATCTGAAAGAATTTCAGTCCAAGAATTTTTCTGGAAGGTTGGATGAAATATATTGATATATGATTTCAATATCTAGGCATATAGATTACCACACATTTTAATTTTTTTGATATGAATTATTTTTTAAATGTATTTACTCGAATTATAGCTTTGATCCTAGATAAAAACAACAAAATTTAATAGACTGCCAATGGTGTGGCACATAGCTTCCTCGTATTCTATCACGTACTTTATTGGGTTTATGCTTTTAAAAGCCATTATTGTATAATTTGTTTAATTTGTTCCCCCGTTTTTTAATGTGTCAAAATTGTTTTGATTTTTTACTTGAATTTAAGTATCAATTAAGCAAAAGTTAAAGAGCGCAGACGGTTCATATCTGCGGGTTACTAGCGATGCACTATGAAAGTTTCAAACAAATCAGGTTAGTAGGTACTTTTGAAGCTGTAGGTATAAATTAATGTATGTTTGTGCGCATTTGGAAGATAAAAAAATAAGCGCAGAAGGTTGAAACTTATATGGGACCAGGAATGGGCAAATAATGACATACCACATACCATCGCATTCAAATCGGACGTATAGTTTTTAAGATATGTTGGTTCGTAAATTTGAGAGACAGACCGACAGACAGACACGCAACCAAAAATGTTCCCTGATGTCTGAAACGGATTTTTGTTTTGGAATTTTTGAAATCGGAGACCTATACATTTTTTGTTCTTCAGAACGATTACATAGCTTCCGTTACCTTCGGTATTAGCGTGTGAAGAAAGTAATGGAAATTTTAAATTTTGTTTGAATTTTTACTAACATATTTGTTACCAAAAAAAAAATGAAATTATTACCAAAAATTAAATCTTGGAACTAGTCTCGTCTTAAAATGAACACGTGTCTAGGTCTTGCAGTAACAACTTAGAGCAAAAATCCATTAACTTATTTCATACAAGCGGAATAGCAGAACAATTATAAAACTAAAAAGGCGTAAGACTTAATTAAACATGCTTAAATTATTTTAGAATAATGAAACTAATAAATATTGTTTCCGAGCTTACCGGAAGCTATGTGATCGTTCTGAAGAACGAAAATATTTGATGTCTCCAATTTCAAAAATTCCAAGATAGAAATCCGTTTCAGACATCAGGGAACATTATTGGTTCCGTGTCTGTCTGTCGGTTTGTCGCTTTTTTTGCGAACTAACATATCTTAAGAACAACACGTCCGATTTTAATGAAATTTGAATGGTAGGTGAAGGTCATAATTTGACAGATTAGAAAACGGGGGAAATAATTGAATTAATTAGACAATAATGGCTTGTAAAAGCATAATACCAATGAAGTACGTAAAAGGAGCTATTCGCTATTAGTACGTAGAGGAAGCTATTTGCCACACCAATTGGCAGTCTATTTTATTTTTTTTTATTTTTATTTTTTTTCCCCAATCAAACATCCTTTAAAGATTTCCTTATGATTAAATAAGTGCATTTCACATTAATAAAAACAGTGCCCATAGGCAAAAAATTCAATTATACATACTCTTTCCAAACCTTTTTGTATGGCTTGTTTAGGCCAAGTCTGACACCGTTTTCCCCGGTGATTTTATTTGGTTTTGGGGCGTTTTTCATTATTTGAACCCTATAACTTTGACGCGTCAGACTGGAAAAAACTTTGGCGTCAGGCGGAGTCGGAAAAAGTTCTGCGTCAGACAATATTAAAATGTTGACTTATAGGGTTAAAATAATGTATCTTGAGAAAATCAGCTAGATATTAATTACTATTAATTAATGATTAATATCCAGCTGATTTTCTCAAGATACATTATTTGAACCCTATAAGTCAACATTTTAATATTGTCTGAAGCAGAACTTTTTCCGATTTTCCATTCTGACGCGTCAAAGTTATAGGGTTCAAATAATGAAAAACGCCCCAAAACCAAATAAAATCACAGAGGAAAACGGTGTCAGACTTGGCCCTAACAAGCCATACAAAGAGGTTTGGAAAAAGTATGTATAATTGACTTTTTTGCCTATGGGCAATGGGCACCCTGACTATTCTCTGATCATTATTTTACAAATTTGTTCATCATTTTTAAAAGTTTATACGAGTATTAGTGGTCCACAGGATTTAAAACTAGGAATTTAGTGGTCTGTGAGGCCCGAATGGTTGATGGCCAATGTCAACAACTTTAAAAATGTACTGTATTATTGTGGCACATAGTTTCCTCGCATCTTATCACGTACTTTATTGATTTTATGTTTTTACAAGCCATTATTGTCTAATTTATTTTATTGCTTCCCCCCTTTTTTGCTTCTAAACTTACCGAAGTTAATGGAAGCTATGCTATCGTTCTGAAGAACGAAAATATTTTATGTTTCCGATTTCAAACATTCTAAGACAGAAATCCCTTTCACATCACGGTACATTTTTCTGTTGGTCTGTCGCTTAGATTTTGCGAACCAAAATATCTTAAAAACTACACGTCCGATTTTAATGAAAATTGTATGGTAGGTCATAATTAGCTCATTGTTGGTCCCATATAAGTTTAAACCTTCTGCGCTTATTTGTTTCTCTTCCACAAGCGCATAAACATATATTTATTCACACCTATAACTTAAAAAGTATTTATCTGATTTGTATGAAACTTTTATAGTTTATCGAAAGTATATAAAAGTTTAATATGTCAAAAATTAAGGAGCGCAGTCTACTTTCGGCAAATTATCCAAATTTTATAAATATCAGATGAGTACTTTAGAAGATATAGGTGTAATGTAAATGTATGTGTGTGCCCATGATGAAGAGAAACAAATGGGCGCAGAAGGTTGAAACTTATATGGGACCAAGAATGGGCTAATTAAGACCTACCATCCAAATTTCAATAAAATCAGATATGTAGTATTGAAGATATGTTGGTTCGCAATAAAACAGCTACAGATATTCACGGAACCAAAAATGTTCACTGGTGTCTGAAACTTGAAAGGTTTTCTGTCTTAAAATGTTTGATATCGGAGACAAAAATAATGGATTTTGTGTATGTCATTGTATCTAGGTATATCTAATGTGTATATTGTATATTGCTTTTTTACATAATAATTCATTAACAATATCTATTAAATTTCAGTTACCTCGTTAGTTATTACTTCACCCTCTTCATACTTGGCGTCAACTTGTGACAAAAGAAACAAACACTGAACCAAAATCAGATAAAAAGTTAATATGATCATTTTAAAAACATACTTTTATATTTCATCGTCACATTAATAAATAAACCGGATAAGAAATTGTCACATTCTTCTTCTTATATAAGTCCGTAGAAGGTTTATTTACTGGAATATGAGCTATATAAATTGTTGGTAAATTGTCAAACTTTCTTGCGATATTGATGAGAAAATAATTTATACAATTACTTTACTTGCAGTAAACACTATATTAACACAACAATGTAAGCATTTATTTTTAATTAGTAAACTTATTAATTTTAAATTAAATCAAGTACTATTATTGCTATCACGTATAAACTCTATTATTTTATATTGAAATTATTACTGAACTGTACATTACTACAATTTATTATTATATATAAATATTATGGAACTCAATTAAACTTAAAATATGTTTAATTGTATTTTATCAGAACCCTTAATTAACTATAAATATTACTGAAATGTTGTACGCATCTAAAACTCTTATTAAAATAAAAAAAAGTATTTAAATATGAAAAATAAATTTAAAAATGGTCTATATATAGTATTTTACTCAATGCATTATTATTATCATAAATATTATTATTTATTTGTATGCTTTATTGTGTTTTGCAAAAGTTTTTTTTAGCCACATGTAATTTTTGTTTTTACACCTTAATTATCCGAAATTATTCTGAAATTCGATTTTACGTTTAAAAGTTATCTTTTTAAGAAACAGTAATATGAAATAATATGTAAAAGAGATTTAGGTATAGTATTATTAAAAGGGGTTAACTGGCGTTAGTCGAGATACTGAGTTTATGAAACGAACCATCGACCACTTGCTCCCCATGTATTATGGTGTTACTATAGCAACTATAACAAAACAATGGCTCAAATCATTCAATGACACACTGACAAGGGAAAACAATGCTTACCTATTAATAACTAATGATCAATTATTTTTTTCTAATAGAAGGTCATTTCATATTTTTTAATACGGGTAAATTTTAAATCTTTGGATTGAAATCGCAATGGAAAACGCGTATACAAAGATAATAATGTTAAATTGCTTTTTTAATTTAGATATATTCTGATGATATTTCCTAATGGATTGCATCGGAAAGGAATACAAAGAGGGGATCGATATACATTTAATGAAATGAAGATGAAAAAGCAATTAAGTTAAACCACAAAATGAGAGAAATAACTTGAAAACTAATCTATATTATATAAAAAGGACTATCATTATAGAGTATAATATGCAAATGTTAAAAAAACTCATTTTAAATTTATAAAATGAAAATAAAATATTTCTTTAAATAAGATAAGAGTGTCTGTTTTTTTTGTTGTTTTTTTTTACATCTACTGTTTATTCCAATTTTTATGAAATTTTGCACACTTGACATTTGACGAGCAAAAGAAGAGGAAGGACTACAGTTGATTTAAAGCGACGTTTAGACGATCGACTTGGTTGTCAACCTTGTCAATATGCCACGTTGAAGACAGTGTTTATCGTCTGTGGATAGGTTGGAGGTTGAAATTTGATGTTGGTCCAACGGTTTGAGTAAAAAAATAAATAGACTGCCAATTAGTGTGGCACATAGCTTCCTCGACTAATATCATGTATATTATTGTTATATTAACATTAAAATTATTGTTATATTAACATTAAAATTATTGTTATATTAACATTAAAATTATTGTTATATTACTTTATTGTTATATTGTTTATTTTGTAAAAACTATTATTAGTTTTAGCGATCTTTAACACTTCATAGCGGTGTCGCTGTTGGTTTTACTAAAAAATTGTATTTGAAAAAAATGTTTGTCTCATTAAATAGATGAAGTATTCTTTTTTTCCCGACCTAAAATTCCAATTTTAAATTTAAAGTTAACGTTTACGCGAGCGTGGCTCGTGAACACTTGGACGGATAACGTTGTCCAACGAACTCGTCCTGGGCATTAGTAAAATGAACATGTCTACCAAATTTCATCAAAATCGGTCAACATTTATTCAAGTTATCGTCGCACGTTTCATAATTCGCGGACACACAGACCGACAGACAGACAGACAGACAGACAGACACGAGACCAAATATGTTCCCTGATGTCTGAAACGGATTTCTGTCTTGGAATTTTTAAAATCGGAGGCATAAAAGTTTTTCGTTCTCAAAAGTGAACACAATGCTTCCGTTACCTTCGGTAAGCTCGGAAGCAAAATAAAAATTTAAAAAAAAGTCTTGTGGGACGAGCTTTTTCTTAACATAATTCATGGTAATAACGAGGTATAACAATTCTTCACTTATATTAAACCCAAAAACCTCACCCAATAAACTTAAATAAACTGTAGATTGTGTAGATAACTTTGTAAAAAGTAAGTGTTAAGTTAAATGTTGTCAACTTGGTTGACAACTATGTTGACAACCAAGTTGATCGTCTAAACGCCGCTTAAAAAACACACTCGGGGACAATGTCGGATACTTCAGCTGTTATTAAATAAATAAATTGGTTGTGCGTGAAGTCTCACGTAAAAAGGGTTTCGTTGGTATTGTGAACATGAAATTAGTATAAGGGGGGGGGGGGGACATACGCACAACAATTTTGATGTTTTTTGACAAAATGTCATGAAAAATTAAACACTCTCCCCAAGTGTTATATATATTTTTAATCTACTCTTCAATACCTTTCATTTGATACCCCACTCAAAATTTAAAAAAAATATTGTTTTCGCGCGACGTGAATTATCCGCCATTTTGGATTAAATCAAATTATAATTGAAGCGAGCGTAAGCGAGCTTCTTACATTCAACAAACTATGCATCTTGTCTGTCTGTCTGTCAGTAACGTTTACGCGTGTGACGATAACTTGAGTAAAAATTGACCGATTTAGTTGAAATTTGGTATACATGATCCTCTTACTAATACTCAGGCTAACTTCGTTGGACATCGTGATCCGTCCAAGAGTTCGCGCGCAACGCTCGCGTAAACGAGAGGTTCAAAAATTAAATTGGAATTTCAGGACGGGAAAAGATTCTATCGTCATCTATTCGATGAGACGAACATTTTTTACAAATAACATTTTTTTAATAAAACCAACAGCGACATCGCTATGAATTAATAAAGATCGCTAAAACTATTAAAGCGGACCTAAACGTTTAGAATAGAGAAAACAACCTTTTTACCGATATCTTACGTTCTAACGTAACGATTTTAATAAAACTTCATATACACCATCTAATGCACAATTGAAACAGGCATGCAAAATTTCAATTTGATACATGAAGTAGTTTTTTTGTAGCAAAGAGATACATTTTATAATAAATGAAAAGGAGATGTGTGGTTAGAGGAATAATAAGAATGCGGGGTGGTACCCTTACTACTAGCCGCTGTACTACTACTATACCCATTCCCATTATCTATCAACTCATCATGATTCATGATTATCTATTTTTTCAATATTCAATAGATATTTATTATTACTATACGCTCGCTTCAATGATAGAGCCACGAGCCACGCGATGCCTAGTTATTATTAACAATGGAAATTTGACAGAGCCAGTTTGGGATTTGAACAGCTGATAATTTTGAGTTCGAAATATTTTTCCTGTGTGCGGTTCAAAACCATTTTTAATACCTACTGGAAAGTTTCAAGTTTATATCTCTTTTGATTCACAAGTTATTGGAACCGTAGAGAGTGCCAGACACACACACAGGAACGAAACTATAAGGGTTTCTTTTTTTGTTTTACCAACGAAACCCGAAAAAGGAAATAAAATTTGAAGGCGAGATTAAAATATCCAAAAAGACGAGAGAAAAGCGTTTGGCGTTTGATAAGCGTTTAATTTATTTTTTCTCGGTCTAAGGTAACTCATCAGATGAAAATCCTGGCAATAAACGGAAAACCTTCCATGTCTGTCAGTGCGTCGCTCAATTTTTGCGAACCAACACTCGACCGATTTTAATGAAATATTGATGCTAGGTTATAACTAGGCATCGCGTGGCTCTATCATTGAAGCGAGCGTATAGTAATAAATATGTATTGAATATTGAAAAAAATGATAATCATGAATCATGATGAGTTGATAGATAATGGGAATGGGTATAGTAGTAGTACAGCGGCTAGTAGCAAGGGAACCCTCATTCTTACTATTCCTCTAACCACACATCTCCTTTTCAATTATTATAAAATGTATCTCTTTGCTTTAAAAAAACTACTGCATGTATCGAATTGAAATTTTGCATGCCAATTTCAATTGTGCATTAGATGGTGTATATGAAGTTTTATTAAAATCGTTACGTTAGAACGTAAGATATCGGTCAAAAAGTTGTTTTCTCTATTATAAACGTTTAGGTCCGCTTCAATAGTTTTAGCGATCTTTATTAATTCATAGCGGTGTCGCTGTTGGTTTTACTAAAAAATGTTATTTGAAAAAAATGTTCGCCTCATCGAATAGATGATGATAGAATCTTTTCCCGTCCTGAAATTCCAATTTAATTTTTGAACCTCTCGTTCACGCGAGCGTTGCACGTGAACTCTTGGACGGATCACGCTGTCCAACGAACTTAGCCTGAGTATTAGTAAGAGGATCATTTATACCCAATTTCAACTAAATCGGTCAACTTTTACTCAAGTTATCGTCACACGCGTAAATGTTACTGACAGACAGACAGACAGACAAGATGCACATTTCGTTGAATGTAAAAAGCTCGCTTACGCTCCCTTCAATTAACAAATGTTTGGTACCAAGTAAGTTTAAGCCTTCTGTCTCTCTTCCATATGCGCACAAATGTGCCTTTATTTACACCTATATCTTCAAAAGAACTCATTTGATTTTCAAGAAATTTGGACGGTTTGTCGAAAGTTGCCCGCAGATTTCCCCAGATTAATTTTGCGATTGCGCACATTAAATATTGCTAAATTGCAACTCTAATTAGCAGACTATTTTATAGGTAAAATCTTCAGGAATAGAGGCAATAGATCACTATATGTTTGTGAGTATATGTTGAAATTTAAATACAACTAGGCATCGCGTGGCTCTATCATTGAAGCGAGCGTATTGCAATAAAATAATGAATATTGAAATTTATTAATCATGATGAATGTCATAGTTGAAGATAAGTGGAAGAGGGTAGTGTGAGGTAGAGTGGGGGTACTCGGTACAAAGCTTTACTCCCTAAACAAACCTATACACTATAAGAATCTTAACCACCCGTAATAGCTTTTATATTATTATTAAAATGTATCACTTCATTACTCAAATACTACTGCTTGTATCACGTTGAAATTTTAAATACTTGTTTCAATTGTTCTTTAGACGATGTACATGAAGTTTTATTAAAATCGTTACGTTAGAACGTAAGATATCGGTAAAAAGGTTGTTTTCTCTATTTTAAACGTTTAGGTCCGCTTTAATAGTTTTAGCGATCTTTATTAATTCATAGCAGTGTCGTTGTTGGTTTTACTAAAAAATGTCATTTGTAAAAAATGTTCGTCTCATCGAATAGGTGATGATAGAATTTTTTTCCGTCCTGAAATTTTAATTTTAAATTTGAAGCTCACGTTTACGCGAGCATTGCGCGCGAACTCTTGGACGGATCACGCTGTCCAACGAACTCAGCCTGAGTATTAGTAAAAGGAAGATGTATTCCAAATTTCAACTAAATCGGTCAACTTTTACTCAAGTTATCGTCGGACACGTAAACGTTACACACAGACAGACAGACAGACAGACAGACAGTCAGACAGACAGACAGACAAGATGCATATTTCGTTGAATGTAAGAAGCTCGCTTACGCTCGCTTCAATTACAGCAGTTGTTCACTCACTATAACTGAGTGAGAGTAAGTATTGTGAGGGCGCGAAAATTCTTGTCGCAAGATTTCAATTGATTCTGACGTTTTGAGATACCTCTACTCCTTATCCGAAAGAGAGGTTTTAAAAAATATCTTCTCTGTCGTCAGTGCTGACTCATATAACCTTAAACTGCAGAACACAGTTCGATGAAAAATCATACCCCAAGGCGAAACCAAGATTTGAAAACTAACTTTAAAATATAAATTTGATATGAACGCCATCAAATCTATAAACATATAGTTATTTGGAAGGACAGTATTCGTTATGAATAAAAACATTTTTAGCCAGAAATAACTTTTACTAGGAGAAGGGGTATGTTATTGGATATTCCGTTGAGTCAGGTTATTTTAGTAAAATACGTCTTGTCCGAATAAAAATCTTTTTCTTTTTTCTTAATAATATAATAAGCCATATTGCATATTATTTAATGTAGAACATTTGAACATTTAAATATTGAAAGCACATCCTATGATAAAAGATAAAGTTAATGCTAATATATATGTAACATAACATATTAGGGGGCTTATTTTCCTACAGATACAAAAGCAAACATACTCAGGGTTAGGTGCGTAGGAAAAATCTTAGGATATCCTACTGTGCTTATAGTTTTGACTCATGGACAACAGATTAACTAGGCATCGCGTGGCTCTATAATTGAAGCGAGCGTATTGCAATGAAATACTGAATATTGAAATTTATTAATCATGATGAATGTCATAGTTGTAGATAAGTGGAAGAGAGTAGTGTGGGGGAAGAGTGGGGGTACTCGGTACAAAGCTTTACTTCCTAAACAAGCCTATACTCTATACGACTATAACAATCTTCACCACCCGCGGTAGCTTTTAAACAATTATTATAAATGTATCTCGTCACTACGCAAAGAATTTTGTTTGTATCAGGTCGAAATTTTGCATACCTGTTTCAATTGTGCATTAGATGGTGTATATGAAGTTTTATTAAAATCGTTACGTTAGAACGTAAGATATCGGTAAAAAGGTTGTTTTCCCTATTATAAACGTTTAGGTCCGCTTTAATAGTTTTAGCGATCTTTATTAAGTCATAGCGGTGTCGCTGTTGGTTTTACTAAAAAATGTTATTTGTAAATAATGTTCGTCTCATCGAATAGATGATGATAGAATCTTTTCCCGTCCTGAAATTCCAATTTAATTTTTGTACCTCTCGTTTACGCGAGCGTTGCGCGCGAACTCTTGGACGGATCACGCTGTCCAACGAACTTAGCCTGAGTATTAGTAAGAGGAACATGTATACCAAATTTCAACTAAATCGGTCAACTTTTACTCAAGTTATCGTCACACGCGTGAACGTTACTGACAGACAGACAGACAGACAGACAGACACGGAACATATTTCGTTGAATGTAGGAAGCTCGCTACGCTCGCTTCAATAAAATAGTCTGCCAATTATGTGTCACTTAGCTTACTCACGTCCTAATGCGTGATCTTTTACTTTTACAACTTGTTATTTTCTGTATTTTTTTATTTCATTTTATTATTTTCTTTATTTGCATTTTTTAATTTTTCGCTTTTTTATTTTATTTTTTTTTTTTTTTAAACTTTCAAAATTGTTTTGTTTTCTTCCATAAATAAAAGGAACAATTCAGCAATATTAAATTTGCGCACGTGGTTGAAATTAATATGAAAAGATCTCTGGTCTACTTTCGACTAACCTTTAAACTTTATTTAAAATCAAATGAAGTTACTTTTTAAGATAAAGGTGTTAATAATATAAGTTTGTGTTCATGCGAAAAAGAAAATAATGGGAATAGACATTTTAAATTAATATGGGACAACTAACATTAATAATGATAACGCCTAATTGTGACCTAATATAATATATAATTTTAGATAAATGAATAATTAAATATTAAATACAATTTAAGATAATTAAATGTAATTTAAGAATCATAGTTTGGGTCAGCGCAACCAAATTTACCTTCGAAATACACACAGAAATGTTTATTTTAAGAAGTAAGATTAATTACTTCAAAGAAAAACATTTGCGAGTTCATAATTAATTGGTCCAGAGATTTCCATTTACCACTTTTTGGACTCAAGGGACCTTAAAACGAATTTGTACGCCATTAAAATACCTTCCCTCTATAATATATAACACGTAGTATATAAGGTAATTAATAATTCTATATCATAAATTAATTAACGGTATATAGCATTGTAAGTATAATGACGAAACGATGAATAAACGGGAGAAGGAAGGTCTGAGAAAATATTTGGGGCTACTTACTTGGGCCCCCCCTCTCCCCATGTACACCCATACATCGCTCTCCAACACTCTATTAACATCAACGAATAAAATAGAGCAACATTATTACAATTAGGTGTTATAAGTCGTACAAAAAAATGTCTACATTAATAAATTAACATACTGATATAATTCTCAAGGTTGTATTACGTTATTTCCTTTTGTATTCTGAGAGTGAAAACATTTTTTTTCTTTTTCTAGATAAGTCTAGATTCATTGATGAAAACAACGCAGAGTTTGAGTGTATCGAAAAGGGGGGGGGGGAGGGGGGTCACGTGAATTCTACTCCTTTTTTGTTTCAGGCTTTAAAAATGTTTTAAATAAATAAAAAATAAACTAAACAATTTATTTATTTTACCAAGTGCTAATCAATTACGTATTTGGTTTCGATGACGTATTTTTTTTATCTTTAGTTCTGAGTATTTTTTTTTTATTTTCGTTTAGTTCGCCATGTGAAATACCTCGAGTGTGACGTCACCAGTCTTAAAATGGACCTGGAAAAGACTACGTACTTGGCTGGGTGAAATTATTATTATTTTTTTGTCGTCGGTAAGGCTTACGATATTTATTTTTAATATCTATACTTATACTCGTTCTATATCAATATTTTATTTATTTTTCTAAAAAGTTTTAAGATTGATTAATTATATTCAATAAAGTTGTTGATTTGGTTTGAAATTGTGTCGAATATCAAAAGAAGATTGTTTTGATGTTTCAAGTCGGGAGAGAGGAGAGAGTTTTTAAAAACTTCGTCAGATGAAATTTTTTTGACCTACTGTCTTAAAAAGTTTATTCGAATTCAGGTTACACTTTTATCTTATTTTATTTGTTGTATTTATTTATATTTATAGATGTTTTCCGCTTATAACTTAATATTGATTGGTTTTCAAAGTGTGATATAACCTTTTTTTTCTTGATCTTATTAATATTTCTACTTAAAGAATTACTTATAAAAAGTTTTTCTAACCTCAGACTACATCACCTATTTTGTACTTTCGTAACGTATCCGTCAGTTGATCTTCTAAGGTTTCGGGTTTTTTTAACGTAAAAAAATTAAATTCTTATAAGTTCTTCGAAGTCTCGTGATACCATGAACAGTAACGTATTTATAAAATTAGCTTGAGGTTTCTTATCGTACTTTTATTTGTTAATGTTTCATTTTAAACCGAGAGTAATTTATATTATTTTTCTAATCGTGAAGTTTTTAGTTTCTTTTTTTTTATTTTGTTATCCTTGGATATAACCAAGGTTACTGTCCTAGAAATCTAAATAGTCTTGCCTTCGATATAACTATTTGCTTAGAGATTCCGTCTGTTTATTTTGTTTGGAATTAATTCACTTAAAAAAATAATCATAATAATTAGACATTTTTTCCTTAATTTGTATTGTATTTATTTAGTCGTGAAAAAATATTAAATTATAAAAAAAAGTTAAGTTGAATACGATTTATTTTTCAAGATCTAAATTAGTTAATGTTACAATTTGAGCTTTGAAAACAAGTTTATTTTTTTAAAGACCTCTCTCAAAATAAGTTTTGGACGTTTCCGTTCTTACTGGATTTTAAGGTAACTGATAAAATCCCGTATTTCTTATGTTTGTTTAATATTATCATCATAAATTCGATTTGAAAATTTACCAAGTAAACTCTAAGGAGTATTTCGTCAATAAGAATGTATTTAGTACTTTTTCAACCTCTATTTAAGATCTACTTTATAAATCGAGCTTTAATCTATGTTTATTTACATATTATTGGTTTTAATTTATTCTTTTATGATCATTTTACGAACCAAAATATTCAATCTCAATAGATATTACAACCGAAATTCTTTCACCTACCATTCTAGTGACCAGTTAAACATATTTCACCAATATAGAATCGAATATTCTTGATTACAATCTCTTATCACGACTAGTAAAAAGTATTGATAATGGTTTTTACCCAGTTACTAATCTTCAGTGCTAGGAAATGATTTTTGTGAATGTTGACCTTTTAACATGTCTAGTGAATCAAGAGTAATTCTGATGTGACCTTTTTATTCAAATTACATTACTCCTTGTTTTAAATGTTAAAAACAATTAGCAAATGAGGCTTTTAATTAAATTGTGATGAGATTTTATCATTTTAATAATAAAGTAAGTAACTATATGTATATTATGCTATGTGATTCTATACATCTAATATTTAATTCAATTTGTTTTATAGTGTTATTATAATATATCATGTGTGTATTTTAAGTATGGTGTGTTTAGTTTAACGTGTGCTTAATTGATTACTAATAATCATTTCAATGTTATTAGTTGTTTTGTCGGTGAATTATTTGACGACCTAATTAATTCTTTGTCTAATATGTTGTTAGTTTTTGCAAGCAATTTGTCTTTTATAGTATACGATTAGTTGTTTTGTCGGTAAATTATTAGATGACCTAATTAATTCTTGTCTAGTATATTGTTAGTTTTTGCAAGCAATTTGTCTTTTATAGTATAGGATTAGTTGTTTTGTCGGTAAATTATTAGATGACCTAATTAATTCTTGTCTAATATGTTGTTTATAGAAGTGTCTTTTATAGTATACAATTTTTGTTATGATTAAATTACTTCTCCATGTCTCAAGGTTTATGTCCTTTTAAGTTTTATATCTGCACGTGTAAATATCTTTTGCTGTTTCACATAACTGTTGTAACCGTTACCTACAAGGTGGGGGTTAAGGATATGAGCTCGGTATGCTGAATGCTTGTTTTTCTTTATTATATTTTAAAACAGACAGACTGACTTATATAATCATTCATAGCCTCTCGCCACTAACACCCTAAACAGAATAACTCATTAAAAGCCCCCCACAGCAAATAAGTTAACAGCAAATAAAGTTAAGTGATATTTTATGGATTTAGAGTGATTTCGACTTGTCCGTAAGTTCATCATAATGACCAATATATTTATTTTACTTAGTTTCTCTTACTTGTTAGTCTTATATTGTTATTTAAATGCAGTAGCGTAGGTTTCCGTAACTAGAGTCTAATAAATCTACATCTTCCGGAGAAGACCTCATCAATGATTTTGTTAATACTAAAGCTTTGAATCCTTGTAGCTAATGGCCCTCATAATGAGCATCTCCCTTGAGAATGATCCCTGTTATGGGTTTGAAACGTCAGGATTCACAAAATTTCTGACACAATTTCCTTCATAAGATCTAGATTTAGTTTGATTTTAAATTAATTTTCTGATATTATCTCTGTTGCTAGTCTTGCGCCCCCAAATGATAAACAGTTATGTGTGGCACATAGCCCTGGGAATGTTTAAAACTGCCAAAAGGCTTATTCAACTATATATTATGGGTTAAACTCTTTCATTTTTTTTTTTTTATGATAAGGATAAGTGTGTGATCTTTGTCCGGGTGACTGTCCTCTGCAATTAGTTTGCAGGCACTTATAACATTAAATATTCCAAATTCAGGCTAATATTTACTTTATTTACTTATTCATAGTCTAGAGAGCCAGCGTGGCCGTGTGGGTTAAACCACGTCTGCTCGGCCATCACTGAATCATGAGTGGAACGAGTGGGGTTCGATTCCTCGCCGTGACCCTCTGATTTATATAGCTCACTATTGATCACATCATACTCGCTTTGGCGGTACTATTTACAGAGGTATGATGTGTGAAGTGGCTGGAACTCTCTACCGCGGGGCGTTAAAAGGGCCTAAGTGATGGCCTAATTGCAAGGTTCGAACAAGTGGTTCGTCCTACCCGTTCTAGTAGGAAGTACTAGACTACTACTACTACTACTAGATTTAAGTGTCTGACTCGAACCCTCAACCCCTATAACTTGCTTTTTTTCACACTTAATATCTATCTTGTACTGAAGATTGCCTCCTGTGATTGAAAACCAGTTTTTATACCTAATAGATCTACTTTTTATAATTGTCCATATAAAGTAAGTAGAACATAAACAATAAATTAACTCAGTTATCATAAGACATAATGGGTGAAGTGATAATATTTAGATATTTATTAATAAAACTTTTTCTTGATAAATTAACTTTTTTTTATATTACCCTTATTTAGTATTCTACTGTATAGTTTTTTTTATCAATTTTCTATATTGATAATAGTTATAGTAGATTTAATCGTGAAATTTATATGAAAGAGTACCTCCAATCTCAAAGAATCTCCAATCTCTACCTTATCAAACTTCTGATAACAAAGTCCTTAACAGTAGTACAATCTATTTACATTTAAATCATTCGAATACAAATGGTTTGTTTAAGTCCTGGTTATCATACTTCCTCAATTGTTGTGGTCGTAATAAATAAGTGTTGTTGATAAAACCTGATAGCTAAATGTGGGTTGTACATTTTTTATGTTCACTTTTTAGATTATCATAGTTTGACTTATAGCTTTATAGATTTTTATTCATATTTAAGTTTTAAACATGAAATTTTTATGCTGCACAGCTTTATTTTGCCTCCTGGTAAACATGAATAGATAAGGGTTTATATTCTTAATTGATCAAAGTTTTTTTATGTAATTTTTTGTTTAATTGGTGTTTACCAATTAACCTGTTAAGTGTTTGAAATTATATTTTAGCTTAAATTATAAATCAATTGTGGATTATGTAAAAAATATTTTTTTATGATATTATATGTTTAAAATTTCAAGCACCTACAAAAAAAATACAAATTTAATAAAATATTTGACTCAATCTCAGACACATTTAATTACACTTGTGAAAGTTTTCAGAATTTTTTTTTTTATTGTAGTTGACAACTTCCTTATTGCATTGTAATAAAGCAATGCCTTCTGTTTATAATCATATCATTTGTTTGTTATCATAATGGGATTAAGGTTAGTTAATTATTTTTATGAAACTATTATTTACAATTACATGAGAATTTATCATTATTTGGGTTGCGATTGATAAGATATTATGTGTTTTGATAAACCTAGATCTTTTAGAAGAGACACATTATAGTTAGTCCTATTAAAAGGAGAGTTATTTTCATTTTTGTGTTTAGTTATTTATTTTATTTAAGTAATTGGTTAGATTAATTATTTCCTTACTTACAAGTATATTATTAATATTTTTTTTTATAAATTGCTAGTGTGGACATTTAAAACAAGGCAGTTTTCTTGTTATAGTTGTTTTATTAAATATTAGATTTTCAGCTTAAGTTGTGAAAACATATATGCACATCAGAAGATATATATTGGAAAAGTGCAACCAATGTATTTTCTTTTCATTAAACAAAAAATAGGGTCACCACAGCCAGGTAGTGCCTTTAGTAGGTTTTATTGTTTATTATTTTCTTTTTTGTTTTAAAGATGCCTCCCATGGAGAATGCCGAGCAGTACTGCATCAGTTTCTTACCACCTATAGCAAGACTTGCTAAGTTTTATGATGTAAGCTTACGGTGTTAACCCAACTTAACTTTAAATTTTATTAAAATGTTATTTACTTAGTTGTTTTGTGTTGGAATGTTCAGTGTATATAGAATGCCTTGCTCAGCGGTGGAGTGCAGGAGGGAGGGGACTAGTCTACCAGTGAGTATAGTCCGTCCAGTATTAGATACTTCGGAGTATTCCTCTAGATCCAAATACAACACCGATAGCTACCTCCGCAGGTCATCCCTCTCTAAGACATCGGAGAAAAACGACTACGCCAGATATTCAACCACCAGGTTACTACAAATCTAGTTCAAACTTTTATTTCCCTTTAGATTTTAAATCTAGTGAAATAGTATATATTTATTTACATTTGTTAAAATGGAGGAGGATTTTCTATTCTTTGAATATTACTTAAATCTGAAACAAATTAATTTCAGAGTAACATTAAAATCCTTACACAATGTGTTTTATTTGAACCTGTGTACTATATATATATATTCCATTTAACAAGTAAAACTCTGTTAATTAAGTACAATTATTCTTAATACACTGTGTCCCAAAAAGAATATAACACTTCTACTTACAGACTTTAATAAAATGATAATAATATTAAGTGATAGTCTATTCAGGTGTCCAAATAGAATACTGGAGTTTCAAAGAGCTGTAGCTTGGCACCTGTGAATCGGAGACTGCTGTGCGACCACAGTCTTTGTCTACTTGAGGAATTAATCTAGTTTTATTTTGTTACTGTTAGATTGAGCTTGAGCTTTACAAATAGATAGCAAGTTATTTTATTAGTCGCATTTGCAGTTATGGCTACACCCCTACCAAAAGCTTTTTGCTTTTGTGAATTCACCAACACCTTTGCTGATACACCCAGTATCCCCCAATTGCCTGTACCATCGATGAATGTAATGTTCATTCAGAGAGTTAGTCCCATATTCTTTACAAAATGCCTGCTGCATAGTAAGAACCGATTAAGTTTTGGCAAATTGGCATATGGAAAAGGGCTGTTTGTTGTGGTATAGCCATAACTACTAACTGAACTAATCAAATCATCTTGCTGTTATCAGTATGATAAGCTATAGCACAATCTACCGGATAAAACTAGATAATGAAATGAAACTATATCAATTCTCAAGATGCTCCTTGGTCCCATAGGAGTCTCCTATGGTGGCAAGCTACAGTCTTTGAAACTCTGTTATTATTTTTAAGACAATATGTATTATTATATCACTTTGATTTAAGTTTGTAAGTTGAAGGGTGTTTGTGGTACTAGCACTAAACTATTATAAAGTTTGACAGATGCACGTTGGTTTCATGTTGTAAGAAGTTCATTCATATGATTTATAACTTTAAAAAGAAAACAATTAAGGATTTCTTTTTCTCTTCATATGGAATGTGATTTTTTTAAAAAAAATATTTGAATATAAATTTTCTTTAAATAGAGTAAGATTTGTGAAAAGGGCTGCTTTTCAGTAAAGATTCAAGATATATATTGTCTCAGAATGTAAGCTCTAAAAATTACATTCTGATTTAAAAATTATGTCTAAAAGATAGTTGTAATAAATAACTAATCTGGTCAAAAATAAGTTAGAAATGCATTCTAAAGCAAAAAAAAGTTGTTAAAGTTCTACTAAGGTTAAACTACTGCATTGTTGTTGTTATAATAAATCTATAAATTAGTCTTTTTTTTAATCTTTAGACTGATTTGTGGTCAGAGCTTTGTGCTCAGAAATTGTATTTCTTGTACCCTTAATTCCTTGTGATGTTCCTTATCCATGTGTGCAGGATGCTCCGTGAAACCAAACTCCCACTCCTTAGTTCAAACAAAGTTCCAACTGTAAGAAAAGTAACTGTGAACCCAGTCAAAGCACAACCAACCCAGCCTGACAAGAAATCAACTGTCAATCGGTAACTTGCTACCATATTCATAGCACTGTACTTAGTAAATTAACTTGCAGTTATTATTATCGCTGCGCGCCAGTGTTCAGCTTCTAGGAGGCATGTGTAGTATAGGTTCAGGCTATCAGTTCATGGGTTGTACTTATAAGAGTCAAATGTTTGAAAATGTTTAATGCAAAAAAGTTAAACTTTTTGACAATTATTTTGTGGAATACACTAGGGAATGCCACATGAAGTTTTTTGTAAAACCACACATAGTTTGGAAACATTATATGGATAGAATTGGATAGCAGGAAAATGTTTAGATGTTTGCAAGATCCTCTTCTAACTGTAGAGTCAGACAGAGGATAAAATATCCACTATATAATATGTATTCAATGTATTGTTGATTTCCTTGAATACATAAATCTATTTATTAATCATGCAATTATGGTTGAACAAAATTAGTTGTTTTACCCAGATATGGTCAGATTTGTTCATAATAATAATAATAATTAAAATCCGAGGGCCAACAGCTCGTTAAAGGCTTAGGCCTGTCAAAGGGGATTAGGCATTTGCAACCGACATTTTATTTAAGTAAGTTGTCAATTCAAAGAGCAAAATTGAAAATTTCCTGGCCAAAGAACCACAATAGTTATTTTTTTGATTAATTCGGTTTTGGGTTTTCATCCCCCCGTGAATTGGTGATAGTTTTTAAAAATAAAATTGAGTTATTATATTCTTACGAACCCTCAGTTTAGCAATAATAGGGTATTGAAGGTAAGATACACGCCCTTTGTATGAGCTATTAAGCACGTTTTTTTTTGTTAATTTTTACTCACAACTCGTGTTTTAACTCAAAAGGTACTGTTTTGTCTGTTAAGATCTGCGGCGCTGTCTCGAAGTGAAGAGAGTAGTGGCCGAGCTGGAAGAGACAGCAGCAGAGTTCGAGCTCATAGTCATAGCGAGAGCGCTGCAAGCATTACTATGGCCACTCGACCGCCTCGTAAACCAGTTACTACGTTTGACATAGCAGAGTTCCGATCATTATACTCACCTGAGAGCTATGTAGTCGGCTCTTCTTCCAGGTCTTCTGACTACTCCAGGTAATCTTGTCTCTTAACAACTTTAAGTAGTTTAACAAATAGTTATCAGTTTTAAATATCGAGGAAGTTTATATCTATTTAATCAGTCGTTAGACTCTGGATTATTTAGTGACTTAGAAATGATTTGTGGTGTAGATCATAGAAGGAAAGTGAATTTTTGATTCAATACACCTCTTACCTAACAAATAACTATGTTAAGTTAAACTCAAAGACCCAAATCAATTTAAAAAAAAAAAAATAAAAATAAAATATGTTTATGGCTACTTTAGTTGGTCATAATAATCAGTGATCCTGTAATTTAAAATATCTATTATTAACTGCAACATTTAATGTGGAGGAGGTATTATGGGCTTGCAATACTTACATATATATACATTTTTTTAAACGGAATATAAAAATGTGAAAGAAACAAACATACTATATATAGATGTTATCTACTTATATTGTAATTACTTTGTCATTTTCTTTATTTTGATATTTTTGTTTTTGGACAATTGTTAAATTCTGTGAATTATCTGAACCTCTGGCCAACCCTTTAAACTTAAGACCTGAATAGTTAAATATTACAAGCTTCTAAGAGCAAAATTGATTCTATCGCATCAACTATCAGACTACGTGATAGATTCTGTCGTGATAGAACTATCAACTATCACACTATCTCATCTGATGAGATAGTTAAGTGTTCTATCACAGCAGTCAGAGTACCCATGCGACAAATTTAAGAACTACCACGCTAGATACTAGATGCTGATTGGCTCATTGTTTGTTTGTTGTTACCTTAGAATTATTTCAAAATTTATTTTCAAATAAAAATAGGAAACTTATATGTAGGGAAAGTTAAGCTTCAATATCAATGTATAAGTACAATTATTACCTTCTATTGGTGTAAATTTTGTTGCTTTATTTATTTTTTCTGATGTAAAAATGTTGGAAGGAAATTATTTGATTAGGTATTTCCACTGATCAAGGAGGAAATAAATAAATTTATTCTTGATAATTAACTCTGACTCACTAATCTCAGATAGATGATACTTGAGATTCTTATTATTGTTAACAGTAACAGTATTTAATGTAAAAATGTACATAACTTGTAAATATCATAAAAGCATAAGTTTTGAATTATTTTTGTTTTAATAACCGAGCATGTTTTTATTTATTTTTTTTGTGCATTAATATTAAAATTTAAAATATAGGGTTTGAAATATTAAACAATTTATTCTTATAAAATGAATATTTCTTGGATATTTCATAAGAGAATGCGCTATAACGTGTCTTATCAGCAAAATGGAGATAAGTAAAATCAGTTTTTAATTGTTATCTTTGTTACAGCTAAGTTAAGCCCCGTTTACACGGTGATAGATTCTGTCATGATAGAACTATCAACCATCACACTATCTCGTCTGATGAGATAGTTGAGTGTTCTATCACAGCAGCCAGAGATGTAAGAACTACCATGCTAGGTACTAGATGCTGATTGGCTCATTGTTTGTTTGTACTTTTATTATGTGACAACAGATCTAAATGGCAGCAAATAATATGATAGCTTGCTTCATATATGATATTAGATTTTGTTGTTTTCAACAATATCAATATTTCGTTTGCTGTATGTGCATTATAATATAACATTATGATACATTTAATGCTCTATTTCTGTATCCAAGTCAGAAATGTAGGATACGGATATAACTATGAGTACAAGACAACAAGTTTTTACTTATGTTAACTCTCGCCGTGTAGACTGTACACCTCCGCGATAGTTCTTCGACTTAGACTGACATTATTGTTCTATCGAGGGAGAACTATCACCGTGTAAACGGGGCTTTAGGATATTAAATGCTGTTGAAGTAATAGTGAAGTGTTTTTTTTTAAAAAAAAAAAAAAAAATATTAGTTATTTTTTTTAATCCTGGATAAAGAAATTAATTCATGAAAGAAATTAGTCAATGTTAAAAAAGTATTAGTAGAGAAGAGAATTTTCAAAATGAGTTATCCTATATAGTTTTTTTTAGGCTGTAAAAATCAAATATGTTATAGTACTTTATTTCTATACAGGCAAAAAGTACTAAATGTAGGAGTCCAAATTACAGTATTCTAGAATTTGTTATTAACCAAGCACAAATTAAACCTAAATTCTAAATTATTCTTCTATGTACCGTATTAAATATCTGGTCAAATTAGGGGCAAAGATCAACCTACTTAGATTAGATAACTGTTCTCCTAGACAACACCTTGGGCTCTAATAATATTAACCTTGGTTCTTAATAACAATTGAGGGTCAATATTTGATTTTTGCTAGTAGGTTTAGTTATGTAGTTGTGTGCAAAACCTCTGGAAAAATTACTTACCAATTTATCTAATCTTACAGAATTTTGTTTTTTAAGCTTTAATTGTTCTTATAGTGTCGTACTTTTTTATCCTTTTTTTTAACTTGATATTAATAAGTTATTTTTATTTGTTTAGATCTGACAGCGCTTACACATCCCGCTCAGAAAGCTACTCTAGGGACAACAGTACATTCTCTCGAGAGAGTACATATTCTCGTGACAGCGCTCTATCTCGTGACAGTGTGTCATCCTATTCCGCCAGGCCTCCTATAGACACGTCTTCACTAAGAGCCAGCAGGCTGTCATCAACCTCAGCTAGCAAGACGACCGACCCACCACAAACTTCGGCTTCCTCCTCATCTGCTTCAGCTCCTTCTGAGGTAACGACCGATGAGAACCACAACCTAGCTTCAGAAGAACCTGAACCCTTGACAGATGAACCGGAATCATCAACCACTACTGTAGTAGAGCAGGAATCCACTCAGACACAAACCCCCACCGACACATCTGACGACTCACAGGTGAGTACCCCACACGCACACACATGCTATTCACACAGCTTCTTAACTTGACTCACACACTCACTACAATCCAGGCAACCAATTTTACTAAAATCAGTTAATGTCATCGTTAAACATCTTCCAGGTTGTGTCATTATTATCGACACTCCTGAATAGACACTACCAGCTTAAAGAAAAATATCATGATTTTTTTAACCATATTGCGATTTTTACCTAAAAATAAATAGCCACACCATTTAGTAATTTAAAATAAGATCTTTAAAATAAAATTTTTAAAAAAATTACAAAGAAATTATAAATAAAATAAAACTAAAATTATAAAATTAAAGAAACTTGGACGAGAACAAATTAAATGTGGAGGTGCAACATTGAAACAGGTAGAATTCGTTTCAAGAATTGTCTATCTTTGGCTGTGAGGTTTGTAAGCAGGCAAGGTGTCAAGATGCGAGTAAGTCCACAATACATTAAGGATACATTATCCAAATTAATTTTGGCTTATCAGCTAAAGAGATTAATTGCTGTAGATCAATTTAGAGGCTGTTAAGTTAAAATAGGCAGGATAAAATTTATAATTTTTTGTGTTTTACAGTTAGACCATAATTTATTACAGTATGTGTAACTCTTTCCTTGTGGCAAAAAATTACAAGGATGGCCCATTGCTTTATGATTACTTGTTCAATATCAGTATAGGTGTGTTTTTAACATTTAATAAATTAGAATATTTTTTTAGTTATATAATTAAAACAATGCATTTTATTTTTGGTTTAATGTCATGTGTCAATAGAAAATTGACAGTTGACTTTTTTTAATTTTTAATGAAATTGTCAAAATTAACATGACAACATAATGAAATGTTGTGATAGAAGACCTTTTAAATGCCTTTGCTTGAAATCCTGCGTTTAGGTAGGTCTTTATTTGTAGTAAGGTTACACTATATCATTTTCACAATTAACGGTATTGTCCTAGACAACCCTGTTACCCGACACCACTTTTCATGTGCCTACATTACTGGTTTGAATCCCAGAAAGATGAAAAATGTTTAATACTTACTGATGTATTAAATGGCCAATCCCTCCAACCTTAAAATTACATTTTAAATGGAAAAGAGACTATTCTGTATTTATGAAATTACTTTAAGGAATAATAAGTACAATCTGAATTGGTTGCCTGGATGTATTTATACTAAGAGCTATATTTATGATTACATAATGTTGATTTTACTTTATCAAGTGTAGTATGCACTCTCACAGCTTTGTATAAATGATTTTGTTTTCATCCCCCATCGGCTGTTAATTTAAAGAGCAATATTTCATATTATCTTGTATTTTTTTTTTTTCTTTTACGAGCAAAATTGGTGGAACTCTTTTACTTTGTTACCCACCATTTATTTATTTATTATTAAATCAAAGTGAACTATAGTTTTGTTCAAAATTTATTGTATTAAAGGTTACTCTGCCTTACTAGATAGTTAGACTAACGGATATTGTCATTTTTATTTACAGAAGTGTGATATTCCTATGTCCCAAAGGAATATTTGAACATTCCGCTGTTAAGATTGTCAATTAATTTGAAAAAAAAAATGTCAAACACAATAATGTAAACAAACAGTGGGTAACCAAGCCACATCCGACCTAATTTACTTTTTTACCCACCCTAGGTATATATTATAGAGAGAAAGTATTGTGATGTGCGAAAATTGGATTATGAAATTACATATATTATGAATTTACACATTTTGTGGTCCCTTGAGTCCAAAATGGTAGTTTAAAAAAAAAAAAAATCTGTCTTTTGTCAGCTCAGACATGTAGACCTAAACTACTGGGACAATTTCAATTAAATTTGGTATACATGTTGAGAAAAATCATACCGAGGGGAAATCAAGAAATCAAATTTTTTACTCAAAATTTGGAGGTGCTACTCCCCAAACATGAAAAAAAAAAAAATCCTTGAAAACTGTTGACGATTTTGATTTAAAAAAATTCTTAAATTGTAGTCCATTTAAATATGAATCTAACCATAAGAAAAATCTGAGAAAAAGCTTTTAAACGTGGACAGTGAGAGGCCTGGCTTGATTCCCCGCTGGGGAGAAGTTATTTTTATGATAAATTTTAATCAAATGTTCATTAATAATTAAATTTAATTACAGTAGAGTCTCGCTAATCCGAGTTTAACGGGACCAAACCCAGTCCGGATTACCGAAAGTCCGGATTAAACTGAATCAGTTTTAATGTGTCTGTAGAACAAGCTTCAGTAGAGTAAAACTATTAAAATCGAGGTGTTAATTGTAAAAATTACTTCTATTAGTCTCCAAAACATGCTTGTACAATGTAGGTCCACTATTTAAGTTAAGAGCTGTTCTGTCACCAGTCATGTCAAATATCAAATGAATTAAAATAAAATGACAATCTATTACGCAGGTGGGAGGTATAGAAGTGACTTCCTGAGAAACAGGCTGAGTTCCGATATGAAATTCGAGGAGCGACAATCATTTCACAAAAAGTTGAGACATTAGACATTGTTGGCTTGGCAAAATTTCATGGAACTAAGTTGAGCCGCCGCTACATGTTTGTTTAAACCCTTCCCCATCTCAGTCACATATAAATGTACTTCCTGGAATAAACTTCCTTTATATCTTCCGCCCTACATTTCTATGGAACCGAAACAGATTTATTGATGTTCTTACTTATTCTAAAATCTGTTAATTTTTAACAAAATACCGGGTATTCCTCGTGTTAGACTGTTTGAATATACACCTATAAACTATACTAGGAACAATTTTATACATTTTAATAGACAATAAAAGCAGAAACTCCAATTATCTTAACAATTAATAAATCTTAACAGGCCCTGATTCAAATTTGTACATAGTTTTTGGCCCGTCTGGATTATACGGATGTCAGGACTAGCAGGGTCCGGATAAACGAGACTCTACTGTATGAAAATTCGAAACAAATACCAAATGGAAAACACTAGACCATGTAGTAAGAGTAGAAATTTATCTCTAGGTTTGGGTTGTCTCGGACTGATTTTTTTAAAAATTATTAACTATCCTAAAAATTCTACAATTCTTTTGTGATATTGTGATTTTTTTTCTTTCAATATAGTTCTTTAATTTTATATGTATCATCACACCTATTTTAATAACGGCTAAAGTGTTGTGTAGAACAAACACAATGGCAGATTTTTAAAGAACTAATAATTGAATTTTTGAAAATATTAAACTAGCTAATTTATTTAAAAAGTTAAATGCCTTTTTGTTTCTGTATCCTCTGCTATTGTGTTCAAAATCATATAATAGATGCCTGTAATATACATTAGGTCATGCCAAGGCCGCTTTAATCATTCAATTATTACCCAATGGTCAAACCTTTTTCCTTTGAAATTAGAAAGGTCAAAATGATATTATACATTCTAGATATTCAAAACATACCTACATGTGATAATAAAGGTAATTTTAAATCACATCTGTCATAGATGTTTCACTTTAATGAGATATCAATACTGAACAATTGTAAAAATTTCCAGAAAATATCTCTTATTCTTTCTTTCTATTTTATATGACCTACATTTCTTTTAATTTCTTTTTTTACTTTCTCATATAAAGAGGAAGTATTTTGATGGCATGAAAATTTGATTTTGAGATTTTGATGAATTTACACGTTTTGAGGTGTCCCCTGAGTGCAAAAAATGTTTTTTAAAAAATGTCTGTCCGTTGTCTGTGCAGTCTGGTGGAGCCTAAACTACTGGGCTTGTTTTAACAAAATTTGACATACATGATCAAAAAAAATCATACCTCAAGGCGAAATCGAGAAATGAATTTAGCTCCAAATTTGGGGGATCCTCCCCCAAAAATCTGAAAAAACCTGAAAAAATAATTTCTCGAAAACGGTTCCAACAATTTTGATTAGAAATTTCTAAAATGTGTCCATTTAAATACAAATATAATGATAAAAGCTGTTTTCCCGGAAAAAATCTAGTTCCTGAAAAAATAGTGTTAAACATGGACAGGAAATGTTCAATAATTAAATGTGCCTATGAAACTCAAAAACTAATAAATAGAAAACACTGGGCTAAGTAATTATGAACTCTTATATGAGAAAGTTTGTCTGAGTTGTTACCGATTTTTTGTTTTTACCGGTTTAGTTTTATTTATTCAGTAGGTTTAGTTTCTTGTGGAACAGATTCAAAAAATTTGGTACACAGTTGTTAATATCATTAATAAGGTCAAATAAATCAGAGAGTTGATTAGGAATAATAATAACTTTTTACTTGTAAAGTATACAAGTCTATACATTGTACGTATAAAGATTTTTATGGATTAAAACTCATTTTGAGGTCCTATGGGTCCAAAAAATTGGTTTATAAGATATGTCTGTTTTCTGTAATTTGCGCCTTGCAGATGCATAGAGCATAAACTACTGGGTCAAATTTGATTAAATTTGTTATTATAGTTCTGAAAAATAAGGTTAAATCAAGAAATGAATTTGGGCTCCTCCCAAGAAGAAATTTGAAAAAAATAACAATTTTGTAGTCCATTTGAAGACAAAGTTTACCATATGAGTATTTTTTTCTGGAAAAATCTAGTTTCCCAAATATTTATGAAAATAAATCTGATTTTGCAGAAAATCAAAAACAAAGTGTAAAAAATCTCTTAAGATGGTTTTTGGTTTGTTTAAAATATGCCTAGTTCCTTGACTATTAGGGGTTTAGGTTTCATGAATTATAATTGGATTTAGAGTTTCAATTGATTTAAGATTAGTTTGTTAAATAAATAGAGATGCATTTGAGGGTGATAATTATTTTGAATCGTTTTGATTTAATAAAATAGGCGTAGTTCCTTTTGCAATGGTATTTCAGGTTTATTATTAATAAGTTGGTTTTGCTTAAAGAAATTTGAGGGGGAGGAATAGGGATATAATATCCTTGAGTAGGAAGAGAAGATTGTGTATAGAGATGTAAAGAGGGATGCAGGAAACAAAGCAAAAGTTGTACAGTAAAACAGAGGTTGGAATTAAGAAGATAGTGCTAAAAAATAAAATAAAGAGTTTGACGACATGTTCCAACTGATTATTTATAGAATATCTTGAGTCTACCCCTCCACTGTGCAAAGTGGTGACCCACAGGCCAACTCTACATGCCTCGTCAGTCCATCTCTTACCTTCTTACTTACACTCCCTTCTCTATTTACCCCTTCAATGGACCCCCATAGTCGGTTTATATTTAAACCCCATAGTGTCTGTGCTATCGCCACATGTTCTCTGCTTACATTATACCGGTGTTCCTCGCTTCTACCACTCTATTCTATCTTATCGTTAATCTCATAGTGAACATTTGTGAAAATTTCCAAAATAAATTGATAACACCTTCTCCTGTCTTTTCCGTACCTCAGCCTGTCAAAGTAATAACAATATATTTATATATATAATATATATATATATATATATATATATATATATATATATATATATATATATATATATATATATATATATATATATTTCTTTTTTATCTTTGTTATCAGTAATGTGATTATATATTTCTGGGATTACTGCTTATTAAATATGTAGGTTTATTTTCACATTTCACTAGTTTATCTTTAGATAAAGACAACCGAAAACATAGTTTTAGGTTTTTTTTAAATAGATGAGAAAAGCAAACATTTTTTGTCTTTTGTTAAGATTTTGTGATATTTAATACGGTGTGAAAAAAAAAAAAAAAAAAATCATCAGTGAATGTTTGACAACTAAAGTGGTAAAAATGGTCCAAATTAAACGTTTAGCTATATTGTGTTTAATTATTTTATTTTTACTGCAACCTGATCAGTTTTATTTGCTGTGGTAAAACAATTGATATTAATGATAAAGGACATTATATTGACCTAATGTTATATATAATGATGAAATAAAAATTAAAATGAATTAGGTTTAACTACTTCTGAATTTTTTTATTTATTGAAAAATAATTCCTTCATGCATTATTATTAAGAGGCTAATTGGATTTGATATGTTTTGATAAGGCTTAAAAATGATTTATTCTGTAAATTTACATTGAAATATAGATTAGACATGATTTTTTATAAATACAAATTTTCATTAGTAAATAATAATGACCCTCTTAAATGATAACACCAAATCTCTGATTATGTTTTTTTATGGTTATGTGACATTGTGTGAATGCCACAAAGGTGTTCGAAATATTTATTTAATTATTGACTACAATGAGTATATATAGAGTTGTTTATTTGATAATTCATTTTATTTGATTTACATTGAATGGTAGGCTCACCATTGCTGCTGGGGGAATTTTGAAAATTATATTTTTGACGTTTTTATGTGAAAAAGCAATTTGGAATATTATCTAAAAAGAAATAAAGTGTATTGTTTTCTTGAATAGTCAAAATGTGGTCCGGTTTCCTCTTGTACGATTTTTCAAAATTGTACTTTTTGAACAATAAAGTAATACTATAAATCTTCACTTAAAAACAAGCAGGGGATTTTATGAAGAGTGACTTTTCTTCAAAAATGTATAGTATAGGGAACTCCATCCGTGGACATACTGTATAATCAATCTAAATTATTTGAAGCATCTATTGTAGAAAGAATCTACTCCCTGATTCCTACCTGTTAAAGTTGCATAAAAGTAAATATAATATTGATATAATGGCCCAACTTACCCACATGCATTAGATAAACAAGAAATGTATACTTTTTTGTTTTCAACAGAATTATCAAAAATAAATAAATATTTATAGGCATATATAATATAATTACTAAAATAAAAATTAGATTTATTTAAAAATGTTAAATTCCAGTAAAAAAAAAAAAACTAAAAAATTCGAGTTATCTTGCTAAAACATTGTTGGGCATTTTATGCGTTACTTTGTTTTAGTGTTAAATTTGACCTGGTTGCCAAATTTAAAATATATATATCGAGATAAAAAAAAGGTTTTATACAATAAGTTTGTCATGTGTGATATTTGTGCTTACATTGATTGTGTTGGTTTCCGTGAAGTGTGGCCATTATTTTTAGAGTAATTGTGTTTAATTTTATACTTACACAATCATGAATAATAGTTCTTAGTATTTATTAACACATATTATTAAGCTTTTTTGTTATTATGATTTTTGTTATCTGTGTATTTTTATATATTTTTTCTGTGTACTTGATATTTTGTCTTTTAAGAATTATTTTAAAATTTCTAACTGTTAAGGTTGGGAGTGGTGGAATGGGAGAATATAAGGTTTAACTTAACTTTTAAATGTCTCAAATTATTATTGGATTTTAATAAAATGCAATAACATTGAGAATATGATCACATTGCAGGATATTTATTTATTTCCTAAATTTTTAACTTTCTCTTAAGAGGAAAGTGCTTTAACTACTGAATGAAACTCAAAGAAAGAGACCACTGTAAAATATGGTGGTTCACCCTCAAAAGATCACCTGGAACTGTCAGGAACCATGATATGATCTCAGAGTAAGGAAGGGGTAGGGGGAAAATTACTGTATAATCTGGATATCAAAAAGTGGTTCATTATATTCATCCCCTGATACTAGCTCTCTCAAGCGGCAGTTTGATAGAAACCATATCGATATCCCTATAGAAACTCTATATTTATCTATTATCAGCTGATAACAATAAGTGATATTTCCTTCAATTGTTCCTTAATTGTTTTTTAAATATACTTTAATTTTTCAACGGCAATAACGCCGTTAATAAACATATTACAGTCCCTAGACAACAAAAAGAAATCTTGTACAAAACAAAGTCGTCTTCTAAAGCAGTCACATCAGATTTGGCTCTTACATATTTGATATTTTAAATAATTTTTCTTTACTCTTAATTCAAAATTATTTCATATGAGTAAATACTATAATAAGTAGTTGATGAGTGCTGCAAATGAAGAATTTTATATATATTTTATAAAACTGTGTGACTTTAGTTCGGGCTAAGCTCGCTAGAGAGTTTTAGTATCGGGGGAGTGAATAATTAACCACTTTTCAAATAGGATTGTTCCCTCTACCCCTTCCTTACTCTGAGGCTATGATTCTTTGAGAGAACTGCCTGAGAGAGAATCTCCTGACAGGGTTCGATTACCGACTCTGGCAAGAGTGTCCCACCCAGCATTTCTGTATAATTGGGTTGATAGCTGCTATTGTGAAGTGGTGATAATATGTTTGAATGTCAATATTAGGGCTCAAACAGCTGATGGAACGACACTAACTTTGTGTCATTATTACATATATAGTTGTATAAACCCTTTGACATACCTAGGCCCTCCTCTAGGCTGTTGCACCATGGAGTTAGTTAATTCATACAATCACGTATTAATCACTAACAGAAAATTAAAGTGATGAATCCTAGTGGTTCTTTAGTAATTTCCAGTCAGGTCCTAATGTGTGTTGTTCTTGCAGTGTGGTCTCATTATCAGTGATTTATTATCTCTCATTTATTATCTGTTAATTATCCAATTTATCAGCTTTAAGTGCACAGAAAAAAATATATAATTAAATCTATTTTATTGTGCTTTAAACAAGTGTCTTTATTGTTGTTTGTTTCTTCACCATATTCTATGTGTTTTAATATAGTGCATAAGACATAACAACAGCACAATAATATTCAATCATCCCCTAAAAAAGCAGCATTCCCTCTTTTTCTTTTTAGAAAATTCTACATTGCAGCATTTTTTGCACAATTTCTATCACCATTGATATAATATTGCTTTTTTTCTCATTCGCTGTTGTATTTATTTCACATCATTGTACTTTATTTTGAAATACTTGCTGTATTTTATTAGCATTTATAATAACTTCAAATTTAAAAAAGAAAAGTGGAAATTTGTGGCTTTATTATTGTTGTTCTAGAAATCATTCAAAAATTCATAACTATCTTATTTTCGCTTATTATTTTGCTGGCTAATTTTCTCACAATTTTATATCGTTTGAATCTGTGAGAAATTTTCATAATTAAATAAAATCATATTAAGGATTTTATAGCAAAAGTGTTTATATTTGGAATAATACCTCACTAATAATTATTTTAAATTTGCTTTTAATTTTTCGTAACTGGAGTAAACAAAATTTTGTTTGTTTGTAAATTGTTTACTGTCTAAGCTTTATTATAATCAAAATATAAAATTTATGTTTTATCGTAAAATTATTGTTTTTATATCTTTGCGCTGCTTTATAAAAAGTTAAAAAGAAATGCTTGAAAAGAATTAAAATTATAATACGATCTCACATGGTCTTAAAAGTCATAATTGTATATTTGTGGGTCTGAGGCAGAAACCACACAATGAAGACGTGAGTATACATAGCCTTTAAGTATATTATGTCTTATGCCATATCAATTATTGTTTTATTTTATTTCCTTTTTATTTTATTGATTTTATGATCTGTAATTGATTTAAGAAATAGTTTTATATTGTGAGTGTTTTCTACACAAAAATTAGATCCTCAACTGTGTTTTTCTCCAATGTGTGATTCGGACTCATCATAAAGGTGTAATTCAATAACCAAACAACTTTTTTACAAAAAAAAAAGTTTAAAATAACATTTAAGATTCTGAAAATGTTTGTTTAACCTTGAAGCCAATCACATAAGAGCAAACCAAGTTTGCTCGCAAGTTCCACAAGCAAACCCATTCAAAAAAATGAAGCTCATTCATTCTATTTTAAGAATGATTGTATCAATTAATTCTAACATATTGTGAATGAAAGAGAATCAAAACGAACTGTATACTTAGTATTGTTATTATTTGTTTACACACTTATTTCTTTCAACTTTTACCAAAGACACAATTAGCTCATTCAAGTTACCACTCTGTGTTAGTCAACTTGGTAATATACCTGAATTAAATTAATTCAGCTGTAAAATGAACTAAGTTAGTTGTTTCCATTTAAGTTTTATAGATATTACTCCAAGAGAATTTAAAGAGCAAAAATAAAAAGTTTATTGTGATAAAAAGGACAATAACCATTTAAAAGCCCATGTTTAAACTAACTTAGATATTATCATTAGCTAGTAAAGTATCAGTTCTCTAGTGATAAACAACTAAAGGGGCTGAACCTTAGGGGTTTTTTCAATAATTTGATCAATTTTACTCTTTGAGTTTCATTCAACAGGTGTCAGATTAATCAAATTTTGGGTTTATTGTGAAGTTAGCTGCTGCTTTATAAGCAATAAATGGTAATAATAATAATTAAAAACCAGATATAAGTAGGAGGTACCATTTGTGTGATTGTTTAAAATATTGATTGAAGATAGACATATTAATCACTGCTCGTTTGAACATACTTACATATGTCTTCATTCATAACTCTTGGTCTAAAACAAGACTAATGAATCCTTCTGATTAGGAATTCCTAAATTGTCTTAATATGCTATTTTATTTATATAGATAGTGTACAACTTGTGTTATTATTTAGATATACGTTTGTGTTTATACTATTTAAAAGTTTGTATTTGTTTATTCGTAGGAAAGTTTGCAGCCTCGGATAGTACCGAAATCAGCAGTGCTCAACACCACTACATCTAGAAAAGAAACAGATTCAAGGGACACGAATGGACTCAACGGACTTAGAAATATTGGAAACACAGTCAGTCTATTTAATTTATTAATCTTATTATCTTTACAAAGAGGTTTTAATACCTGTAGTTTGTGAAATTAAAAAAGAATGATTTAAATTAAAATGTAACATTTTCAAAGTAATCAAGAATTGAGCGAGGTAAAATCATGCAAAACGCGTGATAATATATATTTTTTTTTTCTCCCTCTTAATTTATTTAATTTCACTTCTTTTTAACTCCTTTTGTTTGTTATTATAACGACTTAGTGTATTATACAGTGATACAGCTGGGTTTTTAAGTTAAATTGTTTTAAGAGCTAGAGTTGACCCAAGCTCTTTCACCCTGGAATGCTAATGGTAATTGGATGGCTGGTATTCTATTCGACTAACACAAGCAGAAAATAATTTTTTGGGCTGAAACTAAACTTTTAAAAGAGAAAACTATAAAGAACTGAGTATTAAATTTTTTAAATGAGATATACAAACATTAGATGAAAATAAATTAGTAGGAACACCAGAATAATCTGAAATTAAGTGAACATTAATGCACCCTGCCTCATTCCCCAGGCCAAAAGCCCAAGGCCCTATGCTAAATGCTCCAGGCCCTAAGTTACCAGCCACTAGTCTCTGGTCCAAGGCCAATTACCCTAGGCCTATTGCCCCTTACTCTAGGCCCATTGCCTCAGCTATAGGCTCAATCGACGACCAATTAATTACCCACGTTTATTACTAATTGTTAGTCGAATCAACGAAGTAGCTTTGAAGGGAATTTATCAGAAAACGAGTGTATGCTCAAAAGGACTTCCATTGCTGCACTGGCAGGTGCGTTACCAACCAGTGCAATTACTGCAAAAGGATAGGGTACCAAGGGGGGATGGGGGGGGGGGGGTTACCTCGTAGGGGGATGGGGATTTGACTACCATTAGCATAACACATGTACATGTGAGCATAAACTCCCCTGATAAGAGCCTCAACTGTGTTTTTCTCCAATGTCTTATCATGAAAGAGGTGTAATTCAATAACCAATCAACATCTTCACACAAAAATTTATTATAATTTTAACAATTTTTACAATTTTTGAAAAAATTGTAATAAACAATTGGCCGGTTTGGCTGTTCTAAAGCAGCTTTCTGCTTTCTTCAGATAATCTAGAGGTTACCGGATTGACATTTAGAATACAAGTAATTTCTAGATTATTATCTGAAGAAGGTTGCTTTAGAACAGTCGAAACCGGTCAATTGTTTATTACAATTTTGTTTTGTGTGAAGACGTTTAGTTATTGAACTACACCTCTTCCCCTGATAAGCCTTTTAGTCATTTGTGTTAAATATCAGTACTTACAACCCATCAAGACACTGTCACCATCTAGTGACCTAGAACTTCACTGTGTTTCTAATAGAAGCTTAAAGAACTATATAATTTATTCTACACTATTGGAATGTGATGATAACATTAGGGACCATGAAAGCTATAATTTTAGGAATTAAAGTAACAAGAGAATAAATAAGTTTAACACTTAAGAATTTTAATGGAACTGTTTGTAATTTGATATCTTTTGTGTGCAGTGTTTCCTCAATTCAGTGGTACAGTGCCTGAGCAATACTCGACTACTTAAAGATTATTTAATTAACAAGGACTACCTTCCAGATGTTAGCAACTCAGATTCACGTGGAGCTCTCATTAAGTGTAAGTATTATAATCACTCTTTGATTTCTTTTCTTAATCTGGTTTAATTTAAAAGAGTGCATTAAAGGCACCTACTTTTTATTAATTTGCTTATAAAGGCTGCTAACTATGAAAGTAAAGTTGAAAGCAATTAGTTTTAGCTAAAATCTAATGATTTAAATCATTTGGCTTTTAAAATGCTTAAAATAAGAATTCACCTTCTGAAGAAGGTCTCATCTGAGATTGATTGTGAGAATCCTGACTTTATAAATTGCTAATATCATTGTGAAAAGGAGTTGTCTTCATTCTTTTAAGAGTAATAAAGATCATTTATGAGCTTATAGCAACTGTTATTACTAATGTCATGAGCATCTCTTTTAGAATTTGGTTTTTAATGTACAATTTCAAGTCAAGAAACACTACTATATTTGCTAGCAATAATATTTTGTTTATATTTATCTAGCTTGTCATTCACCAACGATTCATTTATTTTCTTTTCTAATTGCATCTATGCATTAATAAATGTTTTATTATTATTAAAATGAACAACTTATAATTATGATTTTAGTGAAAAAAATGAGCAGTATATATATGCTTTGCCATTAGTAGAGGTAGAGGTAGTTATAAATAATGTTTTACAGATTATAAGTTGACCAATAATGGTAGTTAACTGTGGTTTATTTTTTAATGTAATATAATCTGTCAAATACATTTTTGTTTAACTAATTTACAAAAACGAGTTAAAAGTGGTCGATGGTGTATTCAGTGGGTCAATTTTATATGATTGATATTGTTAATATATTTGCAGGTACAGAGGAAAGCCTGACAACCAGTAAATATACACTGTACATGTCATTTAACCCACTTTGCTTGATTTTTTTATTTTTTATATGTATCCGTGTGAACATGTCGCTATTATTTTCACACTGTGTACAAATATGTTATGTTGACTTGAACATTTTGAAATTATTTAAGGACGGCTTGGATTGGCTGCACCAGCCGTGCAGTAGGGACAATGTTGATGTGCAGCCAATCTAAGCTGTCTTAAGACTTCTAGAGATGAGATATCAACAGATGTGCCCAGAGCAGGTGTAGGCTTGACGGTGGTAGAACTACACACTTTTGAAAATTTGTAAGTTTTTAACTTACAGGATAATGGAATGATATCCAAATAATAATTGTATTATAAAATATTTAAAAAGTCTCTTGTCTTAAGTAGCTGTGTTACTGAATGAAGTTAAGTTATTTCCATTTTGGTTTTGTTGAACTTATTAAGGTTTGTAAACTCAATAAGTTAACTGCAAGATTGTAAATAAAATAATGTTAGTCTCTATTCCGAGGCTCCTCATGTGCATAGAGGATTAATTTTTGACTCTACATCAGTATTTCAAGCAAAGATGGTTTATTATTTCTTAATAGTTGCTGGTAGCATGGATGTTTAGGATAATATTTCTTAAAAGAACTGGGGTAAGATCCCTGGAGCAGGACCTTCCTACTTTTAATGCAAAAAAATGTTTCAAAAATAGCAAGTTTTTCTATTTGTATGTTGACCCTAAATATTTGGTTACTTTTAACTTTTAGCTACTGAACTTACTCAGTATTACTTCTAAACCATTTTTTTTTAGCTAATGTTCAAGTTGACTCTTAACATATTTGTATTCTTTGTAATATTTTACTTGCCGTCTCAATGTTGTCTAAATAAGTTAATGTTGTATGAGATCCGGTAATTATTTTAGCTATATTGACTACTTATGTTTTTTTTTATAGATATATGTATAATTAAACAAATTAATTATAGATCTCACTCCTCATTAACTTCTTGTCCCTGTATAAATAAGTTGATTGTTTTTTGTAACTTACCAATACTGAATAAAACTCAGAGTGTACTCATTTAGTTTATTTTCAATATTAAATAACAATGAGTAAAACCAGCTTTTAGTCATCTTAGAAGGCTGATTCAGATGTAGTCATCAAGTTTGAGATCTAGTTCTTCTGGTGGGGGCCCTACTTTGAAGGTGTCTCTCCTTCTGGATGTTTACTTCAGGGTGTTCATAAAATAACTTTGATGGTACCAATATGAAAAACTGAAGAGAAATAAAAAGATTGAAGGGTGAATTAGGAGTTCGTTAATTTTAGTTTATTTTTAGAAAACAAACTAAAATTTAATCATTTAGAAAATTAATTAAAATTTATTCTTTATCTGTTTATTTTTGCAATTCTGAACCACGTTCTTAATTTCTTGATCTATTTTGTCAGAGTGGACTTAAGTTTTCAATTACAAGCAAATGTCTTTATTTGTTGTTCCCACTACAAACTAATCTATAGAGTACGTTGGACTCGACACCTTTTTTGATTGAATAATTAAATTCATAGGTAAGATTAAATGTGATTGTGATATTAATTAAAATTTGTTAATTGATATTATTATTTTGTTTTACACGTTGTGTTAAATTTTTTAGCTAGACTTTTTTTACGTATTATAATTTATTTGTTAATGGTTTAAATTTAAATTTTAAAATTTGATTGACTAGTGTATAAAACATGACTTTCTCTTATGGAGATATGATAATTGCACATTATCAAACACTCTTAATGTAAGTTCAGACATTTTAATTAATATTTGTAATTCGTTATCTCCTCAAATCATTTCTTGCTTCTAGATAAAGTTATTAATGTTAATCAATTCTGGTTGTTATTACAGAAATAAAGATTGCCTGAAGATGAAAAAGAAAGGGTCAAAATGTCTCTGTTCACATGATTTAATTTGTTTGAAGTAAACTAATAAGTAAGATGACCATCTTACTTATTAATTTTATAATACAAACTAATTTTATTTTAATCTGAGTTTTATTCAAAATATGTGTATTGTCTAAGATTTGTAATTGTGTCATTTTAATATTAATTTATCAATGTTGTTTTAATTATATACTGTGTTATCAAATTCGATAAATTAAGTAATAATGGTTTTTATACATTGGGTGTTTTATTGTCATAAATATGCCTACGTTCAGTGTAAGACTAATTGCAATTGCATGTTTATTTAAAAGATCTAATTTGAAGTATTAAATTATTTAATATTCTGAATTATAGGAATTCAATTTAATTCAGGGAACCTATCAAAAATGAAATGATTAATCAAAAAGTAATAATTCTAGTCCATAAAATCAAAGTTTTTATTATAAATCCTTCATATTTATTCAGTTTGGTTCTCTGAGTCATTGGCAAATTGTTTGTTTATAAAATCACACTTTGAATATTTTCATAGAAATTATGGTTATTAAGTTTTTAAGCAATGTTGTGTTAATCAGTGTGTGTGTGTTAGTGTATGTGACCCTAAAATGTTTTTATATTAGTACTGAGTCTATGTGCCAAGTTTCAGCTTAATTCGATGACCGGAAGAGAGTTAATTAGCCCTCCTAAGATTTTGAAGATGGATGAAAGCCACTGGCATTCTTACAAAATTGAAGTAAATATAAAGGATTTAAAAACAGTACATATTTTCCAATGCTAAGGTGGTAGATACGTGGTGGTATTAGGTGGTAGACTATGTACAGGATTGTGAGGAATCATTTGGGGCGATAAGATGAAAAATACGTAAATAAGAAAAGAAACAGACTTGAAGATACAGTGAAGGTTGTGATGGAACGAAATAGAACTGGGCAGGACCCATCTTGGGATGCTCAAATTAAAGATGGACAAAAATAATAATTGGGTGGTACCTGAGGACACGAGGCCATAAAGATGGGATGAAGAGATAAGAGAGGTTTGTGGACGTGCAACATGGAAAAATGTGGCTGCTGATAGAAAAGAATGGCATAAAATGAAGAACGTTTATACCAAGATGTTTAGTTTTACCAAAATTAACAAATTACTAAGTATATTTAGCTATGTAACTTAAGAGCCAGTAGAAGCAAAGTTGCAACATCCTTTAATCATGGTGCTTTACCACTACACAAGTACTGACTTCAAACAAAACAGTATTTAAGATAATTACAAATACTTTAAGATACCGAAGACTGCTCTACTCATATATATATATATATATATATAATGTATTATTTTTTAGACAGGTTTGTTGTAAAATAAACACCAAATACTGCCTTGAGAATATTATCTTAAAAGATGTTTACCAAATTTGATCTGATAACTTTTCTGTAAAACACAAATTTGCCTATTGCTAGTGCTTTGGTTTGATAATTGTGTGCCATAAAAATTTGTATTACTTTGCTTGTTTCTTAAAGCCATTTATGTGTAAAATTTTAAAATTCAACAAATAATTATGTAGTTAAGAAGTTAAAATAATAGTGAGAGATTAGGAATTAAAATGTGATGCTAATGATAATTTAAACCATTGTTGTAAATGTATAATTAATTTTTTGTAACCGCTTCATCTATGTTTTCTTTTTGTTTATAGCATTTGCAGAGGTGATCCTGGAACTATGGGGAGGTGAAGGTCGCATTGTAAACACGTCAGCGTTCAAATCTCAGGTACAGAAGTATGCACCCAGGTTTATGGGCTATAGCCAGCAGGATGCCCAGGAGTTCCTTAGATACCTGCTTCAGGGGATACACGATGACATCAACAGAGTTGTTACCAAACCAAGAAACTTGCCTCCAGTCAACGATGACCTACCGTGAGTATTTTTTTATTTATAAGAATAAAGAATGGGTAAATAAGACTAGGTATAAATAAAGACGTAACTTCACTAAACTAACTTAATGTGCTTTAGTGGAAAGTCATATTTCTTTATTCCTAATCATCTGACTCCACTGCTCTTTTTAAAACAAAAGTTTATGTTACAACCACTGAAAGTACTTTTCATGATTTTTGGTTTGTAATTTTTTAAATGGTGTTTCAAACATTACATGTGGAATGGGCAATAATGCTGACCTATTAATTTTTATATCCTGAAAACTATATTTGTATGGTGCAATTGGTGCTTAGTGTGTAGTTAGTTATATTCTTATTTATTATCTATCTGAAGGGTTGCCATGCCAACCTATTAATTGTTATTAGTATAACAATGTTTGCCTTTGTAATGAAAATTATTTATATTGTGTTAAGGAATTTATTTATTAAAACAACATCTTATTAACTTACTCAGTTTATTAGGACTATTAATGTAGAATAAAACACCGGAGATTGTTTTGAATAAGTGAACATACAGAGTGAACTGATGGAGAAAATTCGTGATAGTTCAAGTATAAATGAGAGGGTATATTAGCGAGATGCTGTCAAATATAACACATTGTGAAGGTTTATGCTAACGTTTCGCTAAATTTATTAGCATCATCAGAGCAAGAAAAAACAAATGATAATGCTAATAAATTTAGCGAAACGTTAGCATAAACCTTCACAATGTTTTTTATTTGACAGCATCTCACTAATATACCCTCTCATACAGAGTGAACTTAAGTCTAAATCGTCAGGTCTGCCGGATCATGTGTATCTGGTTTTATCGGTTTAGCTGAGAGGTTTAAGATACTTTCTCCTGGAACCAAAGTCAAAAATTAACAGTTAATTTCTAATTTACAATAACAAGTGTTTTGATGTATAGACTATTGTTAAAAATAAAAAATGAATTTGAAAAATACTGATTAAGTGACATTCCACTCTAATTTATTATAATCAGTGAAATAGAGATAACCTTTCTGCTTTTGATAATTTGGTTAAAATCAGTCTATATTATTTATTTATTTGTATTCTTAAATAAACTGAAAACTACTGCCCAGCTAAAACAGATGATATCTGTCTGTTACATTTTACAATAAATTTATCAATTGTGTGTTCTTTGATTTCTTATTCACTGATAAGTATGTCCGAAAAACATGGTTGAAACTACTACCTAATATAATCGGATAGTGTGAAATATAAATGTATAGTAGTATAAAAGGTAATAATTAAAATTAAGTTAACCATAGGTTAACAAGGTCAACAATAACACTGCATTAAAACATTGTTAGACATTGTGTGCTGCTATAGTCACACTTCTGATTCTATAAGAAATAGTGCCACCCTAGCGGCTCCACCAGGTTTTTTGGTAGTTTGTCTTTTCGCAAATACGAACGTTGCTATGTCGGCGCAGGGTACTTAAGTAAAAATTGGTTTCATTTTTTGGAACTTAAATATCATTTGAAGTATGGAATTAATTAAAAACACTGTCGGATTTTTGGTTGTCCAATTATAAATTTATAATTTTTGATAAGATTAGGTAAATTTACATCTCAACCTCAAAGTGTTAATGACAGAATTTTTTATGTATTTTTGATTTGTCTAATGTACTCTGTGTAATATTTATAGGGATAGTGAGAAGGCTGTGGAGAGCTGGAGACAGTACCTGAGATATGATGACAGTCGGATTGTTGATCTTTTTGTCGGTCAGCTTAAGTCAACTCTTCGCTGTACTGTCTGTGGCCACTGTTCCACCACGTTTGAAGTGTTCTGGGATCTATCACTTCCACTACCTTCCAGAACAGGAACTCTCAGGCTTTCGCAGTGCCTTGAACACTTCACCAAGGAGGAAGTCCTAGATGGAGATGAAATGCCTGTAAGTTACTCCGCCTAAAAAAACCAAAAAAAAACACATTTTATAACATCTTTAAGCTTTACAATTTATTTATATTATTGTATTATAATTAATGAAAAATTGAAATTTTATTTATATTTGTTTCAGACTTGTTGCAAGTGCAAGACTAGGAGAAAGTGTACTAAAAGTTTTTCAATCTACAAGTTCCCAAAAATATTGGTGCTTCGTATCCTTTTCACTTCATACTTACCATAATTTTTAATTGTAAGACTTTTTGTGGAGTATATAAATCTGGAGAAAACTAACAAAACTGGGAGAAAATAAATCTTTAAAGAGTGAGAAAAAGGTTGAGTTTTTTAAAAAGTCGAAAAAGATTATCATAATTTCTCTTTCTACTCAAGAATTTGTATAAGACATAAACATAAGCATTGAATACAGTACAAAAAAATTACTTCTGGCTGGTCAATAAATGCTACCATACAGAGAGGCTATGACTCTCATGCTCGTTCAAAGTTTCCTTTTACTGCCTTGATGGCGGACAAAAAATTTCTTAGCACTATGCAATAAAAAACCAACTTTAAAAAATTGAAGAACCAGAAAAAACTAGGAGACAGTGCAACAGATTTATAGAACTGTAAAGATGAACGTACAGGGCTAACTTCTTAGAAATAATCTGATCGGCGAGCCTGGGTATAAAAAGAATAGATAAAAATTTATACTTTTTGAAGAGTTTAAATTTTTCGTAAGTGTTCTTTCAGTAAGAAAGGCAAAAAACCCTTATGGTAAGCTAAATTCAATTAAGGGGCTGTTAGATGAGTCACTTTACACATTTATTTATTACTCAGCCATTTAGTGGAGTTTCTAACACTTATTTGCTTAATGTTTGATCTTGGTTACTGGAAGACGAACTTTTATCTTTTTTGACTCACTGTTCCCTCTTATTTAAATAATATCTTAAGAATAAAGTTGTGTAGGTAACAACTGTTTCATTTCATCATTCATTTTTTATTTTGTAAATGTTACATCATACTCAAATTGGTTTAATCCTTTTTCTTTGGTATGAATTGTTTGAAAGAGTCTTTGCTATTAAAAAAATATCTGTTAAATCCAAGGTTTTTGTCATTTTTAAAATTTTATTTTTATAATTAACTATTTTAATGGATATGCATGATTATTTTCCTTAACCTTTAACGGTATATCAGATCTAAAGAGGTTCTCACCTAGTGAAAGGTATAGAAAACTGAGTGCTACTGTTGAGTTCCCTCTAACAGGATTGGACATGTCTGGATATGGTAGTTCAAGCAGTTCTCCTAGTTACAATCTGTATGCAGTGTCTAATCATAGTGGAACAGCTTATAGTGGACATTACACCGCCTACTGCATGCACCCACACGCTCACACCTGGCACGAGTATAATGACTCAAGGTAATACACACTCTAATAGTTTATTTAATAGAATGGATAAATGGTTTCCTAATTTAAAATGTGGTTATGAAAAAGTGAAATAATATCCAATAAAACTATTATATGTCTCAATTGTTGTGTGTTCATCATTTGATATAGAATGGCAAGACATTAGATATAATATTTCTGTCATGGTTATTTATTTTATTTTTGAAGTATGCTTAATAGAAATGTTAAAGACTTATTTCTTAAAAGCCAACTTGATTAGTTTAAGTCAGTGACTAATAATTATACATTGTAAATTTATTTATTTAAATGTTTCAGGGTTTCGAGTATATCAGCAAGGAACGTAGTATCGAGCGAAGCCTACATATTATTCTACGAACAAGCTAATGCTTCGAACACCGTCACCACCTCAAGATTATAAAACAAACTAAGCAACACAACCAACAAACCAAAATTTTTAAAAAGAATATTATTTAAACAAAAAGAGAGAATAAAGAAAAAATAATTAAAATATTATTTAAAAAAATATATATAAAAAAAAAAATCGCACCAAAAAAAAAATGTCAAAAAAAATATTATTTTTCCTTCTTTTCTAATTCAAACTTTTTAGTGTTTAAACTTAAAACAAATTCTATTAAAATTTAATGAAGAATCTTAAAATATTTTAATTTTTACTTTTAATTATGAATTCAAGATTCAAGGATTAAAAAGATTAAACAAAATCTCTGACAAGTTTTTTTTTTTTAAGTTTTGGTTATTTTACTTAATTGGTTCTCTTATTTATATCTAATACAAACAAATTAAAAAAAAAAAAATCTCTATAGGTAGCAAAAGATTTCATTAAAAATTTATTTATCTTATTTTTGTTAGGTGTTTTATGGGCTCAATTTAATTAATAGAATGGAAAATACATTTTATTAATGGTAAAAAATGTAAATCACTATAGATAATTTTTGTTGCAATAGCCATTTAAATCTCATACTGATCATTTATCATCAGTTAAATGTATATAGAATTTTTATCGCTGCCTCATAAAGAAGAGATATTTTAAGTCAGTGAGTTCATGCTTAAACTGAACCTCTAAAATCACTTAAGGGATTTTGGTGGTTAGAATTAAGATTTCTGCCTTAATATTACTGGCTGTCTAAATCCTCTATTTTTAATTTTTTTTTTTTTTTATAAAAATAAGCATCAATTTTTTAGCATACCACTTGTTATTTTTCTCACATGCTTGTAGCTATGCCTATGAGAAGAATGCCACATTCTTTTTATCCTATTGATCTTTAGTAACACGGGTGCCTTCAAATGTTTATGTTAAGTAATTTACTGTTCTTATAGAAACAAGAAAACATTACTTGCCATATTATCATGTACATAATTGAATAGTGCCATTTTGTATTGCTAAGCTAAGACAAACACATTTATTCCAATAAAAATAAATGTTTTGATTTGTTGGTCTTCAAATAGATATAATAACTTATCTAAACACATATATAAATTAATTTACTTATTACTTTTTTTCTAAATGTAAAAAATATATATATATATATATATATATATATATATATATATATATATATATATATATATATATATATATATATTTATATATATATATATATATATTTAGAAGAATAAGTAAAATTAAATGAATTAATTTATATATCTGTTTAGATAAGTTATTATATCTATTTGAAGACTAACAAATCAAACATTTATTTAGTTATTTCTTCTAAGATTTTTTGGTACTTAATCATGGCTTTAAAAACTCAAAAATTATTATTAATTTCATTCTTAAACAAATCACAATAGTTAATGTTAAATTAAATAAACATTAGCTTGTAAATCTAAATCTTCTGGAGAAGACCGTAACAGAGATTTTGTGATTCCCTCGATTCTCTTTTGGAATCAATTTTGGGATTCCCTTGATTCTCTTTTGGGATTCCCAAAATCATTGATGTGGTCTCCTCTGAATAATCTAGATTTATTAGACTCCGGTCTCGGAAAACCTACCTTAAAGCTTTTGTGGTTATTAGAATAGGTAAATTTTGCTATTTGATTTTTGTCACATATTTTTATTTTCTTCCTTAATACAAGCTTTGACGAAGAGTTGAAATTTTTTTAATGTTAACTGTTTTTAACATTGATTTGAGTGTTTTAACACTCAATGATTTAGACTAACGAGTGTACCTTTTTACAGCTTTCTGTTAAAAGTTACACTTGATAGCCTAAATCATTCTTCCCTGGCACAGTCTTTTCTAGAACAAATCTTTTTTAACTACTAATAAAACTAATTAATTTATTTAAACAATGTAGACATTGTTCACCCTATTGTATATTACTGCTAGTGGAGTAACTCATTCATAGCCATGCGAGAGTTGAAGAAGAATGCTGCAATGTTTTAACTTTACAGTTAAAGTAACATGAGCAGGGAAATGTTGAACAATTACATAGTCTCATGTAATATCCTCTAGAATTGGGTGGGATGTCAATAATTATAACTGTTTAAACCCTTAGGCAGATTTCACACTTAAAAAACAGGGGACAGAAGACCGGTGAAAAGAGAAAGGGAACAAAACTTTTCCCTTAAAGGAGGCATGAGTCTGTCTCTCTTTCGTGTGAAAACAATATTAGATTTTAATAATGCTACAGATCGGTTTAGTGAAGAAAGACATATCTCCTGTCAACTGTCATCTGTACCTTGGATTTTTGTTTTTTTGTGTGTGTGAAAGTTGTCTTAGATACTATCTCAGTTTCCTACCCATAAGAGGATATACCTAAATTTCTTATGAATTTTAGCTAGCCCATAAAAATAAAACTTCAAAATATAGTAGAACCTCACAATAATGGACTAATAGGGGCTAATAGTTGTCGAATAATAATGCAAAAGGGTGAACATATATGAAAGTACAGGAGTTAGCTATAAAGTCTTAATTATAAATTATAAATCAAATGAAATATAGCCACAAACATAGGTTTAATAAGTTATATTTTTTTAATACTGAACAAAACATAACTGGGAAGCATCAAATCTTAGGTCGGGTGTCAAATCGTAGAATTCCACAGAGACTCGTCAGGTGATGGTATTGAAAGGCATTTTGTTTAATTCAGACAATGACTTCGTCTTACTTGAAAATGTAGTTACAAATTACCACCTTTCTTAAATTAAGTGTATTATATGTATATATATATATTTTTTTTTTCCGTGGTTCTATTATTGTGATATTTTACTCTTAAATCTTGATTCCAGTGCCAGAAAAGAATAGTTGGTGGTTCTCACTACTCACCAATCCTTTTGGATTGTTTTATTTAAAGAATTAAATTACTGTAAATTCTAAGTAATGGCATCGCTAAGTATTAAAATTCAAGTACTTTTCTGAAAACATATTCTGTACAATGCTATCTAATTTGCATCCCACAATTCAAGTACACCAGCTAAGCATGGTTATTAAGACAAATCAAACTACGCAACACTCTAAATTTTTTACAATTATTCTTTAAGAAAATTTGTAAAAAAAATGAAATAAATCTCAAAATCACTTTTATTTTCCACAATTTATTTTATGATTAAAATATTTTACTAATAATTTTACTGATAATTTGAAATAGACAATAAAATATTTTAATTTTTTAACATCTTTAAGCCCATGAAACCCCTTACAAATGTTTGTTTTTTTTTGTTTTTTTTTAAACTATTGTTAATTATTTATTTATTTATATAATTTTAAGCTTTTTTTATTAAAGAAAAACAACTGTTATTTTAAATTGGCAAAAAACAAGATATTAATATTGATAATATTATAATTTTAAGACTTTAAAATTGGATATTGGAATAGTGTTATTTCGGGTATAGATTGAAGAAAACCAGTTTAAACATTTTATATAATATGTAAAAAAGAATATTTAATGTATCGATCATCTACTTAACTATGGTATTAATATGATATGATCAATAATGAAAGAATAGTCAAGTTTATATATTTTTTTAAGGCCTTGTAGGATTGGAGGATAAAACAACTGGTGATACATGATTCTAGTTGTCAAATTCTCCTTTGTAATCAAAAATTAATTTACTATTTGGTATTTAATACGGACATAACGTTCAAAGCAAAACAAATTAACAACACTTGATATCACCATCTTTGATCCCACAGAGCCTTAGAGTTGCATTTCATTTTTATGATAAGGAAATTTACTTAAATTAAAATGGCACCACTATTTAGTTATTTACTTTTTTCTTGGTCTGTTATTTTAATAATAATACATTTTTATTTATTTATTTAATATATATTTTTTTTAACATTAAAGTCTTTCAATTGTATTCTGATTGATTGACAATTATAAAAGATACTTTATTAATAATACCTGTATTCCAAATTGTAATTTGAACACAGTTACTTGAATTGTAATAAAAATAATTTTTTTAAGTAATTGTTGTTATGTATAATACAAAAAAAAAAAATTAATTAGGAATTTACATTAAGACCTTGGTATAATTGCGGATTTACAATTTAATAAAAAAAGAAGTTTAAAAATATATTTTTAGGGCTCAACTTTTTAAAGCTATCGCTGTTGCTTAAACTGAGTTGCTATTTTTGCATATTTATTGATTTTTTCTATTTAATGTTGATATTTTCTGATATAATTTGTTTTTGTTTTTTTAAATAATTCTTTTATCCTAGTTTTTTGAGTTTTTGTTGTTTTAAATTATTTGTATTTATTAAACTATTTATTATTTTAATTTTTTTTTTTTTTTAGTATTTTGCCTTTTTTTAAGTTCTTTTTTGAATATATTTATTTATATACATACATATATATATATATGTTTAGGTAAAATGTGAAAGATGTTTTACAGATTATTGTAATTCATTTAAGAAATAAAAAATTCAAAGCAATTTTAGTGCTTTGCTGACTAGGATTACCATCTTTATATTTAGCAAGTTTTATTGCTATTAAAACCATTTTGGCAACTAATCTATATAAAGTTTTTTTTTCTAATAGGTTTAAAATATGAAAAATGATAACACTAACACTATTATGACATGATCCTGCCAATGGCCACAGTCGTCGAGGCAGGTAAATGAGGACCCTAAGTGGTATTCTTTTAGAAAAGTATGCTTATGCCAACTTCAGTACTATAAAAGTATTACATATAGTACTTACTTATTATGGATTTAATTAATATACTAAACCTCGTGAAAATATTGGGAAATTAAATATATCAATATGAGTTCGTTTTAATAAAATCCTGCCTTACCTAAATAATATAATAATTTATTGTCATGTTCCTTACTTCACAAAGAATAAAATTAGAGAGTATTAAAAAAAATGAAACTGAAATAAAAAATGTAAATTAAAAATAATAACAATCATATTTTCGTGGTAAGTCATATGCATGTGCTATCTAATTTTTAAAATCTATCTAATTTACATGAAATTCAGTCAATTTTATGTATAACACTTGATTGTTACATCAAATGTTGGTGCTGTTTGTATTTACTTTAAGGTGCACAATATATAACACTATATTGTAAAGTGGTACTATCTTAACAAATTATTATGTCTATAATTTAAGAAGAAAATCAGTAAGTCCCTTTGTAAATCTTTTCTGTTTTCTAATGGTATACTTTACTTAAAATTGAATTGTGGAAATAATGCTATAATTAAGTAAGAAGAGGTCTGTTTTGACATTAAAAAAAATATTGCCAACCTATTTATGGGTAAAAATATTTTTACTAAAATATGTGGAAAGGATGACATGAGTGTCTCTGTTTTTTTAACTTTAAAACTGAAGTTATGACTCGCTCCCCTACACCAACGTAGGAGATATACATTTTATTGATCAATTGACAATAACTCAGGATGGCATTCATGTTCTTGTTTCATTAATTGGCTTTCTCTTAGCAATATTCTCACACTTTCAAATTGTACTACAAACAGTGTTCATAAACATCTTTTGTACTACAAAAGATGTTTTCCATTATATATCGTACTTAAAGATCTTACATTGTTTTATAATCCTAGATTTTAAACAAAGAAAACCTTAGTGTCATTCTTAAAATAAAATTGTGTTAAAGTCGACCCTTGTGAATTCAAACCTCGCTAATACTAATTTCTTAATAATTTAAAATCAATAAGTCTGTGGAGTTTTAATTATCCTACCTGGTAATTCCAATTCTCTATACATCAAAATTATTTGCTGGTTCCTTGGTATTCCAATTATCGAGAGTTAACTGTTAACATATTTTTCTTATAAAGACAGAATAATTGTTAAGGTAACTTTTTTTTTTCTTCTTCCTTATCCACCCAACTTTCAATAAAGTGGTGCCTTTTTTAAATATACATTTTCCTTTTCATTGTTATAAATTTGAACATTTTTCCTACATTCAGAATTTACATTAAAAATAATTATTAACTGTCTGTATAATTTTTTGTTCTCTATTTGTTTACTAAGATTGTCGAAACAGAAGGATGTAGTTGACAGAATTGTTACGTTAAAATATTAAAGAATTACTTATTGGCGTTAGTCATTTTACCAATATGGTGTTAATTATTAAGTAAATTCTTTTGTTACATTGTAAATATAGCTTATTCATATAAGTTGAGGATTTTCCAAATGGATGTGTTGTTGATGAATTTTTTATTAAGCAAAATATTCATCTGTCAATTTTCCAATATTTGTAATTTCAAGTGCACTCTTAATTTTTTTTTATTATGTTGGTGTATTTTATTACAGTTAGCTGTTTGGATGTTAAAGTTGTTGTAGTTTATCATTCCAAGAATGATACGCTCTCAATGGCAAATTTACTGTTAAGACATTATCTGTCAAGTATATTCTTTTGCTTAACAAACTATTTTTATTTATTTATTTGTTTTTATTTATTTATTTATTGACATTTAGTAATACATTCAGAGGCAAAATAACTCTTGTTTGTTTTTTAATTAAAAAAAAAAATGACAAAAAATATATATATAAAACTTAATTTATCGACTTAAACTGTTACAAGCAAATATAAACATTGAAATCCTTTTTTTTAAAAAAAAAAAGATAAAATTATAATGACATGCAGTAGGAATGCATAACACCTGTTACCTGTATATATAATGGGACTGGAATCTAGTCATGTTGTTATTTTACATTAATTTATACTAAAAAAATAAATAAAAAATATATATATATATACTAAAAATACAAAAAAGATTATATCTAAAAAAATAAAAAGCTAGGAAATTAATTTCAAAATTATTGTTCTTTATCTAATTCTTTTATCCCTTATAGTCCACAGGCCACCATAAGAAGTGAGTCGCTGATTGATAAAGTTTTCTTACCTTATGGAATCGCTTATTTATGCCTTGTCCACCGATGAATTGGGTATATGGCAACTGGGCGCTGGGCCATTTCTTTTTTGTTGACATGCCAAACTTGCCCTTCTGCGGGAACATTGAAAAGAGGTAGATAAAGTTTTGATTTTCACAGGATCGTTTAATTAAATTATTTAAAAAACAGTGGCAAAGGTGGCCACCGATATGAGTGGGCCGTTTTCTTTTCAACGTCCCCGCAAAGCGATATGTTTGGGGCGGTGGACACCCCAAACGGCCCACTCTTATCGGTGGCCACCTTTGCCACTGTTTTTTAAATAATTTAATTAAACGATCCTGTGAAAATCAAAACTTTATCTATCTCTTTTCAATGTTCCTGCAGAAGGGCAAGTTTGGCATGTCAACAAAAAAGAAATGGCCCAGCGCCCAGTTGCCATATACCCAATTCATCGGTGGACAAGGCATAAATAAGCGATTCCATAAGGTAAGAAAACTTTATCAATCAGCGACTCACTTCTTATGGTGGCCCGTGGACTATTATATTCCTTTTATTAATTTTACCTGATGTGGAAAATTACTTTTGTTAATTTTAGTAGCCAAGTAGTTCCATCATTGCCTTACAACCACTGCCTGAGCATTATCTTACTATCTGTTCTATTCATAGAAAGGTGTGAGATAGTGCCTACTTGAAGGAACAAGTTACGGTAATTCTTTAGATTGCTACTCCCCTAGGTTTTTAAGGATATAAATGATTTTGACTAAATAAATAGGTAGAGGGATGTTTAGTCCAATGTACTTTGGAAAAAAGGAATATCACACTTTTGTTGTTTTTATATGGGGAGTAACAGTCTAAACAAGAACATTTTGTACACCTCATTTAGAATTGTTACTCCCCTCTGCTTTTTTTTATTAGGGAAGTAACAATCTAAAGAAGTGCCCAAGTCAAACTAACGACAAATTTTATACTTTGTTCTTTGAACAGGGGTTGAACCCAAATTGAGCCTTATAGTGGATAATCTGCCTCATAGATGAGTCCATTAAGCAAACCCGGAAAGGAGGTCAGGGTATGAGCCAATTTACACACCCACTTGATTTAATCATCAGTGTGAAACATGGCTTACCTCCCTGGGATTGGACCATGTCAGGGATATTGATAATGATCTTAGTTTCAGGCGAGAGTTAGCAAGTGAGCTAACCAATTAGCTGCGTCTGTCTCTAAATTTTATATATACCTAGTCTTAAACATAGTGAGTTTTATTTACTACAAATATGTTACGAAATTAGTATGAGTTTTTTTGTAAGTATGCAGGAGTCCTTCCAATCAGTTGTTTAGCTTTAATATTTATTTAAATTGACCATATAAACATCTCATTTTTTGAAAAAAGGTACTCAACGAATTTTACCTTTAGGTAAGGCAATATACGTATATAAATAGGTTTTTTTTTTTTATATTTTTCTAAAAAAAAAAGAAAATACAAGAGTAATAACTTCATTTTTCTGCCTAGTCCTCTCCTTCAGAATACATTCTCCCAACATTTAGTTATATATCCTGCTGTCATAGAATGAAAGAGAAATTGGCTGAATTCTTGTGCAACTGGCTTTATACAGAGGGGTGGCACTGAATTCTTGTGCAACTGGCTTTATACAGAGGGGTGGCACTGAATTCTTGTGCAACTGGCTTTATACAGAGGGGTGGCACTGAATTCTTGTGCAACTGGCTTTATACAGAGGGGTGGCACTGAATTCTTGTGCAACTGGCTTTATACCTGTCCTCTTTCAGTAACGATAACGGGGTAATAAAATTAACTAAATGTTGGGAGAAATGCATTCTAAAGGGGGGGGGGGGGGGGGGGGGAGGAATATGTAGAAAAATAATTAAGAAATGACATTATGCTTGTATTTTTAAAAATAAATGATCAAAAAGGCCTGTTAATATTTGATCGACCTACGAATTTCATACTCGTAGTAATAATCCTAGTAGATGTGTAAAATGGCTGATACCTCCTGCCTATGACCGTAAGATGACAATATAGATTTAACCTCGTACGTTCGCCGGACAGAGGTATTTTGCAGACCTGTCCGGCGACTGTATAGGTGTTAGGGACACTTACAGACAGTACGGTGAGCTGTATGACCGTATGCACATGTCTGACTTTTTACTTTCCCATATAAAGAGAAAGTATTGTGATGGTGAAAATTCAATTTTCATGGATTTTACACGTTCTGAGGTCCCCCCTGAATCCAAAAAGTGGTTTTTAAAAAATGTCTGCAAGTCGTCTGTGCCGACACGTGGAGCCTAAAATACAGGGTCGATTGTGACAAAATTTGGGGGCGCTAACCTCCAAAAACTAAAAAAATGAAAAAAATTATTTCTCGAAAATGGATTTGACGATTTTGATTAAAAAATTCTAAAATGTAGTCAATTTAAAAACAAATTTAACGGTATAAGCTGTTTTCCCAAGACAAATCTAGTTCCTGAGAAAATAGCTTTAAAGAGGATGGAGACAGGCGGGGTTCGATTCCCTGCCTAAGGAGAAGTTATTTTTTATGTTAAATATTGATAAAATCTTCAATAATAATTAAATGCACCTATAAAAACTAATAAATAGAAAACACTGTGCTAAGCAATTATGAACTCGTATAGGAGAAATTTTGTCTTAGTTGTCTCGGACCAATTTTTCAATACGTTTTCATCCAAACTTGTGACCTCATGCATCCTGTACAGCTTCAGTTTAGACAAAGCAATTTCCAACTTCCCAAGAAACACAGTTACACTACATTTCCCGTCAACAGAGCCCATGGTATAGTGTAGATGCATCATTAATTTTGGCTTATGCGATGACCACTGAGTAAAACATTTGTAGTGTTTAGGGGCCTTTACAGATACCTGATACCCTGAACATATAATTTATCAATCTTGCATTTATTTATTTGATCAGCCAGTTTGTTTATTGTCTGTGTTTTAACTCAGTCTACCGTATAAATCAGAATCTAGTATTTCTTTTTACTGTTGCGTATTTCTTTTTTAATTTCTACTGCCCATGATATTCTTATTTTTAAAAAGTTCCTTAATAATAACCAGATCACTTAATGCCCTACATGTAGGTTTGGAACTCAACTTAGTAACTTATATAGAGGAAGGGGAACATAAATTTAAAAATATAATTGTAAAAAAACTATTTAATATTTTAAAAAAAAATATATAAACAGTTAAACGTGAAGAAAAAAAAACAGAAGTATGTATCTTTGGTTTTTTAATTTTTATCATTAATAAGATAAAACCGTTTTAAAATTTGATTAAAACCATTTTTGTTAATCCAAATTTTTATTTATTGCGAAAGACAGTGATAAAAATTTATTTTAATTATATTTTAACATTAAAAATAACAATTCACACTGAGACAAAGTTTATAAAAGGGAAATACAATAAAAAATCTAAGGAAAGAAAGAACAAATAAAATACAAAAATAAATAGAATGAATCACATTTAAGTCCCACAAAAGGAAAATTAATATTAATAAAAAAATTAAATAAAATAAAACTGTTCCATATAAATAATTTAGCCATGACAAAATAAAATAATGATTTTATTTATCTACCCATTACCAATTTCACTAACTTAAAAAAATTGTACAAAAAAAAGTAAATGTATTATTAAAATAACCTGTTTTCTATCAAAACTATGATTTTTGAAATTGTAGTTATAGTTCTAGCTCAAGGGAAAAGCAGCCACTAAGTAAGACATACAAATTGTAAACATAAATTGTTTACAAAACAAATTAACTACATATACATAAAAGTAAAGTTTTTTTTTTATAAAGAAAAACTTTTCTTAAATAATGATGTAGTTGATTTATTACATAAAAACTTTTTTTACGATTTTGGTAGTATTCATACTACAGAAAGATTAAATTTTAATTTAAATCAAATTATTATTAATTACGGGAAACAGACAGAGAAAAATACACTCCAGCGCCGGGATCGAACTTTTTTTATTAAAATAACATGTTTAGTAAAATGGTGATTTTTGAAATTGTAGTTATAGTTCTACTTCAAGGGCAAAGCAGGCATTAATTAGGACATAAACATTTTGAACATAAGCAATCAATATATAAAGGCAAATTTGATTTTTTATTATAAAAAAAAAAACGCTTTGAAAATTTTCATAACTGAGGTTGTTGATTTTTTTTTTTTTTTTTTGACATAGATAGAGTTTAATGAAATTTTAATTAACATGAGTTGTCATCGGAAATAAAATAATTTCCGTTAGTTAAAGTTTTAGCTTTCCAGGTAGTCAGAAAGTGGGTGAAAAATAGATTACAGAACTTCTACCTCTCACAAACAAGCTAAGTTACATAAAAGGATGCAAAAAGAGATATTAGTAAAATAATTGTACATAACAATTGTCCTTTTTATTAAATAAAAAATCTTTTTCCTGATAAAAATAATATAACATTTAAGTCCAGAAGATGCGTAAACAAGTGTCTGACTAACATCAAGCTAGAATTTTGGTATAAGTTAATCATTTAGTGAATGTGTGGTCGGCTAAGTTCGTCTGCGGGATATAGCTTAGAAATAGGCATTTTAATAAATGAATAGTAAAAAAACATTTTTATTTCTTGGGCTGACCGCCATATTGGATTTAGAATGGTCACTTAGCTAACCACGCATTGTCATTCAAACTAAACATGTATGCAAAATTTCAACTCAATCGGTTGACGATAAATGGTTTAAAATTCAGTTGCAAGATTTAACCCGAACATACATACAAACATTGCAAGTTAAATAAAAGCTTGTAAAAAAAAACCGGTGGAGAGGGGCCATGTGTGTAAGTTAGCTGCTATGTAGAAAACCTCATCCGGGAGAATACCGATATCTCATCTTAAGTTAATAATAAAACTAATAAATAATTGTTAATAAAACTTCATACACATCGTCTAAAGAACAATTGGAACAGGCATGTAAAATTACAACTTGATACAAGCAGAAGTTTTTGTGTAGGGAAGTGTTATATTTTATAATATATTAAATAGAGTAGGAAGGTAAAAAAGGGGGTAGGTAGGGCACAGACCTATTTCCTATCTACTACAATCATCCTCTTAAACTATTAACTCATCATGATTAACTTTTTTCTCAATATTCAATACATATTTATTGCAAGACGCTAGCTTCAATGATAAAAAATCTTTTCTTATAATTTTGCCTTAACTCCGCTGATTACTTTTAATGTTGTATCTTTTCTAACTCTGCCATGTATAAGTAGTTAGCATCGTATACTTAGCAGTGTGATTTTATAAATAATAATAAAAAGCGTAAGGAACTTCGTTCCTAACAGGGGTCCCGTGACACCACACGTATTTTATTTTTTATTTATTTTGTTTTGTTTTGCTGCTCCTCTTATGTCCCGATCAACGATCAACAAATGATTAGGTTATGACAGCAGGGGAGATATGGCCACTCTATTCATCTACTCAATATGATCATTAGCAGAGACGGGACGTTTATGACTTTTATTTTTCCATTTCATGACCTTTATTCTATGACTTTTATTATCCTGTTTTATGACGTTTATTTTAGAAAACCGGTTGTTTTATGACCTTTTAGCCAAAAGTATGACGTTTATTTTCTGTGAAAATTTAGCCATTATATGAAGAATTTCGTTATTTTGGAGGGAAAAAGTTCATAAAAGATTTAAATATTTCATAAATACAAAATATGTAATAAATGATAATAAATGATAATAATTAACAGAATGCTTTAATATTGTAAAAAGTAATTGTGTGTTGTTCTATATTCTCCAGCGTTAAATTGGTTCTTTTGACCGTGAGTAGAATTTTAAACTTGGAAAAAGACCTTTCGACGTCGGCAGATGAGGTGGGAGACAATTTCATGCATGACACGTCATTTGCTTTTGCACGCCCTTCAAGGCCTGGGCGTGTTCCCACCCAGGATTCCTTGAGAGAACAGCAGTGAACTTTTCTTTCACCTTTTCCCCCACTCTTCCATTTTTTTTTTGACGTGTATTACTTAACATGAGTCAAACTGACCCACTGATGTTTACTAAAACTTTCCTAGAGAAGAAGTGCGTTATGCCCTGATGTTAACCCTTTGGAGGTTGGAAGCCAAGTGTTTGGTGATAGCATTCCTGACAGGTAGAGTCTCTCCCTCTAGTGGCGGATTAGATAATTAAATTTCAGTTCGTAAGAGAGTCAAATTCTAGTGTTAAATCTGTAATGATCAGTGAAAATGAAGGTGTGCTCAAATTAATTTAAATGGTTCGAGATTTTGTGAGAAATGAGTCAGAAAAATTTATAAATATTATTTTAACTAAGTGACAGAAATAACATACATGGAACATGGAACAGTCTCTAAATAAAAATAAGAAATTTTAAAAAAAGACAATAGCAATTTTTTTCACTCTTATTAAATATAAGAATCAAACCATTTGCTTTATTAAGCAAATTTGTAATATAATACATTAAAAAGAAGAACGTATATTTAAACTTTATTTAATCAATTGTTAAATGTTATTTTATATATCTATAATAAAATTTTATTGTATTTATATAATATCTAAAAAAAAATGTATTTACATTTATATAACTTATTTTATACCTTATTTACTACTAAAATATATATTTACATAACCTAATTATAACAACACATACAAAAATAATAAAATAAAAGTTATTAATACCAGGCGTGTCCCAGAATTAAGGTCTCCATATTTTTAAAAAAATCAAAAAATGGTTTATTAACAAAAAAAAATACATGGGTATGTAGTGTATATAAGTGTTATTTTTCAACATAATCGCCATTCACTTGGATGCACTTTTCAAGGCGCACTGGAAGTTTTTTTATGCCCTCCTCATAAAAACTCGCCGCCAGCTTCTTTTCGAGGTACCAAGTGACTTCTTTTTTCACTTCCACGTCTGTAGCCATCCTTCTTCCTCCAAAATGTTTTCCTCACATTTTTTGCAGACATACAGTTCGTTCCATATGTCTCCTTAATTTTTTTTAGAATGGAAATAGGGGTTTTGCCCCTCGAATTAAAAAAACGAATAATTGAGCGGAGTTCACACTGAGTGTAGACAGGGAGGAAGGTGGCAGTAGCCGGTGTGGAAACATCCATCTCTATTGCGCATCACACGCCAACTAAGGGTCCGATCTGGTCAACTAGGGTAGCCAGGGGAAGGGGAAGAGACAAACTATAAGGCAGTGCAGCCATCTACGGAAAAAATAATTTCCCCTGCCGTTAGGCGCTTGGAGACCTTAATTCTGGGACACACCTCGTAATAATAAAAAAAAAAAATTGAAAAAATTTGTTTCACAGCAATAGCACATATTATAAGAGAATTTATAAGATAATGGCAGTTTATTAAGTGTTATATTATATTGTGAGCGTTTCTGATCACTCAGAGAACCATCTTTCTCTATTTTGTTTTAGAGTAGTTACAAATAATTTTAAAAGTTATTGTGAAGAATAAGGATAAGGTGATGTAATATAGATAATTTACAGATGATTATAAATAATAAAATATAGACATAAACTTAGGGTTATTTTTTTGTTAGTTAGTTTGTGATGTATAATTTCAAATAATACTTTACTTAATATCAGAACATTCATAGATTTTTTTTATTTAATATAATATAATCGGTGTTACTTAATAGTAGTAGAATGGCTCACTAATGATAACACTATACTCCTTTCGATGGTACTTTGTGCAGAGATATGAGGTGTGAAGTGGCTGGAACTTTCTACTACAAGGCAAGTAAAGAGGGCCTCAATAAGGTCTAATTGGTAGGAAAGAACAAGTGGTTTGTCCTACTTGACAAGTACTAGGACTTACCAATAGTGGTAGAATGGGGATAGGACAAACCACTTATTTGTCAAGTACTAGGACTTACTAATAATGGTAGAATGGGGATAGGACAAACCACTTATTTGTCAAGTACTAGGACTTACTGATAGTGGTAGAATGGGGATAGGACAAACCACTTATTTGTCAAGTACTAAGACTTACTACTACTAATAGTAGAAGAATGGGGACAACTTATTTGAACCAAGCAGGCCACTTGTTTGAGCTATTGCTCACTAACCCTATATGGAAATCAGGCTTTTCACATATTAATGTACCACCAAAGCAAATATAGTATGATTAATAGTGAGTAAATCAAAGTGGATCGAATCCATAACCTCAACTTTGAGTCATAGATATGCCCTCTTGACTTTAGACATCCCAGTTACTCTAAATCTCATTAAAGGGTCTAAATATTACTGGAGAAAGAAAATAGGAAGTTTTTGGATAAGTAACATTGTGATGTAGAGTTAATAATATAAATAAAATAGTATACAATAATAACTTAGAGAGTATAATAAGTGTGTTATTAATTGAACTTAGAAGACACCTCTATGCTTTTACAGTGCTAAATTATTTGTTGAATTCCATCAGCTGTACACTGGTTTACAAGAACAAACCAGACTCACTTAAATCAAATGTATAAAATTTAATGAATTTTTTAAACATTATTTTAATAAAAATTACACTTCATCTATATATCAGGGTAAATTATTATTATAATTATTTGTTTCTTTTTACTGATTATTACAAGAGATTAGTAGTCACACCATTTGCCTATTTTGAAACGAAGAAAGATTATTTCTAATTAAATTAATTAAGTAATATATCAGAGAAGATGAAATTATATTTTATGGACATTCTGTACTTAGCAAATATAATAGAACCATCATAAAAATTCAACATAATACTGATAAATTAAAATTAAAATAAAATATACATAAATAAAATTTCAAAACTAAACTGTATTTAAAATACTCATCACAGTAGATATGATAAAAAAAAGAAAAATCAATAACAAAAAAATTAAATAATTAAAAAAAAAACACCTCTTAATAAAGTTTTTCTTTTTTTTTAAATTTAGCTCCAATTATGGTTTTTTAATTTTTGTTAATTATATTAAATCGAGACACCTATATTATAAGTAGATATATGTCCCTGTAATTGATTACTTTATTAGTAAGTAAGTTTTTAATTGTTGATGACAATAACATCTTCCTCTACAACTTGTCCATCATTTTCCTTCTTGAAGAGATTGAATAGCTGTTCAACTGTAACTTTTTCTGTAGACCAATCGTCTGTACTCGAAGTATCGAGAGATGTTAACATTTTATCCTCGATAGTACTACGAATAACAAATCTGTGTACGTAGGTTTTTCTAAAACAAAGTAGAGGGAGAAGAAATGAAATGAGAGATTGAAAATAAGTGTTAGTGAAATTATTATTATTATTCTACTACAGAATTTAACGTCCTATAGAAACCAATAATACAATAGTATAAGGGAGTAAGGCTTAGAATAAAAGTATAAGCCCTTTGCAGGCCTATGCCCTCCATGGGTTTCTTCCCTACAGTCAATTAGACCGAAAAGAGAAAAATAATTAAGCTGGCAGAGTGAATTTGTCTCTGGATTTTCTCCCTCCTAGAATTCTAATTCATTATTATTATTTTAAACTAGAATCATGAGGATGGAGTGGATGATTATAAAAATATAAGAAGAGGATAAAGGTACATAACAATAATAATTTGGTTAAGTGATAATTTTCTTATCAGACTGAAAGAGCTGCAGAGATTTAGACAAGCCAAATTTTTTTTCCAATGGCATTGGCAACCTAGGGCCAGGGGCATACAGCCATTAATGATCATTGTGAATTTAATTATCTTTTTATTTTAGCTTCTAAGAGAAAATTGAAAATTAGTCTAGAAACAGAGACAATCTTAAATGATAACGAGGTATAGTTGAATGGTTGGAAAATTGTACTATGGTGTAGATTTGTAAATAATATATTTCATGATATTAAATGGCTTTGGTAGTGAATTATTTACATGTTCCAGATCATCTACCGTATTGCACAGATGGAACAGTGGGCTATTTAATTTACCAATTTTATGTAGATATTGATTGCACATCTTGTGATTGGCACATAATCTTTTAATTACAACAATCAAATATCTATTCTCAGGGAGACCTCTAAACTATGGTGTACCTGGGTCTCTATGGGTACTCTTATACAATTTTCCAAAAAATTAAACTACAGTGCCAGGATCGCCACTTTTGTATGTATCGCTAAGGGTTTAAGTAACTTGACAAGTCCCTTACTGCAACTTTGTATTGAGTCCCAAACAGCATTACCGATTCCATATTCTCATTTGACACTCTTCGCAAGAGTGTCAAATTTTTCATTTGGAGTTATAGGCACTTCTTTAAATTGTTACTCCCTTCATAAAAAAAATCACAGAGGCGAGTAACAATCTAAAGAAGGTGTACAGAATGTTCTTCTTTAGACTGTTACTCCCCTTACAAAAAAAGTTTTGTTATATTCCTCTGTCCAAAGTACATTGGACCAAACATCCCTTTGTCTAAATAGTTATTTAGTCAAAGTCATGTATATTCTAAAAAACATAGGGGAGTAACAATCTAAAGAAGTACCGAGTTATACCTGAATGGCCCTATATCCAGACCAGAGTCACTATTTTATCCTTTCTTGATTAACTTTGAATTAATGAGTGAATCCTACTCAAAATTACACAACTGGCATATGAAATTGTTTTGTTTATAATGACTTCTATAATACTTTGGCAATCTGTAAAAATTACTGAATGTTTGTGATTTAAGTTTATTACATGTTTTAAGGCTTCAACTATCGCACTTTGTTCAACTAGAAAACTTATTATTTAATTTAATACCAGAGCATCTATTTTGGGTGTAATTAAAGAACGCACAACCAGTGTTATTGCTAATTTTAGAGCTATCTGTGAAAAAATATTGTGAATCTGTGAATGGATGAACGCAGGCATTCTATTTCAAGAAGAGGAAAAGAAGTCGAGGAATGGAAGAGAGGTGAATGATGACTGAAGGATATATTGAATATCAGGGGATAAGTAAATGATAATCAAGCTGTGAAATTAAACTGTTGGATATTGTATCGATTATATTTAAGGATTAACTCAGAGGGACCAATAGGGAAAATAAACTCAGGCAGCTAAGCTATTAGGGGTTTTCAAAAATAAACTTGTCGAATTAGCTCTTTGCTTATTTACAATAATTTTTCATTTTAGAAACAACCAAGATAGATTTAAATTTGTCTTAATTGTATGAAAGAGATTAATTTAAACCCAAGAAAAAGTTTACTCACTTAGTTTGTCCAATTCTGTGTACTCTTCCAACAGCTTGAAGTTCATCGCCAGGGTTAAGTACTGGTTCTACGAAGAACACATGTGTTGCTTCAATCAGGTTCAAACCTTTAGATCCAAGCCTCAGCGGCATTAGCAATGCTGTCACATCAGAATTCTGAAATAATAGTTCCACAAATTCAACACCAGTAAAGATATAGTAAAATTAATAATCTAAATAAATTTTTTCTCATTGAATAGATGAAGTTAGAATCTTTTCCTGCCTGAAAATTCCAATTTTAAATTTGAAGCTCACATTTACGCAAATGCTTAGACGGATAAGCACTGTCTAACGAACTTAGCCTGAGCATTAGAAAAAGGAGCATTATACCAAATTTAAATTAAATCGGTCAACTTTTTCTCAAGTTGTCGTCAAACACATAAACATTATTGACAAACCAGACAGGATGCATATTTTGTTAAATGTAAGAAGGGAGCTTCAATTAACCAGTCAAAACATACTGATAGGTTTATGGTCACCAAGGATTTAGTACAGGTAACTGAATTAAAGATGTCAAATGTTGACCTACCATAAACTGTATTTGACAAGTAAAGTAATTAAGTAAGTAGCATGTAATTCACTAAATACTTAAAGTACCAGAAAACTTTCACCTTGTCTGAGACAATAATTTTATTCTCTGAATTACTTAGTAGTATTTAATTTTCTTGGCTTTGGTGCATTTTTTTTTTTTTTTTTTTTTAGGTATTGAAAGGCTTATTAACAATAATCAGAAGAATAATGTCCAAGTTTCTTGGATTTTAATCAATCTTAATAATTAGAAGTCAATAAAAATAGTCTATTGCCCATTAAAAATTAATATAATCTAATTGTTCAAATAAAAATAGAACTATATTAAACGAGTAGCTCATTAATTCTTTCAACACAAATATTTCTAAGATAATAAAATTCACAGATTTTAAATGTTGCAATAATATGTTAATTTGTTAACAAACCTTGAAGTCAGCCAGTGATTTTTTCGATCTGTTTTTATTAGTTGTTAGTCTCCTGAAAGACAATTCATTAGATTCAAAAGCTTCTCCTATAACATCAAGAACTTTCTCCCACTGAAAGAAAAAATAAAAATAATAATAATATAGTAAATATAAAGAGGTTCATCAACCTCATTTAGTTATCAAACAAATTAATATGAGAGAAAATATAAAAAGTTTCAGGGTTTCACATGCTTTCACCCTGATTCTTGTAATATACCTAATTTTTTTTTTTTTTTTAATTAACTAGAGATTTGTGAGTAAATTCTTGAGTGTTTTAACTATTGAGTTACAACGGGAAACTGAGGAAAACTTTTTAACTATATTAAGAAGTTCATATTTTACGATTTTGGTAGTATTCATACTACGGAAAGATTAAATTTTAATTTAAATCAAATTATAATTATTAACAACTACGGGAAACAACCAGAGAAAAATACACTCCAGCGCTGGGATTTGAACCACAGGCCTCTATATTTCCAGTATAGCGCTCTACCAACTAAGCTACGCAGGAGAATGAATTTCTCTGACGTTAATGATACCTTGTCCCGAATTTAAGCTTTCAATTTTCCACAAATCTGAGAAGTCAACATTAATAAAAAAGAACTAGATCGAGAAATAACGCTTATAATTATAAAGTACCCAATTAGTGCCTGTACTTAGTACAATCAATTAGAAATTCATATTTTACGATTTTGGTAGTATTCATACTACGGAAAGATTAAATTTTAATTTAAATCAAATTATAATTATTAACAACTACGGGAAACAACCAGAGAAAAATACACTCCAGCGCTGGGATTTGAACCACAGGCCTCTATATTAAGAAGGCTCAGAATGTAAGCAGAACTAGACAAGAGAATTAGGATAAGAAGACATACAACATTTATCAGGAGTATCACTTTTTAAGAAAGTAAAGAGAAACCATGCCTGAGAATTAAAATCAATAATTACTATTAAAAAAGAGAAGGCAGAAACACAGGTAACTGAACCCCTTTACAGGGTATAAAACTATTATGCTCAGAATCTGGATAATATAGAAAAATGTTAGTTAATAATCAGGATTAATATTGAGACAGATAAAATGGAATCCTCCTAAGAGGATTAGAGCACTCAGGCAACAACTAAGAATTAATTGGGTGTGTTCAGATTCAGTCACCAGATTGGCCAGAGGTGTATAGTGGCATGGCGGCTTTAAATATTCTTGTTGCCATTAGTGTTCCATTGAAGGAAGAGGTTCACTAGGTCATAAACTTAAACTGCTTTGGTTTGAGTAAGAAGCTATTGCGAAGTGCTCACATTTACAAATATAATAATTTATTTTTATCGTTTTAAAGTGTCTGAGTAATACCAAATAGAAATCCACAAAATTTAGGATGAAGGAGGACAGTAATGGTACAAAATTATATTTTTGACTTTTAAATTAAGCTTCCGAGAAAGTTCATGCATAGTTTTCCCGGCACTGGTTGCATTAACACAATATTTTGTTTGTCCCCACAGCACATCAAATGAGTTAAAACATCCACAGCAATGAAAGGGAAATGTCTTTGTAAATGAATAGATACTTACAGTAGAGAAGACGAGTATTTTAGCTGTAGGGTCTTCCTTGTTGATAGTTAATGCATGAACTAAGACTGCCTCCACCTTAGTTGAGTATGAGCCCTTGATATTTAATTTATCATCCCTAGGCTCTCGTAAGCTGCAGTCAACATACGCTATACTTAAGCGGTGAGTCTTTCGCCTGCAAACTGCACAATCTATTTGCATAGCAGTAACATTACCAAACATGTTTGGAATGCACTCAAAGCAGAAACAGTGACCACACTGCAGCACTGACCACTGAAAATAACATATGCAAACACAAGTGAATATTACTTTTAAAAAAGCTAGCAGTGGCTTTCTCACTTATATAAAGAAATAAATATTATATGTGGTTACATATGTTGTGCAGGTATCAAAAAAGCAATCATTTTAACTAATTGTATAGTTAAAGGCTCACTCAAATTTTTACCACACTCTTGCCTTAACTAATGAAGTAGGAATAGCAAAAAACATTTTTTATTTTCAGGACAAAATTATATCTATGGTCAAATTAAACAAATAGAGCATCAGACCACATAAAGCTCATAACAAAGTATACCTCCTACCTTCTAACCTGAACATTTTATTTCAATTACTCACATATGCACACACTATATTTCTCCTCACTGTAAATGTACTGATGGATTAAGCTGAAAATCTAACCAGCTGATTTCGTAGAATTTTTTAAGTTAAGTACTCTATGATATACTGCCCTGAGGATTAGCTCAGTGGAAACGGGGTGGGTTTATCATCGGAGATGTGTCAAAATTAATTTAATATATAAATACATTGTTCCTTTGTAAGTAAGGACAAAGTAGGCACCACGTTATTTTCAATTAGGGGAGGTGAAATAACAAATACCCAAATTTTGCATGTTAGAATGAAATAATAAGCCAGAGCATCATAATTTTCACTTAACTTTTTTGTATTTGAAAAATATTATTCACATTTTCTAGTAACATATTACATATTCTTGATTAACAGTTAACAAGTTTCCATGCCACATAGTTAACATGTTTTCTTTGTTACTATGTTAGCAATGCTACCTCAGCAACACATTGAATTTGATCAATGTCAGTATAAACATACAGTGTTAGAACAAAAAAGTGAAGGTAAAATCATAGTGAAGCAGGTGGACACTGAACATTTTTGACACTTACAAATTGTGTTACGAATTCAAGTAAGAGGCTCTCATTAGTCCATTAAAAGTCACTTCCCTTTTTCTCTCTCCAATTATAATAATATAATCAGTGTTATTATAATAATATAACAGTCAGAGGATTAGGCCTACCAAATGGTTTTTACAACTATACATGTAATGGATGACACAGGTAGCATATCGCCACATCAACTGTACGTATAATTGGCATATGTAACCAGATAGATGCCACTTCACTTAAGCTGCTACACTTTTATGTGGCGATGCTAGGTGCACACCCCCTTGCTAAAGTGTCCTCCTGCATGAGAAGCGTTGACAGTAGCAATGAGCTACTAAACCCTCCACTTGCCTATTGTTCCACTCAATTGAGAAGTGATGTCAGCTTTTAAGCTATATTTTTACCCTAATTTACCTTTTTAGAAAGTGGCTCCTGGCAGACAGGGCAAGGGTCTCTCTCAGTACTAGGATTCTTCTGTAAGTTCTTTAGGTACATAAGGATACCTATATTCTTAGAGATATCCCTCTCTGCAATAATCCTCTCATTATCCAGTTTTTCAAACTGATCTGGAATCTAAAGCACAAAACAGACATTCAAAAATAGTATTAGTTAGTTGCTTCAATCAAAATTTAAATGCTTCAAGAAACTTGAGCTAACTCATAGTAAAATGAAAATTGAAGAGCAATATTGATCAGTTTATTAACAATACAAATAAACATTTTAAAGCAGGAAAGTTATGGCCATCTTTCCACTGAAAACATATTCCATATTCCTATGTTTTATGACAAAATATTAATCAAATTTTCTCATTATGTTCTCTATTAAGATAATTAATTCAAAGCTCATCACATTTATAAATTCATGTTTAATATAGAAGGTAAAAATAATGTTAATAATTTCATTTATATCCTTTTGTAAGCAATTAGGATAGAAGACAAAAAGGAAATATTCTACATTGATGTCACCAAATTATGGCATTTGTGGATTACTGTGGAAGCCCAATTAACTAACCTCCTTGAGAGCGAAACCATGGCTGGATAACAAAACAGATTAAACCAAATTATCTTGTGACAAGCCAAATAAAAAAAGAGAAATACTTCTGAAACATTGTCACTCCACACAGTATAATGTCAAGTGTTTAAATACAACAGACAGGTGTTGATGGATATCTCCACAAAACACTGGTAAACAGACCTTTAATCTTTTAATTACAAGGTAAGAAAGGTCAGTGAAACAGGTGTAGTATGAGGTGTCACCCCAGCTAAGTGGCCAGTTCAACCGAGACCAGATAAGAGGGCTTCTAATGTATTTAAACAAATAGTTTTCGAGCTGCAGCATTTGTTGAACATAATATTTAATAGCAGCTGCATTTAATTGTAGAAATATATCATTTTAACTTAAATCAAATGGATTAATTGTCATAAGAAGTAACGGTATACTCGATTGGATACTATCCAATTTCGTTCAACTTTTTTAACTATCATAATTTCTACTAACAATTTCTTTGATTAAGGGCTAACTTTTAAAAGAAATTCAGTAGGGTTTCTTAACCTTGGATGGTCCGTTGAAATATTAAAGAATAATTTAAAAGGATAAACATTCTCTTCAAAGAATTTGAAGATAACCTTTTTTACACATAAAATTGTTGACTTAAAACGTGGTGGGAACCAATGAAGGTAAAAAATACTCTGCCAATTAGTGTGGCACATAGCTTCCTCGCGTTCTATATTGTATATTTTAATGATTTTATACAGTTAAAACCATTTATTGTCAAATTAATTTAATTATTCCCCCATTTTTTTGAAACTGTCAAAATTGTTTTGAAGTATCAATTTAGCAAAATTTAAAGAGTGCAGACGTTAGAAATTAATCTGGGGCTATCTGCGGAATACTTTGGACGAACCATCAAAATTTCATAAAAATCAGATAAGTACTTTTGAAGATATAGGTATAAATAAATGTATGTTTGAGCGTATGTGGAAGAGAAATAAATAGGCGCAGAAGCTTGAAACTTATATGGGACCAACAATGGGCTAATTATGACCAACCATCCAACTTTCAATAAAATCATATGAGTAGTTTTCAAGATATGTTGGTTCGCAGAAATTGAGCGACAGATAGACATGGAACCAAATTGTTCCCTGATGTCTAAAACGGATTTCTGTCTTGGAATTTTTGGGGAAAAAAAAGTTTTTCTTCAGATGGATCACATAGCTTCCATTACCTTCAGTAAGCTCTACTATACAACTTTTTACTTCTATACAATTTTTAGAAACAACATTATTGGATTGTAACTTATACTGTAAGTTAAAGAAATTATTATAGTTACTTTTTGTAACTTATACCTCATGTAACTGAATGATGAAAGGTGCCTTGAGTTTCTTCTTATTAATTAGTTTTACCTCACCGTAAAGTGGAAGTCTGAACCTTAATTTAGCCATTGAGAGTTCATCATAAGCAGCCGCCTAACACAAAATAAACAAACATTATACATGTAAAAACCAAAATAATTTAAAGAATAAAAACTATTTTTCCGATCCTTAAACACATTAGAATGTGTAATATCAAATTATGATTGTAGAAGAAAGGAAATATCGGTCGAACACTAAAACACCAGTCACTAGTAACATCTCAGTCGACCTGGTTAATGATTCCGAATGTACCTTTATACTCATTAGTTATTACTATATTAGAATCTATCCCTGACAGGGGTGCATTTTTTACCTTTCTCTAGTCCTTTGCTTCAATGATAATTATTTGATCACTTAAATTACCATAAATTTCATTTTCCTTAACATTAATACATTCAAATAATTCTTTATATTATGATTAACTCTCAATCTCATAATTGCAGCTCATAAAATACAGATAGATATAATGAAAGCTAATTTTAAACTGACCCTATCTGAAAGATGTCTCCACAATGTTCTGAAAGATAAAAACTCCTTCCTGACTCCCTCGAGAAGGCTGAGGTGTTTCTGGCCTGATTGAATTATTGATTGATTAAACTTCTTGTTCTTAGCATAAGTTAGAATAACTGAAATAAAAAAGGTCAAAATAAGTTATACTGAAATTAAACTAAGGAGTAATCTAAATAACAAAAAAAAAATCAGATAAATTGATAATGGCAACAAAGATAATGGAAATTCAAAATGATTAAGATTGTTCTAAATTAAAGTGAAAGTATTTTGTTGAAAAAGTAAACTTTTTAATACTTCTACTTAGTAAAAAAAATCAAACAATTAATTTAGTACACTAAAAATACAAACCCTGAATGATTCTCTCCATTTGGCTTGGTTTCCAATTACCCTCTTTTTTAGTCTTATGCACTTGAGTGCCTTTGAGCTCTTCAATTTCTTTTCTATTCTCCTCTTCAGGTTCCACTTCATCATCTGAAAGAGTGTATTTATTCTTTCTTCTCCCCTCCACATCCTCTTTGGTGATAGAAAATATTCGACTCTCGTAAGCCAACAGATTAGTATCGGCCAAACACAGTTTGCACTTAACCCTATAAACAAATACAATTATTAATTAGAGTTCACAGTGAGGAAAGTTATAACAAATAAAATGTAGAAAATCATAGTAAAAAAGATAACGCAGCATATAAAGACACGAAAATTGGAAACATGTAAGTTGTATAGTTACTGTTTAAGTAGGCCTATTCAAATAGTCTTTATAAGAAGTAAAGCAAAATAAAATAAACATTTATACAGTGTATTTACTAACAGGTTAAGTGGTGGCCCCACTTCTTGAATTAATATTGTTTTGTTTAAAAGGATTTAGCATTTAAAAATATGTTCACTTTAAATCAAATTATAATTATTATTAACTATACTGGAAATATAGAGGCCCGTGGTTCAAATCCCGGCGCTGGAGTGAATTTTTCACTGTCTGTTTCCCGTAGTTAATAATAATTATAATTTGATTTAAATTAAAATTTAACTTTCCGTAGTATGAAAACTACCAAAAACTTAAAAATTGAAATATGTTCACATAAAAATATGAAAGCAAATTTAAATTGTATAAATATGGTAAAAAAATCAACACAAAAATCAATAAATGGCATTCATAACAGAAATCTGAAAATAATTGTACCTCTTAGTTTTTTCTCTGGGGTATATACCACCTATATGGCATTCGACAGCTTGCACTGACATAGTTATAGCATCGGTTTTATAAAGGTTTTCCAGTATTTTTATCATTTCCCTCCTGGCCTCATCTGTTTGAGCCAACCATAGTGCTAACTCTCCGTAAAGAGTGTCTATACTCCTAATCCTGCAAATTCAAAACAAAAAATAGTATTAAAATTATATAAAGTTAATAATGTGGATCCACATTCCAAGCATTAAAACATGGTAAATATTTTTATCTCACTGTGAAATGAACATGAAGGAATAATACTTCATCATTAGTTGAACAAGAAAACATTACATTTAAAACGTTATGTTTGCTACTTTCTAATTTTTGCAATGAGTTTAAGATAATCGGTAATAAGTATTATTTTTAGGTAGCAGATACTTCTCCGATAATCATGATTTTATCTGTTGTGGTATATCAGTATTGACGGTTCATCCTAAGGAGGATCAGTTGGCTATGCCTAAGTTTGAGTTTTTATATTTTTGCTAGGATTGAACTGAACACCTTTCAATCTGCATTCTATCCACTAACCACTACACCCCCAGAGGGACCAACACCCTGTTTTATTTACAAAGCTCTTCTCTACATGTAGTTTATTGGAATATTGTAAAAATTTTCAACAATCCTTCCCCCAAAAAATCTATCAAATTCTGAATAAAGTAAGATGTATCTTTAACAATAGTAACTTCATAAATTAAAGCCAACATTCCATCAAAAGTGGTCATCTCTCAGAACAAGGCTTCCAATCTGAACAGATATAAGCTTCTAACTCAACTCCTACACTGGCATATTCAATCTGTCCCACCAAACCTGAGGATAACTAATACTGGTTGGCCAGCTGTGTACAATACATTTATTTATTATTGGTAAAGATGCGTTTTTCTTCTTTTTTTTCTTTATTCTTTATCAAGTGATTCTACTGCTCGTTCATATAGTCTTTAATCATATGTTTTTTTATTTAATATAAATAAATTACTACATTTTCTGGGCAAAAAAAGAAGGGGTTTCTGCCAAATTTAACCATTTTTCAAAGTATCTAATTTTTGCTTTTTCTTTAGCTAATATTTTACTTTCACTACTTAGATTCATTTAAAAATAGAGAGATTAATTACTTGTTAGAGTAACTGCATTTAATAGGGAATTTGGTTTGTTGGTCAAGAACATTGATCCTGACCCTGCTCACTAGTTCCATTGGATCATCACAATCAGTGATTACTTCCTCCCACCAGTTGTTATAACCAAGTGGCCGTCCCATCCTCAATGTATCTACCTGAGTCTTCTGGTTTACTAGGTTTTTATAACTTGTAGCTATCTGAAATGCAAACAGAATAGGGGTTAAAATCACTGATGATGAATGGAAGAGCATATAAAGAACACATCCACATTTACTTTCATTCATATAGGTAGACCAATAGTTTATGTAATTAATACCAAACTCAAATTAATACAATAATATATATAATTAAAGAATCTTCAAGAAAATCCTTAAGAGTCCTCTCCTAGTTACCTTTTCCAATAATTTCTCAACTATGTCATATAAATAAAAAACTTTTATAGTGGTGTTTAAGCATCTAATGATAATCTTACTAATTTTATAATAATTCCCTTATCTTATAAGAAGTTTTAAATATGATATTTTTTGGTATTACAAAGTACTCACAAGGCGTTCATAATTTTGTATGTAGTTACGAGCCAGGTCCTCAGCTTCTTGTCCTAAGGTTTCATCTCGAAGTGTAGGGGGTACGCATTTAAACTCATTAATAACCTCTGCTAAGTTATGAAGTGTATGCAGTAACTAAATAAACAAATATATTAAATAAATATTTAATACATATTAATATATTAATTAATGATTAAAAAATAGTAAGCAAAGCTATGAAAGGGAAAGTTGAAAAATATGTAAAATGTAAATTGAAAAAAAAAAAAACCTTTTCTGTTGACAAACAAATTATACCTTCAAAAATCCGAATAACTTTATTTCTTCCCTCACAAAAGCCAAGATTGAGATTTATCTGAATACCTCAATATATTCTATAATAAAATTTTTATAGAGGCTTTGAGAAAATTGTATTTAAAAATAAAAATCTATTTACCTGTAATTTGTCAACTTTTATAACATCCTTAGGGTACTGCGAAGGTAGCTGCAATACCTCTCTGTACAGGCTAACAGCTTCATTTATTTCTCCAAGCAGTAACTTGAGACCTGCTCTACCATTGTTGGCAGAAACCATGGTTCTTACACAGATGTCTACATCTTGCTTTGCATGGGAAACCATGTCTGATAGTAGCTCCTCCATAGTCATGGTGTGCTTGTACTTCAAAAACATACCTCTTACTGCCTGTTAAAAAAAAGGATTGTTCATTATACAAATCTACAGATTTATTTTTAGCTTCAAAACAAAAGGAAATCCACCGTCTACCTGAGATTATAGATCTTTTCAACTTTGATAGGCCTACTATATAAATAAGAGAGTCTGTGGGTTTGTCATTTATACAAATCTACAATTTCATTCCGAGCTCACCACTCCCATACCCCAGGCAACACCGGTTATTTCAATTAGTATTAATATATTTATAATAAAAAAAAAAAATGCATTTGAAGTTATCTTACTCTGTGTCATTTCTATCAAATAAGGATAAAATAACTACAAGGTTCTACACCCCACGAGAAACTAGAGCTCATCAGATACCACTAAACTATTGTAGAGGTGAGTGTCACAGGGTCAGTTTGTTCCAATGAGTTTTATTATTTGATTATTGGACCTTTTATCAAGTAGCTACCCATTTACACCACTATCCTGGGAGCATTCATGAGAGAAGTGAAAAGCTAAGTTAGGCATGAAGAAAAAGAAAGATTGGCATAATAATAAGAGTTGTAGTCCCTTGCAGCTTTAATAAAGTGACAGAGTAACCTACAAATTTTATTAACCTAGTATATTTTATTAGTTTATTACTATACAGTTTTGTATAAATGTTTACCTGAGGATGATTGCAAGCTTGACGTAAACTGAGAAGAGGGATCATCAACTTAGAAACAAACCCACGATCCAAACTTGAGAGCGTTACATTCATATCGTCAAACCTGAAAGTAATAAAATAAAACTTGTACATATTCAAGAAAAAAAAAATTAAAAAAATAATAAACCTGGGCGCAAATTGAGATGCAGGGCAGGATAGCACAGTTTTTTCCACCATAGAGATATATAGAGCCACTCAAATTGAAACGCAGGGCAGTACTTCTCCACATGTAGCCTGCACAACTCGTATATTTCTGCAGTTGAAAAAACTGTGTGGCCCTGGATCACCTGTATCTCAATACACCGGCCTAATAAAAATCACTAAGATATTGGAAACACAAACTGTAGTTCATTAATAATGTGACCATTAACCAATCTCTTTCTGTAAAACAAAAAAACTTAAATAAACAGATCTGCTACAAGGAGTAAGTTTTGGCATGACACTCATAACTTAAATACTGCTCCCTGAGAAATATAATTTAACTATAATGAGTGTAGGCTAGAAATTGGTGGTGAAATTATAAAAAAAAAATCTTTCAAAACCAAATATGCCACTTTCTTTCTACATAACCTCTCACATAGGTATCAAGCCCGTTATTTCATAGAATATATTTATTTACTACATCTAATAAAAGAGACCTGTTAAGTTTATTTTTAAATTGCGATGCGCAGTCTAAATGAGTTCTGTCGTAGAAATGCCCCTCAACAGGTGAGAAGGTAAGCCAGTGAGTGACCACAGTCTGTTCTGGTATACCAAGCATAGAGTAGACATGCTTCTTACGACTTCGCCACATTATATGGCTTATCATAATACACAGTAAGCCTTTCTCTTCTAATAACTGGTTCCATACTGACATATCACAAAACGGTTCCATCATGAAGAACTGCATTAACCCATACAGATCTAAAACATAATATGAAAATATTGTTACAAGTATGTAAAGAATAATTATTGAATAAAGTTTAAGTAATAAAAAATAGTAAAACAATATTATTCAATATAAATTGAAGTTTGCATGCAATGGAAACCTCAAGGAAAAAGGAGGCCTGAGTATTTTGTGTAAATAAATAAACATTTATAGTCGTAGGTTATATGACCTTGTGATACTATGTTTTCATTATGATAGAGATGTACTCCACCTCACAGTGGTACTGTCAAGCAGAATAAAACGTTAATCATTTGAAGGATCTTCAATCTTCTTAGGCTTACAAGTGAGAAAGGTGCTCGTAACATAGATAAGCCTTTATGTCTATTAAACATCATTATCACCAATCTACTTTAACCCTTTGAGTACTGAGTGATTTATTCTAGGGTTGTAGCGCAGGCCTGAGCAAGCAATTGAGGAATGTTCCACCCTGGCCTGAGTCATTTTCTACCCTACACACTACATGTAACACACTTTTATAATGCCATTGCCTTTTTCCCCTGCCAATAATTAAGCTAATTTGTAATATATTTTTACACATTCACAATATATAAACCTTATTTTACAGTAATATATTTTTTAAAATATTTTTTTTTAAAAATAATTGTCGCAAAGTGAGTATATACATAATAATTACCGGCAAGGATTGGTGAATGAGGTAATTGTTTATACGGTTATTATTTTTTAATCTACAGTAATGTAGAAAGAATGTCTACGTCGTTTTAAGAATTTATATTTTATTGTGTACCCGCAAAGCACTTACATACTTACACAAACTGAGCCTATAATGTACAGATCTTCCGCTCTAGACTCTCTCTCTCTTTTGATGAATTTATAATATAATATTATAATGTTTGTGAAAGCAAAAGCCCCATCCTCCTCTTTGATCCGGGCACAGAAATTGGAGCTGAACTAGGCCCCGCAATGTCTTGCTGCCTTTCGACATCAGAAAATTCATCGTCTGAACTCTCGTCGAAATCTCCTTCACTATCACTTCTTGTGAGAATATCTAACAACTCCTCATCTGTCCATAAACGTCTCCTATTCCTATCTACAGGCATTATTCCACTAATAAATAAAATAAACCGAATAATTTATAATAATAACTAAAACCGAAAGAAGTCCAAAAAAGTAAGCCAGGTCAGATCGATAACGTCAATATAAACACAAAAATTAAGATGAGAATTCCGAGAGTAAGCCAAGTAATTTAGGTAATATCAATAAAAGCGAGAGTTTTGAAGAGGTGTATAAGGTTTGGTGTTCGAACAAGAACTGAGGTTGTAAAAGATTTTTGGCATTTAGCTCCCTACCTAACGGTACAATATTTACTAGAAAATAGGAAAAAAGGACGGGGAAAGCCGGTTAGACCCTACATAATATAATAGAGTAGGTAGAAAAGGATCCGTATTTGCTGAGAGATTGGAAAAGAGGGGAAAAGGATTAAGGCCTATAGCTCGGGTGCATGAGGTAGATGCGTGACAGGGTCTACAACCCCTAGATGACGACATCTCGTCTATCCTTTCTTTTCTATCAGCAACCCTCGCTCCATCTAAACGACCCTTTATAGAACCTATTAATACCACCGACAACAACTAGAAAGCGCTAGATGTACAATCTTGGGCCTTTAAACAAGAAAGAACTGTCCACGTAAATTTACATCAGTAGGCCTGATGACATCAAAACGGTTGACGTAAATTTACGTCAGTAGGCCTGATGGCAGTAGGCCTGTTGACGTAAATTTACGTCAACAGTTCTCAAAGGGTTAAATGAAAATTTACTCACCATTAAAAGATTTTTGTATTGGTGTACCAGTGATGGCCCACCGATGTGTGGCAGCTAGTTCTCTAGTCATTATACCAGGCTTCGTGTTTGGACCTAGAACATCAAAATAACAATAATTAATCAATTTAAAAAATAAAATAAAATAAGTAAGTAAAGATTCTTTTAAAGCAAACTTTAATTTCCATCAACATTTTTACAGAAATATGGTTGGATTAAAACTAAATATATATTTACAAGCTCTAAATTTGTTTTAAAATTCTTTTATATGATAAAATATGTGTTTAGTGAAACCAATGAGTGGTGCATGAAGTAGTTGGAGGTAGTTTTAATTTAACCTTGGAAGAACTTGGATCTTGAAAAAGGGAAAAAACCAATGTTTGATTTTACCTTCAACCATCTGAGCCTCATCCAAGCATATCCTCCACCAGTCTATAGCCTTGATTGGTGGAGGAAACGTATGGAACTTTTTCCCATATCGTAGCTTCCTGCTGGATTCCTCAACACAATAGTTAAGATCTGAGCTCAGCACAGAGTATGTAGTTATGACAATGTCATTATCAGCTAGCTCTGCAGGTTGGATATAACTACCCCTCACACCGGTGTAATAGTGAACCTTCAGCTTGTCCCGCTTTACATGACGGTTGATCTACAACATTCACACAAAATTAAAATAATTATAAATCATGCAGATCCAATCCTAAAGTAAATGAGTTAAAACTAAGAGTTACTAAAACAGTACAACATTCATTTGTTAGTTTTATTTGGCACACATACTGTTCTTAGGTCAGTTTGATTATATCTTTGAAGGCACTTATCATAAACGACAATAAGGCAGCCAAATAGAAGAAAGTGATATTACAATACAATAAAATAGCATGTACATACATGTTATATGTGTAGCATGTGTTTTGAGTTCAAGGTCACAACAGAAAATTGATGGTGTTGTATTGAAATTGTTTTGGTATTGAATTGAGACATGTCCAATAAGTAGGTCCAGATATGATAACCTTATCTTATTATAACCTCTAGTTTTGTTTATTGTCACTTTCATTTTTTTATATTTTACTTTTCTTCTGTTTCCAAAACCTGACTTACTATAACCAGTCAGGGAGTTTATAGTTTTCAAAACAGTTTTCGCAACAATTTTGAAAACTATAAACTGCCAGACTAGTAATAGTTAAGTCAGGTTATCATATCTCTGTTTATCAGACCTACTGCCCATGACTCAATTCTGTTTTCAATTTAATAACCGTATTCATGCTATTTTTTCAAAGCAGTTTCAATGTAAATCCAAAAATTTGCTATTGTGACCTTGAAATTGAAGGGATTTGAAATCGCTGTTTCCATATGATTTTGAATACCAAAACGGTTTTGAAAACTCATAGAAACGTAGTAACTTTTGGTTTGAATAAAACAAAAACAGTTCTGAAATGCCATGGAAATGTAGTAATTGAATTGTGTTTAAAATCTTTAAAATTATTCATTTATTTATATATTCTTATCCCACATTTAATCATATGGCAAATGTATTACAATTTAACTTAAAAAATAAATTATTACCTCGTCCATCCACTGATGTACAATGGAATCTGGTGAAACGATAAACGTGGCTCTTGATTTAAATGGCTTCATTTTATGAAGACATTTAGGGCAGTAGTAATGCCGAACTGAGTACTGTTCAAGTCCTACACAACTCTTATGTTGTGTTGTACGGCATCTTGCACACAGAATTTCTTCTGAGTGGACGTAACCAGTGCACGTGCACACTAACATTTTGTTAATATCACGACGGAGTCTTTGAGGAGGGTGTTTAACTTCTTGTAAAGCTAGATCGTACCACTTTTTTAAATGCTGGTATAGAGCACCTTGACCTTTAGTACTGTTTTGAGGTTTGACTTCATCTCCGTCTTCTTTCTTTTTCCGTCTTTTCTTTACAGGTTCATTTTCCAATTCACTGTCCAAACCTGCATAACTGATATTCGGACGTTTTCTAAGAAATTTCCCCTTTATCTCTTCAACGGGTTCAGTTTCTTGGGGGGTTTCATCGATTTCATTGTAGTTTTGTTCCTCTTTTACTGAAGTACTTTGTTGTGAGACATCACAGGAATCCTCAGACTCTTCAAAGTCAAGAAAAACATCTGATTCCCCATTGTTACAGCAGTGAGGATCGTTACAAGGGTTGTTTAAAATAAGAGCTATAACTTCCACCGTTTTTCCAAGTCCCATTTCATCAGCTAAAATGCCACCTTTTGGAAAATTTACATTCATCCCTGAAATATATAAGAAAGTTAATTTTAATAAAAATTTATCTAATAGGAAACTTATAACAAAACATTTATTTCTGGTTTTATAACATAACTTTCATAACTTCTTACAGGTCTACTTGATTATAATAAATGTTAGATGATTATAACACTGTTGTCTACTTGATTATAATAAAAATCCGGAGGTAATTTTATTTTTTCTTGTTCATGTTTTATGATATTTTTTGTCAAACTTTTTTTATTGTTAAAAAAATATTAAATTCTTGAATTAGAGATTCACATTTTTCAAGCTAGTAGTTAGAATCTGATACAGTTAGAAGTATTGAATTGGTACAATAAGCATATCTCCCACTGAAACAATGAGTCTAAATTTTAAAGCAATGTCATTCATTTGTCTTAACCATAAAAGTTGAAGTCAATTCTGATAAATAATTAAGTGCAATTTTTTCTCCACAATTATTATTATTATTTTACTAATACTAAAGATGAATAGAACAATAAAGACTGAGTGTCTAAATCCATATTAATCTTTTATAAATTTATCAATTAATAAGGTATAAAAATAAATCCTCTAGGGAATATTTATTGGTATGAGTTCAAAATTAATTATTAATACCCAAACCAATAAAAACTGACATATTTTACAAATTGAAAGATTTGATGTACTTCGATATGGGTTAAGAAATATTTACGGTTATAAGGAAATAAGCAATGTACCAATACATTATTAAGCCAGATGAAACTAAGATAGCTTCAGTCCAATTCTGTTTTCAGCTCACACCACTTACAAATTCTCCACTGACATTAACTGATTACAATGTAGAAACTTTTAAGAATTGTGGCTAGTCTGAAGGAGGTGATAACGTCGAGAATAGCTTGGCAGGAATTTGCATGATTTATAAATACGAGAGTTGGCACTTCTTAAGACTGTTACTCCCCTTATAAAAACCAGGGAAGTATCAATCCAAAGAAGGTTTACGGAATGTTCTTCTTTAGACTGTTACTCCCTTTGTGAAAACAGAAGTGTGACATTCCTTTGTCCCAAAGTACATTGGACTAAAAATCCCTTTGTCTTAATAGTCAATAAGACAAAGGAATGTATGAATAATTATATCCATTTAATTTCTAAAAAAAAAGGGTTGTAAGTCTAAAAAATTACTGTAGAGTTGATATCCCTTTGTTAAAACAATACATTTGAGTGAGGCCCCACCCACTTTTCTACAAACAGGGCTTTAGTTCTTCAGTTTTACTAGAATTGCATTTGAAAATTGTAACTGTTTCAAAGAAGAATGGTTGCTCAGGTAACGCAAAAAACTTTCAACGCCCTAAATGACTTTCAATTGAGTGCTAATACCATTCTTCACGTGTTATTTTAAATATAACATCATTTGGAAACTGTTATTGTTTATGGCAGATAGTATATGGGGCAGATAACAAAAGTTTATAACAACAAATTTAGTTTGGCAATATATGAGTTGTTTACATCATTAACTTGAACAAATTATTTGAAATTAGACTGTTCAGGTAATATAATATCAAAATGCTTAAAAACACAAATGCACAGAAAAATTAATGGAAGAATAAGAAATGAAGACATATATTGTGCTACTTAGTCAGCTGCAGCTGACAACATAATTTACTTTGGAACTAAAGTAGTTAATTCTTCATATTTCTAGTCAAGTTCAACAAAAGGATCACTAAGATCTTCGCAAGTAAGTTAGAATAAAAATCACAAAGATACAGAATATAACGTCAAATAAAAGATAAAACTTCAAAGGAAGTCTTTAGAATCAAAAGCAGAAGATTCACTATCTCAAAATAAGCTTTGTGAAGATAGAACCATTCCCCCTAACTAAAAGTTGAAATTATTTACCTACGATAAATAAGTTCAACTTATTTCTATCTTGATCTGATTGTTTTATTGTAAACGATATAAATTAGAAGTTGATGAAGCAAGCCAAGATTGCTGGTGAAGTACATATGTGAGAGGTGGACTCGACTTACCATTGAATTGTTGTGGGAGGTTTTCCTGATCTAACTGATATTCTTTGTACAACATCCATTTAACAGCGTCAATTTGATACTCTCTTAATTCGGGTATTAGACTAGAAGAATCCAAATCTGGTATGACGCTCTTGAAGTCTTGCGAATCATGAAAACTTTTAATCAAATCGTAAAACTGGTCGATTTCAACTGCCGTCATTTTATTTAGAAAATTTCACAAATAATAAACTTCAATTTAGCACCGGAATAGATTAAATAACATTTTTTGAACGGGAATTTATTAGAGAATAAAAAAGAAAAACAAAAACAAAAAGGAAAATCCTAAGAAAAAGCAAACAAAAATTTTGAATTTACGGAAGCCGATATTGTCTTATCAGTGTAACCATTTTGTATCAATTAATTGAAATTTTATAAAACGAATTCTAAACATAGACTTTAGAATAAACTTGACATCGTAGTCATAACGTGATTGTTATTGTTTTAACTTACACAGTTATGTATTTTTAATTACTTCACACACACTGATCATTGATTCACATTAATTCATTAAACAAAATAACTTAATTAATTAAAATTAGGGGACCCGGGTGGCCGAGTGGTTAAAATATTTTCAACTTCACCGCCTGAAATGTAGGTCTTAAAAAATACCGACAAATTTATCAGTTTGAATCCCAGGCCCAGAGAGGTGAGACATTGGATAAATCTGCAATATCTGGCCCCCCCTATTTCTAATTGTCCAATTTTTTCGGACAACTAGAAAACTTCGATTGCTTTTTAACTTTTTCTTTTTACTTTATAAAAACGATTCCGATTGTAGTATCTTGATAGATTCAATTTAAACAATAATATTACACAGAGCTTTGTAAAAAAAGAGGTTCCGGTATTATATTGTGACCTTGTGATCCAAAAGTTTTGAAATTTTGACTTTTAAAACGTTATTTTAACGCTCTTCTGAGAATTTTAAAAGTGCGAATACAACATTCGTATTCACATTTGGTAAAAAATAAACAAAAAACATTGGTAAAAAATAAAACTAATGTGCACCAACAATCTCAGAGGCACCGGTGAACCAGTGCGTACTGTCACAAATCAAGCACTGCTAATACATAAAGTTAGAGTGGCCATAAAAAGTTTAGTCTTAAATCGGGACATTGAAAAGGGGGGGGGGGGTAAAAAGATTCCCATAACAGGCCAAATATAGAAGAAAATTTTCTCAAAACTTCACCTTAGATGACTTTCATTTTGAAAGTGTCATATCCTTAGATTCCTTTCTGCTGAAATAAACAATAGAGAATAAGACTAAATGTAAATAATAAAATATGGGGAATAGATCAAGAACTTAAGGCCCATTTACACTTTGATTAGTGCAAGTGTTTAATATATTTTTGCAAGTGTCTAGTGAAAATTTGTTTAAAAATTACTTAGCACTTACTAAAAATTACTTAAACATATGGGTTTAACCAAATGGGTTTAGTGTTTTTACTAAACACTCGTACTTGCACTTGCTAATAATCAAAGTGTAAATGGGCCTTTAGAACGTTAGAACTATTCAAGTCAAGACTATATAAAACCTTAGGCCTGGTGCCTGTAGTATCCAGAGACTTTGACTCTATTATCCAGATACTATAACAAACAATTAAGGAACAAAAGAAGAACAATTAAGGGCCGATTAGACGAGCCGATCTGGTCTCCCTAAGTCGGGGCCACGCCCCCTCGGCTCTAAAACCCGGTCGTGTAATTTGAGTTCCTGGTCCCGTTTTGGGGTTAAAACCAAACAGGGCAATCAGATGGATTTTCCATCCGACGTAGGGTAGAAAAGTGGGGGAACTATACGCCCCCCACTACCATACCCTGTGATCTGACAGTTACTTCCCTATCTCCTTAAGAAAAAGTGACTAGATGGAACTGGGTCGGGCCGTGTAAATGCAACGCTCTGCCTAGTGGTGGGGAGACCGGAGATAGGAAAACTCGGAACGGGACCAAGACCAGGCGGCAGGGAACCGGTCGTCTAATCGCCCCTTAAGGAAATTTTGTCTTGTATTTGAGGACAACTCATAAAATGGCCAAGATGTGGCCGAAAAAGAAAGTGGGATATATTGAAAAAATGGATGATGGAAGATAAGTGAAGAGAGTATCGCGAAAGAAAACTTAGGCAGAAGATGAAGGATTGGAAGACCAAGGAGTAAATGGAAAGAGGAGGTAAAGGACCTAAGGTTGGAGATATGTAGTTGGCACAAGACAGAAAAATATGGAAGGTAATATTAATTCAAGAGGTCAAGGGCCACCCCAACCCCAACCTATAAATTACATGGAGTAAGTAATAGGACTTTGTTTATCTGTATTTTACAAATAAAATGTATTTAATTAGATATTTTGAAAACATATTAGCGGCAGTCAGGAAGGAGTTCTTGTGATGTTGGTTTTGGAAGTGTTTATTGACAGCAAGGGTGTTTTGGTGGCTTGTCAAAAGAATTTAATTTTATAGAAATTACAGGGCACAAAATTAAATTGAGTTAAATACAATTTTTAAGCTTTTCATTTAATAGTAAAGAGGAAGAATAAAATTATAAGTGTTCTGAAATCACTTAGTGGAAGCTGCTTCCCTTATCCCGCATTAATATAAATTATGTGTTAAATCATATGTTAACTTGGTCATATTGTTGTTAAAAAAACCATAATAGCAGATTGCTCATTGATAGCAATGTGAACAAAGTTTACGAGCTGTTTCCAACCTACAAGAGGCTTGTATGAGCCAAGTGGCAACACTGCTGCTTTAGTTTCATAGAATTTTACTTCTATGAAGTAATCCTTAGGTAATGCTCCTAGCTTTTACTAAATGGCCATATAAACAAAAGAATATTTATATAAATTCTTAACAGCATTAGATTAATTTTATTTTATAATATGAAATGTAATAATATAGTTTTACAACAGAAAAATGTTCTAAGACCTATCATTTATAAGGAGCTATGCATCCCTTATACGCTATAATGTTAAAAGTGTTAAATTTGTGATTCGGTTAAGGAAACATGTACCTGTACCTATATCCCTTGTACCTGCATTCCCAATTGATTAAGAACTTGACACTGCCATTCTAATGGAAGATGATGATGATAAAACGAGATCATACATCCTATCACTGCAAGTGAATTATTTAATTTGTTCTAATCATCTGACTCACTCACCAATAGAATTTTGAATTTTCATGCGTTGCAATAGACAAAAGCCTTCAGGCCACAAAAAACATTGAAGAGGCAATGTTGCTCTAAAAAATAATTATTTATATATTAAAAAAGTGAGAAGCAAAGAGTCATTACATAGTTTTATATAAATGTTTTGATTTATGTTTTATGTTGATTTTAATCAAAGAAAAAAGTTGAGATTGCACATTGATAGCAATGTGAACAAATTTTAATAGCTGTTACCAATCTACAAGAGGCTTTTATGAGCCTAGTGGCAACACTGCTGCTTAAGTTCCCTAGAAGATTACTTCAACCCCGTTCTTCCCTAATATATTTTCTTTATCTTTTTATATAATTAAAACCCTATAGTGCCTACTACTAGGTGACTTACCTGGATAGTTTAATACCTCGTTGATGATATAAACTTACCCTTTAACCTATTCGCCAGCTTGTTCTAACAGCTCGTAAACTATCCTTGTGAAAACACAACTATATAAATGCACACAAACCTCGCCGCTCCGTCCACCTACACCCCCTGGTTGAGTATTATTTATAGACTAAGTCCAAAACTATAAAACAAAGAACATGCTTTTCCTAATGTTATTAATACGATAATACGACATATTTTATATTTATAGTTAAGAACAACCGTTGGCTGTGTACAAGTACCTACTTTTCAAGGCCCCTCAACCTCTTACCCCAGGCTGGTGGCCCCAGGATTAGGCCACATCCCTACATATTAATCCAAGCGTAAAAACAATTTTATGTGAAAATAAAAAAACAAAACTGATAACTACAACAGAAAATGTATATTTCTCTAAGTACAATATTTGACTACATTTTTTTTCCTCTTATATTATTTTTATCTTTCTTTTCTTAAAAATTATCTCTACAAAAATTTTAATACATCATACAAACAACTTACACTTTATAGACAATAACCAAAAATTAAATTTAAAAAATACTAATAGTAAATAAAAAGAAACATCATCATTATAACACATCATTATAATAATAATAAAATACAAAAATAAAATAATAATGATAAAATAAAATATTATAAAAATAAAAAAGGAATTATAACTATGTGCAAAAAAAAAAACAACATAATAATAATAATAATCTTATGTTCTTTGCGTAAAATAAATCAGTCTTACAATATGTCACATTTAACTAGGATAGAGCTAAGGATTGTTAAACAACAAATTAAGTAAATATCAAGGCGCCGAATAATTATAAAAATTTAAACTTAAAAAAAAGAAAACAACAAATGTACATAATTTAAATTTGCTGTGAATTTATCATAATTATTTCTTTAATATTTATGTAATATAAAATAAATTCTATTATAATATTCTAAAATTAGAATCTCAATAAAATACAGGGTAAATTTGGACAATTTTCTGTAAAATTAAAGCAAATAGTAGTATAGCGTACCTATTTAGGTGGTTAAAAAAACCTAAATAAGTAATTTTAGGTAAATTGATATGAAAATTCACAATTTATAAGAAAATTCTAAAATGGTTGAGGATAAGGTAGTTTGTGATTTAAATAGTTTGCAGTGGTATAATATGGTTAAAAAAAAAATAACTGAAAAGCCCCACGAATTAGACAAGAGTTAGTTAACATAATTACTACCATAAATTTATACATATATATAATAGTAAAAATCAAATTTTACTGACATTGCTTTCGTAATTTGATCTATGAAACCAAAAAATACAATTCTCTTAGCGCCTTGACTTATTTAGTATTTCATATTAATAATATTTATTTAAAGATTTTTTTTTATATAATAACTAATAACCATTTCTTTTGATTAATTATTTATAAAATTCTAATTATATAAATGTAATAATTATTATTATTTTAATTGAAGAAAAATTAAAATAAAAATATTCGGTGTTATAAAAAGGCAAACATCCCTTTAATTATTATTACCTATTAATATTAAAGAGATTTTAAAGCTATATAAAATGTAATTTGAACAATATCCTCAAAGATAATGTTTGTTAGTCTAAGCACTAAAAATTAGACTATTTTGCTACCTTTTTCTTCATTTACATTTTCAACTTCATGAGGAAATTAAAAATAAAATTATTAAATTAAGCAAAATTAATTTAAACTTTTTTTTTACAGTACATTTTTACCTAAGATAAGTATTGCAATAGTACCAAGATTGGTTGTTTTTATTTATTAATTTTAATTTTTATTAAAACACTATATTTATAATGAGTAAGAAAAAAATAAAAAATACTTATAAAATGGATTTAAGTGTTTTTTTTAGAAATATTAATAAATATTATCTACTAATTTACATTTTTCTTTTCCTGTTTTTTTTTTTTTTTCTTCTTTTTTAATTTCTGAGCAACCAGGGCTTGCAGTTAAGAAATAATTGCTTGAAGTTTGATGGCGTTATTTTACGTTGAGTTTCTAGTGTTTTTTAACTCGACAGTTTACTCGCTGATAACTGTGGGTTTCAAACTAGGTATGTTAGTGGTACATTGGTTTAGGGTTTGGACCCTGGTTTCGGATTTAGACTGAGGTGTTTGTGTTTAGACCTAGGATTTGGGTTTGGACTGAGGTATCTGAGTTTAGACCTATGTTTCGGGTTTGGACTAGGGTGTTTCTATTTAGACCTTGGCCTCAAGTTTGGATAAAAGGGTTATAAAAGCTCTTACTGCTTACAACTCCCCTATAACCAAAGTTAAAACACTGAAATATCTGGTGATAGTTAGAACCACCGAGAAGTGAGACATGTTTCATACCGATGATCTTATTAAGCAGATGTGTATAGTGGCTGATCCCTCATCCTGCAATAACCCAATGAGTCGATCAAGGGAAAATATTAGCTTTTAATTCCTTATTGTTCTCACAAATGTCCTGACTCGATAAGACAGAATCTGAATATATAATATTTGAAGCTAATAAAGCTTCATGTTGCGAGGCAGAATCGGTGCTGCTGTGATTCAGAGTCGCAACATGTCTCCGTATCTCCGGAGCGCATTGCGAGTCTATGTGACTAAATGTTGCGTATGACAAGACTAAATGTTGCGTGTCTTTGTTACAAAGACACACAATATTAAGTCCTGGTGTGGACTAAGTTTAACATTAAATCAGCTTCCTATCATATCGTCCCCCTTATGCCAGAACCAATAATGTACAAATTTTCATATTCTGGGTTAATTAGCAATTTGGACTTGTTGCTTTATAATCTATATTGTGCCACAACCCCGATTAGCAGCTGTTATTGGCTATAGCATCAAATAGAATACCTGAATTATGGTGAGATCATAAACTTTAAATCGCCATTTCTAAACAATGAGGAACTTGCACATGAATGGTTCTGGCATAAGAGGGACGATATAAACCATTAAATATTTTTTAAACAGTTCACTTATCTCAAAAAAAAAAAATTATACAATTTATTATACATACAATTTCTACATCTTACAAGTTATTTATTTTTTATTTAATGTATTAATATATTTTTTTACTATTCTTATTTAAAATTACATCTACTTAATATAAAATATGACAACATCCATTCTAATAATATACACTTATAAAATATTTTAGACTTTCTTTTTTTTAAATACTTAATAAATACACAAAAAGGAGGAAAACTATATTTACAAATATATTATTTTAATACAAAATATGTAATAATAAAAATAAATAATAATAAATATTTAAATAAAAGCACCTCATGATTTTATCAATGAAATAATTATAACAAATATACAAGTAAATTTTTTTTATTTGTGAATTAAGGAAGATTTGTTTTTGTTTTTTTTTTATATATTGCTTTTTCCAAGCAGTAAATGCGATTTTGAAGTAGATATGTTAGGATGATAGAGACAAATATGTTAAATAAAGAAGAACAAGGTAAGATACAGTACTAAGTAACGCAAGGTAAAGAGGAAATCAGTTTCAAATATTTCTTCCTTTAAAATTATAATTATCTTTTGAGTTAGATTTATAAGATAAAGTTAGATTTGGGATTTTTAAATTTATAGTTTTTGTGAATTTACTCCTAGATTATTTACTTTGTTAATTTAGTTCTTTCTTCTACTAACATCAATATGAAAAATACAGTGAAACTTGACATATTTCAAGTTTAGGTATTTTTTCCTTTTATTCCATGTCCTAGTCTACATAATATTAGGCCGAATGATGATTGGAAAATAACCACATATTTACTTATAGTTTACCCCCTGAGGAAGCAGAGGCTATGTGTATGTTTCATACTTTAGATGTGAGCTTGTACGATGATTTTGTCCAGGAAGTTTAAGGTGGGTTTGGATTGTGTCATAGGAAGCAGCATGGTGCAAATTTCATAATGAAATGGTTCATGACATATACCTACAGGTAAAGTTCAGGTAACAACTATAAATTTGCAGGTTTCTTTTTTTCAGTATCACAACGAGACATTCAGCATATTTAGGTTCCACGCCTCCAATATTGAGTGTCTTATCAAACTTGTTAGTTAAATAAATAAAAAAAACTTCTCTCTTGAGCCTCTCTTCAAATTGGATTAAAGGAATCTAGAATCTTTGATCCAGAACCAGAAGTATAAAAAAAAATGTCGGTATTTTAATGGCAAACTTTAATTTTGGTAAATGGTCCATAAACAAGTAAAATGATAAAGTCCAACAAATTAATCCCAGGCTTCCCTGCCCTCTTAACAGCCCGGTCCAGAAATCTAGCGACAAGTTAACTAAAGATGGGTGTCTATCAGTTATTCTTTATGATAATCAGATATATTGCCCTAAAATATTTTTCCTTTTGCATCAAATTGTGTGAAAAGCTATAAAATTGACCTAACTCATACATTTGGTTCGCTCTTTACCTCCGCTCTCATATTCTTCTTGTGCACAATTTATCTGCACTGTCTATGATGTTACATTAAAGCCTATTTAAGGAACTATTAGATCATAAGGTGATTCATATGTGAATCACTTGTTTCTTCCAATCATATTGATATGTTATCAGAAAGCCGTGGCGTAAAAATAATTACCTTAAAATAGGGACTATTGCTTTTATTACAGCTAAGAGACTAGATATTATGAATACATTAAATGCATTATTTTAGTTAGAATTTAAAGATGAAAAAATTAAGTTTAATCTTTATTAATAAATGAGACCCTACGATTCTCGTAGAGAATATTTGGGATTCAAAATCTTGTTTTCAATCTCTAAAAACAATACCAGCTCTCTTTATTAGAGTTATCATTTTATGATATGACCAATAATTACTATAATTTGACATTCCCATGAAAGAGTTATACCTGCAATCTTTGAACAAGTAGAACAATTAAAAAAATTGTTCTCTTAAAGTAAATTCAAAATTCATTCACTTGGTGATATGTGTAAGCTTTTTTTGACTCTTCAACTTCAAAGAAAATAAATAAAATAAAAGTATAAATTACACAAGTAGAAAGGCGGTGTTGTTTTACAGGGGAAGGGAAGGTAGTAAATCAGAGTTATTAGATCCTCCGTCTTGCCACGAGATTTGCTCGATGGAATCTCTTGGTATCCTGCTGCCGTGATGATGTCTATGAGGTCGGGCTGGTATCGCCGACTGAGGTGATTCGACTGTACAGATGTCCATCATCGGAAGTAGGTATGATTCGTACTTGAAATTAGACGAACTTCGGCGAGCTGCTTCCAGGATGAATCCTGGTATAGGCCTTTGAGTACCTACGAGTCCATAAAAAAATCTTATAAGCAAATGAATTCCCTTCTCATTAGCAAATAAATATTTTATTAAATTAATTATTATTTGTTTAAGTCCATATTAAACGTTTACAGAAAAAAATCATGAAAATTGACAATTTTTTTTTTTTTTTTTTAGATATTTCTTAACTTTTAGCATGTGTTTCATAAAAATGTTTTTTCATTTGGACCTAATACCACCAATAAAAGTTGAATTAAAGGTAGAAACGAGTCTACACATCAAATAATTGAAGGAAAAAAAGAAGCTTTTTAGGGGTGTATAATATTCTAAATTAGCATCAAGATAGCGTCATATCACGACCACATATAAAAATACGCTTCTATTAACATAAATCAAGAGAAATTGTCTATGTTTAAGGAATAAGCAAAATACGTGTTCTAAATTCTTATTAAGATCGAATCCGGCTTTTTATTGTTTAGAGATGGAGGGAGAAATTGAAATAAATAGTTGTTCGTGAAGTCTCACGTAAAAAAAAAGTTTCGTTGGTATCCTTAACATAAAACTAGTAGTTATATTAAGGAGGGGGGGGGGGGAGACGCAAATGTTTGATGCTTTATGGTAAAAGGCGTGGAAAATTAAACCAATTAACACGTGATATACATTTTTGTAATCTACTCTTTAATACCATTAATTTGTTACCCTATAGAAAATTTCAAAAAAATATTATTTTTTTTGTGGTGGGAATTATCGGTCATATTGGATTCCCAATTAATCAGTTAAAATTGCTATTCTAATTTTTCCTATGGTCCAGCAGACCGCTTGGCATATCTTTTATACTTCTAGTAACTACAGAAAATTAAACAATTTTCACGTGTTACAGAGGAAAAGGTTCCTGGTTCAATACCCCGGGGGGTCACAATGTTTTTTTATCGGTAATAACGAAAAGGTACATTAATTATGTTCCGGAAATATTATCGGTTCACCATATAGGGTATAAGCGTGAATTATTTCAACATAGGGTAGTTGGTGGGGGGGGGGGGGGGGGGACATTTGTATTTTTGTATATTTCGATTTATAAATACAATAAAAATTAAAATTAAAAAAAATGTTTTTATATTTTTGTAATCTACTCTTCAATGCCTTTCATTTGATACCCCACACAAAATTTTTAAAAAACATTTTTTTTCGAGAGACATGAATTATCCGCCATCTTGGATTCCCAGTATATCAGATCAAATTGCTAATCTTATTTTTTCTATGGCCCACCAGACCGCACATTTTGCATATTTTCTATATTTTTAGTAAGATGGGAAATACGATTTTAGAGGAGGGGGACACGCAATATCGAAAATTAAATACTTTCCCTAAGTAATATATATTTTTGTAATCTACTCTTCAATACCTTTCTTTTGATACCCCACTCAAAATTTTATAAAATATTTTTTTCACGTCATATGAATTATCCGCCATTTTGGATTTTAACGGCTGATAATATTGAGTTCGCTATATTTTTCCTGTGTGCGCGTCAAAAGGATCTTTAATACTGCAAAGTTTCATATTTATATCTTTTTTATTCAGAAGTTATTGGAACCTTACAGACTGACAGACAGACACAGAAACTCAGAAACGAAACTATAAGGGTTTATTACTATTAGGGTTGGGTTGCTTTATTTTATTTATTGGTTTATTTACTTATTTTTATTTTATTTTATTTTATTATTTTTTTTATTTTATTATTATTTTTTTTTTTTGGTTTTTCGTAGTTTTTGCGTCTGTTTTAGTGTTTTTGACTACTTTGTGGTTTTTGTTATACAAGTCTCATTTATCTTGTTTCGGATTGTTGCCTCATTATTTTATACAACACTATATTTTTGATTCTTTGTTTATTTTAATTATTCATTTTTATTTTTATTTATTTATTTATTTTATGCTATTTTATTTATTATTATTATTTTTATTATTTTTTATTTATTTTTTTTTTATTTATTTTTTTTTTTTATTATTTTTTTTTTTTGTAACTTTTTATTTTTGTTTTAACTTGTCGTTGTTTTTTATTTATTTGTTCATTCGTCTTTTATTTTTTATTTGGCTTTTGATATTTGCCTCATTTTATTGCTGACAGTTGTTTTGTAATTCTGTGTTTCGCTCTAATTATTGTTTAGATTTCAGTACTTAGTCTAACTTTTGTTTGTTCCTAGGCACTGATGATGGCCTTATGAAGGCTGAAAGCTGCTATGTAAATCATAATAAACAAATTAGCCAGTTAACGTGGAGAGACTATTTTTATTATCCTTTAAGATGACCTCCATAGACGCTCCCATATCTACAATATAAGGGTTTCTTTTTTTGGTTTTACCAACGAAACCCTAAAAAGGGGGAAATTGCCATTTAATTTTTCTTTGTACACACGAAATTTTATGCAGATGGATCGGAAAATCTTCTCACAGAATTGAATCTCGGAGGAAAGTAAGGCTGGAAGAGAAAGGTAGTACATCGGATCGGAGTGAATTTAGCTTTTTTTTTGTCAACATAATAAAAAGATATTAATGTTTCCGGGCAATTAGACTTTTGACTATTTGGACAAACTCTGTGCGCGTGTAATAAATCTATAAGTGCAGGTAATACTTTATATGACATGGAAGATGTCTGTGGCAATTGAGAACAAGCTTCTGCCCTATGAAAAATGCTGGGGTTCTTTTGGCCCAAAACTATTTTCAACGAAGAGCTCCGGAGAAGGACGGCTGAGCAACATATTAAAAAGGAGATGCAGAAAATGGCACTGGGTTGGGAACACGCTGAGGAAGCCACAAGGAGCAATTGAAAGAGTAGCCTTCTAGTCAGAGGCGTAACTATGGGCCCGCATTGGGGGCCCCCGATGCCAGGGGGCCACCAAATAAAAAAGACATGAAATCCATGTCGATGGGGAGAGAGCTTATTGCAGGGGCCCCATAGCTGCACTGCTTAGCTGCACTGCTTAGAGTGCAACCCGCAGAAGAACTTGGAGACGGAGTGTAAGCAAAGCAGTTAACTAATGTAGGAAAGACCTACCAGGAGGCCTAAGCTTTAGCCAAAAACAGAGTTCGATGGTGCTGCTTTGTTGAGACTCTATGCTCCCAAAGGAGCGACAGGACATAAGTTAAGTAAGTCAATAATTTATATATTAGATTAGATTATTATCCATTATTCTACTTTTAATGGACGTGATTGAGATCGGATGACATTGTTGTTTAAGTTGATAGAGCTCGAATTATTCCTATATAAATGAGCTCTAGAAATAGGTTAGGGACAATTTTAACTATGGAACGGATTTAAAATAGTCCTAAAACACAGAGAGTTATATTTAGATGCTGTAAAAATTAACCAACTCTAAACAGTAATAAAATGTTTAATGGATGTTACTAATTCAATGTTAAATGGATTTTTTTACTCACTTGCTTCCTTGGAGCAGTTCATGGGCATGAAGAAATCAGTAGTAGGAAGAAGAGATCCGTCTTCATCTTCAACTTGAATTGACATGCCAAAATTTCGTCCGGTGTCCAACCAAGATTGAGCAGCCGTTCTGACGTCCCACTCAGTCCACTCTTCTCCTCCAACAAGTATCATCTGACTGTCCAATAACTTCCTCTTAACTAAAACAAATTATTTAAAAAGAAGTTAAGGTTATTCCGGGGAAAATAATAAGTGATTTGTTGAATATAATATACAAAATCATTCAAATCATCTCTAAATAAAAAGTATATTTGAAATGGTAGCATCTTACAAATCGCCTTTTAGAGAATTTTAATACGATTTACATGGACTTTTCTCTTCTTGTTATTCTTCTTGGTTCTCTTAGTTGTTATTTTAAGATTACAAGGCTAAAGATTTATAAAGAGTTATAAAGTTCTAAAGAAATTATTATTTAAATAGTAACGTGATATAAAAACATATTATGATTGTTTTACTTTTGAGCTTAATATTTAAAAGGTCTAAAGCATGAAAAGTACAGATCAATCGATCTCATGGACTACTGTCTCCTTAGAGCCATACGATACAGTAATAATAAGTAAGTAAATACCTGTTATCTATCGCTTAAAAACATTGTAATTGAAATTAGGGGATAGTCATATTTAAGAAAAAAGTTATAGTACGTGCATAAAAGGTAACTCATTGAATTTCCTTATTATTTTATAAACCCAAAAAATATTTAGTCTAATAATAATTGTGGATCTGAAATATTTACCTTTGTTCTTCTTAAGTGATCTGATGTACCAAAATACTGAAACTCTGACTCTCTTATCACTTCCAAAATCGGATTTAAATCCAGAACTGTTTTCTCCTTTGTCCTAGAAACAAAAAGTATTAATGATATTCTAATACTTTATGTCTATATTTATTGTTTATTGGTGCTCGACAACATGATCCCATTATTATTGTTCATAATAAATTAATTTACAATAAACTGCCAATTAGTGTGGCTCATAGCTTCCTCGCATATTATCACGTACTTTGTTGATTTTATGTTTTGACTGTCAAATTTATTTAATTGTTTCCCCCGTTTTTTTAATGTCAAAATTGTTTTGATATTTTACATGAATAACAGTATCAATGAAGCAAAAGTTAAAGAGCACAGACGGTTGAAATTAATCTGATGCTATCTGCGGTCTACTTTCGACAAAACATCCAAATTTTATAAAAATCGGATGAGAACTTTTGAAGATATAGGTGAAAATAAATATGTATATGTTTGTGCGCATGTTGAAAAGAAACTAATGGGCGTAGAAGGTTGAAACTTATATGGGAACAACAATTTACTAATTATGACTTATGACCAACCATCCAAATTTGATTAAAATCGGACGTGTAGTTTTTAAGATATGTTGGTTCGCAAAAATTGAGCGACAGATAGACCGAAAAACCGACAGACAGACACGGAACCAAAAATGTTCCCTGATGTCTGGAACGGATTTCTGTCTTGAATTTTTTGAAATTGGACACATAAATAATTTATCGTTCTTCAGAACGATCATATAGCTCCCGTTACCCTCGCTATGCTCGGAAAAAAAGGAGAGAAAATTTCATTTCACATCAAGAGATATTAGCGGCGTTTACACTTGGGCGCTTTCCTGCAGGATAGAACAACAAACGAGAAAGAGCGCCAGTGTAAAGGCTTCACTGGAGTGAGGAATTACGCGTGCACAGAGACGCGCGTATTACCGCGCGTAAGTCTCTTTAGTCTAAAGGCGACAGCGAGCTTTCCCACAGGCCTGCCGTTTTCTTTAAATTTAGCCCCCCCCCCCTTCTAAATAAAATAAGTAATTAAGTTAAAATAATAAATTAAGTATAAGCAATTAAGCAATCAATCGCATTATGTATTTTTAGAACACAAATAATGCTCAAGTTACTGCTATTTCATTATTAGATTTTTTTTTTTTTTTTTTTGGTGGGTATAAGGGTGGAGTTATATTGTTATTCTTTTTAACTGAAAAAAAAAAAAAATAAAAAACAGAAACATATTTATAAGTGGAAACGGGTTAAAAGATTAATAGAGAAACTGTTTTTTTTTATACGTCATATTGCTGAAGGAATTCTTCCAAAGTTAAGATACAGACGTATCTCATGTTAGCGGTTAGAGAAAATACTCGTTTTTGTTTACGATGGATATTTAATAGAAAATATGAATAATTGTTTGCTTACCTTATTAATCTTGTAAAGTCGAAGAGTAGCGTAGTTTATTGTGAGCGTGGAAGTCGGTGGAGGCTGGGCAACGTTCAGACGAAACAACAGATTCATAACTTCACTTCCAATCCACATCTCTTCGTCCGTGTTACGCGGAACTTCGCCTGAATAACAGAGCAAAGGAAAACTGTTAATTGAAGTATTTAATAAAGTAGTAACTGTTATTATTTAGTTAGTAGTGAGATATTTAAATTAGTAGTAACTGTTAGTGGTGCTTTTGAATCAAGTAGTAACTACACTATTAATGGTAATTTTAAATGAATTACTAACTGTTATTGTTTATTTAGAAAATCATTGCCAGAATTACTAACAATTAATAATGTAATTGCGGAGTTGATATAAACGTAAAAATGTGGCTTATCGACCACACTTAAAAATACTTCTTTCGCGGCAGGACAAGTGACTAAGGATATGACAACCGTAACCGTGGACCAAGACCGGATCTTTGGACTGTACATCCAAAGATCTGAGTTCCATATCCATATCCCGGCATCGGAGTATTTTTTTTCTCTGTCCTTCTTTAATTTTATTTTACTGTAATAATCTGTAGTCAACATTGGGCTTTCCGGTTACTGCCAAGATATTCATCTGTTACAGTCTATACCAAACAGGCATTTAAGATGTTATTTGATATGTAATGTGTTGCTGCATAGAAAGTACACAGTACAGTACAAGGCAGTAACGTTAACGTGTAAGGGGTTCATCAAATAATTTAATTTTACCACCTTTATCCCCTTTTGATCTTAAACTTTTAAACATACAATATTCTTTGTTGCCAAGAGGATTAAGTCCCTCTTTGTCTAGGAGCGAGATTTACTGTTCTCTTTAAATTTAAACATGGCGATCGAAAGAATATCAAACAATTAAATTATGACAAATATTTGTACTAGATAGAGGATGCCAAGAACCATTCTTTGATATAGCAAGGTTTGTAATTATGTAGAGTTACAGTTTTTTTTATAGCTCTCTATATAACTTTTTTGCACGTGACAAAAGTAATTGTTTGCAAATGAAGATATAGAATTTTAAAGTATATGGTTGTGATTTGAGGTAAGGTGCCTTCGAATCTATGAAACCCCCTTTCAGAAGGAGTAATTTTAAGGTCGATGAACTTATCGAGACCTAGACGCGTACAGTTACCTAATAAAATATTGACATAGACAATGAGGGAGGGCGGGGATGATGTGTGCTTGACGTGTTCCAGTTAGTTAGAATTAACTAACTTCAAATGTTCGTTAGCTTTATACATGTGTATTTCGACGAGGTGAAATCACGTCTCTTCAACATCCACCAAATGTTTACCCAGACGAAAATCTCTCCTAATCTACACTTTCAAAAACTTCGGGCTAAAATGGCAAATACAGTCAAATTTTCTTGATTGAAAAAGTCTCGACGTCGTCTCTTTTAAAGGACTAAACTATTCCGAGAACTGAATCTCTATTCTTAGATCTTTAAAAACTAAGAGGGGATATATTCTAAGAGCACTGTTTGAGTAAACACTTGTTTCCGCACGGAATCCTGGAGAATCGGTTTAACTCAGGTTATATTTGTCTTTGTTTAGTCTGACGCTAGATGTTTACGTTTTTTAACTCTGCAATTAAACTTCTGTCTGGTTTGCTCTAAAAATGTTGTATAAATTGTTCTTTTAAGATCTCTAAATTTTTAAAATAATATATTGCTTACACAAACGGCGAATTAAAATGAAAATGTGAAGCAAAGTTTTTTCTTATTTGGGTATATAAATAAGATCCTAAGCAAAATTAGTGTTATTTTAATGAAGAACATTTATATTTTATAAGTCGACTAAGTCCAGATTTTAATTGAATCTTTGTAGGGCCCGGAGTTAGGACACTTTAAATCTAAAATTAGATGGTTCTTCTGAGATTTTGTAAAAGTTAAACTCGACGAGTCAAATAGCCCAGTTTAAAGAACATTCTGTGATTGTATACAGATAAATCCACATCAGCATCATACTGTAAGTTATAAAGGTAAATCCATGCTAGTTTATCGCTTCCTTTAGCACAAATTTTAATGTTTTTAAGGCATTTTTGAATCATATGAGACTTCTTGAAACGGCTGACCCGATTATTATTGTTATTAAACTCGTCCGATTTAGTAAATTTCCAACTGACCCTTTGTGTGTACTGAAATCACATATACTGGGCAATTTTATTTTAAATTTTGATTTTAATAGTATACATTTTTTCAGAGCAATTATCTATCTTTGTTTGAATGACCAGCGCAAGATTAATAAGAGTACGTGTTATCCCATAATACTCGTATTGTTAAATACATATATTTTAAAATTTTCATCCACTAATTCACTAAATAATAATTTATTACACTAATTCTATTAATAATTTATTATTATTTCTTCCATATTCAGCTATGCTAATGGCCTTATGTAGACCGATAGCTAATTTGAAAATAAAAAAAATATTACTTCACTTAAAAATAATTGTTTAACCATGACTTCTTTTTAACTTTCTAGTTTTAAATTTTAGTGATGTTTCCTAATTGCTCCTCTAACACATTATCTTTACTGAATATTTTTATGACTGCTGTATCTACTATCTATCCGTTCTCTAATCTTCTCATCCATCTATTTCTCTATTTAGGAGTACAAAGTGAAGGTGTGAAGTGTGTAATATTTTCATATGAAGTTCTATTTTCATCTTTTTGCCTTTTGATATAAGACACTGAAAGAGAAGATTTAGTGTTGGTTTTTAGTGAAGCTTAGTCTCTCGTATATTTTGGCTATTTTTATCTATTTTCAATAAGCTTTTCTTTTGTCTATTCCTTGAGCATTTGAAGTTAGCAATGCAACGAAAATTTTGGGGGTGTATAAGAGTTGGTGGGTGGATTATTTTTATTTTAGATGCTATTTTCTTGGGATATTTGAGTTGAAGTAGTTTCCTTCGAAAAGAAAAATATTTGAAAGCAGTTTTTTCCGACATTAAAGGTTTTTTTTTTTTGAAGATATTGTTGAATCTTTTATAGACGTACTCTTGATGTTGGGTAGTTTTTCGGGGGAGGTTTTTAGAGAAATACCACCTAAGTATATATAGGAAGGCAAGTAGTCGGGTGTTTGGTGAAGGAGGAGCTTATATAGGTGTATTGTTGGTCAAAGCAAAGTCTACCTATATTAGGCTATGTACGTCGGGGGAAGATATAAGATAGTTAGACCAAGACTTGCCTCGCTAGACGTCTAGAAGTGGCACTAAGTCGAACTCGTCTAGTCTTACATCCTTCATCCGTTGTGCAAACACAACCTTACCAGAGAACCCCCAGACAGACATCGACTTCTTAAAAACCTTTCCTTTCTCAGGGTTCATTGACATGTCTGTCTTCCTCTCACTTAACAATTCTTTTTTTTTTTTTTTTTGGTTGTTTGTTTTCGTCTACCTTTTCCAATCTCTCCCTTAGTACTTCATAGTTCATTCACAACTTAGTGAGACAAAAGAAAACCGACGATTTTTCTCTCTTTTCGTTTTTATATAATACCACTACAGAATAAAGGCAGTATAGATGCAGAGCGAATGAAAAATCGTAGAAGAACACCTTATCTATTTTACCATTATTCATCATTGCAAGTGCAATAGAAGTACCAGTTTTTTAAATTTTAGAAATTAAAACATTGATTACTTTCTAACCATCTCTACTTACTCTGACCCTGTGAAATTCCCAATTTGCATGTGCCCCTACAATCCATCTATACCTTTCTTGAAACTCTTGAAATTTCAGATAAAAGTTGAAAATTATCATACAAGCCCCTTGTTAAACCTAAAGAGGCATTTGTCTAAGTTAACGTAATCAATTACGTAAGAACCAAGTCGTATTTTTTTTGCTGTATCTTTTTTGCCTTAGATCTAAACAACATTATGTTATTACAGGATATAGATCGACTTTAGTAATCTGCTCGATGTGATCATTAATGTGAACTATATGAGAACACATCCCAACTTTCTGGGATTCCAACTATTGTGTATAATATGTTGGTATTGGTGTTTGGACCTTTGGTTTCAAGTTTCGTGTAAATTACAGACTAGCCACATTCGACCAATCATATCTCACGTGAAACATTATTTGAATTGCAATTCGTTTATCGCAATTCAATCTATCCAAATCTCAAATTAAAGATAGATATCTTTGACAGCAGCCACAGAAATTAAATGCTAACCTCGATATCAAATTTAACTAATTAGAAAATGACATAAGACCTCGTTGGTTTAAAAACAAAGATGTCCTTAACGTAAGAAAATAATTACCGGGAGGAACTTAATCATGTTATTTATTCGAATAGTGTTATTCCTAAAATAGATGTTTGTTAAATTATACTTTGTCTTATTATGTATGAAACGGAAGACGAGGAAAAATATAGATTCTGTTTATGAAGGAAATTAGATACGTTAAAAAGACTGATTAAGGCAAAAAAATGAGATTGAATGGAATAAAATTAAAGAGAATTGTCAAAGAGTGTTAATTTATCTTGTTTTTGCGTCATTAAGTGCGCATCCGGCATACAAAGTCCTCTAATTGTTTCATTCACACAACTGATAAACAAGTTCATTGATCTCGCAGATAGTAAACAAACAACATACGATCCTTCTCATTCATAAAAATAAACTATTATCATTTGATCACCCGATATTTTTAAGTATGAGAGTGTGTTTCCCTAGTCGGTGATCAGATTAAAGAGTTACTGATAAGAAATATTGAATGTCCGTATTGCTCTTTAAGTTACATTCTTGTATAAACATACATTGAGAGAGAGAGAATAGCAAATTTTGATTAAGGTTCCCTGAGCAAAAAATATGTAAATTACAGAATCGAAGTCAATGCACATTGGTAAGCATATTCAGCAAGGCCATACCCTTGAGTGAAATCAAAATATCAATATTAACTATTAAGTTTGGGGATAAACAACCATGGAAATTTGTTGTTTTTGTTTCAAAAGGAAGTACGAAATTTGCAAGTGAAGTCCGTTTACTTCATCATGGAACTAAACAAACATGTTCACTGATTAAGATTTAATTAACAAGTAATGATTTGGGAACTTGAGCAGGGTTAATCATAAAATAAGTTCCTGTGATGTAATGCTTAGAGAATGTATACTGTGGTGGAATGATTGACAAACTAACTCTGTGGCGCAACAGCCCATAAAGAGACTATCTCTATATATAATCTATGACCTGGGTGTGTCGTTCACATCAGCTGTAAAAACCTTAAAATTGGCATGCGCAACCAATGTAATGATTAGTTTGTAATAATTAACATAATATAACAAAATGTATAATGGAATGCCACAGCAAGTACTAAACCTGAAGATGGGAAAAGTACCTGCGTCTGAGAGTTCTCAGTTGTTAATATCAATATAGAGAATTCACCATGTTCAAAAAATAAGATTTAAAGGTAATGAAATACTTTAGATTTAAACTTGTGGGTATTTCGAATTCTAAGTAAGATGGGATTTGTAGTAATATGAATTGAGTTTTTCCATTTTTGGTTACCCAAGATATACCTAATTTTATCAAATATTTTACTGATAATTTTAACAGACAGTTACATCTAGTAAATTATTTGAGACCCAAAGTATTCGACCGACATTCCGATATTGCTTAGCTTTTTCTCAATAAAAGGTTTGCAACTTCTTCTTCTTAGACTATAAGGACATAGACTTTAATTTAAAAAGAATAAAAATAAATAAATGACAAAAAAAATGACTCGAGCTAATCAACATGTAAAGGCATTAATACTTTAAAAGTATTCCTCAAAACCGTTAATTTTAAAAACGCATCAATTAAAATTTCTGAACACCGTCTGCGGTTTAGTCCCGCCTGACTTTCTGTCTAACCACATCCAGACATCCTCTCGACCCGGAATAAAAAGTCTATTTATAGAATTTCAGATATAAATAAAAGGATTACTTTTGTTTTATTTGCATCGGGTCAAACGCAAATGTGTTCTACATTTTTGTGGTTTATTTGTTTAGTTGTTTTTTTTGCGTAGTGAACATTAATTTTATATTTATTTGCAGTTGGACACATAATAATTTACGGATGATTTTTGGATTTATTAAATATAATTTGAGACCAAAACCCGGTATTCGGGACAAATGACTTTGGCACAGTACCTTTACCATTACACAGAGTATATCATCATATATATTCATATAGAACTTACATGATGGATAGAAAGATTGTACTTTCTCAGTGTAGACATCAGTTTGGAAGTTGCCTGGAGGTATCGGGAGTCTATCTTGTAGAACTGATATAATTCTTCTGTGATGCTCTCCGACTTCAGGACTGTCCTTACCTCCTCGTAGAATTTTCAACAGGGTTGACTTGATCGAAATGATACGACGCCTCTTATCCCTGAAACATAAATCAATATTTGCAATCAACTTGTGAAACGCAGTTCCGGGTAGTTGTAGTAATCCTAGAGCTCTTTCTTCCTCACTAGGTCTTTGATAAGTTATTGTGTTACCGCGAGCATCAGTGTAAGCATTATAGAAATAGTACTCCAAAAAATGTAAAAAAAACGAACCCAAACTTTTTCGAAAAATCCATGGGGGGGGGGGGATTCTATTCAATATAAGTATGTTTCTTAAAGTGTCAGTAGAAACAACAATGTTAATAAGTTGATAACAGTATTGTGAGTTTATAAGTTGATAACTGATAACAGTATTGAAAGTTGATAACAGTATTTACTTAATTAATAAGTTGATAACATTATTTGTGTTATTAAGTTAATAGTAATATTGTGGGTTAATAAGTTGATAACAGTATTGGGAGTTTATGTTGATAGTATAATATTGTGAGTTAATAAGTTTATAACAGTATTGTGTGTTAAATTTAAAAAATATAACTTGTTCTGGGCACTTCTTTATACTGTTACTTCCCTAATAAAAAATCGGACTGAGACAACTCAAACAAACTTTTTTTATATACGAGTTCATAATTACTTAGCCCAGTGTTTTCCATTTATTAGTTTTCGAGTTTCCGTAGTTACATTAAATGATTATTGATAATTTTATCAAAATTTAACCAAAAAATAACTTCTCCTCGACGGGAAATCGAACCCGGCCTCTCTCCATCCTCCATCCTCCATCCAGCCTTTAGAGCTATTTTCTCAGAAACTAGATTTTTTCCAGGAAAACAGCTTATATCGTTATATTTGTATTTAAATGGATAAAATTGCAGATTTTTTTAAGAAAAATAGTCGGAACCGTTTTCGAGAAATAATTTTTTTTTCACTCGATTTTTTTTTAGAGTTTTAGGTAGGTGCGTTTTAGGTAGGCTTTTAGGTAGGTGATATTTGAAACAAAAAATTGGTCAGAGATAACTTAGTCAAACTATCTCAAATACGAGTCCATCAAAATCGAATTTTCGCGCCATCGATCAATACTTTCTATATGAAAAAGTAAAAGCGAAACTTCGCACCATTCGACGCTATTTTATACTATGTTCCTAAAATAATCCTATGCCGGAATAAAAATGAATTCCTATGAATGAATGCAAATTTTACCTCTCCTTTATAAAGATATATTTTAATCAGTCACATAATTGTTTACCTTCCAAGGACTGAACTGTCTATTATTCTTTCAAAGTTGTTTTAATTAAAGAGTTTAAACGGATATATCAATAATTGTCAACAATGTAGGATGTCCGTTTGGACATGAAGATTGAATGAATTAAAAGTGTTAAGAAACAGATGAAAACAATCGTAGACGTATAGTACGCTACATTGCTTAGGAGTAGCAAATGAATGAATAAGGAGTTCAGAGAAAACAGATATCATCTAGGATATTAAGTCTGTGAATGTCAATGAGTTTTTACAGCAAACTATATTTTTTTATGTCCTGCGTCTCAGACTTCAAAGGATAAACAAAAGAATCAAAAATAACCCCGGGTGAAGCATAATGCTGATTACAAACTTAAAAACATTTTTAGCGTATGTATATACACAAAAATAATTTAATAGGAGTTATTAAATTTTTTAAGAATGAGTATTAACAAAGTCAATAACAAAAATAAACGCCAAAAAAGGAAAACAAAATAAACAGTGTTGACAAAAATTAATGAAAGTAAATAATAATTTCACAACACACTCAGAATCATATTGTTGGTCAGTAATAGCATCATAATTAATTTTTGATGGAGCGGTAATTGTGTCAATGCGAGAAAACGTTTCGGCTACGCCATTGTCTTATCCATAAATATATCGAATATCTGTAGTAAATTTAGTTATTTAGAAGAGTTTTAAATTTAGTTATTTAGTTAGAAATTTAACTGTTCAGTTTGTCTGGGCAAAGCTTTAAGCATGTCGTCATGTATGGGAACGCAAAAAGGCCTAACGGGGTAATATTAGCTGTTTTAGGGATGTGGGCTTCATGGGCCGGAATCTGCTAGTATGCTCTTACAAGATCAATGGTCGAAAATATCTTAGTGCCAAGCAAAATGTTTGAGCATGCGGTTAAAAATGGAAGAAGGTATCTCTTTGGCATTGAGGCATTGTTGAGGGCTCTATATTCCTCAAAGGGCCGCTAGTCTCCTGTTTTATTCATTACTAGGTGCAATGGGCTGGCCTAGCTGCTTTTTGATGGTCTACAAAATCCTTGCTGTACCATGAAATCAAATTCCTTTTTGGCTGCTGTAAGCTTGTTAGGATGGAGCCTCCGTGACTTTGCAAATACCTTTAGTTTCTATAAAATGTTTAATGTTGTGCTGCTTAATACGTGTGTTTATTATATTAGGACGAGTCAAATCAGGAAAATCCTTTAAAATACTTTCGTACTTATCAAGCTGATTGACTGTTCAGAGAAGAGGAGTTAGTTTTCCGTATCATGACTCTGAAAATCCTTAAGAGACATATTAAAGGGTTGCAAACAATTACTGACTTAACTCATAAATTTCGCGTGATAATAACACACCCCCGAGATGGACATAGTAGCACAATTTTACGAATTAGATCACGTGTGGGACTGAGATCGAGAGAGGTTAGTACGATAGTGACACAAATTAGATACTTGGCGAGTGAGCTCTTAAACTTGCTTCTTTATGGCATCTAGTTCACTCTTCATATGCGGGTGGGCAACAGCCGACACTTCATTCTGTTGGAGTAGGCCTAAGCTCACAAATTTGATCAGCCACAGTAACAAGCTTAGTTAGGTCCTCACCCGAAACGGTTAAAATTGGTGCCATGTCCGCCGGTAATCGCTGGAGCCAAAGCATTTTTAAGAGACTGTCTTTAAGTTTATTTTCCTTTAAATTACTCATTTCTACTGATAGTTGTGAGGGTTTAAGCTCACTGAGTTTAAGTTCTCTCTTCACGCCACAGAACTTTATGTTCTTTAGTGGAGAGATAACCTTAGATGCGCTAATATATTAAATCACTTGTAAAATATGTAATTATGTAATGTATTATTTGTATTATTGTTTAAAAAAATTTAATAAGGGTATTATTATTTAAAAAAAAAAAAAAGTTCATTTAAGAGCAATTGGGTGAATTTTGTTTCGCTTTCCGCGAAGGTAGGAATTAAACGATCTTTAATAGTGCCGTACTTATTGTCTTTGGGAGGGTTTAAAAATGTCATATATTTGATATAGGATCCCGGCTTCTATATTACTAATAATTGTGTCATATTTATAGTCTGATCACTAGTAATTTTACTATTGCGAAACTGAGCCTCAATTTGAATATACCAGATTCTTGGATTGCTGGTAGTTGACATTTGCTTAAATATGTATGTATACTCTTAAGAAAAATAATTTGTTGGAATGAATCTTACTAAATGTTGCCATTACATTATTGAAATAAATTAAAATTATTAAGAAGAAAAGATAAGGAATGATAAGAAGAAGCGAGAAGAAGAGGGACTACGAAGAAGAAGGAGCGAGAAGAAGAGGGACTACGAAGAAGAAGGAGCGAGAAGAAAAAGGACTAGAAAGAAGAAGGAGCAAGAAGAAGAAGTAAGGGTAAGTAGTAGAGTGAGATGTGAGAAAGGAATGAGTCAGTGCCGGGGGTGGGTTAGTATTAGACATGTCTGGAGGGATATATCCCTGTCTGGGGCCTGTCTAGCCATGTCACTCTACTACCACCTCCTACTCTTATATCTACCGTTCTATATCACCCTCACTACAATGTCTCTACAACTCACTATGTATCACTGTCACTCATTCATTTTAAATAAAGCTTTACCATATAACATTTTTGATTTCCTGACCACGTAATCATTAGAATCAACAAAAGCCTTTTAAACAACAAACATTCGTAAACAAATCACGAAACTAAATGTAAACCGTAAAGATTAAACGCTTTATCTGAATGAATATTAAAATATTAAGACCTTAACTTTATTTCTACAACAAACAATTTAAGTGAATTTGTTAATTTATTTTTTTCAATAAATTAATAAAATCAAGTAAATTGTTTGTTGAAGAAATATAGTTAACGTTTTAATATTCCAAGCAAATTATGAATAGCTTAATAATAAAAAATCGGTCCGAGACAACTCAGACAAACTTTCTCAAATACGAGTTCATAATTACTTAGCCCAGTGTTTTCCATTTATTAGTTTTCGTCTTTTCGTAGGTACATTTAATTATTATTGAACATTTTGTCAAAATTTCTCATAAAAATAACTTCTCCTCGTCAGAGAATCGAACCGTTTCGTTAAAGCATTTTTTTCGTTTAAAGCAATTTTCTTAGGGGACCTCAAAACGTGTAAATCCATCAAAATCTCAAAATCGAATTTTTGCCATCACAATATGTTCTCTTTATATGAAAAAGTAAAACGTGGCAAATATTGGAAAAATATAACTTTAAAAAAACAAAAAAAAAACAATACCCCCCCCCCCCCAAAAAAAAACCAATCAAGCAATAGGTAAATATTTTTGCATAATGAATTCCATGTATTTAATTTAAATTTAAATTGCTGTTTTAAATTAAATACACGTAAACAATGAAGATTAATTTTTTAAACAAGGTAATTTTATAAGTATTTTGGTCACATATTGTGAGACTGGAGAATATTTTAAAATTATCAGAGCTATTTTATTACTTCTTATTTGCATATTTTGAGTCCTAGATTACATTTGAGCCCAGTAATAAGAAGTATGTATAAGCTTTGTCAATCTGCAATAAAATAAAATAAAAAAAAATAAATAAATAAAGAGACATTTTGTTAATTTTTTTAAATAACCCTTTTTACTTTCTTCCCCATTACTTCAGAAATTTTTGTGATGGCGAAAATACGAGGTCCCCCGAGTCCTAAAAAGTTTTTTATAAAAATGTCAGTCTGTCGTCTGTAGTTTGTGGAGCCTCTAAACTACTGAGCCCATTACATATAAAAATGTCTGTCTGTAGTTTGTGGAGCCTCTAAACTACTGAGCCCATTACATATAAAAATGTCTGTCTGTTGTTTGTGGAGTCTCTAAACTACTGAGCCTATTTCAATGAATTTTGGCAGGCATAAATTTTAACTACTCCAGGCGCTAACCCCCCCAATACCCTAAAGAAATCATTAAAAAGAATTATCTCTCTAAGATGGTTCCGACGATTTTGATTTAAAAAATGTTTATAGTGCGTAGTCCATTTAAATGTAAATCTTATCATGTTATCATATCATATATATGTAAATTTCATTTAGTATCATATTATTATGATACTATATTCAGTATATGTTGAGTGAGTGGTGATTGCTTTTGAATTTATTCCAGAGAAAGTATAAATACAATATCAATATCTTACAACGGTAATTAAAAATAAAGAAGAAAAACAAATTAGGGGAATATTCTTTTTATATTTTTATCTACGATTGATACGAAGTAAAAACATTATTATCTTTGTTTAGATGCGTAGAAAGTGATTCTTTTCGTAGCTGAATTCATTGTGCATGCGCGTTCATGATACTTTCTTCCGCCCTAGTGCGGACAAAAAGAGGAATTCTTCACCTCAACGCACGATTAGCGAGTTTGTTTACATTTAAAACTAATTTGCTGTTTGTTAAATTAAAGTAACTCTTTATATCGAGTTTAACAATGAGTGATTTAAGTGATTATGACGAAAATGAGGAGAATAATACGCCTCCCGAAATAATTAATTCGTCGCAAAATACAACTAATGAATTAATGTCATCTTTATCAAAGGAGAAATACGAACTTACATAGAGGAAGTTTATTAAATATTTATTTTTCTGTATTTATAATTAAAATCCACAATCGCAGATAAAGTACGGTACGCAACTCGTGCGAAAACTGCATTTTGCTTTGCTCGTGTGGTTTTACTAACCTCGCTGTCGCTCGGGTGCAAACTCCACACTCGCATGCAAAATGCTACTTTCCGCACTAGACGCGTAATGTACTATTAAGATACTCGCATTCAATACAAGCGTATTCGAGTAAAAGACACTTAATACTACGCGCATCCATTACAGGTATTTTCATGTGAAAGAAACCTACGTAATATCGATGCGTATGGAATACGCGTTTTACACGTGGAGAGAGGCCTTTTAAAGGTGATTTTTATCGTCTTCATTCAATGTTATGTACGTGCGTCGCATGTTTATACCGCATACACTTATCCCCGTGTGAAAGAGGCCGAACAACGAATTCCCCGTAAAAACATTCTTGGAATTATGAACCCTTCATTTAAATCGGAATTGCGATATCTATTGTGAATTGTGGGAAGTTATTTGCATAACCATTTGTTATTGTCACTAATCAATTATCAATGAAGTTATGTGGTACTGTTGGTTTGGTAAAAATCGATTGGCTATTCATTGAGGTTGATTCAGAAGAAAGTAATATTCTAAAACGTATACTAATCAAATAATAAAGGCATTTTAATAATAAAAACAAATAATATCATTACAGTGACACTAAATAACATTTTAATAGGTTAAATAAAAATGCAATTTTATTACTTTAAAGTTAACTACTAAAATAACATAGTTTATTTAACTTTATCATGGAATAGAAGTTAATGGAGATTCGTAAGTTAGCATTGCTTCTTGTCTACTAAACCACGTAATATTTTCCTGTAGCTCAGGTTTTAGTATAACACATCGTCTTTGTAAATAACGCTCAGTTAAAACTTTTTACATTTTGACAAATGAAATAATTTCGATTCCAAAGCAAATGAAGCGATCTTTTCTACGCCATGATCATTTCTACTAGCATTTGTAAGTAAGAGCAGCGATATTTCCTACGCCATAGTCATTTATACTGGTATTTGTAGGTATGAGAAGCGATATTTTCTACGTCATGCTAATTTCTACTAGTATTTGTAAGTAAGAGAAGTGGTATTTCCTATGTCATGATCATTTCTACTAGAATTTTTAAGTATTTGTAAGCGATCTTCACCATTTTATGAACTTCTCTACTAATGTTAATAAATTCCTTCCTTATCTATTCCCATAGTATATTAAGAACTTCTTTATTAGCACTTGTAATTAAGATATTTTCTTTTATATTTAAACATTCTAGCGATTTTAACACCAAACTATTGCACTAGAAGCAGAATTAAAGAATAAACAAATAAATATTTTTTTTGTCACGAAAGCCAAAAAAACCAAGCAAAAATTTATTTTTCCCGCGTATTCATATACGGCACTACATATGCTGTCTACTAGTATTTTCTCCTTGTCTTCTCCTACTAGCTGCGGATGCCTATTGTGCCCAGATGTATAATATATATTACACACTATAACATTGCCATCGATAATTGCTGTATATCCATATCCTGCACTACATATGGTGTCTACTCGTATTTTCTCCTTGCCTTCTCCTCCTAGTTACCTATTATTCTCTCCTACGAGTAACCTAGTTACTTATTGTTTATACTAAGTAGTTAGCTTATTGTGAGCTGGTGTATAGAATATACACTACGACATTGCCGTCGATAATACTATTTACTTTATATTTCTCACTTATAGAAACGTGATACAACGCCAAACATTTTTCATAATTCATCAAAGATAAGACATTTGCTTCTCCATTATTGTTCTTTATAATTGTCTCTTATCAGAAATTAATTAAGCCAAAACCTGGATCTAACTGCAAGTGGTCATTATCAGGGACAAAAAGAGTCAGATCGAACTAGGAGTCAGCGTAGATAGATAAACAGTGTTGTGAATTTGAATTTGTATTTTATAACGGTTTCTTATCTTCTTCCATTGAAGTACAATATTTCAAGAATACCACAATAACTATGATAGTTAATTCTTAAATATAACGGCTGTTTAACAATTTAGCCGTCTCGAGCGTTTATTTTTTATTTCCAGTTAATAATCTTAAAAAGGTAATTCAAGAGAAAAGATTCAATTTAATATTGGCACCTGTGTAATTAGAAAAATTATTGATTTTAGTTCTAAAAGTTGCTTGGTGAAAGGTTATTTTATTTTTTTTACTGCTTACTAATAATTATTTCTGCCCATAGTTGTAGAGTTATTACTGTATCTAGGATTTCATGCTGTACTTATACGTGTTTAGCCGTTGATAATAAGCCGTCTTATGGAGGTTTGTTTTTACTGGTATTGGATTAGCCTCTCTGTGAGAGGTTCTAGGTCTGAAGCCTGTCTCTTTATTCCGGCCATTGTTTGAGGATGCCGTAGGTAAGCGTAGAGTGAGTGAGTAAGGCCTGGGGAGGTATTGGCGAGGGGATTCCAGGCCGCTGTCTGGCTCGGCTCGATGTCTGTCTGGTGCCATGTCTAGTAATGCCACTGGGACAAGGACGCTCCCCCATATTAAGATACTCCTTCCTACCTACTTACACCTCTGTTTATATACAACACCTATATATATTAATTGAACGAGCTTAGTGAGTTCTTCGCTTCAGAGACTTGGGATTTTTAAAGTTTGTGTTTTGTTTTGCGTAAAAATTGACTGATTTAACCGAAATTCGGCACACAGGTACACCTCAGAATTTGTGATAACTGTATAGTTTTTTAGAAATTGCACAATTAATATTTTAAATATGGCGGACAATTAAATATAAAGTTATTAGTCAGCATGACATGATATACATCAATTTAAAGGTATTGATAATAATTAGAGAAAGAATAGGTAAACTTAATATTTTCAAGATGGCGGCCAATATGGTGGACAAAAAAATGTTTTAATCAGAATGGCTTGTTATACATAGTTTTAAAGGTTTTTAAGAGTAGGAACAGAGTATTTAACTATTATTGTTTTGTTTTTTTCGGCCGTTTAAAAAAATTTGGTCAAAATAAGTGTGTTAAAAATAGGTTTAAGCTCGTATGGTTGCATATCATTTTGAATCTCTTAATGAGCTAAGTATGCATATCGTGACATAATTTTCAAAATGACTGCCACAAATCACCGAAAACAAAAATTAAGGGTTTTAAGTCATACATATATTTTTTTTTATATATATAAAATTAAAGATATTTTTCAGTAGATAATGAGTAAATATTATTCCGGTAAATATAAGTTTGGAATGCATCGTATCACTAATAGTAACAGTTTTTGAACGGGCGTAGTAGGTTCTTAATTTCAGAGAATTAAGAATTATTATATTTTTATTTTATGTATCCGGATTTTCATTATAATTGTTATGTAGGTAAGTACTTTTATCTTTAAAACTTGAGATAAATAAATCAAGCGTCCAGACTCTTCTCACATAAATACAAAGTTGTAAAAGGTGGCTAGACTTAAATAAAAACTTAAAGAAGTCTGTTGTTTTAAGATCACCCTGTTGTCTGTCTATAATTTTTATAGACATCGTTAACTAGAAGGTCACTTCCAAATACAGAGAAAAAAATGCTCCGTTCCGATACTTTTCCACTGTCTACCAGACGACCACTACGCGGAAAGAAAAAAACTAATAAACTAGGATAAAAATAGCACTTTATAGACACTTATATCTTTTTAAGTTAGACCAGAGGCATTAGCAGTGTATTTATACGTGAGTGTAAAGAAATAAATAGATTTAAGCTAGAGTATAAAATAATAAAAAAAGGTTTTTATCGTCTATTATTGTCTATTATAGATATTTTTTTATTAGTTTACTTTAAACCCAGTACATATTAATATACTTTATTGATGTCAAACTTTTACAAGTCAGTAAATGCTAAGAGAAGGGGGAATGAATTGTTGGCACTTCTAGATATGTAGGAATTAATTTCACATATTTTATTCCTATGTGATTGGTAACAGTTGGAAAGCGTTTTGTATTCCTATATATTTATTTTATTTCCTGGCACATATATATGTTTTATACGTTTGAACGAAAAATAATATAAGGTCAATATAAAAAGTAGGGATAATCTGTAATCAACGATATAAAACTGTGAAATATGTCCCAATCCTCCGGGTTTTAAACTAGATATTATGTCAGTGAAGAGGCATTGGTTTTGAAACTAAACACAGATCCTTCAACATGTTCTTATTTAACGAGATCTCAACAACTTTCATCAATATTTCAGTGTACGATATTAGCAACCGATTATTTTTACAACGGTAACTTAATAGTATATTATGTTACTAGGCTGTGAAGTGAGTTTTTTCTTTACCGCGTCAATTATATTTACTGTTGTGCGAAGCGAGACAGTAAATATTGACAAGGTAAAGAAATTACACTCCACAGTCCTGTAGCATATGCTATTTCATCTGAGGTTGCAGACAATAAAAAAACATTAAATATTAATCAATATAATTATAACAAATATTAGTACATACTTAAGATTTTGAGAAAAAGAAACCTTAAAGAGGTTACACTATTAAAAAAGATAAATAAAACGCATTGACAAATAGTTAATTTTAATCGTACTAAGAAGCATGTCTGCAAAGATTGTAGCGCTAAAAACGGCACTATTGATAACTACCCGTAGGACGTACAAAATTGTTTACCTCCTAGGAGGTAAAACATTTTTTCAATACAGTTTAGAAGTAATGAAAAGATTTTTTAAGTCCACGTAATGAAAAAATGGATTTTAGCTATGTATTTTAGGCTCTAAAGTTACTATTTCACAGCCTACCACGGAAAAAAGCAATTTTTGTCGTTGCTTAATTCAAGTCATTACCTATAATGCCAACCTTACAATCTAAAAACTTCGTGAAATAGATTTTGAATCCTTTTATCTTAAATGAAACGAAGAAGAAGACATGTTGAACCATTGTTATGAAGTAACCTATCTTTAAATGGACGCGCTTTCTAAACCTTTAAAAGCACACATAGATCGTATAACATCAATGTTAAATATCGCCAACCTTGCAACCTAAAAACTTCGTGAAATAGATTTTGAATCTATTTATCTTAAATGCAACGAAGAAGAAGACATGTTGAATGTTGAACCATTGTTTTGAAGTTAACTATCTTTAAATGTACGCGCTTTCTAAACATCTAAACCTATAAATGCACTCATAGATCGAATTCCATCAGTATTAAATACATGTATAACTTGAGATAACCGAATAATTCTTCGAAATATGAAATTTTGGCTGTGAAATTTAAATATCAGTTACGCTAACCTGATGAAGTAAATGAATTGTTCTAAAACGATTTTATTTCGATTGATCCTCGCTATTCTCAAATTTTTATTTATGAAAGAATTCTTTTGATTTAACCATTTTATTTTTAATTTTCTTCTTTATATACATATATAATATATTTCTTAAAAGTAGGAATTATAAAATTCTAGGATAACTCATATTATCTCTTCTAGTAGGAGCTTATTTCATGAATAGAAATTCTTAACAAAAACAAACAGTTAAGTCTAGACTTTATTAAGTTTCTCTAGCAGTTAAATAACCGACTATTTAACTATGAAGCACGTCTAGACATCATTAAGAACTCGTCCCTCTTAACTATATTATGCCTTTAAAACATGTATATTAAGTAATTTAATAAAAAATGTTAATTAAATGTAAATTAGGATCCTAATGTCAAGAAATTATGTGTTTTATTATTACTTTATATACATATAGTCTGTGGACCGTCCGATAATTATAATAACTATGTCCTAGACAGGGTTATGACCAATTAATAAAATCCTAGACTAAAGTATTTTTATTTTATCTACAAATAGTTAATTGTATAGGTCCTTGTATCATAAAATTTTATATATATTTTGAGGCTTTTAAAAATTCTTTTGGTGAAATTTGTGTGTATTATATTTCGCCAGTAATAGGCTAATAGAACAGAAGTGTTGACTGAAGAAGTCAATACAAATTTGATATTTTATCATTTTCGTTTGTAAATATGAATCCTTTTTTTATTTTATTTTTTATACTATATTATAAAAATATTTGTTGGGGGTCTTTTTAGGGTTATATTTTACATAGAAAATCAAACATATTTTTACTTTTTTACTTTCTTTTTTACTTCTTTTTTACTTTCTTTTTTACTTTCTTATATACGTAGTACATTATAAACAGAAATATTGTGCCGGCGCGAAAATTTGATAATAAGATTTCTATGGATTTACAGGTTTTCGAAGTCCAAAAAGTAGTTTTTAAAATGTTGGTCCAATAATTCGAATTAAATAGATTAAACAAATATAAAAAGTGGTAATCAGGTAATTGTTTACATTTTACATATAATTGTTTACATATTTTCATCAATACCTGGGAAACTAGATTTTTCCTATGAACATGACTTATACCATTAGAGTCGAATTTAAATGTTCTACATTTGAGACATTTTGATTAAAAATATTCTAAAATTTAGTACAATTTAATATGAATCAAATGGTTAAAGTTGTTTTCCCAAGAAAAATTTAAAATAAATCGATTAAATAAGATATGAGATTTAAATACAGTATCAATATTTTATTTATCGGCTATATTTCGTCTTGACCTAGGGCTCCTTAGTAACAATGTATTTAATTTATATACGTCAATATTCCTGTATCCTGCTCTCTTAAAGAAACAAAAATAAAAGTATATACAGGGTGGTCCAAAAGTCTTAGAAATATACAAAAGATTAGAAATAAGGTAATGAAACTTGGGGATCTGTACCATGTAAAGGGAAGTGTGTATTCATCCACTCGCGTACTAGGGGCAACCACAGTTTTGCCCCAAGGCGCTGAAATTTAACATTTTTACCACTTTGCCCCCCTATAGGGGGAAAAATATTGGAGATAGAAAAAAAAGTTAGAAAGTAAAAATGTATTATTTTTCACCGTAGAATCCAAATATGCTATCAAAAATATGCACTCCAATTTGAAATTTTGAAGTTGGGTGGCCTGGGGGCAAAGTCAGTGGTTGCTCCTAGTAGGCGATTGCATGAAAACAAACTTCCCGTTGCATGGTAAAGATTCCCCAAGTTTCATTAATTTATCTCGAACCGTTCAAAAGTTATGAGGGGGGGGGGACTTTTGGACCACCCTGTATAAATAAATAAATAGTAATAATAAAAAATTGTGAGGAATTTGGAATTCAATGTAATTAATAAAAAATACTAGTTAGCTAGAATTACACTTATATAATCAAGGGTATATAAAGGCCCCCATACATGGTCAAACATTTTGCGCAAAATGTTTGATCGTGTATGGGGGCCTTAACGCAGATATTGGTCACTCCTCACATGCTAAAAAAAATAAAATAAAAACAAAATTTTATATTAGGAAAAAGTTATTGCTTAAAACTCAATGTTTACGTGCTGTTTAATTATATTTCTATTGTTGGTTAGATTTTGATTGTTAAAAAATGGTAAATTGCTTGGTTATAATTAGAATAGGATTAGTAGAAAACAAACTCAGACAAGAGAAATTATAATTAGTGATTATTAAATATAAACAATTCAGATCAAGTATAAGTAATGTAGAGTGAGGATTAATAGATGATATTTAATCATCTTTAACGTATTATTTAAATTAAAAGTTAGCCAGATTCTGGTATGTGATATTGAAATTTTTATCGAAATAAATTTATTTGAAAATAAGTAACAGATAAAACTGAAATATTTTTAAATGATGGTATATTGTTACATTAAAAAAAGGAATTTTACTGTAAAAATGATACTATACATTATTTCTACAATACCGAAGGTCGTGAGCGTTTTGGACCACAATTAGAATTTACACGTTCTTCTAACTATAAATTTTTGACATTTAAGTTAAGGGTATTAATAATAAAATGAGGGCGAATTAAGAGTTTGTTAGATGTGCAAATTTTCGTTTTATAGTTGTCGATTAGCATAAATTTAGTAAGACTTTATTCTAAACAAAAATCAAATTCTTAAACTTCCACACATAATATAAGAAGTAAGTTCGAGATAAAAACCAGTATTTAACTGCACATATTATAAAGAAAAAAAAAATGTTTTCCTTTTTTAAAAAATAAAGTCTTTATATTTGATATTTAAATTTTGTAAAAAAGAAATTCAATTTCTAAATGATTCATATACATTAATAATTCCGACACTTACTATAAATTTCTTGATAATTCTTGCAAAGGTTTTAGCTGTTAGTAATTGGTTTTAATTTATTACAACTGTTTATAATCAATAAAATTAAATTAATCAATAAAATTGCGTAACACACTTCAAATAAAAGTTTGTGAGTATAGAATTAGACTTTTCTTTTTTAAAACAAATGTTATAATAAAATGTAAAACATATTAGTTGGTTTAAGATGCTATTTTAGTTTGATATAATGCAATAACATAGTTATCGCTAGATGCATTACTTTTACCTTACAAAAGCTGGTTCTTCACTGTAAAATAAATTAACATTAGTACATTTTATAGAGAAAGTAAAGATAAGAATAAAATAAGTAAAATATTCAAATTGAATCAAAATATTACTTGATAGTTATTAATTGAAACAATAGATAAAAAAACAAAAAAAAACAATATATATATATATATAAACAAAAAAAAAAAATATATATATATATATATATATATATATATATATAACAATATATATATATAACAAATATATATATAACAAATATATATATATATATATATATATATATATATATATATATATATATATATATATATATATAAATATATATATATAAATTTAATTCTAATAGAACCTAGAACTTTCGGAGAGGAGTGAGTCATAGAGATTTTGTGAATCCCTTAGTCTCGAACCCATTACAGGGATCATTCTCAAGAGAGTTGCTCATGATGAAAATCATTTGCACTCACTCAAGCGACTGCCACTTGATTTTGTGAATCCATAAGTCCCGAACCCATTACTGCGATCATTCTCAAGAGAGTTTTCCATGATGAGAATCAATTGCACTCACTCAAGTGACTGCCACTTGATTTTGTGAATCCATTAGTCTCGAACCCATAACAGAGATCATTCTTAAGAGATTTGAACGTGATGAGAATAATTTGCACTCTCTCAAGCGACAGATCACTTGGGTGAGTGCTAATGATTCTCATCATGGGCAACTCTCTTGAGAATGATCCCTGTAATTGTAATAGGTTCGAAACTAAGGGATTCACAAAATCTCTGAGATGAATTTGAAATGAAATTCTTTACAACAATATAAGATTTTATTGTCTATTGTATCACCTTATTAAAAAATATTATAAGTAAACTTTCTAATAATGAGAAGAAAGTTTGACGTGGGAAAAAATACCGATATACCTATTTGAATTAAAATGTCCTTCCAAACTAATAGAATCTTCTAATACTATATATATATATATATATATATATTGTCTCATAGAGTAGATTATCGGATAACAGAAGAAAGATACGTTTTATTATATTTATATATCCGTATATATAAGGATTGCTTTAAATTTATTCTCACTGAATAAATTCATATTCATATAACTGTAATTTATATTACAGTTTATTTTAACTTAAGTAAATGCTAGCCCTTTCTACGGTAGTTTACATTATTCTTCCGTTCAGTTAATATTTGCTCTTTCTACGGCAGTCATTATTTTATCATTAAGTAAATTCTGTAGTCCTTTCAACAGTATAGTCATTAACATATCCTTGGAAAATCCTAATAGTCAGGGTGCCAAATGGCTATTTTTATGGTAACCTGGAATTAACGTATACATAAAATTTTTTTTCGTTTTTTTGTTCAATAATATGTATACTTTAAGAATCCGAGTGATGCCACCCTGTCACCCTTGAGCATTTTCAGAAAAATCAAAATGGCGGCAAATAAATACTGAAAAATTAAGGTTTTCTGATTAGATTCAATATGGGCGTGCGATACATCATTTCTTAGGTTTTTGATGTCAAGGAACATGAATCTGAGTGCCTAGAATGGGTTTGAATAAAAATTGTATGTTATTTTATAATGTTTTATTTATTTTAAAAAAGCAGGATTCCCATCCTTTATTCAGTATAGGAGGCTCTTACACGTCCGCTAGTTTACCCTCTTCCAGTCGTCCAATCGAGCTGAAACTTGGCACATAGACTCTCTACCACAAAAACATTTTAACAAATTAATTAATTAATTAATTTTTCAATTTAATTAATTTAATTAAATTAATTAAATTTTTATTTTATTTCTATTACTTCATTTTTTCAATATTTAATTAATCCATTTATTTTTAAAAAGTTAGTTAATTAAATTGAAAAATTAATTAATTAATTAATTTTTTAAAATGTTTTTGTGGTATAGAGTCTATGTGCCAAGTTTCAGCTCGATTGGACTACTGGAAGAGGGTAAACTAGCCGGACGTGTAAGAGCGGGCCTCAAAAGGGTGTCCATGACCGTAGGATAGGTAGTAACCTCTTTTAAAAAAAATGTTATATCTAAAACCATACAAAAAAGTGTTTAAAAAAGCAAACAAGGCTTCAATACAAAATTCACACATATTCACTAAAAAAAAAAAAAAAAAAAAAAAAATCTGCCAATTGCTGTGGCACATAGCATTCTCGCGTCCTATTTCGTATATACTTAAATGATTTTATGCATTTACAACCCATAATTGTCAAAATTATTTCATTTTCCCCGTTTTTTATATCTGACAAAATTGTTTTGATTTTTTAGATGAATTAAAGTCTCATTTTAGCAAAATTTAAAGTGCGCAGACGGTTTAAATTAATCTGGGACTATCTGCGGTCTACTTTCGACAAACCACCCAAATATCATAAAAATCATATGAGTACTTTTGAAGATATAGGTGAAATTAATTGTATGTTTGTGCGTATGTGGAAGACAAGCAAATGAGGATGAAACTTTTATAGGATCAAAAAAAGCTTATTATGACCTAACATCCAAAATTCATTAAAATTGGATAAGTATAGTTTTTATGACTTGTTGGTTCGCAAAAATTGTGGACAGACCAACAGACAGACACGGAACAAGAAATGTTTCGTATGTCTTTTTTAATTAAATAAATTATTAATTAATTTTTAAATTTAATTAATTATCTTTTTAAAGACGAATTAATTAATTTAATTTAAAAAGTAATAAAAATAAAATTAATTAATTGGCATACAATCTTTGGAGGGCTAATTAACTCACGTCCAGTCGAGCTGAAACTTTGCACATAGACTCTGCACCAATAAAAAATAGTCTAACAAATTAATTAATACATTAATTTTTAAATGTTATTAATTATCTATTTAATTTACGCTTACAAAATAAATGGATGGATATAAAGGATTTATAATAACTTTTTTTTACCTGTTTTACTTGTTTTATGGGCTAGTATTATTTGATAAGTTGTTAGGGTAATGTGATCCTAAGTATGCAGCTTCGAAAAACATGTGCTCGCTGCGTAGCAAAAGTAAACTGAAAAATTGTCGGGCTTCTTTCAGTTGTTGCCATATAACTCGTTTACTATGTTGTTCGATTTTAGTCGTATTTTTTAGTATATTTTTAAATTTGCAGCAGCATAAGCCCAACGGCAACTCTGAACGTTCAATAATTTCAGAGATATGACACTTCAAAAAGTAGTAATTTTTTCCCCAAAAAAATGAAAATTTTAGGTATTGGTCTCATTTCAGGCCGAATATCGGCATTAAACCGCTCTCTTAAAAGAAAATTCATAAGAAATCAAGTTGTAGTAAATTTAATTAGGTTCCTTGACAGTACAAACGAAGGCTGTAGGCCCAATAGTTCTGGTGCAATAAAAAAAAAATGAATATTAGATTTGTGTGGGCGTTCTATATGAAAGACGAATCTGGAGAGAAGGGTCTGTTTCTCCCTGTATGGAGGGGACGCATCAATTGTCACCCTAAACGGCCACCGGTTCCGCCTATTCGTTAAGTCAGCAGAAAACGCTTAAAAGGAAGCCAATCAAATTTGATGCAACTATATTTCTTCTTACTTTTCTCGTAGGTGAGCGGTTTTATGCCGATATTCGGCCCGAAACGAGAGCAATACCTAAATTTTAAATTTTTTGGAAAAAACTGCCAATTTTTGAAGTGTTATATCTCAGAAACTATTAGAAGTTCAGAGTTGCGGTTGGACTTATGCTGCTGCAAATTTACTGCATTTTAAAAATGTAATAACAACTAACATCGAACTATGTATGTTTGTGCGCATGTGGAAGAGAAATAAATGGGTACAGAAGTTTAAACATATATGGGACCAAAAATGGGCTAATTATGACCTACCATCCTAATTTCAATAATATCAGATGAGTAGTTTTTAAGATATGTTGGTTCGCAAAAATTGAGCGACAGACCGATATACAGACAAGGAACCAAAAATGTTCCCTGATGTCTAAACCTAATTTCTGTCTGGGAATTTTTGAAATCAGAGACATAAAAATTGTCGTTCTTCAGAACGATCACATTGTATTCAATTAAATAAAATACATGTAGAAAAGTAAAAACGGGTTGGATATTTTATTTTTGTTTTTCGGCAAAATTCTTTTTTAAATCTTAAACATTGAGGGGGACACGCCCCCCCCCCTTCCCAGCGACGACGCCTGTGAGGTCCATTAACCAAATATGGTACTATGATTGAGCTGATAGTCTCCAATGACCTAAAAAAGGTAATGATGACTATAAAAATCCTAATTTAATCGCAAAAGCATATAATTTTGTACATATTGGCCGCCATCTTGAATTTCTCAAATTGCTCAAGGGTGACAGAGTGGCATCAATCGGATTTTTGAAATACACCTTAAATACAACCAAAATCAACAAAAACATTTTATGTATACCTCATTTCCCACTTTTTTGATTGGCACCCTGACTATAATTGTTAGATGTAATAGCGAAATCGTTTCTTAATTTTTTTATTACGCGTTCTAAATAAAAAAAATAAATAACTTAAATGCAAATAAACTTAACAAAAATACATTTCTTCTTTTATTAAAGGAAGTAGCTTATCAAAAATATTGCCGTAAATAATAATAGAATGCATTGTTTCATTTTTTTTCTTTATGTTTTTTATGATTTAGCTATTAAAAGATTTTCAGGGAAACCATTATTAATTAATTTTATTTTTTATTATTATTCATTAAGAGTAAAACGCACTGTGATATTGTTATCTTAGCGAATTTATTGATACATTTATACGATCGTTAATTTCTTATTCATTGAACTACTGTTAACACACTGCAAAGGAATTTATATCGATTTCAAATGTATGAATTCATTGAATGAAAAATCAAATCAAATAATTCCTCATTCATTCATAAAAGAATTAGAATATAAATATATGGTTTTTCATTTCCTGCCCCGCATTAAATATAAATATATATCTATACATATATATATTAGAAAAGTAATTTTTAGAGTATCATAGATTATTAAGCATATACCTTATTATATTATGATTTTTTTTTTTTTTTTTACTTTCCCATCCTTCGTTATATAAATATATAAACCAATTTAGAAGGAACCCCAAAAATAAAAATAAAATTAAAAGATCCCTGGTTCAATTCCCTGGGGGGTCACAATGTTTTTTAAAAGCATTGACAAAAAAGGTAAATTATTTTATTGATTATTCTTCAGTTTATCCCTTAATTTTCTAACAATTCTTCATACTTATTAGGCTTTTAGGGATGATCATTAAAAAAATATTTCTATTTTTTTAAAAACAATATAATTGGTGCGAATTTTCGCCCATACCTGGGCATCATCAGGCCTAAAATAATAATGAAAATTCGCACCAATTATATTGTTTTTAAAAAAATAGAAATGTTTTTTTAATGATCGTCCCTAAAAGCCCAATAAGTATGAAGAATTGTAAAATTTTTTTTTGGGACATTTTCATCGCCCTATAATAAGGTATTTATGAATTATTTTAACATTTTAGGACTAGCCAATATAGGGTAGTTGGGGAGGGGGGGGGGGGGGGGCGTATATTTTAAGTCATAAAACTAATAAGAAATGCAAAATTAAACAAGCACCAATAATTGTAAACCAATCGTCAGGAGAGCTTTCATTTGATACCCTACTTAAAAATTAAAAAAAATAATAATTTTGGCGCACTGGCCCACAAAATTTGCAATGTATAACAATTAGAATTTCACCCCGTTATTTTCATAGCACCATTATAAGGTATTTTCATGAATTATTTTACAATTTTAGGATCATGCATTATACGGTTGTTGCGGGGAAAGAGGATTTTTTTAAGGGTAAATTTAAACTCATTAAACCAATAAATAATTCAACATTTAAAAATCCTTATATATATTTGTAACCTACTCATCAGCAGCTTTCATTTGATACCCCACTCTAAAAGTTAAAAAAAATTATTTAAGTTTACCACATTGGGCATATAAAATTTTTATCTTCTCTATATTTTCCCTATATGTGGGTCAAAAAGTTACGCCAGGATTTCAACTTTTTAGCTTAAATGGTACGGGAAATATGAACCAAAAACACCATCGGCCTAAGGGTTTCTAATAGGACCTACGAAACCCTAATAATGCCACTGCAAAGACAAATAGGTATTTAATGTGCCAATAAAATATTTTCAGTTAACCTAGCTTTCACGCTTCTGCAGAGATCACAGAAGGAAATTTTTAAAATCCATTATTCTAACACAAGGGACATAATAATTGAAAATACTAATTTATTATATAATCTAATTTTCACTCCATCACAACAATTTCTTAAAATATACTACGTACATGAAAAAAGTAAATCGAATAATTTTTTTTTAACCTAAAAAAATCCACATGTCATTTTTTTTTTTATCTTAACCAGCATTACGCTCTTATAGTAGGTATATACGTATAATAAGCCTATAAATTTGAGTGGAATCATCGGTAATTTGATCCTCTCGTTTAGGATAGTTTAATCTTTATTTAGGTGGGTGTAACTTGATTAGACAATAGGACGAACCAATAATGGACATACTATTAGAAATAAGCCTAGACATCTAAACTTGTTGTGTATCAACTTTAAATTTATTCGGAGAAAGCTTAGTTTAGAAGAAAAGTGAATGCGATATCAGCAGATGTTAAAAAAATACGACTGTTTGCCGTCTAGTCTAGTTTATATATACAACAATGTGTATAGAATTGATACGTGTTTTTATTTTATTTCTAAATACACAATATACAGCATATAAGGCTAGACTGACTAGACCTTGAAGTAAACAACTTCATTATGATATTTGATCCTTATCAATATAAAATTAATTTATTTCTCTTCATGCTCTACAACTTTCAATATTTTTATTCATTATAGTAGACAAGGTCAGTTTCATTAAGAGATATAATTAAGTAAGAAAGTCGTAATCTATGACAATCAATGGCATGGTGATCAATATCATTATTATAAAGTCCCTTTCTTCAATGACAACAATATATTATACTTTATTTCTTATAAATTAAATTATTTAAAATTAACAATACATATATACACACACACATAGGGTGGGCCTTAATTATGAACATTTTTAAATTTTTGCTCCAAACCTCTAACATGGTGTGAATCCATGAAAAAATTATTTTGAAAAGGTTCAGGTCAATCAAGAAAATTATTAAAGGTGCCACATTTTACTTGAAAATTAATATATAGGTATATATAAAATATAGCGAATATTTCAAGATCACAAAATTTCTCGTTTAAAATTTTATTACTTTTGAAGATATAGGTGTAAATAAATGTATGTTTGTGTGCATGTGGTAGAGATACAAATGGCCGAAGAAGGTTGAAACTTATGTGGGACCAACAATCGGCTAATTTATGACATGTCAACCAAATTTCATAAAAATTGGAAGAGAAGTTTTTTAGATAATGTTGGTTTGCAAAATTAAACGATAGACGGGGACAGACCGACAGACAGATACGGAACCAAAAATGATTCCTGATGTCTAAAACAGATTTCTGTATTGGAATTTTTTTAATTGGAGAGATTTTGTTTCGTTCTTCAGAACGAGCACACAGCTTCCGTTACCTTCAGTAAGCTCGGAAGCAAAATAATAATTATAGATATTCATATATACAGTATGTCCCCAGTTCATTCATTTATAGGCAACTCTATAGGTGTAAATGACAAAAAATTTCGTTTTTCGAGAACAAGTTACTCTTTATAAACATTTATGCGAGTTCTAAAATGAAGATTAATCGTACAAAACATGTTGTACCATGCACTCTGTACCCAAAAAGTACAAATATCTAAATTTATCCAAGACTTAAGTATAATTATTTTTAACTTTTTAAGAAAAAATGTATTCTTTATTATTTTTTCTGTATTGTCAAAAATTAAGATTTATCTAGTTAAAATAATGGTGCCATGCATCTGTACCTAAAAAGTACAGATCTTATTTTTTACAAAAAATAAAATGTTTTGTTTACAAAAATTAAACAAAACTTTTCAACAAATTTTGAAATAAGATTTTGCACTTTTTAGGTACAGAGTACATGGTAAAACGGTCCTCCTGGATCCTCTTCCTAATTATATTTTCAAGTAAATTAAATTTATTTATAATATGGAACGAATTAATCATAAATATTAAGACTCAATTCACATCATCAGACTTGGTTCACAACTTGAGAATTTTTCCGTGATAAAATAAAACTGAATAAAAAAGATTTTAATCAATGAAAATCCAAGCTCCATTCATGGTTTGATTGGAATTATTTATGAATGAAACCTATAAACAGAAATATAATGACTTGAGGTCTGCTAGAGGCTGACCTTCGGGCAGATTTGCAATCAGAACATAAATATATATAAATAATTATAAAATGAATAATATTTATTTATTTAATGTAGTCTGCCAATTAAGTGCCACATAGCATCCTATCACGTACTTTAGTGTTGGTATGCTTTTGCAGCCCATTAATTTCTTATTTATTTTACCCCCCCCCCCCCTCTCTATAATGAATAAAATTATCGATTTAGCAAACTTTTATGAGCGCAGACGGTTGACATTTTTTAGGCTTACAAAACCTCTATATGCTTTTGGAAGAAAAACCAATACGCGCAGAAGGTTGAAACTTATTTGGGACCAACAATGGGCAGTGGACCCACAGACAGACATAAGATTAAACATGTTTCCTTATGTCTGAAACGGATCACTATATGACATTTCAAAATCACGCTGTCACAATTATTTTTATCTATGTATAATTGTATATTGTATACTAATAGAAAAAATCGGTCAGAGACAACTCTGACAAACTTTCTCATATTGTTGAAACTGTATTTAAATTTTATAATATCTCATTTAATTCAAAAAAGTTTAACAGGTGGTTGTTTACGATTTACAACAAAATCAGATTTAATTTAATCTTTATCTCGGAAAGTAGATTTTCCCCGGGAAAATTGTTTATATAGTCAATTCGTATTTTAATGGACTAAATTCTAGAATTTTCATTATCGGAACCGTTTTCAAGAAATAATTTTTTTTCACGTTTATCAAAATTTTTGGTTGGTAGTGCCCCTATATTTGGAGCTAAAAATTATTTCTCGATTTAGCCTCGGATTTTGAATTTTCAGAACATGATTGCCGAATTTCGTCAAAATCGGCCCACTAATTTAGGCTCCACGCGTCTGCACAGAAAACAGACAGACAATTGTGACAAAATTGAATTTTCGCTCCATCATAATACTTTCTCCTTTGAGAATGTAAAATCAAGCAACAACTCTTTACTTCTTCTTTATAAGAGAAAGAAGAAAGACCCAATATACGATAAAAAATGTGAGTGCGGCACCACCAAAAAATTAAACTTGAGGCTAAAAATTTCATTTAATTGCTAAATAAATTCATAATTCCCAATGCGTATTTCATTCATAGCTAAATAATTAAAGTATATCGGTTTAAAGGATATAATGCGTCATAAAGATGAACTTATACTTATTAATAGTCAAAGAATTTAATACGTATTAAGGAAATATTTATTTTCAGAAAAATGCAATGTTTATTTATAACTCGATCTCTATTATAAATTTCAAATAATATTTCTTAATAATAATTTAAATATCTTTTATATTTTTAAAAATATCTCTTAATTTAAATAGTATCTCTTTCATAGGTTTAGCTGAGACAGATGAAAATAGACGTTTAATTTAGATCTTCGTTGAAAAATAACTTTTTATTTATTTATAATGTTTCTATTTTTAATATTATTTAAATTAAATAATATTTAAAAAATAAAATAAATTATTTATTCGTAAACTCAAAAACTAACTTTCTATTGAACATTACTTCTTGGTTAATAAAGAAATCCATTTCAGAGATTTCTTTGATTTAGTTAAATGTTTAAGTATGTAATTTTATTACACTTCTTTTTTATTTATTTATTTATTTTTTTTAATAATAACAATATTAATAGTATTACTAGAATTTATTTAAAAAAATATAGAAACAAACTAAATTTAAGTGCATTTGAAAAAGCAATTTTTTTTTAAAACTATTAAACTGAAATAACAACTATTAAACTAAAGAAAGAAAAAAACTTTAAACTTTAAACTTAACTTTTAAGAATGAAGTCTGTAGTTGAGAACTATGACAGATATTAATCGGGAATCGTCTGGGTCAGACTTAAAAACTATATTTCTCATTTCTATTGCAGACAGTCTAACGATGCATTTCTCTTATTACTTGATAGTTTATTATACGTTTTTTCCCCACTCCAAAGAATTGTAAACTTTAGTTTAAACTTCAACTCCTAAGTAAAGTTAACAATTAAATAAAACAATTCTTTTTATTTCCTTATCTACAAGCTTAAAAAACTAATCGCTAAACTATATTAAATTGTGGTGAGATTTTTTTTTTTTTTTTTTATGATTTAATTTTCTATTTTTTTTTACTCTGTTAGTAAAGTATATAAAAAGAATAGAGTAAACTGCGCTTTTTTTATATTTTACTTTATTTATATTATTATTTTTATATATATTTTTTTTAAATCAATGTTTCAGTTTTTAGTATATTTTTTTTAACTCTATTTTTTTAAGCCACGTGGCACACGAACAAAGGAAATAATTAAATAATAAACTTCATGACTCGTGCATTTTACTATATTTTTTTAAGGTTTTACATGAAGATTTATTTTGTTAATTGAATCAACCTAAGGGACTAAAGGGGATGATAAGAGAAAATAAATATAATAATTCCTTTTGTTATGGTTAAAGTTTAAATTAAACCCGTTGGTTTTATTATTTGTTTATGTAATCCGCGAGATTAGTCGACGATCGTTGGTTTAGAACAAAGAACGGGTCTATCTTAGTTTTGATATTATTGCTTTTCTCTGTTTTGGTCCAACTTTCGTCAAGAAACAGAACCTTGGCATGTACAGCCGGCGGTTGTCCCTAGGCCAGCCTGCTCTCGGCAACAAGGTGAGAGTGATAAATGACGATTTTGAAGCGGACCCGGAAATATTTCTCTTGATTTCTGTAGAGCGTCTCACCGGACTCCGGCATACAAGAGTAAATGACCACTCCTCACCATCTCAGAAGTGGTTTCCTACACTTTTATATGGTGTTCCCTAGTCGTAGGCTGGAGAGCGAGGCTGCCCTGGCTGACAGGCCTACGGGACCCATCGACCCCTATACTGTAACAGACCGACGGACGATCCTCCAAGACATTACCCCATTTATCTAATACTAATGCATATTGTATGTACCGTAGTTTAATGTCTATCCTTTAAATATATTTATCCCTTTCGATATATAAATATATACAGGTTTCCTAGTACTTACTAGTCCAAACTTCAGGAAATAATATGTTAGGTTAAAACATTCAAGAAATACCATATAACATAAATATTGTCCTATCTTGCTTATTTCCCTTTTTTCTGCGTCTGTGCAGGTGTTATTTACAAAACATGTATAACTCAAGAACGGTTTGGGATATTGGGTTGAAATTTAGTACAATTAGTGGCAATCTCCATACTTGGAGTCGGAAAATGTTGGCTACCATATCCTGGGACAAAAAGAGCGTTGTATTGGTTGATTTATTGATGGATAACAATTACAGCTGAAGTTTACTGCGAAACGCTTACCAAACTAATGCTTCTTTCACACTAAACACTCGGGTCCGGTCACTGAATCCCAAACCACTGCCGATACACAGAAGTAAATGGGAGCGTTTACACGGGGAAACAGTATCTAATCGGTGGCTCTCCCCTCAAGTGGCCGGGACACGCGGGCGCGGGAGTGTCCCGGCCATTGCTGGTACATTCAGTTGCATGAGAGCGTACACATGGGACACTAGTGGGTCTTGACTTTACTATTTTATAGACTATTTTAATTATAGACGATTTGAACATTTCATAGAGCTTATTCGTGAAAGGTCGGCTTTATCGGATGTTCATGCTGAGGAATATTCAAATAAAGTAACACAATAACAGTGATGAAAATTTGAAGACTTAAGCCTTCTTTCAATTCTAAGAAATGCAAATTTGTGAATTTATCTATTCATGAGCATTTTTGATTTTAAATAAGTGTTATTAAAATAAAATTCTACGATAACCAAAACTTCTTTTTACTTCAATTACCTAATGGTTACAGCCAATGTCTTTACCCCTCGGATAAAATTTCGCATATTGGTGTCTTTGTATTTAAATCCACATTTTATTTTTTCATACAGCCTATAAAAAGTCAAGACATCGTCTTACAGACATCCGGACATCCGGTATAGACGTCTTAGACATCCAGAAATAATTAAAAAACTTTTTATCATCCACCACAACTTCGACGAACAACGTATGAAATGCCCCACTTTCTAATCTTTTAGAACATATGGGTTGAATCCACAATGTTCGTTTCCATTTTTCTTTTTTTGAGAAAATTGCAACCTCGTCAGGCTCCAACATTTTAATTCGAACTAAATCAATAACTTGTACTTTCGTAGGTGAGTAGAAATGGAGGAGCTCTGTGTCTCTGACTGAAAGGGTTACTTAGTGGCTGTACAAGATTCCGATTCCGGTGGCCGGTGCATCGAGATTCATTGGCCGGTATACCCAGTGTCTCGTGTAAGAGGTCTAAACTATCGTCTGGAATAGTTCTCCACGACAACGCGCGTCCTGACCTGAACCAAGGAGAAGATTAAAGATTTTTTATGGGGACTTTTTGACCAACCCCCTACAGCTCCGACCATGAACCTAGAGACTATCTCCTCTTCTTGCACTTGAAAACATTTGTGGACAACGGTTTGAAGACGAAGATGACTCAAGACCGCCGTTGTCAACTGTTCCAGACGGCGAACATCTATGCAGAGGAGTTAAGAAAGTTGTTACAGTTTTACGAAAAATGCTTTGAAGTAAACGGCGATCATGTGGAAATGTGAAGTAGGTTTGTAAAAAACTTAAACCACTAATAATTGCTTGATCTAACGAATATATTATTTAATTAGCCAAGTAGTTTAGGCTCCACGCGGCTGCACAGACGTCAAATAGACATATTTTAAAAACACATTTTCTTGGACTCAAGATACTTTAAAAATTGAATTTTGGCGTCACAATACTTTCTTTCTCTATGTACTAGAAAAAAAAAACAGAAGTCAAGCTCTTGGCCGTCAGTTTGGTATCTTATAAAGTAACTTTTTAGATGCCTAACCGGAAATAAGATTGAATAATTAAAATGTATTTTCCTAGAATTCCAACCCTTCTGTTCTTTTTACTCGGAATTTTCCTTTCACCAATTATCTTGAAGGCATGTAAACTTTTTTTCAATAAAAGGGCTGAGCAAGCACAACCTTTTTTATTATTAAAACCAACGTTTTTTTATTATTAAACTATTTAAATATAATGAATTTATTTTGAATTTGCCAATTTTAAAACCAAAGCAAAGACAACAATAATTATGATGGCTACATGTGTTTTTTATTTTTGACAATAAATTGATAAAATCTTAAATCCTTCATACTAAAAACTTTTAATAATTATTTTATTAATATAAATTAATATTTACAGCTATATTTTTTAGTTTTTCATACATGATGTATATATAGAGAGAAATGATTGTGATATCGCCAAAATTTGATTGTGATGGATTTACACGTTGTACTTCAGGAATATAAGCGTTGATGAAGGACATCTTAATGAATGCAAAGAAACAGTCTGTCCACGTAAAATACTAACTACCTATAAGTTCCTTATAACCTATTCTTACATAATCAGCAATGATGGTGGCTTTATAAAAGCCTAAAGCTGCTTTGATGCATAAACGTGTATTATTTTACGTGGAGAGACTGGTTCTATGTATTCATTACACTTTTTAGGTATCCTGAATCCAAAAAAGTGTAGTTTTTTACTTTTTCGATGAAATTTGGCATATCGGTTCAAAAAAATCATACCTCAAAGGCGAAATCGAGAAATTAATTTTACATCTAAATTTGGGGCGATATCCTCCAAAAACTAAATCCTGAAATAAAATATTTCTCGGAACCGATTTTGATAAAAGCATTCTAAAATGTAAACCAGTCAAAGATGCATCTTACCATACAAGTGAAATTTAAAACTAAATGTCGTACTGATTTTTTAAAGTTCATGCCTACTATAAATATTTATTTAATTTAGTACAATATACTGACGACAGATATTGATTTTTAGAGCTTATGCGTTGAGTAATGGCTTAATAACTGTATATTGTAATATAATACATTGTATTGTAACTGTATATAGCATAGATTGCTTCATGATAAGATTCATTGGCAAACGCACAAAATTGATTTGTAATATTATTAGTTCTATTTATTTATAGAGTTCACTCTACTTCTACTTTCATTGTTTGGTGTAATTAACCAAATTAATCGTTTATCAGATTATATATAATTTGTCTAATATTTAAAAAAAGCAATTGGTTTAATATTTTTAAATATATTTAAAGAAAAGGATCAGCAACTTATGGTACTATGATAACTTCTCATTTTCCACAGAGAAAAATAAATTAAATGAATAAATTAAAATTAAATTAATTAAATAAATAAATTAAAAATTTAATAAAATGATAAATAATAAAATTAAATAAATAAATAAATCATCTGCTAGGTAAAATAAATACATAATGAAAAGGCACTTTAGTGACAAGTGTTTTGCAAGTTCAGGTACTAAAAAAAAAGTACCGCACGATTTCTTTATTTCTTTTTTATTGAGTGATAAAATAAAAAATGTGTCGTAATACCAATGTCTTATTTTAAAAAAATTAGAGGGTTTTAAATACTTAAAATGAGTTTAAAAATACATGATAAATTGCTTGTATTCATTACATTTTAACACAGTGATATACTTATTTCGTTATACTTTCTAATAATGAATGCTATCTCCTGGACTATTTATGTATGAACTACGGTTTCAAATAAATAAATTTTCACTATATTGTAAACAAACACTACATCTAGAGTGAACCATATAAAATTTAGAAAAATTAAAATGATTATAATGGTAATTTTGATAAATCTAGAAAATGTATCATAATAGCTGACGCACTTGACAATTTTATTACGCATAATATATTTCAATGGAATACTTCGCATAATGCATTTGTTTAAAAGATATCAACTTTTAGATAGGCAATGTGCAATGATCGCACTTCGTATTCTTCTTTTTTTAAAATGTACAGACAGACGGCGGGACGCAATAAGTATGAGAGACGTGAGGTGAAATGCAAGTGAATTATTATGCAGGCGAATAACTAATGATCATAAACGGTTAAATCTGCACAAAGTGATAAGAGTTATCTAAGGACGTCTGGAGGTGGAAACGTAAACAGTTGTAAATAGAACTGATATTAGGATATCACGTAGGTAAGTAAGCACGTAGTCCTAGGTCAGTCCTCCAACCATTACGGTAATGATGAATTCACAACTGTTCATTCACTAAAAGCTTTTGTTCTTGCTTTGACTACATCATATACCAACTTTTTTAACTTACTATTTTATAAACGATGTCTAAACAAATTAAACTGTATCCATTTTCCTATATTTTTGTGAATTAATATCTAGAAAACTAAATTGTTCCTGGAAAAGTGAGTTGCTTTTGTTTATAGGTATTTTATAGGACCATATATATGAAAAGATGATTTCTAACCGTATTAATTGGAATAGATTTTTTGTTCTTTTATTATTAATACCTTTTTTAATATTATTTGGTTTTTACTTCATTCTTTAAAAAAAATTATTTAGAAAAATGATTTAGCTCGGAAATATTGCATCCAAGCTTAACAACGGTTACGAACAATTTTTTATGTCTCCGATTTCATACATCCCAAGACAGAATTCCCTTTCAGACATCAGGGAGCATATTTGGTCCCGTCAGTTTGTCGATTTGTCGGTCTGCCTTTGGTTCAACTTTTGCGAACCAACATATATTATCAACGACTCGTCCGATTTTAATAAAATAAAATTTGGATGTTTAGTCATGATTAGCCCATTATTGGCCCCACATAAGTTTAACCTTCACCACCCATTAATTTCTCTCCCCTTTGCGCGCTAGTTTTTTAACACATCTTAAAAAGTACTCATATATATTTAAGAAATTTGGATGGTTTGTCTAAAGTAGCCAACAGATGATCTCATATTAATTTCCACCCTCTGCGCACATTAACTATTGCTAAAATGATACTTTTATTCATTCACAAAAAAAATATTAAAAAAATAGTCTGCCAATTAGTGTGGCACATAGATTCCTAGTGTCCTAAAACGTACTTAAATGATTATATGCTTTTACAAACCAATATTGTCTTAATTATTTAATTTTTACCTCCTTTTTTAATTTTTTACATGAATTAATGTACCAATTTAAACAAGTCTGGAATTTGTTTTTAAATTGGAGACACAAAAAATTTTTTTTTTTTAAAGGATCACATAGGTACCGTTACCTTCGATAAGCTCGGAAGCAATATGCGTTCAAATATGTTATATTTGGAGAAAAAATCAAATAAATTAGACATTAATAGGCTGTAAAATCATAACATCAATAAAGTACGTGATAGAATGCGACGAAGCAACGTGGAAGACTATTTTTTCTCTGTAATGCTTGTTATTCATTGTGGAGAGACTATTTCTTGTTAACACAGACATTGTCTCTCCACATTAGAGCATGTTATTGGTGACACTCTTAACACTCTCTTGGTAGTGTGTATATTTATTTTCTATCAAACTTATTACAATAGAAGTGAAAATTTAAATGTTATTTAAAATTAATAGTTTTTGATAAGCTGTAATAGAGACCAAAAAAGTAATATACATCTGATACATTATATAAACTCCCCGTCAAAATTAACGCACCACTTTTATATTTTTATGCTTACACAAAAGTCGTTCAATTAGGATCTTTTTTCTATTGTTTTCATCTCAGGCGGACCTATTTCGCCTCTGTCGATCATAACCACACGCCTGGAACCGCCAAAAAGCTCGGCCGATTGTAGTGAGATGCACTCCTAGTCGACAACCAACCTCTCGAGAAAAGCCTTTCTTAACCCATCACTATGGGTTTAATCGCTTCCTCCATAGTTAAATTAGGAGGTCTATTCATGTTGACACAAACAAACAACTGTATTAATGAATAACTATGTGGGAGTTCTTATTTAATCAACTGCAAATTACAGTGAATCATTAATGAGGTTGATTAAATATAATTAATTTATGATGATTAAATATAATTAATGATGATGGTTAAATATGATTAACAATGATGATTACATATGAGATGATGATAAATGATAATATGATGATTAATGAATCATTAAACATCAGTACAAATTAGAGATAGTCGAAACAGAGAAATATAAAGGTGGTGCGTTAATTTTGACGGGGAGTGTAGAATATTATGTAGTTGATAGACATATATTTCTTGATGTCAATACATGCGAAGATATATTCCTGTTATTATTGTCTTCTGGTCTACTATATTAGATCCCAATGTCTCAACGTAAGCCCTATTTTATATACGTACACATATAGAGAAAGAATTGAGATGATACAAAGATTCGAATTAAATATTTTTATGGATTAAGATATTAAAACTTTTTAAGGTCCACTGAGTCCAAATGTGCACTTATGGTCTGTCATCTGCACAGACGCGTGGAGGTTTAACTACTGAACCATTTAAGATTGTATTTTGTTCAGATACATGTACAGAAAAATCATACACTGAGGAAAAATCAAGATATGGATTATAGCTTTATGTGTGGGGTTGCTGCCCAACCTCTGAATAATCATGAAAATAAATCTTATTTTAAATATAAAAGTAAAAAATACGAATTTTTATTTAACTATGCAAGTCTTTATCTAAGGAAAAATCTAGTTGTAAAGATATTGAATAAAAATAAATCTATAGTTGTTAAGAAATAAATCTAGTTGTAAAGATATTGAATAAAAATAAATCTATAGTTGTTAAGAAATAAATCTAGTTGTTAAGATATTGAATACAAATAAATCTTGTTGTCAAGATATTGAATAAAAAAAATGTTACCCCGCTGGAAATCGTACCAAGTATACAAACACATTTCGATTCTTAGCGAGGACACATTATTTTTTAATAATAAAAAAATTAAATTAGATATCTTGGGATTTGAATTCAGTATGGCTTTGTATATGAAAATATTTTGTCGGAGTTTTTCCAGACAGATTTTCCCTTCACGTACACTATTTGACAAATATTTCTTTTTGGATTATGCTTTTGTGTCGTCCCAATTTCTACAGATGATGGTACATACTCTATATGTGTTCTCATTCACATTTCCTGTTATTGACTTAGAAGGGATACAAATGTCTGACATCTGGCAGGCCTCTGTCCTATTTGCAGCTGGATTAATGCGTAGTTGGATAGTTTATCATATATAATATATGTGTGTATATAATTTTGTGCATAGACACTGATTTATTTCTGACGTACGTCTGTTTGTTTCTTTTCTCTTATAAGTTGACTTTTCATGTCAATCTGTTTGTGTCTAATATTTTGTTGTTAGTTATAAATAGATATGCATATAGTCCCATAAAAATTAATTTATAGTCCCTATAAAATTATTTAAAGGTAGATGTTTTTAACTATTTCCACATTCTTAGATGTTACATCTATTCAGTCCGCGCTCTATGCGGGGCGAATGCTAGAAATCTGTTGCTATGTTTCTTAACCCATTAAATGAAATGCCTAAATAGTTAGGTTTCCAAAGCCTTCAAAGAATAGAATAAGGATTACAGTATTCATCATTCAATCCATTAATTAAGAAGACTAAAATACCCTCAAAATCAGGGAGTTTCCAATATTTTTGGTTGAAGGGCCGGATAGCGGGCCGCATGGAGCAACATTCTGCCATCGGGCTTTACAATGGTAGGCAATATCTAGATAAGCTCTATCCATTTCGGCCATAAAAATGTTAATAAAACTTGTGCAGATCATTTTGGAGGATTGAAATGGCATTTGCTTATGGAGAACGTATAACTTTGTATTGTTTAGGTGCATTTCTAAACTTCTTTCGTAGCGCGGCGGGTCGGATGAAAACGTTTCACGGGCCGTAGTTTGGAGACCTCTACTCTAAATCGTAGTTTGAAGGCTATTTTTTCTTTTTTATAAAAGAAGAAAGATGGAATCAAATCAGTTTAGAATTAATTATTTTTAAAGAAAAAATAAACAGTGTACGTGTACATACTACGATATAACAGTGCAAATATGATAGATAATAGTACCCTTTTTCTTTTCTTTTTTTAAAAAAAAAAGAAAGTTATAATGTAAAAATTAATAACCACCATTGTTATATAAAATGTTAAAGTTTCTTTTAATTAAATTGTTAATAACTTTGGTTCTACTCAATATTTTTCGATGAAATAAAGCTCACAACATGCGCCACATTTTAGCGTACACCTATATGCTTAAAAAATAATGGATTGCGTTAAGCCCAGTTTTGCTCATATGAAGTCGAATAGGACAAACAGATATAAATATACAAACTGCAATAATAAGTGTTTTTCTGTGGCTATCAAGTTATAAGTTTGGAAAGGGCTTGTCTTTAGGATGTGAGTTCCTATTAGTCTATGTATAACAAATTAAATTTTTGTCTCTACATTGATCAGAATTGGAAAAAATATCAGATTCTTCTTAGACCGGTCCGACTTTATAGGCGCAAAACTAGCTGAACTAAATTGGATCAAATTTGATCCAAGGGAAAGAACATTAAATATTCACGCTTAGCTAAAAAATTAGTAATCTCTCATGGCGATAGTTAGTAAATCTATTGAATTAAATAATTTATATAAATCTTTATGAATCGTTCTCAATTCTTTACTCTATGCAAATCCTCACCCCCCCCCCCCCCTTATTTATAAACCAATTACTGTTCATAAGAAAATAAAAACTTGTAAATTTATTCTAATTTTATAATCCAAAATTGTATAGAATTAATCTTTATAAAGAATTATCAATTCTTTACTTTATCTAGATATTTTCTGACGCAAATAAATAATATATTAATTTTTATAAGCAAAAAATCATAAAATAACTAATTTCTCGCAACTAACACAAATTAACTAATTTAATTTCTTTCTTTCGAAGTTTAAACACGGTAATTCAAATTTAATAATTAATTTAGTCAAAATATGTTTTCAGTTAGACTAATTTATTATCTTTTTTTACAATTTCTTTTAGTGTTTTATTTGTAATAATTTTCAATTCTCTAACTTTATACATTCAATTTCATCAATAAATCAGGTCGGTTTGTTAGTTAATATAGTTTAAAAATATTATAAAATAAACACACACTTATGAAGAAAATAATTATTTACTAAAAGATATTTAATAAATTAATGGACTTAATGGATCTAAATATTTTCTGCAATAAACAAGCACAATAATATTAGGAAATAAATTAAGTAACCCTCATTTAAATTGATGTTTTTTAGAGAAATTAAGCCGAGAAAGCAAAATCGATCTGTAACAGATAGCACTAGCTAATTAAATCCGGTTCAGGGAATATTTTTGGTCTTGTGAATGTTGTCTGCCGGTCTTGTCGTTCAACATTTTTGAAACCACCAAATCTTAAAAACCACTTGGCTAATTTAAATTAAATTTGGATGGTAGGTCACTACTACTTTGCCCACTTTTCGTCCTATATTACTTTCAACCATCTGCGCTCATTGTTTTCTCTTCTGCATGCGGACAAACATCTATATTTTTAAAATTACATATCAGTAATTATAAAGATATAGGTATCTTTATAATTACCTATATCTTTATAGGTAAAGATACGGATATATCGAAATGTAAACCAGAGATGATAGCCTTATATTAGTTCATAACGTCTGCGCACATTTGAATACAAAGTCACAGAGGCACTAAACTTATTTTATACTTAAGTGGTCATTCGTCGAATAATATGATGTAGATACTATGTGCCACACTAATTGACAGGCTATTTTAACAGCAAACTTATATTTCATTATTATTATTAGTTCATTATAATTTTATACATGTAAAAAAAGTAGATACATTTAAATAAATTGTACAAAAATGTGTCTTAAAAGCTAAATATAAGTCAAGTACGAGATAGGACGTGAGGAAGCTATGTGCCACACTAATTTGCAGACTATTTATTTTTGTAATAACTAATTGGACAAATTTATAATAAGAATTTTTTTATTGAAATCTATAAAAGCATTTATCAGACAACTTATTACACATTAGATCATTGTTTTGCACTAAATATGTATTTCTCACAATAGAACTTATTCTATACAATTTATATATTTTAAACTTGTAATAAATGTTGTAGCAGTGCATAAATTCGAAAAATCTATGTTTGTGGATCTTCGTCTATATATGCTACTTAGTACAATTTTAGTATTTTGTACAAATTTTTGTTCAACCAATTTGAGCATAAAAGATAATTCTAAATATTTGCATCTTAATTTTTGTTAATAATTTAGAACGGAAAAATTAATTCTTGAGTAGAGGTCTATTAAGGAATAGAAAGGTTCACATTTGCTGTATTTCGACTTCTCCTTAGGTCACTCTTAAGCTTATTGCATAGAATATAACATTGTAATGACTTATTTGTGATTCTATTTTTGAAACACCGATTCTCTTCTTTTTTCCTGAATTCAATTATTGTTTAGTTAACTTAATACAATTCTTAGTTATCTACACATTTTAACATCTATACTTTCTATTACTCGTAAGCTATCATACAGTTTTTAACTTAAAACTAATAAAATTATTAGATCACAATAGTTGATATTAAACTTGATTGAATCTGAACTTAACTAATTATTATTTAATAGCTCATTAAAATATGATTGATAAATAATTTCAATTGCCATTTTATTGATTTAGGTGTAGTAAGTTAGATTTATGGGTAAATCTTTCCTTCGGTTCAAAGGAAAAAAAATAATCATAGAATTATTTTATATACGAATAAGTGATCTGTTTGATCACACGATGATGATCTAAATTATTCAAATTCCCCTTTTCAACAAAATAACATATATACTCAAAGAAATATTAAATTAAATTCAAATGTAAAAATGTTCGCACCTTTCTCTGTCTGACTTGACGATGTCGTCCATGGAATCGGGCGCTGCTATTTCTTTGGACGAGCTGTCCACTACAGGCATATCTCCCATCATGACGTCTCCCATATAGTCAGCAGACGGCTCCATCACCGGAGCCTTCTTCTCCTTCATACCCAATACAGATTCGACTCCAGCAAGCTGATGATCGTCTAGAGAGTCCAAAGCTTTCAGTAGGGCACGTTCTTCTACTGGGGGTGCCGCCGTGCTGCGACGTGTCGCGAACATGAATACAAGGGCCAACCAAGTACATCCGCAGCCTGACATTATCAAAGCTTTTGGATGCGATTTTCAACAATAATATTGATTTATCTATCCAAAAAAAAATTGTTTTTGGTAATATAATAAAAATCTTTAAAGGACCCTTTTCTTCTTCTTATTTATTTGGTTTTACTTAATTATAAAAAAATAAATAATTTAAGAAAAAAAAAAAAAATGTTTATAAAAACTCGAAACAAAATGACAACAAAACTTAATAAATTAAAATATCTGTGATTAGATATTTTGATTTTTTTTTTTGTCGATGTTTATGTTTTTGACGAGTGTAAATAGAAAAGTTGAGTGGCTGTGTGAGTGCAGTTAGTATTTTGAAAATGTGAGCTAGGTGTGGTGCGAGTGTTGTCCTTATATATAGAGTTGCCCCCACCCCTAGAGCAGGTGGGTAGGGGTCCAACCCCCCCGCTCTGTCTATACACAAGCCACCCCCCTTTTACCTACTATCCACCCCCTTTTAACTTCTAGTAGAGTAGGCAAAAGTAGTCAAACATACTATTTTCTTCTACCCCCTGCGAAAATTTTAAGTGAAATAAGAATTACATAACCATTATTTTTAAAAATGGGTACCACTGACTCGACCAGAAATTTTTCGTATGCCATGTGTGAATGAATTTAAATTCAATAATATCTAATTTAATTAATTTATAATTAAATATATTTATTGAAAAGTGTTTATAGGTTGTTTACATTTCGTTTTCGATTTTCAGCAAAATCAGATTTGTTTTCATTGATACCTCGAAAATTATATTTTTCCGGGAACAAATCTTAATATGTATTTAAATACAAATGAAATTTGTTAATTATGGATAGTAAAAACATTTTTTTTTTTTTTTTTTTTAAGAAATAAAGCGGAGCTTTTTCCTCACGTTTTCTTCTCAGTTTTTGTGGAGTAGCGCCCCTAAATTTAGAGATATATAACATTTCTCGATTTCTCTTCGGGATATTATAAATTTAAACGTATATGCTAAGTATAACTAAGCTCACAATAGTTTAAGCTCACGCGTCTGCATAGACTACTTGAAGAACTACTTTTTTGGACAAAGGGGACCTCAAAACATGTAAATAGATTAAAATTGCAAAATCAAATTATCACAATACTTTTTACTCTCTCTCACTCTCTCTCTCTCTCTCTCTCTCTCTGTCTCTCTCTCTCTCTCTCACTCTCTCTCTCTCTCTCTCTCTCTCTCTCTCTCTTAATTTTTAAGAAAGAAGATTAATTTTTAGAAAGTTTTGAAAATTTCCTTCAAAATATTGAATGTTCTAGTAAACTCTTTAAATATTTACTGTGACCCAGAGCATTTTTTTTAACAAAAAATAGATTTTATTTAAAGTTTTGGCAACCTTTGAGCCCACATATTACTGTGACCCTATTGAGAAAAATGCGTACAAAGTTAAGAACAGGCAGCGCTATTAATAAGCTTTAAATCGTTACTAAATAATTAAAAATATTCCAACTCCTAAATTAATTTCCAAAATTAAAATTGTGAGAGGCCATTGTACCCTTAAGCGCCCAGGATAACATATATGTAACATAAACATTGCCGATTTTAATAAGTCATATCTATTAGGTCAATGGTCATATTATTATAATTTTAGATTTTATTGTTTACTTGAAGCTTCTAGTTAACATGTATTTCCTATTTAAATTTGTTCTATCATCAGAACTGTTACATCGTTCAATTTTTGTATTGCACTTTATTAATTTTGGAAAAAAATGGACCCTTCATTACTGTAAGTACAATGTATTGTTTATTTTTTGTAATACTTTGTTGGAATTATAAAATAAGCTTTATAATACTTGTAGAAGTGTGAATATATCATTATAATTATTTTATAAAACTGTTGCAAAATTTTGGAGGAGGTCAAACTTGGAAGTTACATATTTGTAACTTCGGGCGCCCAAGGGAACGTGTATTTATTGTTACACCTATGCAACAGTAAGGGTGTTAAACACATATATTTGAACAAAAAAATAGATATTTTTGTATGCATAGTTTTTTTTTTTTTAAGTCTCAATTATGTAAAATTATTTTAAGTCTACAACTTAGCTAATTATAAGAAAAAAATTTGGGTGTCTTCATGCTATTTTTTTCCTAAAAAGATGTTTTTATTTTTTCAGATCGCATTTAAAATTTAAGGATTTAACTCTTCATGAAGCAATTGCTATATTAGAAGGCGAGTTTGACAAAGAGGTAATTTTAAGTGAAAATGATGAAGATCAAATTCAAGAAACGATGTGTTCATTGCACCTCCGGAAATTGCAAAAGATACAGACTAAGACTCTGCAGATGAAGACGAAGGAGGAACTCTAAATAATTTGACTGGAAGACAGTTGAGAAGTTCTGCAGAGGTGAGGATCGGAAATAAAGAAATATTTGCCATACAAAAAGAGCATTATGATCAAAAGGGTAGAAAAAGGCAACGGAAATGGCTTGATGGAGATTTTGATGATAGAAGTGGGGAAGGGCAATATTTGTTTGACCAATTTCAGTTCGAGGATTATAAAGGTAAATCTCCGGTTGAGCTTCTTGAACTATTACTAGATAGTGAAATAATTCAATATTTAGTCGAGGAAACAAATAAATATGCCCTTTTTATTAACTGCTCAAGTCCATCTGTCTCTATGGATGAAATGAGATCATTTTTAGCCATTCTCATCCTTTCAGGCTACAACAAGTTGCCAGGAAAAAGATACTATTGGGACAGTATGGAATACATGGAAAATACTATGGTTTCAAATTCCATGCGTAGAAATAGGTTCCTTGAGATAAACCGGTTTTTACATTGTGCAGATAATAGTAACCCTGTTCCAAATGATAAATTATAAAAACTGGGTCCACTCAGTTCCCGGCACAGGAGTGTATTTTTCACTGTCTGTTTCCCGTAGTTAATAATAATTATAATTTGATTTAAATCTAAAAACTAAATTTAAGAAACATTTCGTCCCTCAAGAAAATCTCACGTTTGACGAAAGTATGGTAAAATACTATGGAAGCCATGGGTGTAAGCAGTTTATAAGGGGAAAACCAGTCCGCTTTGGATACAAGGTGTGGTGTCTAAATTCACAGTCCTCATACTTAATTGACTTTGAAATTTATCAAGGGGCCAAATTGTAATCCAAATTGTAATGAACTCTACGACGAAATATTTGGGAAGTGCACTTCACCATTCATAAGAATGTTGGACAACTTACCCTATGCTTAAAAAAAACTGCCTTTAAAATTATGCTTTGATAATTTATTCACGAGTTTCAATTTACTCTAATATTTGAAAGAAAGGGGCTATTCTGGTACAGGGACTATAAGGCAAAACAGAATCCCATGAATCCCAACATGTTGCCCTCTCAAAGATAAAAAGTCTATGAAAAAGGAATGTAGGGGATATGAAGAGCACATCATCGAAAAAAAAGGAGGCATAATGGTGTGCAGATGGCATGACAACTCCATCGTAACTATAGCTTCAACGATGGTATCTTACCTGTGCAAAATGTATCTAGGTATTCGAGGGAGGAAAAGAGAAGTGTAACAGTGCCACAGCCCAACATCATTGCCCATTATAATAAATTTATGGGGTCTATTGACCGAATGAACCAGGATGTAGCTGAGCTAAGAATTGGTGTTAGAGGAAAGAAGTGGTGGTGGCCATTGTTTACTTGGCTGATCGATACCTGTCTTCACAATGCATACGGGTGCTGCACAAATCTGCAGGTAATAAAATTACTAAATTGGCATTCAGAAGACAGATTGTCCAGTATTATCTCACAGCCTTTAAAACACCGGCAAAGACAACAGGTCGCCCAACATCAGCTCTAAGAAACGCTTTAAATTCATCTATTCGTTTCGATGGCTTGGGACATCTTGTTGCTCCAATAGAAAATAGGAGAAGATGTAATTACGAGCTATGTAAATCTATAGTTAAAACGATATGTGTTAAGTGTGATATTGGATTATGCATTTAATGTTTTGTTCCTTACCACCAGCAAGAATAATTCATTCCTGATAGGAAGGACTATCAGAAAATTTTTAATTTTTTTCGGAATGCTATGAAATTTTTTTTAATATGTATATTACTTTTTTATATGTAATATATTTATTGATAAGCTTTTTAGTATAGTTTATATGCAAATAAACGATTTAAAAAAAAAACAAAAAAAAAACAGTGTGTAAATGTAATTTAAGACCCACAGTGTTACATATATGTAACAATAAAAACACGTACCCTTGGGCGCCCGAAGTTACAAATATGTTACTTAACATTTTGGGAAATTTGAAATTGCAAAATTGTTCTAGAGTACTATCTTAACCCATAAAAAGTATTTTAAATAAAAAAAAACAAAACGAAATGGCGTTTAGAGGTATGAAAAAATTACTTGGGCGCTCAAGGGTTAATAAATTTTATACCAAGAGCATCATACTATCCTTATATTGATAAGATATAAGGATATATTGATCTTGATAAGATATATTGCTGATTTTAAATAAAAATCAATTATTTTAATTAGACTAACAGCTGATAGCTAAACTAAGCTTAGTTTATGTCAGAATGAAGATATTTATCCTAATTTTAAGCTCTTTACTTAATTTATAAATAGCATGCTTAATATGAATATTTATTGAATAAATTATACTAAATACTACGTTAAATAAGTTAAAACGGAAAATATAAGATATGTAATTTTGTGATCATTTTGAAGAACGAAATGTTTTGATGTCTCCGATAATAAAAAGTCTTGGACAGAAATCCTTTTGACACATCAGGGAACATAAAATACAGTCTCATGTCTGTCTTGAATTAAATAAAGAGTAAATTGAATGTACTATAATAATAGTTCGTGGGGCGATCGCCATTGAGTAACTTGGACTTTGTCGAAGGGCTTATAATATATAAAAGAAAGTAGTGATGGATTACAAGGTGTCTGCTTGCTTGTAAGACCACAAGTATTTGTAATTATTGTTAATATATATTTGAAACTTATTGTCACATTGATTAAGAAGAAAAAAAGTTATTCAATAAAGTTGATTTCTTTACATTCCAATCAACTTAATTGATTCGTATATGTCCTAACAATAAGAACGTAATTATTTATTTTACATCCTGATATAACATAATCAGATAAAAGTGTTTCTTTTACATCCTGATTGACTTAAGAACATAATAGTTTATTTTATCTACGATTGATACGAAATATAAACATTATATCTTTGTTTAGATGCGTAGAAAGTGATTATTTACGTACTTGTATTCATTGCGCATGCGCGTCTCATAGTTCTGAATAATTCCTCTTCTTTACCGCACTAGTGCGGTAAAGAAGAGGAATTCTTCAGCTTTACGCACGATTAGTGAGTTTGTTTACATTTAACAAAACTAATTTGGTGTTCTTTTATTAAAGTAACTGTTTATATCGAGTTTTTAGTGAAAAACAATGAGTGAATCAAGTGACTTTGACGAAAATGTGGAGAATAATAATCCTCCAGAAATAATTAATTCGGCAAAAAATACAACTAATGAATTAATGCCATCTTTATCAAGAGAGAGATACGAACTTACATACAGCAAGTTTATTTGTTTCTGTATTTATTATTTAAATCTAACAATCGTAGATAAAGTACGGTACGCAACTCGTGCGAAAACGGCATTTTGCATAGCTCGTGTGGTTTTACCACCCTCGCTATCGCTCGGGTGCAAACTCCACACTCGCATGCAAAATGCTACTTTCCGCACTCGACGCGTAATGTACTATTACAACCCGATAAACATAATTGTTTCTTTTAAATCCCGATTAACATGATAAAATAGTGGTTGCTATTACATCCCAATTAACTTATTGCAGGACGATGCTATAGAAAAACAAAATGATCCTCCTCCCCCTGGTTTTTTATAAATGTTCTTATAAAAATATTGTTATGTTTAGCAATTTTTTTTCTGACAGAAGATTCCGAAGGCGTAATTAGATTTCTTACCTATTGATCTCAGCCTCCGCACTTATAAAAATAACTAAGTGTAAACTTGGGTTTAAAAAATAAACATCCAATAGTCATTTCTTTTATCAACAACATAATAATCAATAACTTAAATCAACTTGTTTTCCTAATGTTTTCCTAACTTTGAAAAGATTATTATGTTTCCTTCATTATTTATTGAATTAAAATTGATGGAGTGAGAGACCCAAGCTACGAGAAAACAGAACACCACTTTTTAATGTAAGTGAGAATTATTATTAAGTAACTGAGGCTTCTTATAGTCAACAAAATACTTGTATTATGCATCTTGTTGTCTGTCAGTCAGTTAGGTTACGCTAAAGATTTTATAAAGATCACTAAAACTATTAAAGCTCTAAACGTTAAAAAAAAATCAATCCGAGGCACCTCAGACAAACTTTCTCAAATTGTTTAAACTGTTTTTAAATTCCATAATATTTCATTTAATTGAATTTTTAAGAGAAAAAAAGCGTTCAATAGGTCGTTGTTTACTTTTTGTTTTCGATTTTTAACAAAAGCTGATATATTTTCATCAATATATCGGAAAATTGAATTTTCCCGGGAAAACGGCTTAAATCGTTAGATTCGTATTTAAATGGACTTAATTTTAGATTTTTTTTTAAAATCAATATCGTCGAAACCATTTTCGAGAAATATTATATGTTTTTGGGGAGTAGAGCCCTATACAGTAGTATATACAGGGTGGTCCAAAAGTCTTAGAAAGATACAAAAGATTAGAAATAAGGTAATGAAACTTGGGGATCCGTACCATGTAAAGGAAAGTTTATTTTCATGCAATCGCGCACTAGGGGCAACCACCCACTTTGCCCCCAAGCCACCCAACTTCAAAATTTCAAATTGGAGTGTTTATTTTAGATAGCATATTTGGATTCTGCTGTGAAAAATAATAAAATTTGACTTGAAACTTTTTTCTATCTCCAATATTTTGTTCCCTACGAGGGGGCAAAAATAGAAAAATAACCCTTCGAGAATAGTAAAAGAAATAACACTTATATCGTTATACAATCTAAACGGTTTGAAATAAAGTAATGGAACTTGGGGGATCTGTACCATGTAAAGGGAAGTGTGTATTCATCCACACGCGTACTAGGGGCAGCCACCATTTTGCCCCCAGGCGCTGAAATCTACCATTTTTATACCTTTGCCCTCTTTAGGGGGCAAAATATTGGAGATAAAAAAGAAAGTTTATAGTAAAATATTTTTATTTTTCGCCGTAGAATCTAAATCTGCTTTCAAAAAGATACACTCCAGTTAGGAATTTTGAAGCTAGGTGTCCTGGGGGCAAAATGGGTGGTTGCCCCAAGTGCGCGATTGCATGAAAATAAACTTCCCTTTGCATGGTAGAAAGTTTCACTAATTTATCTCAAACCGTTTAAATTTTGCAACGTATTTTCGGAAGAGTTATTTTGCTATCTTTGCCCCAAAATATTGGCGATGTAAAAATAAATTTCTAGTAAAATGTTATTATTTTTCACAGTATAATCTAAATATGCTATCAAAAATATACACTCCAATTTGAAATTTTGAAGCTGGGTGGCCTGGGGGCAGAGTGGGTGGTTGCCCCTAGTGCGCGATTGCATGAAAATAAACTTCCCTGTACATGGTACGGATCCCCCAAGTTTCATTAATTTATCTCAAACCGTTCAAAAGTTAAGAGGGGGGGGGGGGGGGGAGACTTTTGGACCACCCTGTATATTTATTGCAATACGTTCGCTTCAATGATAAAGGTACACGATGCCTAGTGGAAATTTCCTGGGGAGAGGGAATCTTGAGTGAGAGATGAATCTTGAATGGCTGCTTCTGTTTGAGATGAAACTTCTTGTGATATTCCTCTAATCACACATCTCCTTTTCAATTATTAAAAATATATGACTTTACTACGAAAAAACTTCTGCTTGTATCAAGTTGAAATTTTACATGCCTGTTTCAATTGTAGTTTAGACGATGTAAATGATGATTTATTAAAGTTGTTGCGTTAGAACGTAAGATATCGGTACAAACGTTGTGTTCTCTATACTTTAAACGTTTAGGCCCGCTTTAATAGTTTTAACGATCTTTATTAATTAATAGCAGTGACGCTGTTGGTTTTTCTACAAAATGTTATTTGAAAAAATGTTCGTCTCATCGAATAGATAAAGTTAGAATTTTTCCCGTCCTAAAATTCCAATTTTAATTTTTAAGCGCTCGTTTACGCGAGCGTTGAGCACGAACGCTTGGGCAGACAACGTAGTCCAACGAACTCGTCCTGACCATTGGTAAAATGTATATGTGTACCAAATTTCATCAAAGTTATCGTCGTACGTTTCAGACACACAGACACGGAGCAAATTTCGTTAAATGTAGGAAGCTCGCTACACTCGCTTCAACTGTAAGTAAACTAGTTAAAAACTAAAAATGACAATTAGTAAAATGTAATATTGTTAAAAACTAAAATAACTGAGTACTAACTAATTATTAGTTTATTAAATTAGAACAAAAAAAGTTGCTACGACGACTATTAGATAGTAAGAGTATATCTATAAATACTCGTAATACGAACACTTAATCTACACTATTTTACAATGATGTAAAATGTTTATGTAACGGTTTATACAAAAATAGACTGCCAATTGGTGTGGCACATAGCTTCCGTAGTAACGGAAGCTGTAATATGTGATCGTTCTGAAGAACGAAAATATTTTGTCTCCGATTTCAAAAATTCCAAGACAGAAATCCGTTTCAGACTTCCGGGAATATTTGTGGTTCCTTATCTGTCTGTCGGGGTCTGTTGCTCAATTTTTGCGAACCAACATATTTTAAAAACTACACGTCCGATTTAAATGAAATTAAGATTTAAATGGTCATGATTAGCCTATTGTTGGTCCCATATAAGTTTCAATGTTCTGCGTTTGTTTGTTTCTATTTATACGAATGAAACTTGTATAGTTTATCGAAAGTAACCCGCTAAGTAAGAAAAGCCCCAGATTAATTTTATTCGTCTGCGCTCTTTAACTTTTGCTAAATTTATACTTTAATTCATGTAAAAAATCAAAACAATTTTGGCAGATTAAAAAAAAACGGGGGAAACAATTAAACAAAACAGGATGCGAGGAAGCTATGTGCCACACCAATTGGCAGTCTATTTTTCTTGGCATAGATTTAAGGAGATTCTACGCAAGCGCTCAAACAAGCAAATGAAACTAGCGCAAGGATAAACGGTGTGAAAGTCAAACGTAATTTTCCTATAATATAGATATATGCTTACCATTGAAGGACCAAATACCTTACCCTACCTGAAATGAGTTTTTAGGGTTTAGGTAAAGATTCAGTAGTATTTCATTACCAAATGCAAAAACATTTGAAATTCCTTAGAAAGCAGAATATAAATAAGGGCGAGTGGACCGCAACATTATTCCGAGGTCAGTTTTAAATAAAAAAACATCCAAAATAGAAACAGACAAGGAGAGCTACAACTACGATTTAGTAATGTTGCGTAGGTCTGTCTGTCTCCACAACATACATTAGGCTAAACTTCCCGGTCCAAATCTTCTTTTAAATCAGCCAATGTAAGAAAATCAAATACATTTTAAATAAATGTATGAATCTGGAAAATTTTGGAATAAACAGCTTGCCTAAAAAGCTTTTTATATTTTTCTATTTAGAGGATAATATTTTATTGGAACTTTTAAGATGTGCTGAGAAGTTTTTTCTTTCCTTATTATGAAATTTAAAATTTCCTAGTTCTTATTTAAGCTACAATTGAAGTCTATTGATTTCAATATATTGATTGATCTATTGGTGAAATCTATTGACTTTAAAAAAAAAAAAAAAAAAAAAAAAAAAAAATACAAAAGTCATTTCCCTATTTAAAATTTGGCGAAACATTTTTAATTTAAGGCGTTTAAATAGAATTGTTAGCTGATGCCCACTTGAAAACTGCATCATAATTAACCAAAATAAATTAGTTAATCTAAAATAAAATAAAATAAATTAGGTAATAAGCAATACTTTTAGTCAGGTAAGAAAACAAAACAAGCCTGAATAAGTCTGAAATAATAAGTACAAAAAAGTCTTGCATTGAAATAAAAATGTGACTCCAATAACTCAACAGAAGATGAATTTAGATGCGTGAAGTCTCTGTTTAGATTTCTTCCGCATGCATGGGTCGTCCGTCAAAGATAGAAAGACACCACGAATTAAACTAATGACAGCAATGATGAATAGTAATTCATAGAATATTATGGAATTTGGGTTAGCACAAAACATTAATCAAAACAATAAATTCTCTAAGAGGCAAATAGTTGATTGTGAGTCAATTATTCACAGACGTGGTTCCTTTTTCAACAGAAATTTCAGCATAATATCAAATTCCGTTTGACGACTTTATAAAGAGGTACTAGGATCTCGAACAAATCTATTTTAGGATGCATATAATTCAAAAATTCTGCAAGGGAGGAATACAGTCTGCATTTGTCTCCAGATGCATTCTTAACATGAAGAATATTTTACTAAAAGTGAATCTGGCAAAGACATCCAGACAAGGTGCATAAAATACGATTACTGAGTCTGACCATATATCTTCAATATATTTATAAACATGTATTGCATATACTAGCAATATATATATATATATATATATATATATATATATATATATATATATATATATATATATATATATATATATATGTATATTTTTTTTCCTAGACTCTATTCCTAGACAAGTCTGATTCCTATTTTGAAAGTGCTCGTCTATATTTTTTTTTCTTTTTTAAAGAATATATGAATAATGCCTAATGAAATTCTGTCTAGCCGTCTGGCCTCTTGTCTAGGACCTCCTCCCTAAAATGAGCATCGCATTTTAGAAAAATAGCGTAACGGATTCGGTTTTTGGGATGTATACTCGTAAAATTAAACAGTATCCAAAAAATTCCAATTTTGACCAACATACAGACAAAACTTTAATTTTATATGTATAGATTAATCAAACATTCTGAAAAATGAATCCAGCCTTAACTTTTTTCGTGTATGTAAATGTGTCTGTTGCCCCAGTCAGACTTTATAGGCGCAAAACTGGCTAAATGAAATCGATACTTTTTTTGTCAGAGGTGAGCGCAAACATGTTGTGCATGTTGTAGGCTTGGTTTCATCGACAAATATTGAGTTGAACCAAAGTTATTAACAATTTTATAAAAAAAAAAACCTACAAAATTTGGTTAACCGCTGATCAAAATGTTAGGGTACTTCTAGTCTACCTAGAGACTCGCGGTTTTTTGCGTTTAGTCGGAAATTTCCCCAAACCGACTGGAAAAATCCTAAAAGTTAAAAAAATTATGTTTACCCCCTTAAAAAATTAATGATGGCGGATGCAACTTTAAAGTTTATTTGGAGGCTTATTGCGGCTTAACGGTAAGTCGTATCGAAAAGCAGATTGTACCAGCGGTAACTAATTTTAAAAGATCTACAACTTTGGTCCTATAACTTTTTGTCGCAACTCCATCGGTTCTACCTTAAAGAAAGCTTTTTTTTTTTATTTTTTACTTTGAGCTTTAGGTCGTCCGCAATTGTTGACCGATTTTCTTTCTGATTGGGGTGCTAAAACCTCACACTAACGCTCTTTATTTATTATTTTATTCATTTGTCCTAGAACTAGAGTTATTAAATATTTACTGGTACAACTGCCTTATTGAGAGAAGAGACTCTTAATTAAATTAATGCACCAACATGGTTGAAGATTGATCAATGACTTTCCAGTCCAATTGGTTTTGACTTAATTTATTTTCTCATTTATTATACCTTTTTTTTTAGTATTGTTATTTATTACTTTATTAGTTTGTTTCTATTGGCTATTTCTTAAATATATTGATAGACTCCAAACTACGATTTGAAGAGTATTATAATATTCTTAGTAACGGAATGAATGATGTATAATATAGTCCTAATTTTATTCCTAGAAGGCTTTGGAAACAAAACTATGTAGGCATTTCATTTAAATGCTAAGCCTACATGATAATAGGAGACATAGCCACTAATACCTAGCATGAGCCCCGCGCGGAGAGCGGGGTGAAGGCTACTATAATATTATAATAATATAAAATAAATAATATAAAATTACATTTATTACAGGATACTTAATATCTAACAGAAAAAGTAAACCGGTGCTTTGCGGGAATCGGGTTAAAATTGTTGAGATCAGTAGTCGACGATAGATGTTTATAACCTTACAGCATTATATATAACCGCCTAAAAAAGGGAATAGGTTAAGGATTAAGGAGTACTGCCACTGGGTAGCCTCTCCTTTTACGATACACCACGCTAATTAATCATTTTAATAGCTATGTTACTAATAGCACATAATCAAAATCTGTTGCAAGAACAATTAAACTTAAAATAACAACAACTTGAATTAAAAAAAAGGATATTGCAAATTTTTATCTTGTCATATAAGTATGTTATCAAGGAATTCCTTTTCTTCGATTTAGGTTTAAAATAAACAAACATCTTTATCAAATATTATTCAATCTTAATATTTGAAATTCAAAATTAATGAAGTACAAAAAAACATTAAGACTGATTTTAATCAAACCTACTCCGAATATTTTTTAAACTAGTAAAACTGATTCCTAAAGGTGGGAGATCTTAAAGTATTTTAGTTACATGTAACAGTATAACCACTTTACTGGAATTAAATTTAAGAATATCAATGAATATCAGGGCTTTTCTTCTAATTGTTATATTAAATACTTTTTATACATTACACCCTGGACCGTAATAACTATATTTTAATCGTCAGTAAAAACTTCCATTACAATTAAAATGACGGAGATTGCCTGCACTAAAGATGGCTAAAGCTGAAGTTGAGAAAAATTGTTTTGTGGCTAGACGCAAAATGAGACGCAGGTCACGAAGGGAGACCACTCTGCGTGTGGCTCAGGGTGGCACAGCGCAGGAAACTGCTAGCATTAAGGTTGGAGTTAAAGGAGGCATGAAGAAGATGCAAGGGACTAGTGGAAAAGCGTGATTGACAATGGCTCAGGTTTCCCAAGACCGCAGCTCTATTGATGGACCAATCAATAAATTAGAATATTATATTGTTAATATTATGTTATTGCTTATGGATTTGCCGTTTACATTTTAGTTTTAGTGAAATTTTGCTTTTTTTTAAAAATTCTAATTGTAGTGAAACATGTTTCATGTGTTACCAATTTATAAAAGAAATGGTTGCTAACATTGTTGTTGTTTTGATTAAATATTATGATTTGGAGTTTGTTTACAGTAGAATTTTAAAAAAACTTGATCGATACTGAATAATCTATTGCGCGATTCCTAGAAGTCCCTTTTGTTTATGGTGGGGCCAGGTTCGGGACAGAGGCCCCCAAATCTGGCCTCTGGTTTACATAATATCTTCTTATTAGCCTTCCTCAAGATTGAATAAAACTGCCTAATTTATTATACAACTCTTCTCCTCGTGCGTCTAACGGAGAAAACGTAATGGCACAAACAAGACCAAAGAGAGGATGGCGAAGGAAAAAATACATAGTAGATCAGCCATATAAAAGTATGAAAAAGTTAGACATAATAAATGGGAAAAAACTGTGAGATTTTGGATTTGTGAAGAAATTCAGCTTTTCTTTAAATAAACGTGACCTGACCAATTATTGACGCAGTTCTAGTTATTAGCAACCTCCTGCTTATACTTGAAATTGGGTTACTGTAGTGTAAAGGTTACCACGATTTTATCTTTTTAAAATGAAAATATCGCCTCTTTGAGTCCTAAATAATTACTTAGCAATCAAAAAGTGTCATCGCGAATGTTAAAGACGTTTAAACAATACCTTTTAATTCCTCTATCCTAAACTAATCAAGGATTTTACGAGATAAGGAATTGATACTGATACAGTTTTGTTCGTGGTTTCAATCCTACATTCATGCATCAAAAATATACTACCCGTCAAAAGTATTGCTAAACATACCTATCTCTTACTATTAGATTGGTCTTGCAACCCTTTTGACGGGGGTAAATAGAGTTTCAACTTTATAGCTCTACAGAGCATCAGTATTTATAATATATTTTTTGCTTTGGATCGAAGTTACCTCAACAACCTAGGTTGCTAACACTGCAAGCTAAACATCGGACATCCTTCAAGATCAATTATTTAATCGGAAATCCTAGAAAACTCCAGCCCCGGAAACATACCTAGGAGATCACTTACAAAATACCTACAATTTCGAGCATTATTATGTGATTATATGACTCAAATGAAAACACTTGTGATATTGCTAGGCTTTATTTCCAAAACTGGAATACTGAATAAATTATCGTTAACTGGATCGGATGAAGTAAGTTATTTGAAGAATGTATCTCCCTTCCTAAATAATTAAAGCCACTGACAGCTATGTTCACGTCACAATGCTATCATACCGCTACTGAAATCCATCGTCCATCACCAACAACAAGTGAGAACATGCCTAGTAACTTCTCCTCTAGTATGCTAAGAGAAAAAACAATAAAAGGTTAAACTGAAGGAATTTCGAATAGCACTCAACCTTCCGTAATCCAGGGGGCGGTATGGAGGATCGGCATGGTTTCCAGGCCGGAACCTGGTGGCGCTACTCTTTCGAGCAGCTACCCATTTGTTTAAACTATGCTGGCCCGGTCCGGGTGTTGAACCCAAATCTGTGGAGAGTGGACACCCATCCAACTACTGACCACGTTCGATGCATCTTAACTTTACTGATTAAGAGCAAACCCCAAACCCCTAAGCTCCCTAAACAATTTTGTAGAGATAAAATGTGATAAGAGCTACAATTTTATACTAATAATTTATGCCAGCAAATTATTCAAAAATTAATAGAAAGAAAGGCAAAACCATTTAAGATTTGTAATTCGATAAGTAATACATTATACACTATACAACTGTCGGACTCTAAGAAATAATAATAAGCTAAGAGAACTTCTTGAAGAGAGTATAAATATACAATGGGGGATTAGGAGAGATAATAATAATATTGAAAATTATCAACGGAGAAGGCCTTAGGGGCATTTTTCTTAGTCAACGAAACTTTAATAGAAATTATAGTTCCGTATAAATCAAACGGTCATCGCATTTCCAAGTTAAACTTGGAAGGTTGAAGGAGGAGAAAGAGTCAAGATGCTGCAAGACTACACTCCTACTCGCGACGCAGTAGATTCGACGTAGAAATATTTTATATCAAACTCCAGGAAGCTTTAAATCAAGAAAAATACAAATACATATGTATCATAATAATGGAGGATTTTAATGCTAAAGTTAGGAAAGAAAAATATTTTAAGTGCATTGGATACGGAACTAGAAACGAGATGGTCACCAGACTTTTAGAGTTTATATGAGGTAATAAGTGTATTATTATTCATTGCACGCATACAATGAATAGTTTTTCCACCAAGCTGAGAAGGAAAAATGGAATTGGGAAAGCTCTAACAGCCAAACTATGAATGAGATAGACTACTATATTATAGAAATAGAAAATGAGAAAAATATAGTAAGGGATGACGGCACATAGAATAAGAATTTAATATCGGAAACGGTCACCAAGCTCTAAAATGTATTATGAAACTAGGTATAAGCGATTTAAGAAAAAAAGAGGAATTATGTAAATACAGCAATACTACGCTGTGCTAGACGGGGTGGACGAAGACAATTTTGAGATGTTAATAAAATAAGAATTAGAGTCTTTAAGGAAAAAATTAAAAACATGCAAAGAAAAGTCAAAAGGATTAAGAAGGTAATCAGGAAAATTATTAATTACAAATAATAGAAAAGGAAGAAACCATAAACCGAAGGAAGAACAAAATTTATTAGAAAAAAAGAAAGAATCTTAAGAGGATAGGGAGGAATAAAATTGAATTTAGCGAAATATCAACTAATAAGAAATGAGTTCAAAAGGAGGATAAAAAAATTAAAAGAATTAGAAGAAGTTAAGGCAGACTTTGTAGTATGAAGAAATATTAATATTGGAAGACACTATCAGTAGGTAAAGAAAGATAACAGAGATGAAAGATAAGGAATATAAGACAGGTAATATGAAGAGAGAGAAAGGAAAGATAATATAGATATTATTAGCAAATTTGGTGAACTTTAAAGAGACAACGAAGACTGCAACAATAAAGATAATATGCAAGTACCTGCGAGAGTGCATGAAAAATTAAAAAAATATCCACAAGTGTCATATTTTTGTGATCTCCTCTTCAATGCCTTTTATTTGATATCCCACAAAAAATTTAAAAAATTAACTTTTCGTCACATGAATTATTTACCATTTTGAATTTGAACGGCTGATCATTTTGAGTTCGCTATATTTTTTCTGTGGGCGCGTCAAAACGATCTTCGATAGTGCAAAGTTTCATGTTTTTTATCTATTTAAAATTTATTGAAACCGTACAGACAGCCAGACATACAGAGACAGGAACGAAACTATAAGGGTTTCCTTTTTTGGTTTTACTAACGAAGCCCTAAAAAGATATACCTGAACAAGCATGGGACGATAAGATATTGTGGGAGTGGTTAGTGAGGATCAGACAAAAAGTACAAATAAAAAATTGTGGATTTACCCACCATTTGTTTAATCAAATATGCATAAATCGATAAATCACAATTTTATATTTTGATAAATCGAATTTATAAGTGGAAGTTCTAAGAAAAATTTTTTAAACACTAAAATGTTAGGATATATGGTATATTATTACTGTTATAATATTCAATATGAGTGTTTCTTCTATTTTTAGCCAGTGTAGCTTTATTGTCTTTCATATCTCAAAACATTAGTAACCAATATCCAATATAAACTCTTATCAGTGTTTTTAAACTTATATGGAAAAAGACAACTTGATGATGAAGCGTTTATAGTACGAAATTTAGAAGTCGGGAATGAGTAAAAGTTTGAATTTGGTAGGAAGGGTTTGTCCCGTTAACAGAATTAACTGTCATGTATAGTATTTGAGGATTTAGTAGTTTCATTGCGAATTTACTAAATTCAATTCAGGAGTAAAATGTAATTTCAAACTGGATAAGAACATTGAAAAGGATGGCCTTGTCATACAGTTTTGCCTTCGGAATAGCAATAAATATTATATCATAGGTCTAATTTTAAGTTAAGGGTTACTTAAGGGTTTTAACTTAGGGTTAAAGACCATCCTAAATATTGATTAAAATTAGGTTTTGTTTGAGGTAAAACACTTAATTGAAACTTGTACAAAAGGCTTATTGTTTGTTCGGTAATATTTCAAGAAACTGTGTATTAAAATAAAGAGGGTAAATTTTAGCTCCAAAGTTGTCTTGATTGAACGAGTGTTTTAAACCTATCTCACTCAACGTTTTAAAGCTTTTCCAGGAATATTTCATTGAGAAAACCCTTCAACACTTGACCCACCTTATCTGTCCTCAGCTAATTTTAGGTAAAACGTACTAAATTCAAGCCACCTCAATTAAATTTAAATGAGGCTAAACAGCGCTTTGAATATACCAATCTGGGACCACAACTTAGCACCTACGCATTTCCTTTAACATTCTTACCTTTGTTATAACTTAATTTAGCACCAATTTAATATGTAGCGTCGGCTTGTGTTTTAAACCGTTATCGTAATTAAAAAAGATATGTTTTACTTTCCTTAGAATTAACAATATTTGATTAAAAATAGTTAGTTATAATCAGATTTCAGTAAAATTAAAAATCGCATAGTTTGTTATACCCATATAAATATGTCTTAAGAATTAAGACACCCTTAGTTTTAGTTTTCATTAAAAATAAACACTTAATTCTTTATATTTAAGAGTTGTGATGTATATACTAGTCTCGATTTGAATGAGATTAAAAATAATAATCCTGCCGCGGGGTTCCGCAAGCCGAGCGAATTTCCATTGGAAATTTGTAGTTCAATGTTGTGTAGTTTAAACTTCTTTCATAACTACTAAGATTATGTTTAACTATGCAATATTCTAAAAACTCTAATACAACTAAAATATTTCTTTTACATTTTCTTAACTTAAAATAACACACACAGTGGCTGGAATTATTGTTTTGTTTAATTTACTATAGGAACTACCCCCCTCCCCCTATCACGTCACTCTGTTCATCGTCTTGTTCAGCCTTTGACGTGATAAGGTGTGTTTGTAATGTTTACTTATTATAGCCACGAGTATATTTTTTTTCTTATTTAGAGCCTACATACATGCTGGGATCTTTCTTTGATATGTTATGTTACTTTGCTAAATTTTGGGCATTAAGGAAAGAAGATAAGAGCAGCAAAAGTTCTGGATTAGGGCGGGGATACACTTGAGCATTCGCCCCGAATGAGCATGCTCATTCGGGGCGAATGCTCTAGTACTCTAGTGTATCCCTACCTTTAGATTTTGATGCACATAGTAATTCAAATAAATCTGTAGAGCCCGTGAAAAAAAAGTTAAGTATGTAGTTTTTAATATTCTTCGTTATCAAGACAAATTTATAAACTATGGCTTTATCAGCAAAATAGAAAATGGAATAGATTTACCCCAATGTGGGATTTGTAGTAATGCGTAGGCAAATGGATCATTAAAACAGAATAAATTATAAAGGCACTTAAAAATCCCCAGTTCACCAAAGACAAATCTCCCGAATATTTCATGAGATAGCAAAGCGAATTCAAAGCTTACCTACCTAGCCAATTTAACTAAATTTGTATCAACGGATAAAGTTTTCTCAAAATTTTCCTTTATTGCTGCATTATATATAGCTAAAACAAGAAAAGGTTATAGAATTTGTGCTGAACTTTTTGGCAAAGAACAGAGTGTAAAAATAAATAATATACCTATGTCAAATAACACTACAAATCGCCGTATTTATCGTCTATTGGAGGATATAGAAGAGCAACTTATACAAAAAAATTATAAAATCTCCATTTTAATTTTATGGATTCCAATTCGATGAATCAACATATTTTCCAAATGAGTTTATTTTGTTAGTATATGTAAAATTCATTGATTTCCTTAGTTAATGAATTACATATAAATAAATCTATGCAGGGAATGGTGTCAAATCTTTTTACCTGTTGGAACAAAACTGACTCTATTATTATAAAAAATAGGTATTTGAATTTGTAAAGTAGAAAAGAAGCAATTATATATGATTCCCTGCTTCAGCCAAGCAGTGGAGGAAACATTATTAAGTAACTGAAATTGGATCAAATAAATATTACAATAAACAATCATTTAATTAGGTTAAAAGAAAAATGTAATCTTCGTGTTGGGGATGGGTTGCCCTGCAAGACCCTATAATAAAGCGGACTACAACATAATATATAAGAAAGAAAAATGTATATTATACTTTCCTCCCACCAGCGATATCCGAACTGGAAATATAATCCATTTAGTGGATTTATAATCCATTTATTAGTAGTATTACAAATAATTTATCATTAAATGACGAAGAAAAGCTGATAGAACTATCGTCAGATAAATCACTTGAGTTATACAGTTTAATGCTAGCAAAAGTTGTACCATGTTTTGGATTAATGTAATAGCTGTATATCAGTCTTTAAGAGAGAAGGGCATTAAAGCTATTATTACCAGTGGCGTAACTGAGGAATAAGGCGCCCCCCGCAACTTTAGAGAATGCGCCTCTATAACTTACAAAAGTCACCCCCTGCCCATCTCACTCCGTCATTCGGGGTCAGGTGGAGGTGGGAACGATAAAATAATATGCTTAATAAACTAAATTTTGCGTTTAGTTTGTTAAAACATTTAATTAAAGTCATAATATATAATAGACGTAGAATAATAAACTTTTTAAATTTAAATTTAATTTCATAAATTCAACAACGACGATCACCGACAGCTAAGTGAGGTTAGAAAAATTACTAGAAGAGCTAGTGTGACGAAAAAGTATAAAATAGTATTAAATTAAAATAAATAAATAAATAAGAAGAACACACTTTTACAAAACATGCACTAAAAAGAAAAAAAAAAATTTATATATATAAAACTAAGAGTGACAGTGACTGACTGATCAAAAATTCTCCTACTTCCCATTTTCGATATATGTCCGCCATATTGAATTATAGCCGCCATCTTGGATTTATTCATCAGTAATCCTCCTACTTCCCATTGACATAGAGATCTAAAATTTGGTACATAGATAGAGTGTACCATAAATAGATAAGTGCGGCCATTTTCATTTAGATATATGGCCACCATATTGAATTATGGCCGCCATCTTTGATTTATTCACATTCTATTATCTCAGCTTCCAGTGGACCTAGAGATCTAAAATTTGGTACATAGACTTGTGGTAGCTAAAGAAGAAAATTAAAGGTACTTTCACTTCAACATATGGCCGCCATCTTGGATTTAATCAGATACTATTATGTTAGCTTCCAGTGGATTTATAATCATAAATTGAATGTAGAATAAAATAGAATGATTGAAAATGCATAAAAAAAAATAATATAACCTACATTTACTAAAATACGAAATTATGTAACAATAAAGATATATTAATTAGGTATATTGTTATAATTATTATTTACACACAGCGCCAACTTCTAGACGGTTAAGGTGCGCAAAGCGCACCGATCCGGCTAGTATTATTATATGCTCGTTTTTTTCATATTTATGGAATTTTGATAAGATCCTTCTACTACTCCAAACGAACTAAATAGCATTACATATTAATTAAACCAAAAAAAGAAATAGGTGGATGTCAAATAAAAGACAAGTGCATCTGTATTCAGATACAAAGACCTTGTACAAAGTGTATACACAGGTACCAGTGACTACCTGCCCCACCAACCCACTGTCTGGTATCTGTGTAAACACAGTATGTCTCCCTCTCTTACAGATTCAATTAACTTGCATCCGAACCTGTAACCTGCACCAGACAACCCCCTCTGCACTTCTTTAAATGTACAGGTTCCTAAAATACATTCAAGTACTTCTTCTCTTGGCTACCTGTTCCTATGCCAGGTTCTTCGACATTTTTTGGCAATCACGTGTGGCCAACAAGATACATAGTATCTCCAGACTTACTCAATTAGTCTGTTTCTTTTGGTCGTATTTGTTTATTTTCGAGGTTCCAAATGCAATCTTTATTTATGCTTCTCGTTTCCATTATAAATTCCTTGATTTTTTAAACTTTATATACATTTTTTTTTTTTTTTTTTTTTTTTTTTTCAATTCTACTAATACATTAGAATTGTGATAATAATTTATCACTACGGCCTGTTAAACTGAAAGTTTTTAAAATTTTACAAATGTATATAAACAAAAAACTAAACTAATAAATTCACTTGAAATATAAAATTAACAATTTAACTAAAACTCAACAATTTAAATACAATTTTGATTGGTTATAACAGAAAAAGAATATTAGAAATCAGGGTTTTAATCAGTTATATATCAGACGACAATATACTCAGATGACAACCAATAAGAATGCTTAAAACTCAAACAGCTTTCATCTAATAGTTTCGTTTAATTAGTCTCCTACAGAGTAAATTAATAAAGTATTTGCAGATTGTGTACCATTTATTAAAATTTGATCAGTACTATTTCTACAGTAATATTATAATTTTAATCCATATGTATATGGTATAACTTTACTAGGCCCCAAAATAGACTAGTTTACATAGAAAACTATAAGCAATTTAATATCGGAATTATTACGAATTTTTTGAAATCAGTCACTGTTATGGAGACCAAGGTGCAATTTTGGAGTCCCTTACAACTTAATATTTTCACAAAAATCCCTCTTATTCTTCTAACTATAACTTCTGTAGAATAGAATAGAATTCAATAGAAACAATTAAAATCGCTCGTTTTCTATATAAAGTCATTTTATAGATATTTATTGTTTCCAGGCATACCGAAGGCTGGTGAAGCTATGTGATCGTTCTGAAGAAAGAACATTTTTTATGCCTCCCATTTCAAATATTCCGAGACAGATATCCATGTCAGGCATCAGGGAACCTTTTAGGTCCCTTGTCTCTCTTTCGGTCTAACAATTTCTGAACTTCTGCAAACCAACATATATCTTTTCAGTTTGTCGGTCGAAAACACCCCACAGATAGCTCCAGATCAATTTCAACCGCTTGCGCTCATTAAATATTGCTAAATTAATGCTTTTATTTGTGTAAAAAAAAAATGTTGGCAGATTTAAAAAAGGGGGGGGGGGAAACAATTAGATTAGATATTGTATTGGAAAAGCATAACACATCAATAAAATAAATAATATGATGCGAGGAAGCTATGTGCCAATAATTGGTAGACTATTTTTTTTAAATCTGTCAAAATTCTTTCGATTTTACACGAATGAAAGTATTAATCAATCAATCAAAGTATCGATCAATCTTATTAAATTTTTATGATATTTTATATATAAACAATACATCGACCATTCTTACAGTACGAGACTTAATGTTAACAATAAACTATTAATATCTAAATACACGACTACCAAAAGACAAAACTCTTTTCCATGTGTAGCGCCTCATCTTTACAACAAACTACCGACAACTGTCACCTCCGCAACAGACAAAAAACAGTTTAAGAAACTACTTAACAGACACCTATCTGAACTAGCTAAAACAGACTTACGTGCCGACAGCCACCAATAAAATTTCTTCACCTGGTAAGAAACCTACTAATATACTAATATATTTATATAATGAATAACACCAAAAAATATTTCTTAATTTTATTTTCAAAAAAAAATGTTGAAAATAAAATGTTCTTCTTGTTTCTTATTATTCAATTCATTTATTTTCAAGGATTTGTTTATTTTTCTTTGATTAAAAATATTGTTTTTTCATTAACAATACAGGATCTACAATAATAAAGGTTTGATCATTGCCAAAGGCTGGGCCCTCACTCTAGTAGCTAACTACTACCGAGGGTCCACACATTTGTAGTAACTACTATAGTAGGGATTTTTTATTTTCTATGTACATGCGGAAATAAATTGAAAATTGAAATTGAAATTAATTTAGCGGGCTATTTTCGACAAATCATCCAAATTTCCTAAAAATCAGATGAGCACTTTTCAAGATAAAGCTGCAAAAAAATGTACGCTAGTGCGCATGTGGAGGTGAAAAAAATGGGCGCAGAAGGTTGAAACGTATATGGAACCAACAACGTGCTAATTATTATCTACCACTTAAACATCATCAAAATCGAAAGAGAAGATTTTCAAATATGTTGGTTTGCAAAAATTGACCGGCAGCCCAAAAATGTTTTTATCTCCAGTAGGGAGAAAAAGTAAAGATTTTTTATTAGTTCAGAGGGACTAAAGTAAGTCTTTTCTTCCCTGAACTCAAAAGTAGGGAGAAAAAGTAAAAGTAGGGCGAAAAAGTAAAAGTAGGGCAAAAAAGTAAGGTTTGCCAACTTAATTATTTTATAAATAGTAGAAAATGAATGGCTAATGTAATGAATTGTTGAAATCAGGTTGGCGACTCTGCTTTTTCGACCTTGTTTATAACCTGCATCTATGATCTAAATAACCTTCTATTTGAGTTTAACTCCAATTCTTATTTGTTTATAATATTGAATCTCTTTTACCTGCTATTAAAAGTGCTAATAATTATTGTTATTTATTAAAATAATAAATAAAAACTGTGCAATGGATGAAAATGTGTATTTTCTCCCTACTGGAGATAAAATATTATATGTACCTCGTGAGTAAAGTGCCATTATTCCCCTCGCGATAATTATCTCCCTCGGCTTCGCCTCGGGATGTAGAGACCATGGTTCCTTCGGTTTCACTTCAAGAAACAACGTTTTCGCTCAGGGAATAATGGCTTACTTTACTCCCTAGGTGCATAAATAACTATTTGATGCCTGAAAAGGATTTTTTTTTTTTTTTTTAATTGGAGACTCAAAAAATGTAGGTTCTTTAGAAAGATCACAAAGCTTCCATTACCTTCGTTAAGCTTGGAAGCAAAATTAAACTATAGTGACAGCGGTGCATAATGAACTCGCATATAGAATTGCGCTTTTTTGCGCTTTGGCCGATATCATAATAAGTTTTCAATATGGCTACCAGGATTATTTTTCGGTGAAAACCACATTTTCTTAATCAACTTAAAAAAAACTTTCATATTATTTTATGTAGAATGCCATCTAAGCATGGACTTACTTTTTCCCTTATTTCGGCCATATTTGTTACAAAACGTTTAAAATGTTAGTATATTTTTCTTGCATTCTATAGATCATTTTTTTTAATTTTAGATATTTTTTAAAGTTTTTGCAGTGTTTTCGTTTTGTTCGCCTGAAGGTAATCCTTATTTAATAAAATTATTGCAGGCACTCTGCGCTCATCTTTATTTTAAAGTTTTTGATGATTTGCTTGGCTCGCCTGTTTTTGTAGATTATTAAAGCAATTTATAGATTATTCACTGACTAAAAAATTTCATTAGCTGTCCATCATATTAGCCACCAACTTGAAAATATTAAGTTAAATATAGAAGTAGTAACAAATTCTTTTCTCATTCCTAAAGACCCTAAACAATGTATACCATAATACCATGCCATGCCAATATTTTTATTTTTTTTAGTTGTGTTTCTAATTAGTCGCCATCTTGAAAATTTTAATTGTTATTTACGCTTTTTACATTTTTAAAGACCTTTAAAACGATGTATAACATATTATGCTGACTAAAACGTTTTCCTAAGTCGTCTTCCATATTGGCCACCATCTTGAAAATATTCAATGTGAAATTTTAATAGTTATTTACTCTTTGCCAACTCTTAATTCCTTTGACACGATGTATGACATGTCATGCTGACAAAAAACTTTTTTTTTAGTTGTCCGCCATATTGACCGCCATCTTTAAATTATTAAGTATAAAATTTAAATAGTTACATATTCTTCTACACTTCAAGACCTTTAAATTTATAAAGAACTTGTCATGCTGACTACAAACTTTTTGTTTTGTCATCCACCATATTGGTCACCATCTTGAAAATATTTAGAGTGAAATTTTCAAAAACTATACGTATAGTTGTCACAAATAATGAGCTGCGCTTATGTATTATGTATGTAAGAGCTATTATGTACCGAATTTAGTTAAAATCGATCAATTTATACGCCAGTTATCGTTAGACAAACAAATAAACAAACTTTTCAAGGCCCAAGTCTGAAATGAAGAGCTCACTACGCTCATTCCATAAATTAGATAATAATGCGTCCTAAATGCAAAACATAATTAAAGTACGTGATAGGATACGAATAACATATAATTTTAAAAACTGTCAACATGGTTTTTTCTTTTACACGAATAATTAGAAGTAATAATTTAGCAAAATTGAATGACCGTCTGAGAGCATAGGACAAACCATATTAATTTCCCAAAAATCATATGAGTGCTCTTAAAGATGTAGGTGTAAAAGTTTTGGCGCATGTGCAGCAGGTTGAAATGGGACCAACAGTGAGCTAATTATGGACCTACCATTTAAATTTCATTAAAAAATGACTAAAGATATGTTTTTTTTGTTTTTTTAAATGGCAAAGGACAAACCAACCGACAAACACGAGACCAAAAATATTACCAGATATCCAAAAATAATTTCGGCCTTAGAATTTTTCATTTAAAGACATAAAAAAATTTCCTTCTTCGGAACGTTCACAATACTTCTGTTACCTTCGGTGAGCTGAAAGCAAAAGGGGGAAAAATAATAAATTAGAAAATAATGGGTCACTGCAGTAAAAGCATAACATTATTAATGTAAGCGATAGGACGTGAGGAAGCTGCAATAACATTATTAAATACTCGTAAAGAGGATCAACAATGCAAGGAAAATATGATAAGTCCCAACTGCCTAGACAGGCGAGTGCAACGAGCCTGCAATAACTTTATTTAATAAAGATAACCCTCAAATTTAATGTAAACAGGCGAGTGCAGCGAGCCTGCAATGACTTTAATTATTAAAGATTAACTAAAAATGCCAACTAAATTGTATACAATCTTTATATGTATACTTATCCATGTGGAAGAAATTCTTGTTCATTTGAAAATAGCCCACAGATGAAAATAGCCCACGTAAATTTCAACAATGTGATTTTTAACTGTGTAGGACGCGTGGAAGCTTTGTGCCATACAAATTGGCAGGAATTTTTTTATTTGAAGAGATTTTTTAAATCTTGAGATAACAAAACAAGAACTTTAATACTGATTATTTTGACTGTGATTAAAAAAGTATAGAGATATTTTTATATTTTAGTTTTATTCATAAATCTTTCTCCTATGAATAAGAAAAAGGTTAATAACCTAGACACTGTAGTATTTCCAGGAACTACTACGAAGTTTAGTATTTTTCAAGCTCAATTACCAAATTAAAATGTATACATGTTTACTGTATACATTTTTCATTTTACAGATTTTATACGATATTATACGGTATTATATTATAAATTTGTTTTTTGCAGACGGGTTGGGAGTGAGCTTTTCTTGTAATCTCTGTCTAGATGTTTGAATTTTCGACAATTACATCGTTTTTTTTAATACGTCGCAGAAAAAAGGTTCATTTACCTGATCCTTTCTCTTTGTGTCGAGTCTGATTTTTCTTTTTTTCCTCTTTGCTTTTTTCATCGTCTAGTTCATCTAGACAAATTTCAAAGTGTTTTCAGGGGCGCTGAATATTGAAGTCGGGTTCAAACCTGTTGTGTTTTGAATATCTGCTCTTTATTCCTAGATTATTCCCCCGAGATCGTGTCTAGACGAAAATATATAGAAATAATCCTGGGTCTCTGTTAAACCCCTATCCACATCCCCCTTGCCTCTAAGCTTTGTTTGCTTTCTTCTTCTTCTTTATCTGAAATCCAACCCATACATATTACTTCATTACCGACTCTCCCTTCGTACTAGCGGTAATACACACATTCATTTTGTACCTGGCTCACAGACATACAACTAACACTACGTATAGACCATATTCTTACAATCTAAAAAACATATTCTATAAAAACCAACCCTTTATAAAAAAAACTACAGTTCTCAATGTAAAAAAAACAAAAACATTCTATTACAAAGTGCAACGACATTCAACATTGAAAAAATAACATTACCGACATGACATCTACAAGCAAAGATGTTTCCAGCTCCTTGCTTTTTATCACTTGCAATATTTAGACTGGTATGTTACTACGCTTAGAAGGATTCAGACTAAAAAATAATTGATTGTTTAAAACATGTAAAATTTGGTAAAAATTCCATAAACATGTTATTCATTACTGATACATAATTATAATGCTCGATATATCGCTTAATTATACTTATAAATGGAATCGATTTATTTTAGTTTTTACTTCCGAGCTTACAGGAGGTAGAAGAAACATTGTGATCATCCTTAAAACCGAAATTTTTTTGTCTCCAAATTGAAAAATTCCTAGACAGATATCTGTTTTACACACCAGGGAGCATTTTCGGTCTCGTGTCTGTCTATCTGTCGTCCAGCATTTTTGTAAACCTATATGTCTTAAACTCTACTAAACCGATTTTCATAAAATTTGGATGGTAGGTTAAAATTAGCCAATTGTTGGTCCCATATTAATTTCGGCCGTTGACAAAGTTAAATACTGCTAAAATGATACTTTTATTTATGTAAAGAAACAAATCCATTTTGATATTTAAAATGAGAGGGGGAAAATTAAACATATTAAATAATAATAGGTTAAAAGCATAAAATCATTAAAGTACGCGAGGAAGCTATGTGGCACACTAATTGGCAAACTATTTTCTTTGGAAATAAAGAAAAGTAAAGTGTCGCCCTATTTAGGTCTGCAACACAAGATGCAGCAAAAATTTAAATCTTCTGGTAGTATCTATATTATTCATTCCAAACAGGTAGTAATAGATAGATTTTTCAAATAATAGTAATAGATAGATTTTCCAAATAATAGTAAAGATAGATAAATTGTAATACATTAAGGGGTTAAAGAGAAAAGGTGAAGCGGCCTACTCTATCCTTGATCACTAATTCTCCCAGTGATAGAGGTGTTAAAAGTAGCTTTGGGTGTTGAAAGAAGGTTTGTGAAATGTTCCTAAAAAAAGAGGTAAGTTCCTGTAGTTAAATTACCTTTGAGGTAAGTTCGTTCTAGTGCCTCAAGTAGGTTTTATCCTTGCTTCGCTATTAAAGGATAAGTGATCATTGAACCATCTCTTACTAACCAACCTCCACGTTCCTGGTTAATTTTCACTATATCCTGATAATATTTGTCTGAAGGTAAAACTTTAAAAACAACCAAGACGAGACAATCAGCAATGAAACCCAGACGGTGCTGTTTATAAATGGAGAAAATTTTATAACTTGAAGACTTGTCCTTATAGGTCAGACTAACATCGGAGGTTAACACTTAACTTTAAAATATAAAGAAGAGAATTCGTTAACAACCTTTACGAAAAACAAAAATAACAATTTTCTCCGAGTTGTTTTCACAAAGGATGAAATAGAGGGTATATTAAATGCATTTGCAGTCTGGCTTTCATTACACATTTTATGACGACCCTCGAAAAAGTATAGCCCTAGAGTGGTTCCATCCACGAATTATTCGAGACGAGAGTTGGGGGAGGCTGTCCTTAATGTTTGTGTTTTTGGCACGGTACGAGATGAGCAGGAAACCTTGTTCATTTTGGTTTGTTTTTTGACAACGGCCTTAACCTTCAAGTGCAAGGCACATTAGTGACTCCAAACTGCACTTTTTATTCTAACGAGATTCGCTCTTTAACCTTCCCAACGGTCGGGCAAAATATACCCGAGTTACTCGCCACATGCTTTCAAACGAGCCAATTGCGCCGGTAGTTTCGACCCAAAATAAAAAACTACCACCCTAAAATCAGCCTTTAGTTTATTTTTTTTATTTTTGAGTGAAAAAAGTCGGAGCGTCTGGAAATATTTTTTTTTTTTCTCTTGTTGAAGTGCTCATGCAATTATACGTTTTTTCGGGGAGTGTACTTGAGGTACTTGTCTTTTTATCCTAAAAACGTCTTGCAGGACCCAACCCTGGGTACGAAGCAGAAGAAAAAAGTTTGTAAAATAAGTACTGTATATAATAAAATAAGTTTTTTTTTTATTCTTTCCAAAAAAGCAGACGTTGGGGCTTGTGGGTTTCAAGAATTTGACACTACGGACTTTTCATTCTCATGGACACCAAGTGAAGGTAAGGGAAATAAAAAGGAAACGTCCGTGTAGGTGCGAGACGGTATGACCCAGTCTGGGATCGCCAGACAAAAAGTACTTACTTCAGAATCAAGTACTCGTACTTGTGTACTTACCGATAAAACCGCAGACTTGAAAATAAATAAGTACCCAGATGTTTTATCATAAAATCCTCAATAAGGATCTTTCTACTCTCCTTCAGATACTTTATGCATAATATCTGCATAAGAATCATTGCATTTAAAGATTATTGTTCCAAAGTGAGCAATATTTTTAGAATGAAATGAGAGTCCTCGTCCAAGAGATCCGGACAGACTTAATAATGCTTAAATAAAAATGTTAAGCTTAAGAAAAAAGAAAAATCCTGATTGTTCTCGTTGTGTCCTTTGAAGCAACGCAGTTTGTTAACCCCATATAAATTCCTATTTAATTTTATACCCTTTTTTAAAAATCTCTCAATTTTTTTAACCCGAATAAAATTACATATCAATTTAACAACATTTAATGTGCGTAGGGCGGGGGGGGGGGGGGGGGGGGGTGGAAAATTATCGGTAAATTAGCGAGCTACTTTTGACAAACCATCCAAATTTGGTGTAAATAGAAGTATATGTTCGTGCGCATGAGGAAAAGAAACAAATAGCGTGGAAGATTAATTCTTATATAATACCAACATTGTGCTAATTATGACACCATCCAAAATTCTTAAAATCGGACAAGTTCTTAGGAAATGTTGATTCTCAAAAATTGACAGACTAACAGACAGGCACGTGACAAAATAGTCTGCCAATTAGCGTGGCACATAGCTTCCTCGCGTCCTATTGCGAATAATTTAATGATTTTATGTTTTTACTACCTATTTTTGTAAAAATTATTAAATTGCCCCTATTACGTGTGGACGTAATATTCACAAATTAAAATAATAGGCCAGTTAAATTAGTCAAAATTCGCAAAGCGTGATGTTGTTCGGACCAGTTAAGGCACTGTGATCCTATGTTTGTAACTTCGAAAAACCTGCGCTAGCTGCGTTAATACGTGAAAAAACTGAAAAAATCGGACTTTTTTTTAGTTCTTGCTATATACCTCGTAAACTATGCGTTGTTTGATGTTAGTTATCCTTACTATTACTACAGTACAATACATTTAGAACAATTTAAGAGATATGATATATGATACTTCAAAAATTGGCAATTTTTCCAAAAAATGAAAATTATAAGTATTGCTCTCGTTTCGGGCCGAATATCGGCTTAAAACCTCTCACCTACGAGAAAAGTCAAAAGAAATAAAGTAGCAGTAAATTTAATTGGCTTTAATGCAAGCAAAAAATTTAGCCTGTAGACAAAATTGTTCTGTTGCAATCGTAAAAAAAAAAAAAAAAAAAAAAAAAAAAAAAAAAACGGAAAATTGTAATTTTTAGATATGAACCTAAACCACTTCTAATAACGGTTTTGGGCATTCAACAAAAAAAATGCATAGAATCATTTTTAAAGGTAGAAAAGTGTAATTACATTGAATGTACATGTCTCATTTTTCGAAGCTTCAAAATTAGGATCACATTACCCTTCAGGTCCGAAAAACATCGAAAAAAAATTGTTTGATGTATATTTTGACTGGCCTATAATGAATTTCTTATTAATATTCCATATTATAACCTGTGGCCAATATATTACAATCAAAATGTTTGGATATTCTTCAGTGTAATAATCATATTAATAGGATTTTAAATGTAATTAAATGACACTGTGAAACAGCTGATACAATTTGGAAGAAATTCTTGCTTCTGCAGATATTATGATAGCAGAAGAGTTAAATATTGATCTTCAACCTCCTAGAACAATTAAAAAACAGAAATACGTGTCTAACACTCCAGCAGAATCCACGGCTGAGTATTGGAGGAGGGCAGTACTTATACCATATCTCGATTCTATATATGATTTCATCAATTGAGTGTAGAATATCAGAGGACAATCTCCTAGGATATCTCTTACAATCATTTCATTCATTCATTATGAAGGATTTAGGCTTAGAAGAGCTAAAACAAGGCCCATTCTGTAGCAAATTTTCATAATTTAAAAGATGGTGGTTTCTCACCTCACTGTGAAATTTTGGGCTATGCAAAGACCTCTCTTAGTAATCCTGAGCTTCATTATTACTATTATTTTGCGGATTATTTGGATTTTACACACACAAATTTTCATGATTTATTTTTTGTCAATATTGGTAATAAAATGGCATAACCTACTCAATCTATATATATATATATATATATATATATATATATATATATATATATATATATATATATATATATATATATATATATATATATTATAAGTAAGCCGTATGTAAAAATACAGTAAAAAAATAAGAATAAATCTTATTTTAATAGATAATGGTAAGATATTAAATTTGATTTTCAGAATCCTTTTATGCCGTCTAGACTGCGGTAATAATATAATGTGAAATTCTTTAAGTTAAAGGGGGAAAAATCGTGTCACAGAAAGAACTCGAATAAGATAATAAAAGAAAATAAATTTTAATATAAAATAATATTTCACTTTTACTTGATATTAAGTCTGGGTAATAATAGGTGGAAGGAGTTGGGGAATTTTCTAGGGAATACCCAACTAGAAATTATTGGTAATACAAATACATCTCGTCTCAACAAGCTTTTTCCTAACCTTCAATATTTTAATGGTTTACTTCTATTAGAAGTTCTTACCTCTCTAACTCTTTCCAACTATAATCTTTTCTCTAAGTTTTGTCTAGCCACCTGTCTAGAACTGCTTTGAAAAATTACTCTTAATAAAAAAAAATACGCTTTTTAAAAATAAAACGCTTTTATATTTGCGGTTAAGATGAAATTTGAAGAAATATATAATAAATAGTGGTAGATTTTTATGTGCATTTAAAAATAAAATAACTCCACAATTTTCTATTACTAAAAATTCAATTTTTATATATACAATCTATTTATATCTAGGAGAGTATTTTTTTTATAAACTCGGATGCATCTTGGAGAAAAAATATTGCATTAATAAAAATACTGAATGCATTTCTCCTCAAATATTTGTACTAAAAGGAAAATCCCTCGACAGTCATTATAGAAGTAGATGATAAATCGCGATAGAAATTTTCTATTAAAAACTACTTGGAGAAAATTTTTAAAGAAGTAAAATTATTTTCCAGAACAAGAAATAGAATAGTTGAAATCATTAATCAGGTTGATTTTGAATTTATTTTTTCAACTTTAAAAACCGCACAAAAGAAGCATTGATGGATCACTGGATGAGCACCATTCTATTGAATGATTCCCACAGAAGTAATCTGTACTTAAAATCTGGAGGTTGAACCTGGGTTTTCCAGGATTGCCTCAGTCTGGGTAATACGTCGGGGAAGTGTGACGTCACTTACGTAAAAAAGTGTGTGTTGTTAGGTTAGCTGGCTCATAACATTGGATATACGACTGGGTTTTATCAGTGCTGTTTTATTTTATTATTATTTTTTAATCAATTATTTGTTTTATCATCTATAATGTATACATTTATTGGCTTATTAATGATGTTACTGATATATGATAAGGTTAAAAACAGTTAAAAAAGCTTTTAATAGAGTAAAAAGAGCACATCTGTGAGTAAGTTATTTTACATCTTCTTTGAGTTATTTGTGAGAATTATTTGTTTTATCATCTAAAATGTATACATTTATTGGCTTATTAATGATGTTACTGATATATGATAAGATTAAAAACAGTTAAAAAGCTTTTAATAGAGTAAAAAGAGCACATCTGTAAGCGTTATTTTACATCTTATTTGAGTTATTTGTGAGAATTATTTGTTTTATCATCTATAATGTATACATATGTTGGCTTATTAATGATGTTACTAATATATGATAAGGTTAAAAACGGTTAAAAAAGCTTTTATATAATAAAAAGAGGAAGAAACTATCAAATGCTTACAGAACACTAGTAAACAATGGTTTATTATGAGCCAGAAAAGATAACCTGACAAAAAATCGTGGAGGGCGCATGACGTCACAGCAACCTTTGTCACTTTTACGTAACCTCTCTGACGCGACGTATCCTTAACAGGACGATGTAATCTAGTGGTACTCTCTTTCGTCTGTATTTCAAGAGAGGCTAAACTAAGGTTTAATTTTTCATCAGTGCTATACTTCTAAGTGAAATCACTATAAAGGGATTTGTGATACATAACTTTTAATAATGTTTTAACCTTATCTGGGTTAGTATTTTTTTGTTGTTTAGATAAGGGTTGAAATATATATTTTATAATAAATTTTAAAACAATGTTAAGTAAGAATAAAGTTAATAAACAAAGGCTATCACACGTAGTTATTATTTAGCACAATAATTTGTTCCACTTGTCTTTGATAGCAGTGCCGGAACTAGCCGTGTGCATGGGGTCACCCGCACACGGGCCTCGGGGTAAGGGGGGGCCTCACTTTCGCTCGGCCAGTTATAAAAAAAATAATAAAATAAAAATAAATTAATAAAAAATAAAGAATAATTTTACATAAAGGTGAAGTTAGTTTATATTTTATTAATTACCATTGTTATAATTAATATTATTTTTATGTGTTAGGTATCTATATTCTTTTCCACATATTAATAATAATTATTATAATCATTTTTTGAGACAATTGATGTTAAATGCTTATTAAATTATTAACATAATATTATTAATATAAAAAATTGACTTACAACATGACGTGATTTTTATACATTTGGGTATTTGTATTATCCTGTGTATGTTTCATCAAAATGTAACTATCTTTAGTAAGTTTTTAAATTAATTATACATTTTTAACTTGTAAAATATGCCTACACAGGGGCCACCTAACACGATCCACTCAATATCTCCGGAATCTACTGCAGGAAGAAAGACGTGGTTTGCTGGGTTCTATGTTAACTTAAAATGCGCTTACAGAAAAAATTTGAGCGCTAAAATGCTCTGCAGCAGTACTTAAAATATGAAAAAGTTAATAGAAGACATATTTTTAAGGCTAAAGTTAGATTCTATGGCTTAAAATAAGAACTTTTTACTCTTGGCATTTTTTCTCCAAGAATTAAAGTTTCAAAATATGAGTATTCAACAAAAGTCTAACAGCTAAAATAATGGATCTAATAAAAAAAATTAAAATAAAGAGTTCTTATTTTGAGCTATAAACTCGAAATCCATTCTTTTGTATTAATTACAAGAGCCATTTTTTACTTCAGCACTCCCCTTGCTTCTAAACAATAGTCTGCCCTACAAAAGTCAAAAAGGTTTGTGTGTTTGTCTCCCCAAGACATTGAGACTCCTGGTGAAGTTCTATATTTAATATTCCTTTATCTAAATAGTTTATTACACTAAGGGATATGATCACAAGAATATACACAAGTGTGATATTCCTTTGTCCCAAGGTACATTGGAATAAATATCCCTTCGACTTAAAAGTAATTTAGACTAAGGAATATATGCTACTCAGTATAATGTTCCTTTGGCGAAATAACTATTAACACAAAGGGATATAGGGGGATGCTAAAGTAAAAAGTACCATTACAGGCAACTCTTTTGCTCATTTTCGTAACTTTTTTGCTCTTTATACTTTCCATATAAAGAGAAAGTATAGTAATGGCGCGGAAATTTGATTTTGATGGATTTACACGTTTTGAGGTCCCCTGAGTCCAAAAAAGTAGTTTTTAAAAAATGTCTGCCGTCTGTCTGTGCAGACACCTGGAGCCTAAACTACTGGGCCGATTTTGACGAAATTCAGCATAAATGTTGAAGACATTAATTTTACCTTCAAATTTGGGGGCGCTACTCCTTAAAAACTAGTTTTTCTCGAAAACGTTTCCGACGATTTTAATTTTTTTTTTTTTTTTTTTTTATTATAAAATAATGTTTGTTGTTGCAATTTATTACAAATCTTATGTGTATCCTGAAAAATGAGGCGACAACAATATTTGGTCATCTTGGAGCGGGGGGGGGGGAGGGGCCTCAAAAATAATCTCGCACACGGGCCTCAGCAGGTCTAGTTCCGTCTCTGTTTGATAGTATATTATCCATACTACTTTAATATCGTTAATTATCTGTTATTTATCTACGGTTAGCATTCTACCAGAGCAGAAATACGAAAGCGCTTTCTAATGATTCTTCGAACGCATCTGTTTGTGTTTATTAACTCTTAGGAATTCAACCAAAGGTAATTTCCCAACAGTTAGAAGGTTGTCAAATTATTAAACTGAAAAATCAAAAACTAAAATAAGAAATTACTTAGAGGAAAAATAATCTGTTGTTGTTATTTTGAAAAAGAATCCGTTCGTATTATAATTACACAATAAAAGTTGAGAAAAACAAATTATTGTTAAAAGCTTACTTGTTGTTTTTTTTTTTTATTTAATTTAACTGCGACATGAGACCACTGATCCTATGACTTAACTTTCTAAGTAATCCTTTTACAATCCGCTAACTTGATTCAAGATAGCGGCCATTTTGATTCAATATACGACCGACATCTCAAGAATCAACGACACTCAAACGTTGCAATTTGGAAGTTAGCTTCCTTCTATGACAGAAATATTTTTAGTGTTCACTTTTTTGTTCATGTGGAAGGGTTTTCCAAAGGGTGGTGATCCCTTAATCCTGTTAAGGACCTATTCCTGTGTTGACTGGGAGGTAAAAGAAGCAGATAATGACAGAATCTATAATCCTATCAATGTAGAACACTCAAGTTTCTATAGCAATGAAAGATTTGGTAGGATGAGAGACAAAGAGAAAATACGCTTGCTCTGCAATTACCTCTAATACTTTCATAACAAACAATATCTAATAAAGATTAACTATAGGTATAAAGATAACTATAACTTATTATAATTAAATAATGATCAGTCAAAGTTCAATTTTATCAAATTTATTTTTATTTTTATCTTAATTTTTATTTTAAAACAAACCATGTTTAGCCGTATTATGGACGATTTCTCTAAGAATTTAATCTCACCTTTCATATCTACTTAAAAGAATCTTGACTTCTGATAAATCATGATTCTTTGTCTTTCTTCATTTCAATGTCAGAATAAATCGACGCTGAAGAAGAACTAAATACGTTAGAAAGTAAATTATCACCTGATCCTTGTCACGTACTCTGGGTAATTTTACTAAGAAGGAATGTCCGATCACGATGACGAAGCTTCGGACATCCTAGATGTTTGAAATTACTCATAAGATAAAAATCTTGATTGGACTGGATCACTACATCAACTGTAGTTAATCCGTTTAGAGTTCATAGACCTTAAAAACAATTAGTCTGTATACCTGTTACAATATCCGCAATCCATAACTATTAGTCACTCTAATTGCAGGTACATAAGAAAATTAGAGGTTTAGGGCAGGCTAATTTTTGCATCAGACTGTTATAATAACAATACTAAACAACCATCATACCCTGAATGTGTTAAATACTTCATAAAGACTAAGTCCTAACGTACGAATTAAACTCGTGACTTTTCTCTAAACGAAATTCTTGAAATAATTAAGTAATAATACATATGTGTGATGCATTTCAACAAAATATTCAAGGAAATGAAATGAAGCCCTGTGAAAGTATTTCTTGTTCGTTTTTAGTCAAGGAATGACAAAAACTATGCTTATTTCTATTTCGTATAATTAGGTAATTCAATAATTGTTTGGATTGAAGTAAACAAGAGACAATGAAGAGACAATTTTAACAGAAATAGTTTAACATAATTTAATTCGTCGAATGAATTAATAAAAATTCGTATTTCAAATTAAATAAATAAAAAAATAAACAGTTATGACCAAATTATGTTAAAATAGGATTAGTCAATAACTTCTATTTTATAAGGATCACTTGTGTAAAATTATATTATATATATAATATTATTAAATATTAGTGCTCTTAAATGAGCATTTCAATGTCTCAAAAAAACAAACAGATTAATAGAAAAAATATATTTTCCTGGAAATTATTAAATTGTGAAGAATTCGAAAGAGGATTGAACATCGTATGAAAGGCTGCATTGTCTTTAATTGAAAATATTCATTTATTGCAGAATGTGGTAACATTTCTTCTTTTCCAAGTTTAGTTGGGCACCTAAATTCGAAAATATTTTTCCCAAGGAGCTTTCTTTGAGAGATAGCGTGCATAAAAGTGACAAATTAACACCAAGCTAGAATTTTGAGAATGACTTAATTTTTTCGTGTCCTTCAACTTCAAGAATATATAGTCGACAAAGTTGGTCTGCGGGACATAGCTTGGCCAAAAGATGTTTAAAATAAACAGATCTGTGGAGAGCGATCATGTCCAGCCCGTTTTGGTGGAAAATATGATTTTCATGATCCTGAGTAAAAATATTTGGTAGACCAAAAATCAAGATGATGTTAGATTGTCACTTGATAGGTTAGTCATTTAAATATGTCTCCAAATCAAATGACAAACAAACATTATTTTTGGTCTGCTAACTAATTCTGTTCTCAGGATTTTCAAAGTCTCATGCCAAAATGAACGCCATATTATATCCGCTCTCCACCAGTCTGTTTTCTTAACAGCTTATGGGGAGGATGTCCCGCAGACGAACTTTGCCTACCACATCTTCTTCCACAATTATATTTTGATGTTATTCAGTTACTTTTATGCTCGCTATCTCCTGGACTATAAAAGAGGGCTGATATTATTGTCTCTCTTTCTAATTCTACAATTTCTACACTTTTACAAAAAAAAAATTAAATGAAATTATATCATGAATTCAGTTTAAGAACTGAATAATTTTGTTTAGCAAAAACAGCCACATATATAAAACATTTAATTTTTTATTACAAAATTGTATTTTATTTGTTAATTTGTTGTACAAAACAAGTGTATAATATGTTCATATCAAACCCGTTTACGTTCCAACTGAACATAAAACATAAAATGCATAGAAATTAGTCATGAGGGGAAAAAAAACATTGCTCACATTGACCGAAATTACCCAGACAGAAAAACATAAGAGAAACCTTGTTTGCACATTATGTAATTTTTTCACTCCTCCATCGCAGTTTTTTTATTATTATTATTATTACTATTGTCTTATGTTTACACACAATGAGATTGAAAAAAAAATTGAATAATCAAATCAGGGTCTGTCTGGGTCTGTTTGATTTCCAATGCAAAGTAGAAAGATGCTAAATAGGCTAGGGGTCTAGATAGCTGCCTGCGGGACACCAGAGCCTGTGCGAGCCAGAGTCTGTGCCACCCTCCCAGACCAACCTCTATTATGTTTTGTTTTTTTGCATACATAGCCGGGCCACTGCGTGTTTATATATTCACGCATGTCTGAGTATTCGTCTCCTCCTATTTTCTCGGTGTTCTATGATAACCTCCATCATCCCCACTTCTTACCACACCAAGTACCAATTAGGTTAGCTTGTAAACAAACATCCTACATGACTAATTCCAATTCCTTCACTGTCTGTACCTATTTTCATTTCATTACCTTGTTCGTTTATTTTTTTATTTTAGAGTTTTCTAAGAATCTTGCAAAATGCGACATAAATGATTGCGAACAAATGAGGTTTAATAAAGATTTACATATTGACATATCTCTCAACTATATAAGCTTGACGCAGAAGCTCATAACAAAAAATTCTATTTTTTTTTTATTTTGTTTTACAGCCCGATTAACTCAACAATAGGTTATTACAAGACGAAGGGATCAACAGACTATTTAATATAAATCACTATGTACTATTTATATGTATTTTTTATCTCTAATCATTAAAAATAATTTAATACTACTACTACTAGAATAAAATCCCATCTTCGGATTATTAAAGTAGAATTAATTGGAATTATTACGTACACAGACTTATGAAAATACTTTCTCCGCTATAGCTCAATGTTTATAGCTACAGAGAGTAAATATAAGAATCCGTGGTTCGATTCCCGTTAGTAGCAAGTTTTTATTATATGTATTTTTTATCTCTAATCATTAAAAATAATTTAATTAATTAAATTTGCATTTTTTAAACACAGTTCTTAATTTTTTCTGCGGAAGATTTACATAAATAATCAATAACGAAGTCAAGATTTCTGTGAGCAAAGAAAGTTCTAAAAGTCAGACATTTATTTCGAAACTTAACTCTACAGTCGGACCAAGAAAATAGTTAACTTCGACAGCGTGGAAAATCAAAAAAATGGAGGGTCGTCCAATGAGAGGTCGTAATTTTGACGCCTAGAAAGCCGGGCAAACAAAAATGTGTGTGGCGAAGGAAAGAGACCCTAAGTCTAAGGATAACCACCAAGTGGCTTTATTTTTCCCCTCCCACAGGTTGGGCAACATAAGCTGTAAAGGGGGCTACACGCCTTCAGTTTATCTGTGCGTTACCTGTCGTTGTCGTAAATAACTGCGTGAAATCCGTCCGTATCTGAACTGAAGGTGTGTAGGATACCGTCCGATTTTTCTTCACTTGGTTTTAAGTGTTTTCTAATAAAATTTACAAAATCGTTGCAAAAGAGGGTTCGGATGCGAAGACTTTTTATCTGCGAGAAACCCTGTCCAAACTGCGCGCGGTTCACACAATATATCGCTCAGACATGACGTCACACGAGATAAACTGCGCAGATAATCGGAAGGTGTGTAGCCCCCTTAAGAGTTAACTCTCATCTTGATCCGGAGCTGACGGTGCATTAATAATTGCATTGGAAGGGTCTTGTAAACGAGCATCATTTTACATATTGGCCGGGCTACATTGATCAAAATCCAGAAATATTGTCGGCAATATGTTTGAATGGCCATGCAACATTTTTGACACTGTTTTGCGGGCATTATACCATACATAAAGACCGGCAATGTTTCTGGATTTTAAAGAATATAACCCGGGGCAAGCCATTATTGCCAGCCACATATTGCTGCAAAATGTTGCTCGTTTACAAGCCTCTTTCCATTATATAAAGTTTAGGTAATTCTGTTACAATATTTTAATGAAAATTGGTCGATATTTGTTTATTAGTTATCTCTAGAATCCATAGAAACATGTTTCTACTTCTAGACCAAAGTATCGTCTCTACAGCAACTGACTAACAATGTAACCTCAAAACAAACTTAGTAAAGCCAATAACAGCAGGCAAGTAATACGTCTTTTGGCTCGATTTTCTCTTAAATTTGTCTAAATCCAAAAGAATTTATATTGTAAATTTTATTTTATCATTTAAACCAGCTGGTAGTTTCCAAATATGTAATTAAAAACAACTAATAAACTTTTTTTATAGATACATATTTTTAAAAAACCTTTAATTGTCAAAATAATTTAAAAAATAAACTAATAGTATTTATATCTCATTTTCTCTTTAGATTTTTAAAACGTGAATTTTATTGTGTATCAAAGAAGATGGATGGAGACGAGGATAACTGGAAAGAACACGTGGATAAGCTAAGAGGACATAAACACGATATCAGTGAGGAAGAAATCGACAGTTTCATGCAAAGAATTGATAAAGTCGGTAAGATATTTTTTATTTAAGAAAATAATAGCGAGTTAAGGTCTATTTAGAACGGGCCGGGGACGTGAGCTGTCCGGGTAGAGTGTTCATGCTATAGGTGATAGTTGGGATAAAGTGTCAAGATTTCAGAATTATAATGAAAGTTTTTTTTACGGTTTTATAGTTTAACTTATAATAACTAAATTCAAAATTTTTGAAAAAACTTATAGTACTATTCCTACTTTAACTATGTGACAAAAATTGAAGGTTTTATGGTATCTTATGAATATGCCTAAAACATCTCTGAAAATGCAAACTGCAAGATTTTTTTTTTTTTTTTTTGAGGAAATTATTTAAAATTCTCTACAAAAGCAGTTCTTTTAGAACGGGCCGGGGACGTGAGCTATCCGGGTAGAGTGTTTATGCTAGAGGTGATAGTTGGGATAAAGTGTCAAGATTGGTAAATCTGCACTTGAGCACCCACTTATTTATAATTGTCCGATTGACTTCGGGTTTTTTTTAAACTGTTCCTTTTTACATTTTAACAACTATTTACCATGTACCGTGTCGATAAAATCAATAGTTTATTTTTAAAAAAATATATAAAATATCCACTCACGTACATACGGGAAATGTTGGGAAAATGGGGGTTTTTAAGGGTGGGGGATTCACTCAGGATAGCTAAAAACCTTGGAATTGGATGCCAATTATAAAAAAAGACAGTATTCTACGTAAATAAATGTTTTATAATGAAAAAAATACATCGTTAAAACACTCAAAAAATCTTCGTCGGCCATTATATACAATGTTATTAGTAGATAAGATAACAGTGACTATCGATATAATAGGAGAATATATATCGATATCGAAACGTGTGTTCAAAGAGTCATCACGTTTGTAGCGGTACATTTAAGACTCGTCAAAGAATTCTCCTTCTGTTTCTCTTTATGCTCTGTCACAGTCCTTATGCTCAAATCTTCAGCACTTTCTTATACAAAAGTGTGATGTTCCTTCGTCCTAAAGCACATATAAATAGATATCCCTTAGTCCTAATGTATTGTTAGATTAAGGGTAATAAACTTTCCTATTTAAATTCCTTTGTCTTAATGCCTATTAAGACAAAGGGATATTCAGTCTAATGTACATTGGGACAAAGGAACATCACACTTTTGTATACAAAAGTGTGATGTTCCTTTGTCCCAAAACACATAGAACTGGATATCCCTTAGTCTAAAAGATTGTTTGATGATTAAGGGCAATAAACTCTCCTCTTTATATTCCTTTGTCTTAATGACTATTAAGACAAAGGGATATTCAGCCTAATGTACATTGGGACTAAGGAACATCACACTTTTGTATTCAAAAGTGTGATGTTCCTTAGTCCCAAAACACATAGAACTGGATATCCCTTAGTCTAAAAGATTGTTTGATGATTAAGGGCAATAAACTCTCCTCTTTATATTCCTTTGTCTTAATGACTATTAAGACAAAGGGATATTCAGCCTAATGTACATTGGGACTAAGGAACATCACACTTTTGTATACAAAAGTGTGATGTTCCTTAGTCCCAAAACACATAGAACTGGATATCCCTTAGTCTAAAAGATTGTTTGATGATTAAGGGCAATAAACTCTCCTCTTTATATTCCTTTGTCTTAATGACTATTAAGACAAAGGGATATTCAGCCTAATGTACATTGGGACTAAGGAACATCACACTTTTGTATACAAAAGTGTGATGTTCCTTAGTCCCAAAACACATAGAACTGGATATCCCTTAGTCTAAAAGATTGTTTGATGATTAAGGGCAATAAACTCTCCTCTTTATATTCCTTTGTCTTAATGACTATTAAGACAAAGGGATATTTAGTCTACTGTACATTGGGACTAAGGAACATCACACTTTTGTATATAAAAGTGTGCTCTTAATTGATATGTAAATATCGATCTACAAGTAATAATCGATTAATCATATCAATTGTACAATGTGTGGGAATAGCGTATGTATGCGAGTGTTCTTGTCTGCTGGATTTAAAAAAACGCCAATTATTCTTCTTTTTAATTAAGAATCCGAAGAATTGTTTTGTTTACATGATGAGTTATAACATCGCGCCATCACATTTATACAATATGCATTGAATTATTTATATTATTCTATAATTTTATGTTGCTATTATTTTGTTTTACGTGTTTATACCACCAGTTTTGATGTTTTAAGCTATCTTGAGTGAATCCCCCACCCTTAAAAACCCCTATTTTCCCAACATTTCCCGTATGTACGTGAGTGGACATTTTATATATTTTTTTAAAAATAAACTATTGATTTTATCGACACGGTACATGGTAAATAGTTGTTAAAATGTAAAAAGGAACAGTTTAAAAAAAACCCGAAGTCAATCGGACAATTATAAATAAGTGGGTGCTCAAGTGCAGATTTACCTCAAGATTTCAGAATTATAATGAAAGTTTTTTAACGGTTTTATTTGGATATGAACTACGGTATAAGCATTTGTTTTCAAACTCAAGACCTCGAGGCCCGAAGTCAGAAGGTCTAAAACGCGGCGCGCTAGGAATGTAGTTGACATGGCGAGCCCCAATTTCATCATTTATAATAAAATATACAATTTAATAATGAATAAAAACTTTTTATGTACTTAAATTCGTCTACAACTTTAAGAATTTGTATTCCATTTAATTGATAATTTTATATTCGACTCGTCTTTGACATGGGCGTCTTACTTTTTTATAAGGGGGCTGGCTTTTCCTCAGCGGGGGCTTTGATATTTTTTTTGGAAAAAGAAACGTCTCAACTTTAATTTTTAACGCGATTAGACATACTCTAGCCTTTTACATGATTTATATATTAAAAATAATAAAATAAAATAGTTATAATAAAAGAAACTTAAAATTAACATTATTTGAAAACAGCTTTAATTACAATAAATGTAATTAGATCAGAAACTGTAGAGTACAAAATAGTTCCACTTTTAATAACAAAATTACAAATTTTTGAAAACTTATTGTACTAGACGTTAACTATGTGACAAAAATTGTTTATGGTATCTTAAGATTATGAGTATGTCTAAAACATCTCTGAAAATGCAAACAGCAAGATTATTATTTTTTTTTTTTTTTGAGGAAAGCATCTAAAATTCAAAAACATAAAATATAAATCGGAAAGTTTTAAAATCAAACAGCTTTTAAATGCGATTCGGTTAGTTTCATCTTTTAGGTAAGATCCTCCTGTTTTCAAAAACAATATACAATGTGTCAAAAAAAACTGGAAGCATAAACTCAGAGAGAAAAGGCCCGAAACAACTTGGACATACTTTCTCAAATACCAGTTCATAATTACTTTGCCCAGTGTTATTCATTTACTAGTTTTCGTATGTAGGTACATTTAATTATTATTGAACATTTCATCAAAATGTATCATAAAAATAACTTCTCCTGGACGGGGAATATTATAACCCGGGCTCTCTCCGTCCGCATTTTAAGCTTTTTTCTCAGGAACTAGATTTTTCCCGGGAAAACGGCATATATCGTTAGATTCGTACTTAAATGGACTACATTTTAGAATTGTTTAATCAAAATCGTCGGAACCGTTTTCGAGAAATAATTTTTTTCACGTTTATCCTGAGTTTTTGGGGGGTAGCGCCCCCAAATTTGGAGCTCTCGGGGTATGATTTTTCTGAACATTTTTGCCAAATTTCGTCAAAGTCGGCCCAGTAGTTTAGGCTCTAGGCGTCTGCACAGACGACAGAAAGACATTTTTTATAAACCACTTTTTTGGACTCAGGGGACCTCAAAACGTGTAAATCCATAAAAATCTCAAAATCGAATTTTCGCGCCATCACAATATCTCTTTATATAAGAAAGTAAAAAGCAGAGAGAAGTAAACATAAAATGCTAAAAAAAAAAAAAATAAAATAAAAATAACTCTAGAGAGAAAGAGAGTAGTTTGAGATGTGTATTTCCTTATCTTTCCAACAAAAGAGGGGAGAACATCTTAAACTTCCTACCACTGTTTAGTTCAGTCTACCCTACTCTATCTCACATACTGCACTCATTTGTTTACAAAGCCCATGATTACCATTAATAACTCAACTTAAATCCATTATGATTTGTCCAAAAACGACACATGATTTGACAGTTGGTTCCTGCTTTGTTTGTAGCCCACTTTCATGCGTATGTATTAGAAAAATTTGTTTTCCTTGTTGTTTAGGAATGCACTACTGTATGTATATTTAGAGAACGAGGCAGAGAGACTGTATGAATGTATGGTAAACAGGGCTTGGAACTCGACCGATAAACACACTGCACCCCCCTGACACAAGAAATAATACAGTTTTCATTGATAGAATAGTCTAGTCATATAGTCAACAGCTAAACTGGTTTGATTACGTCTTTTTCTCCTGTCCTAGATATTCCCTAGCTGCAAACCCCCAATTTCTTCATTTTTACCTTTTCCTATTACATTTTTTTTTTCTTATGAATTTATCGATATTGTAAAACTTTTGTACTTTCTCTTTTAAACAAAAAGTATTGTGATGGCCCAAAAATTCGATTTTGATATTTTGATGGATTTACACGTTTTGAGGTCCCTTGAGTCCAAAATAAGTGTTACTTTATTACTGCAGTAAGCATCAGCATAACATTTTCAAACGAATACGGTCTAAAACAGTTGTTATTTGGGCGCGGAGATTTTTGAAGTGAAACTTCTTTGGCGGCGGTAGAGTGAATTTTTTCAAATAGTGTCATCGTGTAACGAAGTTTGCGATTCGAGACTCGTCCAAGTGTAATATTTTTACAGATTAATTGTATTATATCTATTGAAAGACCAGCAAATCAAAACAAACATATTATTATTGGAATAAATGTGGTTGCCTTGGCGTAGCAATATTTTTTTTTTCAATTAAATTTCCCATAACCATTTCTTAATCCTGAAATAATAAATTCGTCAAAAAATGAAAGAGAGCAAGCATTCTAGAACTAAAGTTTCACTTCTAATGCGTGAGAGCTCACACATATATATTTTTTTTTTTATTAGTTGTACATTTTTTTTGGGGGGGGGGGGGTGGTGGCTGCTGCTTTGTTGAATAAGTAGTTCCCTTTTCTTGTTACCACTACGAATACACCCCCCCCCCCCCCCCCCTCTAAACTGACTTAAAATGTGCTGCTCCCTTACACCTAGCCACTGGATACGCCACTGAATCCAAACATATAATAAATCGTTTTTCTGGGCAAAATTTAGTTCTAGAGAAAATAGCTTTCAACAAAATTTGAATTTTCTAAAAATTGGGAAAACCCCCATTATTTTCATTGCCCCATAATAAGTATTTGCATGAATTATTTCAAAATTTTAGAACTAGCCGTTCAGAAGGATCTACGAAACCCTAAAAATAATAATTGAACAAAAGCTAAAGAAATTTATAAGTATTTAATTCATAATGAAACAATAATTTTGTGGGATCTAGATGAGCAGTGAAGGCACTTGATTGATTAGGAATAAATAAAAAAGTCATTCCACCATTTTTATATATTTATTTATTATTTAATATATTACACACTGAGAGTTTCTTAATTTGGATAATTTGTTAATCAGTATCCAGTGCTTAACAGATTACAATAATAATAAAAGTGACAGATTTTGGGTTGTGGAGAGCTCCCATTTGAATGTAAAGTTTACAATTTTATGCAAAAGATATCAGTACTCTTATCTTCCTAGGGATCAGAGGCTATATTTCCTATTTTTAAGTAGGCCAAGTGATTAAATAATTTTAAATAGTTGCGTTTCTAAAAATCTATGAACCTTCATAGTAAAAAGTTTTGTGTTATAAAAATACAATCTTTATAAATAAAAATGAATGTTTGTCTGTCTGTCTCTTATTCCTACCTAAACCATTCATCTAATTGCGATGAAACTTTGGGGAATGGTTGGACGCATGCCCGGGAAGATTTCTGAGTTAGTAACACTATGTTCCGATTTTGGTACACAGGGGTCTGGGGTACAAATAAATGTCTAAGTAATAAATGGAAAATACAGGAAAACATTTCTATAATCTATATCTATCATCTGATTGCGATGAAACTTTGGGGAATAGTTGGACGCATGTGCGTGAAGGTTTCTGAGTTAGTAAAACTATGTTCCGATTTTGGTACACATGGGTACAGGGTACAAATATGAAAGTAATGAAAACCCTTCATGATGCATATCGTTGAAAAGCTCTTTAACAGTAGAGTAACTGTTGTTATGTACATTTTGGTCATATTTTCATTAAGGAGGAGGGTAAAATGGAAAATACAGGAAGAATATTTCTACAATCTATATAAATTATTAACCGATAACAATGCAACTTTGAGGAATGATTGGACACATGCCCGGGAAGGTTTCTGACTTGGTAAAACTATGTTTAAATTTTGTTACATAGGGGTACGGGGCACAAATGTCAAAGTAATGAAAACCTTTAATGATGCATATAGTTGAAAAGCTCTTTAAAAGTACAGTAATGGTTGGGCGGATGCCCGGTATGGTTTCTGAGTTATTAAAACTGTGTTTAAATTTTGGTGCACAGGGGTACAGGGTACAAAATGTCAAAGTAATGAAAACCTTCAATAATGTATATTGTTGAAAAGCTCTTTAAGTGTACTGTAATTGTTGTTATGCAAATTTTTGTCCTATTTTCATTTAGGAGGGGAGTAAAATGGAAAAATATTTGTTTAATCTATATCTATATAAATAAAAATTAATGTTTGTTTATCAGTACGTCTCTTATGCCAATATTGTATATTGTACAAGTATATATTGCAAATTGGGATATACATATTTCATCTAAGGCAACATTATACAACTAAATAAACTATTTATGAGGTTATTCAAAGGTAGCAGCTATACATTTATTAATGTTTATTGGGCGGTACGAAGTTGGCCGGGTCAGCTAGTATATATATTTTATTTTTTATCATTTATTTAATAACAATGAAATAAAAAGCATGAATTAATTATATTTGAGCAAGATTGCTTTTAAACTGAGTTTTATTTAGAAAAGAAAAATAAAAAGTCTTTCAAAAGTGATAAATAGGGAATTATATTTTGCCCACCATGTATGTCTTTAAAATAAAAAATATTGCAAGCTAAAATTTGTTTACAGGTCCTTTTTTTTAAAGAAATTGTGAGTCAGAGAATACTTAACATTTTTAAACAATCATTTGAACTAGTTTAAAAAAAGGAGGTTGTCTCTTTCATGTTTCAGATGCAATATTGAGGAATATGAGAAGTGGAAATGAGGACACAATGAAACTTGGTATGACACAGGCTGACGAGATGCTGGGCAATCATCTTGAAAATGTTGAAATCAATGAGGATAAGGTGCGAGTTAAAAAGGACAGGTGCCTCATTAACAAAGATGCTTATAAGGAGGAGCCTAGACAAGAGACTGTGGAGATGGGTAGGTTAATACACACAATACTTGTCTGCCAGTTATTCGAGCCATCAAGCCCCTGGCAACGGGCTTCCTTTATATTTTAGAAAAAAAAAATTAAAACTAAGTTAATTAATTTAGATAAGTTATTATATCTATTATAAGACCAACAAATCAAAAAAATACATGCAGTGTCATGTACGTTCCTTACGCTTTTCATTAAATATAAATAATAAATCACACAGCTAAGTATGCGATGCTAACTACTTATACATGGCAGAGTTAGAAAAGAGGCATAATTAAAAGTAACTAACTACTTGCACTTAGCAGAGTTAAGACAAAATTAAAAGAAAGGCTTTATTTTATCATTGAAGCGAGCGTCTTGCAATAAATATGTATTGAATATTGAGAAAATAGTTAATCATGATGAGTTGATAGTTAAAGAGGATGATTCCCTCACTACCCTATGTCCTGTTCCCTAATCCTCGCTCCCCAGCCATTATTCTTTATAACAAGAAAGTTCATGTTGATTACATAAATTCATTGGCTTGAAAAAATCATTTATTTTCTGCTGGGTTTGTTTGATTTTTATTTACTCCGGTGCCAGAAGAAAAAAGATTTATAAGATCCCCTAAGTATTCATAATATAGCCAGGTAAAAGTAAACAACCATTATTATTAAGCCGATGCCCGGAACATCGGTATTTTTTACCACTATAGTATACTAAATATTCGCTGGTAGCACTTTAAGTGAACGTAGATGGTTGTGGCCAGAAGACAAGTTTCATTGAACACCTTACCATAAAGGAGAGGCGGTTGCCGCTAAGCTACCTTATTTTTTCTGAGCATTATCATCGATATTGTAGAAGTCTGTAAAAATCTACCGGTATTCCATATTTGGTTAGATTTTTTCCTGTCAGTAAGATTTACCAATGTTCTATCACTAAACCCGTAATTTTTACCGATGATCTATCACAAAACCCGTAATTTTTACCGGTAAAAAATGCCGATGTTCCGAAACTTGGAGTGCAAATCATGTTCCGGGCAGAGGGTTAAATTATACTTTTTTTTTACCACATTTATAAGCGAAGTTTGTTGTAATAAGGTCCTAATATATTTATGTGACTTTATTTCTGAAAAATAGGCACTAATAATGAGCCATAATATAAAAGCTACTTTGATAAATAAATAAATATATTTTACATTATTGGGGAGATATAGTTTTTTTTTTTCAAATTACTTACTTAACCAATTGGTATTTAAATGTTTATTCTTTTTATACAATATGTTGAAAGAGGCATTTAAGCGAAGTGTGGAGGTGGATGCTAATAAAAGAGCAGAAGATAGAAGACAAAGGAAGGAAGTAGCTGACAGATACAAGAATGAAGGAAATAAAGCTTTCAGGTCTGCCAACTACAGCAAGGCACTTGACTGTTACAATAAGGTTAATTATTCAAAACTATTACAAAATAACTAGTTTAAGATCAAATTCTAATATCTGTTCACAATATTGCTTCCGAAGGAAATGGAAGCTATGTGATCGTTACGAAGAACGAAAATATTTTAGGTCTCCGATTTCAAAAATTCCAAGCCAGAAATCCGTTTCCGACATCAGGGAATATTTTTGGTTCTGTGTCTGTCTGTCGGTCTGTTGTTCGATTTTTGCGAACCAACATATCTCAAAAACTGCACGTCAGATTTTAATGAAATTTAGATGGTAGGTCATAATTAGCCCATTGTTGGTCCCATATAAGATTCAACCTTCTGCGCTTATTTGTTTCTCATCCACATGCGCACATGGCATGGATCCACCCGCATTGAATGAGTTAAACTGTTAAAATAATAATTATAATTTTTCTGGACAGGTATTCATACCAGATATTATCAATGATATTTTGTAGGCAACAACATTATAGCACACTGTCATAAATATTAAAATATTTAAAATTTATTAAATGCAAATTTGGAATGGTATAATTGTTGTCATAGAATCAAGTTTCTAAAATAATTTTTAACAATGTTGATTTAAAAATGGTATAGAGCCAGAAAATAAACATTTGTGTATTGGTTTCAGTTTAATATTTCTTTGTTTAGGCATTAAATGAAGTGAAAGATAGCTGTGTGCTGTATAATAACAGAGCACTTACCCTGCTCCGTCTTGGACTACCTAAGAGAGCTCTTGAAGATACGGATAAAGCTCTTAGACTGAATGAATCAAGTCTCAAAGCTTTGCTTTACAAAGCCCAGGCACATCATGAACTAGGAACAAGCTCTGAGGCAAAAGATTCTGTCAGAGAAGCATTGGATAAACATCCGCAGCATAGAAATCAAATTTTAGGTAAATATATCAACTTAAAATTTTAGTTGTGTGCACAAAAACAAAACTGCAACAACAAATAACATAGTCGATAGAAGACGATTATACAGGGTGGAGCGCGGCAGACGTATGAATTTGAAAATGTAATAAAACACAGAATGTTACAAAATAACTTTTTTTAAAATTTTTTCCTGATTTATTAACATGGGAAATTTAAATTTACCTAGATTTAAACAAAGTATCGGATACGTGGTTTCCCTCACACTCCAAACACTGATTAAGCCTTTTTTGGAAGTTTTTGTGCACTGTTTCGAGCATTTCCACAGGAATTTCGGCAATTTTGGCCTTAATGTTGTTCTTGACTTCCAGGGTTCTGGGACGATCTCTGTACACCAAGGATTTAAGGTATCCCCACAGAAAAAAATCACAAAGAGCCAAATCAGGCGATCTTGCTGGCCAGTTTAAATCTCCTCTTAAAGAGATGAGACGCCTGGGAAATCTGTCTTGCAAAAAGTTTACGCAAACCCTTGCTGTGTGGGCTGTGGCCCCGTCCTGCTGAAACATGGAATATAAACTTCCCGTCCCCCTCTTTCAAACGACCCTACTCTCAACCGTCTAGGACCAATAGGAAGGGAGCAATCCCCTCTTCAAATTCATACGTCTGCCGTGCTCCACTCTGTATTTAATTATGAAAATGGATTTAAGTGCAAACCATGCCAAAAAAAAATTGTCCAGCACATAAACTAAGCTCTTAGTAAAGATGTAACAAATAAATGGATTCTGATATTTGTGCAAAAAAACAAATTGCTAAAGGTGGTGACACACTTGAGCATTCGCCCCGAATGAGCATGCATTCGCCCCCGAATGAGCATGCGTTCGCCCCCGAATGAGCAAGCGTTCGCCCCGAATCGCTTAGATATGGAGAGGACGAGCCGAACGGAAACGCATGCTCATTCGGGGCAAATGCTCAGGTGTGTCTCCGCCTTAAGAAAAAAAAATGTGAGAGACAAAACACGTCATTTGTTTCAAGAAAAGTGAAAACTTTATAAGAGCAAAGACAACCATCAAAGATTGGGCGAGAAGGTGCAGCATAATATATAATAGGGTACCTCAAGAATACCTCCAAACCAGGAACTAGAGGACTGCCATTAAGATATATAAAATCAGGAAAGATTGAGTACAGTATTACTGGGACAGTATTGAGAGGGGCTCTTCTTTAGACTGTAATTCCCCTTATAAAAAAAAACAGAGGGGAGTAACAATCTAAAGAAGGTGTACAGAATGTTCTTCTTTAGACTGTTACTCCCCTTATCAAAACAGAAGTGGGATATTCCTTGTGATATAACAGTTGTCTCTTAGTCAAAGTCATTTATATTCTAAAACAACATAGGGGAGTAACAATCTAAAGAAGTACCATGAGAGGAACACCTAGGGGTAAAGAGGAAGAGGAAGGCCAAGTACAAGTTCAGGATATTTAGACATTCTATTTTGAGAGAAAGGACTCATATAAACACACAGAAAAGAACTACAACTTAATAATTCAATTTACTATCATTCATTTACACTTTTCAAAAATTGCTTTTGAGAATTTTATTCTATGTTAATATTTTTACAGATCTTCACTTATAAAAATTTATATATTAATAATTTATTGGTGTAATTGAAATTATTTAAAGGCCGTTGTACAGAGTAATTATGCATTTTTAACAAATTTAGAATATTTTATATTTAGTATAATTAATGTGTTCCTGTTACACATTGAATAAGAATATATTTATTTAAATATAATAATAATATTAATAAATTTTAAGGAAATATAAAATAATAAGAAATTTAAATAAATTATATGTATCTTTTCTTCTTTCAGAATACACAAAAGATTGGTATGATGAAACTTATAATTAATTTTTTTTTTTATAAAAAGTTAAAATTTTAATAAAAATTTGATGAGAAGACTGGAGGTGGTAAAAGGAGGCGACGATAAAAAAAAAAAAAGTTCAGTCTTAACTCTGCGGGGAATCTTCGATGATTTCTTTCTGTTCTGATAGAGCCCTAGGCTCGTGAATTATAGACGGAATTACTATACCCTGAATTCATAAAACAATAAAGAATAAATTATTTTATTATCATATTTGCTTATTTATTACTTTTATTATATTAATTATTTTCATTATAAACAAGATGACTTAGGTTTAAGTTTAAAAACATTAAAGATCATATTTGGGATCCAAAGTTATGGGCAGTTAAAGCGGAAACATAACGTAACATAGGGACATTAGTAGCCTATTTAGTTGACACCTAGTATTTGAATTTATCAATAAAATTAACAAAATTAATTATATAGTGGTTATTAATTTATATTATCTGATTAAGAATGACATTTGAAACAATAATGCTACAATCCAATTTGCTCAATTCTTAATTTTTATACTAACTAATTAAGACCAGTTAACTTATTCTTTGGCCAAGACTAAATCTGATATTTTATGTGATTAAATCTTATCAATAAAATTATCTTAAACTTATATAAAAATCATCATTTGTTTGTTATCTTATTTTTCAAATATTCTTCTTTTTCAAAAAGAACACATGGGAAAGCCTTTTCATACTGTTACAGACAAGTTAATAACTTGAATGAGGTGATGGGTTGTAGGGACTTAAAAAAAAATAATTGCTAGGGTAGCTATGAACAAGTATCTTTGATGGCCAACCTGTATTTAAATTATTTTATGTTTTCAGTGCCCGTGCAAAGAAATTGTTAAGAATATGTATTTGAAAGCAGTCTTTTTGGTTAAAAGAATTTTTTAATGTTATGTGTTTAAGATTACAAAACCTCTATTTTACTTAAATATTATGGTCATGAGTTACAAAACTAATAAGAAGATCTAAGTTTTATAGAGGTACCCATATTCTGATAGTTGTAGAACCTTAAACTACGTACTAACTCTATCTAGCTATAAAGGAACAATCCCCACCACGTCACTGAAGCCTTAACTTCTATTTAAAAAATGTCAAATAATTGCCAACCATGCCTGAAAATTAAATCATCAAAGAAGAAGGGGAAGAACTCTGGAAATTAGAGGGCAAGAGACCTTAGGTTCAATTTACAGTTATAAGGTGCATTTATACCAGTAGTTCTTCCTTCTTCTTCAAGATATTATAAATAAATGTTTTGATTATCGAACCTGGTTGACAGCAGCCCTGACGAAGCCAGCATTGGCAGTAACAGTGATTGCCTTTATCTCAAGTCCAGTTCCGAAAACAGCTAGTGATCTATCCTTAACTTGACCTCTAGCTTTTAGTCCTGGACAATAGCTATCCTTGACAACAGTTAGTCTTGACAGCAACTCCTTGCCTCTCTCCTTCTCTCCTACACCTCCCAGTGTTTTAAGAATATCGCTGAATGAGCTCACAGCTGATTCACAACAGAACAACTCCTTACCTAGATAACAGACATCAATGATACAAATAACATATTTAATTATACTGGTTGCAAGAGATTTCTTAATGATCTGACAAAACAAATTGGTCGACCTAATATGGGTTCCAGGACATTGTGGACAATAAGAGAATGAATTGACAGATCAACTGGCCAGGGTGGATACCAGATTAATTCCTTCTGCACCGGAACAGGTGGTAGGTATACCTTGCTGCGTTAATAGGACCACTTTAAAAAATCTTTGTTGAGAGATGTTCAAGAACCTAGGAAATTGCTCTAAGAAAGAGATAATCTAAGTTATTTATTTCAGGACCCTATCATAAAGTTACTAAGCCAATATTGGCCCTTAGAAGGGGTTCTTGTCATCTTATAACTTAATTTGTAACTTAATTGGTAACTTGCAGCTGCTAGACATGGTTGAAAGTCTTACCAGCTGACTGTGCAGAGAGGAAAATGAAACTCCCACTCACCTACTAAGCTGCTGCCGAGCCACAGCTTGTCTTAGATGGCAAGACTTTGGAATACCAACAGTTCTCTTAGAAGAGTTTAAGGGATTTCCTTTGAGCAAACTGCTGATTTTTGTCAATCTTTAAGGGAGGGAATTCTTTATCTAGCCCAGGTTTGATCAATAGACCCACTAACATGGTCTTTGTCTCTGGATTTTTAAATCCCCCGGAAAGAAATTGTAATACGATTAATTAAAGATCAGAAATATGGAGGAAGATAAAACTGCTAAGTATGAAAGAGTCACAAACAAGCACCCACTACTGCATGTATTTAACTATCTGGCCTAGAACTGCATAGGACACAAATCTCCTCCAACCAGATGTCCATAGATCTGACCCCCATAGGAAACTTCTAGATCCACTTTTGATAGCCTCCCTGACAAGCTGAAGTCAGTTTTAATATAACTCAAGATCCTAAATAAAATTATCTCTAGATCCAAGGACAAAAAAATGTAACATTGAATATACACTTTTAGCAGTAAGACCACTTCCCCCTACCTCTAAGGCATGTGAGTGGGACTCAAATCCTTTCTTTAAAGCAGACACTTGACACAAACATTGCTACTCAACTACCCTCAAAAGTTGTTGACGTTTATGCTTGATAGTTCGATTTGGGGTCAACTAAAAATGTAGGATAGGGGGGAAAAATTAGTAACTTTCTTCTAAAAGGAGCACCCGAAAAGTAAAGTGATCAACATTATTTTCACTTATAGAAAGCTGGACAAACTATAGATAAAAAGCGTCATACATGTTAATAATATTTTAATGATACCACATTGCAAGAATAAAAAAAAATCTTCTGACTCAGATAAAACACTGGTAAATCCTAAACTAAATCTGATGAATGAAGCTTTAAATGAAAATAAGCTATGTAACATGCTGCAAGAAAGACACTCATTACAGCCAAATATAAAGAGTATAATTATTTATGTGTTTTAAAAAATCATTAAATAGCAAGTTATTACAATTACTGCAAACAATATTCTAGAGCTATTACCTTTGAATATTTGATCAAGAACAGGTTTGATGGGTCTTTCCCTCTCCCAGTGAGCTTGTTCGTCTAGGATCTTACTCCTGAGCTTAATATGAGCATGACCATTAGTCATTGCGGATACATATGCTAACATTGTAGACACATCCAAATTTAACTTATTCCTAAACAAACAACAATATATTTTAATAGCCTACAGATGCCTGCACAAAGAAGGTATTAATGAGGTAAGGTATGTTTGTAAGACAACATATAGGCAGGGTGTCTCAACTATTTCAAAGCATTTAGCGAAAGACAAGGCTTGTGCATTTAACACTCAAGCTATACAGGATGATAAGTTAAGGAATCATTTGCCATAGAATTTATTTTAATCAAACTTTTGAAAAGTTAGTCTCCTTGCTTTTCTGTCGACAAGCTTTCTTATTTTCTCAATAATAATTATTTTAGGCTGTGTTAAGTTCAATGAATGCATGGCTGCTTTCAGGTCTTTATAAAAGATAAATCTCTATCCCAGAAGCGCTTTTATCAGGTCATGGGAGACCAAATGGATAAGGTCATAGGATGGACCAAAGGGATAAGTAGGATGGAGCAAGTTCAGGATTAAAGGAAGGCTGCTTTGACACCTCAAAAAATATATTTTGTAAGATTGTTGCAGCCAACATAGCTTTTTTTACTTAAGTATTCATATAGCTTGTTGTCTTGTCTCCATGTATCTTATCTAGATCTAGTTTTCTAGAACTTTCAGAACTAGTTGATATTTCAAACAAAATATTTAGGTAACAAATTACAAATAAAAGCATATTTTAGTCAGTACTATCTTAAAGATAGTATATTTTTTAACTTAGATTCATTCTCTGTAGCACAGTAAAAGGTACTGTACATACTTTGAGTTATTGAATAATAACTATGGATATAAACTATGAATAATTGAGGGCAACAAGGATCAGTCAAAGGTAAAGGTAAAATAATTATTGAATTACACATTGAAGAAACGTTGGTAAATCCACAACTTCGATTTTTTATTTTTGAAAGACTCTTGTTTGCTATCCTCAATTTTTAGTTAAGGTGAATTGTATTTTTATTAACCTTTTGGTCATAGTTTATTATCTAAAATGTAATTAGCTAACAATATTTTCGGATCAGGATACTTCTTTCGATCAAATTTACTCTATTACTGATTTATTCTGATAAGGATGTTTTAGATTGGCTGTCCAAAGGCACTATATGGTTGTTTCTCTGCGTTCAAGAGAATTTTCTAAACACTTTATTATAACTACCTTATGGTATGTAATATTGTAACAGTAAAAGGATTATAACCATAAGTAGCTGTGTACTCACGTAGTTTGGCTAGGAGATAAAGGAACTTCTTTAACTAAATTAACACTAGAACTAATTCCATCACAGCTGTTGATTATAAAGCCGCCGATACTAACTCCACTCTCTTTCAAAGTGTCGGCCAAATTATTTTCTATACCACAAGCGAAATAAAACTCCACCTAGTAAAGAAACAAAGAGGACAATCATCAGTGTACAAATAAAAATTATTGAAAACTACAGTAATGTTCTTAAAAAGTGCTAATGAATCATTTATATCATTTATGGCCCAAAATGACCAAAAATGTTCCCTGATGTCTGACACAGATTTCTGTCTTGAAATTTTTTAAATCGGAAACAGAATATTTTTGTTCTGCAGAATGATCACATAGCTTCCGTTACCTTTGTTAAGTATTCTAGAGATTAAGGAAATAATTAATTTATTAATCAAAATTGACCTAAAGCAGCTACTTTTCAATGGTACACCTGTAGATATTATAACTAAGACTCATTTCACATGGTAGATAGAGCACAATTTACAGTAAAACCTAAAAAATGGTAATGATGGGGAGGGGAAACAATATTTGATAATTTATTTTGTCACTGAAAAGGACAAGACCATAAAAAAAGGGTGTGATAATTTTAAAAACCAAAAACTTATTGCATCAAACTTTCTGTGGCTCAAAGGGAAACAATATATCTGTATAAGGTGTGACTAATTCTGAACCAGGTTTGAGAGAGTAAGTTAACTACTTGAAATGGTATCATAAATTAGAGAAAAGTATGCAAACTCAGATTATTGTGTGCATTGCAAATGGGTATAAAATCACCTATGATATGAAAAGGAACTATATTAATAGAAAAAAGTATAGCCAAAAGAATTAATTTAGGTATTCTCAATAATTATTATTATCATTTATTTTTGTTTTGCGACCTTATGATTTTTTTACGTCATCTTACAATAACTAAAATCCTGTAGTCAACAAAATTGTAAAAATAATTAATTTAATTGCTGCTTAAGTCCAGCATTTTGTAAGCAATGCTACTCGATTATTAATATATAAATGAACTTACAATAGGTGGAACATAAAAGCTTAAATTCTGCTCAGCGCAAATAACATATTCTTCAGCTTGATCCAAAACAGACTTCTGACCATATTCACCGTCACCTAGATGAGTACAAAAACCAAATTCTGTTACAAATAAGCTTTTAAAAAATAAATTTGATTTGCAATGGAGGGAATTTCTATTCGTACTTAGGATTTGCATCCTTGAGTATAATTTTTAATTGTTACTTATGTAGAACATTAATATAATACTTATATAAATTACTGGTATTTTCTGAATGAACCATTTGACTCTAGTAGACTGCAACGACAGCCAAGAGAAAGCATGTGGACTGCTCCAGAACCATGGATCTTTCAGTTACATGGTGACAATTAGAGAGGCTTGTAGTTCTTCTCCCAATTACAAGATCTCAAAATAATTATATTAAGAAGTATTTCTGATCGCTCCCAGTTGTCTACTTTTTATCAGCCTTTTTTTAACTGGTAGTTATTTGAAGTACAGTAGAACCCCGAAAGTAAAAGCTAATAGGGACCAGAGCTAGTTGGAATTTCTGAATTGTTCGGATCATCATGGCTTCTGCTTTTATCCTCTATTAAAATTTATCACATCCACATCTTGACACATGTGTATCAATAATAATTATACAGTAAATATGTTGTATGTTTAAAATTAACCGACTTTGGTAAGTAAATTAACTTAGTAGTTGATTAAGAAAAGTGTCCAACCTTTGGATATGATGGAGAGTGCTTTCGGATTCCTCGCAATTACTTTGGTCCACTTTCTCTTGCCTTCTGATACGACATCCACAGTAAGTCGCTTCTTCTCTCCGAAGTCGTCTGTGAATTGAAAGACCTCTAGAACAGCTACACATGATGGGCAGTCGACCAAATACTGCACCAAAGATTCGTAGTGATGAAGATTACTACACAGTATGTGCTCCTTTTTCAAATGACCAGATGCTAGGCACTGCAACAAACACAAACACATTATTTATTATTAATGAATAAAATTAATTGAATAAAAAGACGGTAAATTAAAAATGTCTAAAATATATAACTAATAAAATAGTCAAACTATGATCACTATTAAAACAGACCTCTAGTGACTCCTCAAACATAATTCAGTCATCTCCAATATTTAAAACATTTCTTGAAGTTGATACTGCTACCCCTTATACTGTTATGCTTTGCATCATGTCTGTATTTCCAAGTCAAAGTCTTTCAGTGACATTTCCATCTTGAGGAACATACCAGATTTCACAAGATGTCATTTCTGAATAGCAATTTTGGGTATCATAGATATTTCAGTCAAAACTAAATAGAGTAACCAGTGATCTATTTTTACATAATACAAACACATATAATGACCAAAAATAAACAAATGTACCTTGACCTTGCCAAATGTTATTACAAAGTCTATCTAATTATATTGAAACCAATATTCTGAGAGAAATAATTTCAAGATAAAAAGAACTTTTTATATACTACGTTTTTAAATTTTCTGTTGAATCGTATGTAATGTTGATAATATAATTGTTATTGTTATATAATATATAATGTTAGTGAAAAAAAAAAAAAAAAATAGTTCCGAATTTATTTACTTCACATAAAAGACAACCATCAAGAGAGCTGATCTTAAACCTATAAAAGGACAAATCTTTGTACAACGAATCTCCCCTACACCAAATCTAAAGCGTGCCATCGATATATTTGAAATAATATAATCGAAACATTTTAAATTGCGTAAATATGGGACATGGCAAAACAAATAAAATAACTTGTGGATTTTTTCCGAACTAACTTTACTTACAGCAAAATTTGCTGAAAACCAATTAAATTCTGCTGAAAGATGGCTAAAAGTATTAACATAATGCATTGTCATCGAGTTCTGAGCTATGCTAAAAGTTTCAAATGTCTAGCTATTCGGAAAGTTAGTTAGAAATCGATTGCCAGATTTGTACCGGACAAACAAACAAACAAGAAAGCAAGCTAATAAAAACGTAGTAAAATGCCATCGTAAATGGTTTAATCTCAGTTTGAAAGTGAATGTGGCTTATCACTAATATTATCATACATCTTTCACAATTGATTGTCGTCATAATTAATGTTCAGGTAAGCTCTAACCACCTCCTGCCCAGGCCTTAAGCCGGGTACACAAGATCCAGCAGGTCTGAAATTTGTGACTGTTCAGGCGGCCAGATCATACACTTCAGACTGTTCAGTCTAAAGTGACAGTCCTCCCAGACTGTGTATACCCTGCTTTATATGCTTTTAAATAGAATGAATTTGTATCCATATTGAATTCTATAAGAGGTAGCACAAATACTGCACCACAGGGCTGGATATCCCAGGGTTAAGAGCAGCCAACTTAAACCTACCTTCCTTAAACTTGCAATAAGGATGAGCCACATCAGGTCACTTAGATCATGAACATAATTTAGGCAAAAATATATATATGAGTAAATATACTACAAACATTGACACAAACCTACACAAAGTAACAAAATAAATTTGTGATAATACTGATTGATTTACTAATATCGTACTACTTAAATAGTTTTACTAATTTATTTTTACCAAACTTATCTATGACAAATATTGAAAATTCCACTTGTTTCAGGAAAATTCAACAGTTTAAAGATCTAATAATAAGCTAATTGTTAAACTATAGATAACATAGAGTCCTTTGACTCCTATTATAAAAGATTTATTTAAAAAAAAAAACTAAAATTAAATATAATGTTGTTATACCTTTTGTAAAAACGACACTTCCTGCTTAATTTTATTCTTAAGTTTGCCGATTCCATTCACAGTTGAATATTTACTAGAAATTATTTCCAATAGTTTACTGCCCACTTGGATTTTCTCATTATACCCTTCCAATGACATAACAAACGATAAACTATCATACGAAAGCAACAGCAATTACGTTACAAATAGGTATAGAGTAATAAATAACAAAAATTCAAAATATCGACCAGAAACACTACCCGGAAGAAATTAAAATAAACGAAAATCGAAAAAAAAATAAAATCAAGGTTCCTTTTTCAATTCAAATTAAATCGAAAACTGGAAAATTATCAACTTAAAACTTAATGAATAATCCAGGATAAATCAGTTATAACAAGTAAGAAGTTATGCGGGTTTTTGTAAGACTTAATTTGTATTGAGCAAGCCCTAAGCAGAAGCAGTTTTAGTTTTAGGAAGTAAATACGTTTACTTTTTTAATCTCCCTTTTTTTACTTATAAGTAGTGCATATATAGGTTAGAAATTATTGTGATGTTGGATGGTTCATGGATTTAAACGTTTTAATGTCCCTTATTAAGATGAAAAATGTGGTTTCTTAAAAATATCCGTCTGGCGTCTGTTGTGTGTATTTTTTCAATAGTCTGTCTGTTGGTAGTAAATTAAAACTCAATAGTGAAATGATTTCAGGGTGTTTTTTTTACTTTCTCATATAAAGAGAAAGTATTGTGATGGCGTGAAAATTTTATTATGATATTTTGATGGATTTACACGTTTTGAGGTCCCCTGAGTCAAAAAAAGTGGTTTATAAAAAATGTTTGTCTGTCGTCTGTCGATGCAGAGGCCTGGAACCTAAACTACAGGGCCGATTTTGACGAAATTTGGCATACATGTTCAGAAAAATCATACCCTGAGGCGAAATCGAGAAACGAATTTTAGCTCCAAATTTGGGGGCGCTACCCCCCAAAAACTCTGAAAAGACGTGAAAAAAAATTATGTCTCGAAAACGGTTCCGACGATTTTGATTAAAAAATTCTAAAATGTAGCTCATTTAAATACGAATCTAACGGTGAAGCCGTTTTCTCGGGAAAAATCTAGTTCCTGAGAAAAAACTTAAAACGCAGACGGAGAGAGCCCGGGTTCGATTCCCCGCCCAGGAGATGTTATTTTTATGATAAATTTTGATGAAATGTTCAATAATAATTAAATGTACGTACGAAAACTAATAAATGGAAAACACTGGGCTAAATTATGAACTGCGTATATGAGAAAATTTGTATAGTTGTCTCGAACCGATTTTTCTTCAAGAATTGATACATCTCATGGATGAATAAAGTTATAGCAATATTTCGCCGCCCCACGATCGAAGGGTTAACTGATTTCCCACTACGAAGGCGGCTTTTTCAACTTGTCTAGGGGCACATTACTATTACCAAGAGACATCCTGGACTGATCTATGTATTTATATTAATGTTATTTATTCCTTGATTAATCTCAATCTTATTACACATTATTATTACTTTGCAAGTAAGGATGTTTTGAATCTTTACAAAATATTCTGAGAGGGCGACATGGGCCCCTTTACTTCTGTTGCGCCACTGCATTCAGGCAAAATCTATAAATTAATTTTAGCTCTAAATTTTGGGGAACCAGCCCCTAAACCCTGAAAAAACCTGAAAAAAAAATTCTTGAAAACAGTTTCGACGATTTCAATTCAAAAATTCTAAAATGAAGTCCATTTACATAAGGATTTAAAACCAATAAGTAACTCCCGGGAAACGTCTAGTTTCCGAAATATTGATGTAAATAAAAAATGATTTTGCTTAAAATCGAAAAAAAAGTGCAAACAATCATCTGTTAAAGAATTTAAAGGTGTTTAGAAATAAATTTATTACTAGATATTATAGTTATAATACAATTGGACTTTTGGATTAAATTCGGTATTTTCGGAAAATTTTATTCGAGATTGTTTTAACGATTTATTTATTTATTTTTAGAATTTTTAAAATTATTTTTACTTTTTAGCATTTTAACTTTCTCATATAGATAGTACATTATGTAGATGAAGATTTAGGGATATAGGTATAAAGTATTAAGAAGTCGAACATTGCCCGGAGAAATGTACAAGGGAAAATTTAGTACGAGTAATGTTTGAGAGATTGTTAGTTCATATATTAACCACTAGAATGCGTTAGCTGCTTCTCCGGGCCACGAAGCACGATGGCGATGCTAATAATACTAGAAACTCCGTCAGAGAGAGATGTTTGACCCAAAGCAACGATAAAAGAACTGGAAAGACGGAGAGATAAATGGACTTATGATAGCCATGGTCCAATGTTAACAAAGTAGGCGCATAAGGGTATCCTATGAATATCCAGTGAATATCCTAGGAGATTTGAAACAGTCTAGAAGTCTAGAATATCCATAAGATTTAAAAATAACTATAGTTTGAGATTCAAATTATCCATTTTGCATAAGTTCCAATCAGAATGTCTCCTGGTCTAGTACTAGTATATTGAAGGCCGCATTAGACCTGCTCACCTGCCGAGTGCGGGGCCGAAACAGTTGGCTAAGTACTCGGCCGAAAAAAATTGAACACGTGTCCATTCAATGTATCGGCCGGATCGCTCGCCCACTACTAGGCCAAGCAATGACTGCAATCAGCACTTATTACAGTACATTAAGCGAGCACTCGACTGAATTCTTTGACTCGGTCTAGCAAACGGCAGGTGTAATGCGGCCTTTAGTGTGCCTGTTCATCGAGCTGGAGGAGCTGGGTTCAAATCCAACAGATAACAAATGCATTAGATTTCTAGTACTAATAAAGTCTATCAAAGCATTCACTTAAAAGCCGCAACATTTGCCTGCAAACATTTGCAAACACGATGCGCGTCCGGTGTGGACGGCACCGTGCGCACGAAAGAATGCTTGTTTGTGTTCGCGGGTGCTCTGGACAGAGTCGGTACATCAAAGGATGTTTGCTGTTTGCTGTTTGTGCGCGTATGGTGTGGACGCTTTTTGAGCAAACTCCTTGAGCATTCGCAAACAGCCTGTGGTTTGACTTGGAAACCCGGGAAATGTATTTTTTTATTTTTCATTCGTATTATTTATGACTATATTGATGCTATCAAACTGCTATTATGCTATCAAATAACTATATTATAATTAATAATATATACTAATTAATAAATAGTGATTAAAACTATAGATGAGAATCCAAGATTAAAAATAACCGGATTAAATAGATAAATATATATATGACATAAAAGTCCAAAAATGCGTCATACTATTTTTTAAAATAATTATATTGCTTCCAAGCTTATTACTTTAGACACAGGTCTATGGACCCGAGCCTCCTATAGGCCCTCAAAAGACCAAATATTACATTGATATTTATCTTTTTTTCACCAAAAGAACACGTTTGGCGTGTTTTTTTGTAGAAATAATAATCTAAAATCAGGGATGATCGAGGACGAAATATTACATTGATATTTTTCTTTTTTTCACCAAAAGAACACGTTTGGCGTGTTTTTTTGTGGAAATAATAATCTAAAATCAGGGATGATCGAGGAGGAATTTTTTTGTCAACCAGACTCTTAGTTTTCTTTTACTATTGCCATTTTTTACTAACTCACCAATGATAATAAATAAGCCGGCGCTTATACCACGTTTTGATAGAACCATGTTACAAAGTTAATGCAAGTGCAATATAGTTTTATTTAGTATTTGATGATGTAGTGTATAAGAAAATAATGAAAAATAACTGGGAACAAGGACAAACGTTTGCAAACTCCTGTGTGTCAAGAATGCGCGTCCGGTGTGGACGTTGTGTTTGCAAACGTTTGCAATTGTTTGCAAACCCTGTTTGCGAATGCGCGTTTGGTGTGTACGTGTACGAGGCTGAAGACTCAACATTAATAAGATTAAAAGCGAAATATCATTGTTGATAAACACATATGATTGTTGTCACAACTTTCTCTATTTTAAAAATTTACATTTTGAATATCCAGAAATACCCCTAATACTATCCCTACTGCATATGCTGTGAACTTCCCCTAGATGTTAGAAGGGTGGACATAAACAAAATTTCTACCATCCATGGGATGTGTCAATAGACAAAGTGACTAGTCCTGTGGACTGTGGATATCCTATGAACAAACTCGGTAATTAGGTTTCTATGTAGGACAGGGGATACTTGAAAACAAGATAAGTTGGTTGACTCTTCTTTTTATTTTTTATGCCATTAAGCAGTAAAAGGAACTAACCAGGAGTTTCCAGGTTTAAAGAACGGTGAATCCTAAATATCTTTGCTAAAGTTTTCCATCTTCTTCAACACCAAGGGGCTAACACCTACCTGAAGATGCTTGTATAGTAGTGCAAACTTTGTTGAGACTACTTTCAAAAGAATTCTACAGCAATCTAAAAACCTTTAACAAGTACACGCTAGTTAATATTACTTACGCCTGTGTAAAACAGTTTATCCATAACAATTGACGTTTTCAATATTTTATTACATGTTTAAGCTTTGCGACTTTGTAGGTAGGTACATATTTAAAAATATCTGTCCGTATAACTTGGAATATATAGTTTGTGCTGAATTTATATCCCAATCCCAAAATATATTATTTAATTAATTTATTACTGCCTAAACATTTTATAAAATGAAAATCGCTGGGAATTAAAGCGAGCATGTTTACAGGGACCAGTTGATTTCCAACGGGGGCACATTCATTTTACAAGCTTTTATTAGCTTACAATGCTTTTGTCAGGGATAAATCTTGTAATTACTATACTTAGAAACCTGAAATTGCAGCGATTATGTATTTTTGATGGCAATATAATAATAATTTATTAGTTTTTCTAAATTATTTGAGTTAGTCGATTAATCAATGAAGTTCCGAACATTGTTGTTAATTATAAACGTCAAAGATAAAAAAAAATTAAATTTTAGGAATTTTGCAACGACAACCACTAAAAAACTAAAGGTGATAATAGATATAAATTAATATGATGAAGATTTAAAAAAATAAATAAATGAAATAAAGCTAAAGATGAAGATATTTGTTTTAACAACCACAGTACTACGAGCCCATGGGCGTCGTCAACAGTACATTATTGGGAGGGGTGGGGAGTCAAAGGGGGGTCTGGGGGAAAATTTTGTAGATTAAATAGATCAGTCAATCTGATTTACTTTTCTTTTTTTTTAAACTGTTCCAAAGGAATTCTGTTTAAAGTAATTTGTAATAACCAGAGACCTTCAAATGCCTTTTTACCATGGCGCCATACTAAAATGCCACATTTTGCCTATTTTTCGGTAAAAAGCCACATTTTGCCGATTTTAGGTAAAATGCCACATTTTGTGCCACGTTTTGCCTTATTTGGGCCAAGTTCTGAAAAAAATAGAAATATTCTGATATTCTAAGGGGTTCTGCCAGGCCTGCCACTACCTCCCGAGCCTGTTGTCACTAGGTTAGGCACCTGGTTGTCTGCAGTGTCATGGTATGTGAAGTATTTTAAAGTTTAAAGGATTCAAAACCGAGGTGAAGGAGCTGGAAGACGATTCTGGTGCGGTGAAAAAGGTAAAAGACCTTATAGAAATTATAGACCTTCTTCGTTAGACATGGCCCTCTTCCCGCAGCTTCTCTTTTTGGAAGCCAATTTTAAGGTAATTCTAGACGTCATCGAGCAGCTTCAGTCTCAGATGATTCTCCTGAAGACCTCTGTGGCGAAGATGGAGGTTATTGCCAACACAAACTACCCAGGAGACATTGGAAAGAGGATTAAGGCCAAAGTACAGGCCGTCCTGACCAGAAATTGAGGCTGGGAGGAATTCAGGAGCTTGGCCGCAATTCTCGAAGGAAAGGAATTCCCGCTAAAAGAAGATTGGGACGCTGCAGACGTCTTGGCAATGAAATACGCGCCTGGAACATCAGCCGACGTAGGGAGGACATTTTCCAAATTAAAGTACATCCTCAGCGACCGTCGCCTCAACTTTTCTATGGAGAGCATAGTCGCTCCCGTAAAATTATATTATAATTAAATTAAAATTGTTATAAGTACCTGTAAATTGTAATAAAGTAGTTAATATGACTCCCTTTTACGATGGAGGGGGGGGGGAGGTTGAAACATATATGCCACATTAGCTAAAATAAATACCACATTTGGCCAAAAAATAGTGGGTCCCACATTTCGTAAAAATAAATGCTACAGTTTGAAGGTATCTGGTAATAACTGATGACAGGTTTTGGCTACTTAATAGCCACCTTCAGATTCTAAATTGGTTGTTCACTGTTCATAGTAGCATCGAAGTGTAGTGTGCAGTATCAGGTATCGAACTTACACACAATGGATAATCAATTATTAATGATAAAGTATATGTGTCATATATTAATGATAAATATATGATATTTTGAACTCTTTTTAGGTTACATTCTTTATTACAACTCAAAAATTGGGGGGGACGCGTCTCCCCCAGCGACGATGCCCGTGCTACGAGAGATCATAGTATAGGCGTAAGTCACTAAAGATTAAAGCGTGGGACAATATAAACAAGTTTTGTAATTTAGTGACTCACGCATATATGTATACCAGTGGCGTACGCAGGGGGGGGCCCAAGGGGCCCTGGCCCCCCCCCGAAATGATTACATACCTAAGACCCGCCATACACTAAAAACCAAAAAAACACAGTAATGACAGATGCATTCGAATTGGCTGTAAATATTTTCCAAAAAAAAGAAATTAATTAAGTATTATCTTATGGTGTGTATACACTTAATCACCCCAAATCAGCTGGGCCCGGATTTGCCGATAGAATTAAATTCATTCAACACTATACCGGCCCGATTGTCGGCTGGGCCCGGATTTTGCCGATGGAATTAAATGTATTAAACACTATACCGGCCCGACTGTCGGCTGGGCCAGGATTTTGCCGATAGAATTAAATTCATTCAACACTATACCGGCCCGATCGTCGGCTGGGCCCGGATTTTTCCGATGGAATTAAATTTATTAAACACTATACCGGCCCGACTGTCGGCTGGGCCCGGATTTTGCCGATGGAATTAAATTTATTAAACACTATAGCGGCCCGACTGTCGGCTGGGCCCGGATTTGCCGATAGAATTAAATTCATTCAACACTATACCGGCCCGATCGTCGGCTGGGCCCGGATTTTGCCGATGGAATTAAATGTATTAAACACTATACCGGCCCGACTGTCGGCTGGGCCAGGATTTTGCCGATAGAATTAAATTCATTCAACACTATACCGGCCCGATCGTCGGCTGGGCCCGGATTTTGCCGATGGAATTAAATGTATTAAACACTATACCGGCCCGACTGTCGGCTGGGCCAGGATTTTGCCGATAGAATTAAATGTATTAAACACTATACCGGCCCGACTGTCGGCTGGGCCCGGATTTTTCCGATGGAATTAAATTTATTAAACACTATACCGGCCCGACTGTCGGCTGGGCCCGGATTTTGCCGATGGAATTAAATTTATTAAACTATACCGGCCCGACTGTCGGCAGGGCCCGGATTTTGGCCGATGGAATTAAATTTATTAAACACTATACCGGCCCGACTGTCGGCTGGGCCCGGATTTTGCCGATGGAATTAAATTTATTAAACACTATACCGGCCCGACTGTCGGCAGGGCCCGGATTTTGCCGATGGAATTAAATTTATTAAACACTATACCGGCCCGACTGTCGGCTGGGCGCGGATTTTGCCGATGGAATTAAATTTATTAAACTATACCGGCCCGACTGTCGGCAGGGCCCGGATTTTGGCCGATGGAATTAAATTTATTAAACACTATACCGGCCCGACTGTCGGCAGGGCCCAGATTTTGGGCGATGGAATTAAATTTATTAACCACTATACCGGCCCGACTGTCGGCAGGGCCCGGATTTTGCCGATGGAATTAAATTTATTAAACACTATACCGGCCCGACTGTCGGCTGGGCCCGGATTTTGCCGATGGAATTGAATTTATTAAACATTATAACGGCCCGACTGTCGGCTGGGCGCGGATTTTGCCGATGGAATTAAATTTATTAAACTATACCGGCCCGACTGTCGGCAGGGCCCGGATTTTGGCCGATGGAATTAAATTTATTAAACACTATACCGGCCCGACTGTCGGCAGGGCCCGGATTTTGGGCGATGGAATTAAATTTATTAAACACTATACCGGCCCGACTGTCGGCAGGGCCCGGATTTTGCCGATGGAATTAAATTTATTAAACACTATACCGGCCCGACTGTCGGCTGGGCGCGGATTTTGCCGATGGAATTAAATTTATTAAACTATACCGGCCCGACTGTCGGCAGGGCCCGGATTTTGGCCGATGGAATTAAATTTATTAAACACTATACCGGCCCGACTGTCGGCAGGGCCCGGATTTTGGGCGATGGAATTAAATTTATTAAACACTATACCGGCCCGACTGTCGGCAGGGCCCGGATTTTGCCGATGGAATTAAATTTATTAAACACTATACCGGCCCGACTGTCGGCTGGGCCCGGATTTTGCCGATGGAATTGAATTTATTAAACATTATAACGGCCCGACTGTCGGCTGGGCGCGGATTTTGCCGATGGAATTAAATTTATTAAACTATACCGGCCCGACTGTCGGCAGGGCCCGGATTTTGGCCGATGGAATTAAATTTATTAAACACTATACCGGCCCGACTGTCGGCAGGGCCCGGATTTTGGGCGATGGAATTAAATTTATTAAACACTATACCGGCCCGACTGTCGGCAGGGCCCGGATTTTGCCGATGGAATTAAATTTATTAAACACTATACCGGCCCGACTGTCGGCTGGGCCCGGATTTTGGCCGATGGAATTAAATTTATTAAACACTATACCCCTTGGCCCGACTAAACTTAAACTTGATCGACTAAAAACTTAAACTTGACTTGGGCCCGAACTAAAAATTAAACTTGATCGACCCTATTTCGGCTGGGCCCGATTTTTCGCCAATTGAATTCAATGATTTTTTTTGTGGTTTTAGTCCAGTTCAATAGCATAGGTTAGGTCTAGGTGTTAAGCACATTAAATTAAATGAGGCCCGAGTCAACTCGAACTTTTGCCGATGGAATTAAATTAATTGAATTAAAATATGCACACTAGACTGGCTTAAACGGGAAAATGATGGTTGTGGATTTCAGTAGCAAATTTTTGTTTTGGACCAGGATTGTGTGTAGAACGCTACGTGGGTCCTCTTGTCTATGCGGCATTCCCCTCTTGCTGACTCAGGTCGGACTAGTGTTCGTCGACATGTAGTGGTAAACAGAGGCAATATAAATAAATCGGTTTATCATTTTGTGAAAAAACTGATTCATATTACATAGTAATAGTAAATTTAAATCTAAAAACTCAAATAGCGTTCAGAAAACATTTGATGTTAAATGTCCCATGTAATTACCCAGCGATTGAGCGAATGATTCTTTTGTTTTGCAATAGGTATTTAATTTTCTTAGAGAAGAATTCTCTTCTAGATAAAAATTTGAAATTCGTATGTGCTCCAAATCCACGTTTGCTTTTGCAGTGTGGATCACGTTTTGCTTCCGAGCTTACCAAAGGAAACGGAAGATATGTGACAGTTCTGAAGGGCGAACAATTTTTATGTCTCCGATTTCAAAAATTTCAAGACACAAATCTGTTCAACATCAGGGTTCAGTTTGGGTCCCGTGTCCGCCTGTCCTTCAATTTTTGCGAACCAACATATCTTAAAAGCTATTCGTCCAATTTTATTGAAATTTTGATGGTAGGTCAAAATTAGCCAGGTTATAACATTGCTGATCCCGTATAAGTTTCAATCTTCTGCACCTATTTATGTCTCTTCCACATTCGCACAGACATATATTTATTTACACCTATATCTCCATTAGTACTCATCTGATTTTTATGAAATTTTAATGGTTTGTTTAAAGTAGTAGTTTAGTAGTGGTTTGTTTAGATAACCCAAGAATAATTTCAACCGTCTGCGCTCTTAAAATATTGCTATATTGATACTTTATTCATGTTAAATGTACTTAATTTTCCCTCCTTTTTTAAATTAGTCAAAATTGGTTTGATTTTTACATGATTTAAAGTATCAATTTACCAAAATTTAAACAGCGCAGACAGTTAAAATTAATCTGTGAGCTTCTATCAGATAAGTTTTATAAAATCAGATGGATATTTTTGAAGATAAGGTGTAAATAAATGTATGTGTGTGCACATGTGGAAGAGAAATGGTGGCAGATGGAGAAATGTGGTGGAGGGAAATGGGACCAGAAGATTGGATCTTATATAGGACCAACAATGGACTTTTTATATGCTAATTAACTGCCATCCGAATTTCATTAAAATCGAAAGAGTAGTTTTTAAGAATTGTTCCCCATGATTGAGCGAGAGACTAACAGCCAGAAACGGGATCAAAAATGTCTGATAACTGGAACAGATTTCTGTCTTGAAATTATTGGAATCGGAGACATAATCGTTCTTTAGAACGATCACATCACATAATGAGGTGTAACCTCATAGGATTTTAATTTAATTAAATATGAGGTTAGAAATTGAAATTAAAGTGTTGAAAAGGGGGAGAAATTACAATTATAATAAATTATGGGGTATGCTAAACCCGCATATAAGTTAAATTAGGTTGGGCCCCCCCCGAAAATTTTTTCTGTGTACGCTACTGATGTATACTGTGATCTCTCGAAGTACTGAAGCAGTTAAAAAATATTTTTAGGACGTTTTATTCATTTTTTCTTCCGAGCTTGCCGAAGGTAACGGAAGCTATGTGATCGATCTGAAAAGTTATAGTAGTTCTGAATTGTTTTTGTGTCTCCGATTTTAAAAAATTCTAAGAAAGAAATCCGATTCAGACATCAGGGAACATTTTTGGTTCCGTGTCTGTGTCTGTCTGTCAATTTTTGTTAACCAACATATTTTAAAAACAACTCGTCCGATTTTAATGAAATTTGGATGAGAAGTCATAAGTAGCCCATGCCCATTATTATTGTTGGTCCCATATAGGTTTCATATGGGATTTTTTTCATGAAATTTGAATGGTTTGTCAAATGTAGCCCGCATATAGCCCCAAATTAATTTTAACCGTCTGCGCTTTTTAAATATTGCTAAATTGATACTTTAATTCGTGTAAAGAATCACAACAATTTTGAGTTTTAAAAAATTCGGGGGGAAAATTAAATAAATTTGTCAATAATGGGATGTAAAAGCATAAAATCATTTAAGTATAAGATATAGGACGCGACGAAGCTGCGTTACACTTATTGGTTGAGTATTTTTTAAATAATAATGTTTGTATTCAATATTTCCAAAATTAATGCCTCAAAATTTTGATGATGGTGATGAAGAGGAGTCGATGGAATGACGTAAAATTAATAAACTAGTTTAAATAATAATTCTTAGCATTCATAGGTGTATCAGAAAATTGCTGCAATAACAAACAAAATAGGTCTAAACAAACAAAGAAAGGTTTACCAACACAGATGAACTAAATGCACCTAAATTTTAAAGGATCTAATTTATTTTTGGTACACAATTGTATATCTACACTACTTAATAGTCTTATTAAATGTATTTGTATTACTATAGTTTTCCCCCTAGCCTAGAGTATTCTGCGCGGCATTTGAATCTGATTGTTATCAGATAGAAGAGGGTGTATAATAGTGGAGGTGGCAGAGGGAGAACGAGGTTTAGCGTATAACTCCTCCTCTTGGAGTTGATACGTTACCAAGGCGAGCAGAACCAACGTTAAACAGTTCAGTTCAGTGTTCAGTCGGCTCCCTGACAGCCACGGTATTCTCATCTAGGCTTTCCTCCCCAACTTCCCTGTGATTTCCAAATACAATTACGCTCTGTCTTTCAAACATTTCCTCGGTCGCGTTTAAAACACGCGCTACCTTTTTCTTTTAGCCTCGATGTGTAGCGGAAATAACTTGCGGCATATTTTCACCTTATATTCATATTTAAAAAATACAAAATTATAAAATAACTTAAAAAAAAAAAAAAAAATAATAATAATAATAATAATAAAACGTTTAACATTCCAAATTTTGTTCTTTAAGAAATTTAATCGACGATAAAAATTCAAAAAGGAACATGATCTTCAATAAATTCCATTTATTCCTATTTTATTGTAAGTATACAATTTTTTTTTTTATTTAATTCTAACTAACTTATTATTTCATTGTAGTTCATACCAAACACATACAACACATGTCATTTTTAAAATCTACAGTGAAATAACGAACCCGGATGCAGCGATATTCCAGGTATAACGATTGCGATCAATGCATATAGTTGGTTTCCTATATACAATGATTAAGTTCGGATATAACGATAATTCGGGTAAAGCGATCTCATTTTAGAATTAAAAATGGTCACGCCATTAGCCTATAACGATGTAAGGAATTTTATTTCACCTTTCTATGAAGACCCTTCCTTAATTGCCGCCGAAACAACAGTTCACTTCACATTTTCTAAGTACAAGTACATATTCGCTGTTCCGGTGGACCGGTGGAACATTGAAGCAACTGTCAAAATTGTAATTTTACAGGGGAGCCAAATATTGATTTTTTTACTCATTGGCTCATAAAACAAAGCATAATGAAGTCACTGATTTAGGATGACGGTTATACTTTATCAAACTCATCTATTTTTAACTAGTACCCCTTTTAAATCAATCATTGTAATTTCATCCACTAATTTCATCCCTTAACTTCATCCCCTATTGCAATTATATCATTGTTGCCGGAAAATTACCCAATGAAGATGTTTGACACGAAATTTTCATAATAATATTAATTTTGTAAAACTAATGGAAACAAGAACAAATTACAATAAATTTCCTGCTCTTTCCAACGATTGTTCATTCATTGTTCCAAGATTAATATATTTTGAGTTATTTCAGTTTTTTAAGGCAAAGGTCGATTGTTTTTAACACAGTCTATTTTCGCCTATAGCTCCTAACCTGTTGAGAATTGGACTATAGCTTATATGAACTTTTTTGCTCCAAATGACCTGTAGATATACCCTATGGCCATCTGAAATTGATACACCCTGTATACTGCTGCCTTATAAAAAGAATAAAATGCGCCGTTCATTATCTATTGCGGAAAAAGTAAAAAATAATAACGTTTAGAATGTGGTGTTTCGAACCAAAATCTGTCTCGAAAAGATAGGAAGTGTTGTTTTCTACTGATCATGGTTAATTGACACAGGTTTTACTTCGAGAGAAGATAAATCTATTGACTATTGACAACTCTGCGATTCCAATCAGAAAACTCATTGAAAAAGACCAGGGTGAACTTAAACTATGCCATAAACTAACAATAAATCACGTAGACTGCACCAAAACCAAAAGAAAAAACGTAAGAAAAGCAGCAGAGCTGCTCTCGCACACTGTTGCAGTAGCAATAGTTAAACATGTGCCAGAAGAACATAGCCAAACAACCGTAAAAAATACATCTAATTTTATTGAAACTGTAAACATTTGGTTTGATATATCGAATAGCATAATAAAATGGAAAAAGTATATAATATATTTTACCTATCCCAGCACTGCTGGGAAAATTATTATTATTATTATTATCTTTAACAAATCTTAGCTTAATATAATTTATTTTTCTCCCTCCGAACACAACGTCTATGCTTTAGCCATATGATCAAGACATTACAGTTAAATTTCAAAAACAAAATTGGTACTTTATTTATGAAAGGCCGCTTTTCATATATTTGGCGCCAAAATTTGACTGATTATTAAAACTAGCTGATTTTTTTAAAACATTTTTCTTTTACTTATAATGTGTCTTTTTTAATCCTATTTGTTAATACCTTGCAGATTTGCATTTGCACATTAGCATTATTATATCGTTCATCTTTTATTTTTATATAGGATACAAAGATGTTCGGATATATAACGACCTGTTTTACTAGAAGATTTACTAAAGAAAACTTCATGTTTTACTTCGAATTTCACTGTATTTTATATTTTATATGTAGTACGTAATTTTATAATTTAAAATATTTATTGCATATTATTAGATATTGATAAAGAGCGAGTTTTCGAAACAACTATAGAAATAAATAAACATAAATAAAAGATTATATAAAAATAACAAAGCGCAAAAAACCTGATAATTTAATTTTCACAAAACAAAATTATTACAATCTAAACTGCTAATATTTAATAAAGATGCACAGTTATTTGAACCAGAATAATGGATAAAAACAAAGAAAAAATTAAAATTGATAATAATAATGTTAGAGCTAGACCCAATGTTAAAATAATAAACCTGATTTAGACCATTTGGTTTGGATTAGTGGTATGAGATTTATTAGTCCACTTTAGTAGGTTAGGGGAGGTCACCACCAGACAACATAATATCTTTATCAGCATCAGCTTCAATTCATCGATTTTGACCTACTAACACGGTCTAAACTGTTTTTCCCAACCCCGGTCCGGAAAACATTCTGACCTGTCCGCGAGACATTCTGACCAGTCCGCACAAATTTGGAGGTCCACGAAAATAATTAAAGATTGTAAGTGAAAATAAAAATTACTTAAAATTGTACATTACCAGAAAAAAGGTAGCAATAGAATGATAATACTAGGTAAAAGCACAATATTATTAAGAAAGAATTGCCTACACCGATATTACCAGCAAAGAAATAATTATTGTAATTTAGAAGGAGGCCTGCCCACAATTTTATTTTGAACGAATTCTCTATTTTGTATCATATTGTCTGAGAATATCCTGGAAATTCTCAGACTTTTTTTTGCTAATAAACCGCGATTTTTCCTTTCTCATATAAAGAGAAAGTATTGTGATGGTGATGGCACGAAATTCGATTTTACGATTTGAGGTCCCCTGAGTCCAAAAGAGTGTTTTTAAAAAAAAAAAAAAAAAAAAAAATGGCTGTCTGTCGTCTGTACAGACGCGTGGAGCCTATAAATTAATGGGCCGATATCGATGAAATACCACGAGGCGTAATCGAGAAAATGAATTTTAGCTCCAAATTTTTGGGCGCTACACCCCAAGAAACTCTGAAAAAAAATTCTAAAACGGTTTCGACGATTTTGATTAAATAAATTCTAAAATGTAGTCCATTTAAAATTGAATCTAGCAATACAAGCCGTTTTCTCGGGAAAAATTATAGTTCCTGAGAAAATAGCTTTAAACGAGGACGGAGATAGGCAGGGTTCGATTCCCCACCGAGGAGAAATTATTTTTATGATAATTTTTGACGAAACGTTCAAAAGAAATTATGAAAAAGTTTGTCTCAGTTATGTCTCGGGCCGAATTGTGGGTATAAATAAATTAAGTTCAAACTATATTTTTTTATACAGACCGCCAAAAAAATTAACAGGCAATCTTTGCATTGTGTTGTTTACTTTTTAATTTATCTAACATTTTAATGTGATTGAATTTAATTTTAGAAAAACATCATGGTGTAAGCATCATATTATAATATTAAAAAATTGTTCATACATTTTTCGAGGAAATAAATTTGTAATTTTATGAATAAAATCATTATTTAATGGTTTACTTTAATTTCTAAGTTTAAAAACTGTTTTTTAAAGTTCTGAATTTTATGGTCAACCTGGTAACTATATAGGATGCGAAGAATCTAGTATAGCTGTAGTGCAGTTGTAATTCTGTTGGATGTGCTGGGGATAGACTTTGTGTTCTCGGCATTTAAGAAGAAAGACTTGCTGGTTGCGGGTAGAGCAAACTTTGTTGTTCATCGAAGCAAACTGTTTCATTAAAGATGCAGTGTTTTCACCAGTGTTTATTGCTTTGAGATCGGTCCACTGTTGAAACAAAAAAAAAGGACAATTAATTAATAAACTTACTAATCACATGAATAGTATAAAAAATTATGCACAAATTACTAGTTCTGATTCCCTTCTTATTAACCTTTACAAATCTAAATACATTGACAGTAGAACTAAATGTTTAATTAATTGTTTACAATCCAACTTCACCAAATATCTATGGCCTCGATTAATCACACAAACCCAACATTCCCCTTAAGCCGCCCATACACGATCAAACATTTTGTGCAAACATGGTGTTTGCGCAAACCTGATGTCGGGCAAATTTAGGCCATAAACGTCAAACATCATGTTTGCGCAATCATTTTGACAGTGAATGGGGGCCTTTAGACCTATAGTTTCCTATGTTAACTCCCCGACCTACAATCTTTAGAAATATATTGCCAATATTTTACAAAACATTTCTTACTCTACCTTTTGGCTTCAAAAATAAAATTAATAATGTATCCATACCTGATAAACATATTTTAGTTTCCTTAGACATATCATCAATATTTACCAACATCCCTATCATTTTCATAATAGAAATATAAAAAGAAAAATGGTCCACCTAAAACAATTTACAAAAATTTGTAAATCCAAATTGAGTAGAACTTTGTAGCAACGACGGATATATTCTTCAAGCTATACAATGAATATTATTCAGAGATCTTTGGTGCAGCAATGGGTTCCAGTTTAGGACCTATATTAGCAAATTTAATCCTTACCAAATTGCTATAAATAATAGCCGACAAATCCAAACCAACAGTTGCTATAAAGAAACATGATTACCACGAGAAAGTGAATACACTAGTCTCAGACAAAGATACCTATAAAAAATTTAATAAATGATATAACTCATTCGAAAAAGTAAATACCGTATTAGACAATTACGGGTCGTAAAAAAAGAAAAAAATGTAATTTAAGCACATGATAGGCCCCGAGCTATAAGCTATGTACCACACTAATTGGCAGACTATCTTTAAAAGTACCCTCTATCTGCCGTTCAAGAAATTTGAATTGTCTGTCAAAAGTAGCTTAGAGATAGTCAGTCTCATTTTTTTTTTTTAATGGTCTGCGCATATTTAATTTATTTAATATAAATATGTATGAACCCAATGGGAATCGAAACAGGTTAAATTTCTGCCACACTTTAATTCGCATGTAACCATGCGTCCAATAATAAGACGCGAAGAAGATATTATGTGCCACAAAAATTGGTTGACTATTTTCATTTTATTAATTTATTTTTTGGACAATAAACTTATCAATTTTAATCTTTAAGGTTAATTTACCAAATTTAAGAAAATGAGCGTATTTTATGCAATTGTTTTTATCTCTTATGTGTCATCCACATATAGCGTTTTACTTTATTACTATAGTTTACGGATGATAAGGTGTAAAAAAGAACGAATTACTCAATTTATTCTCGAGAAGTTTCAACCCTTCTTAAGGTTTAAAGAAAAAATGAAATTCGTTCTATTTTACACCTTATCATCCATCTACCAACCATTGCAACAAATCAACTTAAAAAGGTGGTTTTAACATGTTTTATAGCTAACATTTGTTTTACATTAATAGTAATTCTCCGTTACGTATTCAATCAATCTAAATGCATTCAACCATTACCGCAAAATCTATATATACCATGACAGTATCACTAAAATCTGTTAATTTATATGCATTTGCACTTTAAAAAACCTTTCGTCATAAAGCTAAATTTAATCAAAGGCTTTTATACAAAAAAGTACTACAATTCTTATTTATATTCTCCAATTCATATGAAACCTCTGACAAGACAAGCAGATTTGTTTTTGAAGTAAAAAAAATAATCATGTGGAGTGATGTCTTAGGCTATATTTGTTTGATGTAATAATAGAGGTCTATTCGCGTACAAGAGATATTCAGTTATTTATAACTCTTTTTAAAATTTATTTTTAACTTTCATTAGTTGTTTCATACGCTTGCTTGCATTCATATGAAAATAAAAAAATAAAAAATCTTTAAAACAGAGATAGAGAGATAAAAGAAGAAAGAGAAATAAAAATCTGATATTTTGTTTTTTCAATAGGATTTTATTTTACATAATTTTTAATTAAGGTACTCAAAACTGCAGGTGAGAGAGATTTTTTGTTGGCACTGTTAAATTAATTTTATAATTAAGAGGGACTGAGAAAGGAAATAACGCCTATTTTATTAAGAAATAAAAAAAAAAAAAAAAAAAAAACAATTACAAGTTGTAAAGATGAGCAGTGAGATTGTGCTTGATTACGGAAAAATAAAGACATTTTTACGAGAACTAACAGTAACAAGATTGTTCAAAGACAACTAGGCTACCAACAACAACAACTGGCAACCGGCTATCATTTTGTTAGATAAAATCTTCCGTAGAGATCAGCAGAAAAGATACGGAGGAGGAGTACAGGAGTTAAGATTGAACTGTAAATACGAAAATTTAAACTTCTATTGAAAATTTAATTGTCCTCCCGCCACTAAAGATGAATAGTTGTGGCTGAAGGCCGGCTTGGTATAAAGAAGTCCCTTTTAGTAGAGAGATGATTTTATAAATAATATATTCCTAATTTTGGGCTCATACATTTGTACGAATCTTTTAATTAAAATCGTCGAAACCTTTTTCGAGATTTTTTTTTCGGTCCAGTAGTTCAGACTCCACGCATATGAAAGCTACAGACAAAAATGTTTTAAAAACATTTTTCTTTGGACTCAGGGGACCTTGAAACGTACTCTAATTGAAAGTAAAAAAGGATTTAAACAAAAATAATTATAGTATTAAGTCTTTCTCCGGAAAAATAATAATAATTTTAACTTTTTAAACTTAACTAATACGCAATCAAATATTATCAGTTCTAAAATTAAAAAATTAGTAAGTTAATTAAAAAACACAGAACACAAATAAAAATGAAGATACTCAATGATTTTTTTTTTTTTTTTTTTTTTTTTTTTTCAAGAGTGGTATTCTCTATAATTGTCCGACGAATATTATCAATATAGTTTCATTTCAAGGAAATATTACGTATTTTATTCAATTTATTAGAAAACAAACAAAATGTTTGCAATATGTATTTCAATAATCAATATATCGAGAATGGATCAATGAATACAGCTTCACCTTCTTTGTGTTAAATATGGTCCAATAAACCTTTGAAATATAATGAAAGGTCTTTTCGTCTTTGTTGTTACATTAGTTGTTGTTCAAGCATTAACGTTTGGTAAGCAATAAAGCGTTTCATAGGTTTAATGCAGATACCAAAGATGGCATTTCAATTTGATGCCAAGTGACCTTATCTACCGCAGAGGTAACATTTAACTACGGAAAGTTAAGGGCGCCATGTTCACTGGGTCTCTGGGTCAAATCTTATGTCGTGTTCAGCCAACTTTGTAAAGGTTCTAGAGGTTTTTATCAAGCCCTTCTTCACCCATCTGCCTTAATTAAAACCACCCTAGGAAAGTTTTAAGGGCAGTCTGACCCAGTTCCGCCCTTTTTTAATGGTTTCCTATGATGTAGCTAGCCAAAAAACAAATTAATAATGACAGATTACACTTATTGATCAAATAACCTCAAAAACATATTGAGTACTAAGAAAACCCCGGGACAAAAATATAGCTCATTTTAAGGGTAATCATATTTTCTATCTTATACAGAAATATTATTCGTCACTTTGTACATTTTTTTTATCGCTTTTACTATTGGCATCCGACATGTAGTACTCATAGTACAAAGAGAGCAAGTGTTTGAATTGTGTTAAAATTATAATGAATTTACTCGGTTTATAGGCAATATACAAGAAAGTATATTTACCCACTTCTCTATGCACACTTGAGGAACCTATAAACTAATGAACACATTATGATTAAAAACAAATATATTAATGAAATAGTTTCTCAATTAATGTGGCACATATCGCTTCCTCGCGTCCTATCGAACGAATATTTTAATGATGTTTTGCTTTTATGGGCCATTTTTGCCAAATTTATTAAAAATAAAACAATTTGACTTTTTTAAATTTTCCTGTTGGTTAAACGTCTATAAATACAAGTGTTGCCCAAATTTCAAGTTTCCAGCTTTTCTGATAGTGGCTTTTAATTTTGATGATGTCAGTAACATTCAGTAATTAGACAGTCAGTCAGTAACATGTCAACTTTAGAACTCTTCCCTTTTGAAAAGGCTTAAATATTTAGCGCTTAATTTTTTTACAGTATCCTGAACTATACTTATGCCTAATCTATGTTTCAAATATCAAAACCTCATCTTAAGAGGAAGCAGAGATATGAGGGTGAGAAAAAACGGTAGAATCGGTTGAAGAACAGGTAAAGATTAAAGATAAAAGAATAAGATAAAAAGATTAAGCTTAATGAATCGGTAAAGATACACTGCAAGGTTGCTGGAATTTGGCCTTGCTCACAAATTTGTTTTGTTTAGATGTTATTAAAAAAAAGAAAAATCTTACTATTAATAAGATTTGTCTCAAAAGTACAGAAAATAATTGGTACAAGAAAACTGGTTGACAGTTTTCATGTCTCAAAGTCAAACTAGATTTTTTGGCAATTCCTCGTTGACATTTCATAACGTCGTGGCATTTTGTTTAGATTTAATAACTGAGTGGGTTTTCAGTTACTTAAAACATATAAATACAGAATGACGTCTCTTGTTCCTCTTCTGTTAATTATTCAAATGAAATGAACGAATAGTCTGATAAACAAAAGAATTAGCCATTTAAAACTACTTTATGATCAACAGTTTTACGTTAGTTAATACCGCTTTCTCTCTTAAGCTCGTGGACATAACATAATATTAAAAAGAAAAAAACAAGAAGAATAAATGCAATAAATGAAAAGGGAAAATCGGAAGAAGAAGTTAGAAATGTAATATTTTTTTCTTATAGTCAATATAATATACTTGTGACAACTAACTGTCTTGGAAGCCTTAAATATTCACGCTAAAATATCACGCGATTTCTTGCCTGCCCCGAATTTATTTATCATCAGTAGCTTGAGCTAGTAAGATGAATATCCTTTTAAGCTAACTCAAACCCTCAAAAAACTTTTAACTGTCTCCTGATATTTTTCATTAATTTTTGTCAACGAGGTATACCATTATTTAGTCATTTTGTTATTCTTTATTTATATTTTATTTTGTATTTGTTTTTATAGTTTTTTTACTGTTTAGGATTATTTACACAAAAATAAACTAGTTGAAATATTTTTAAAATAAATTTTATGAAACATATGAAATTTATCAGTGCTAAAATTAATTTGAATTTTAAAGAAAACTGGCTTTTTCATATGTGATTATCTTAATAATATGTTTTTTGTTTTTTTGTTTTATTTTATAATTAGGACAAGATGACGTGAGGATTTGTTTACGTTGACAATACACTAATTTAGTACCTACAAGAACGTTTAGAAAGAAAGAAGATTTGAAAATTTGAGTATTTAAAACTAGAATGTAGAATGTAACGTTTTGAGACATTTACATGTTTCATATTTATAACTGAAAAGTTTTCTCAAATCAAAATGATCAGAGGAGAAAGATTAAAAAGTGTGTCCTATTGTATTTTAAGAGTCACAGCAACTATAAAGAGCTAGATGAATATAAATGACCAAATGAAAGATGAATAACAAATATAAATTACAGCAAATGAATGATGAATAACAATTAACAAATGAAAACAAACAGGAAATAACACCTAACTAATGCAACACACTAATTAAAAGTTTTAAATTTACTCTAAGTACATAATTGCTTAAGAAAGATTTTGCAACGATGATTTCAATATATTATCACAGCAAACTCATGAAATTAAACAGCAATTTAATTGAAATATTTACATCTTAAATCAGATTATATTGAAATAGTCTCTCTGTTTATAATAAGTTCCTCTCTCTCTCTCTCTCTCTCTCTCTCTCTCTCTCTCTCTCTCTCTTTCTCTCTCTCTCTTTATACATAGAATTTCACTCTCTCTATTATATAGAATTTCACTTTCCCTCTCAATCACTCTCTTTATTTATACATATATATATATATATATATATATATATATATATATATATATATATATATATATATATATATATATATATATATATATAGTAGAACCTCGATAAGAAGTGTCAAGGGGATTAGGGAAACAGCCTTGTTATCGAGGTGCTCTTTTTGTTGAGGGTCGTGTTATAAAGGTTATTTTGGCTATCAGTCGTGTTATCGAGGTTAATGGGCGGGGTTTTCAAGTCTTGACTTGTCCAAAGTCGACTCATTCCTGTATAGAGTCGCGTTATAGAGGTTGACTTCTCAAAACGGCTTGTTATAGAGGTTCTTAGTTACGTTGTGAATTGGAAAAAAATCCGTGTTATAGAGGTTGTTTGGATAATAATTGTCGGGGTTAATTTAACATAATGTGTTATGGCAATCTCAAGGGGATTTGAAAATTGCACTTGTAATTGAGGTTGCCGTGTTATTGAGGGTCATGTAAGCGAGGTTCTACTGTACATAGTTGTACTCTTTCTCAATTAATCTCTCTATTTTGAAAGTTTCTCTCTCTATCAATCACCCGGTATATTATTTATAGAGTTTTATATTATAGTCTATGAAAAAAAAATCAGAACTATTTCTATATTCCGTTAAAATTAGAATTTTTAATTTAGAAATCTATTGAAGTTTTATTAATACTCTAGTCAAGCATTAAACATCTTAAAAATGGTGTTCTCTTCTTGTAAAATATATAATTATTCTACAGTGCTTCTAACTAATCCAATAAAATTCGTGTCTCTTTGTGCAGACTTAGTAGTTTTATACGTTTCGACTATGTAGGACCGTAAAAGTGTAAAGACTAAAAAATACTATAAAAAAATCGATTAAATTCTCATTCATATTGTTTTACCAAAGCAAGAGGATTATTATAGATATTATTTATATATGTTTTATTTTTAGTGCAAGAAACTATCTTTAGTTAAACTTTTTGATATGTAGTTTAGTTTATTATCTATATAGGTTTGTTGGCTATACTGTAGAGATTGGTAAATTTTATTAGGATAAATATTATATATATGTAACAGTGTTGGCGGAGAACCATCGTTCTCGGTGGCGCTGGTTCCGTCAAAAAGTAGAACTAACACCGGGTAAACAATCCCAACCGCCTTTCTTTCTGACTTGTTTTCCAATTTTCTGGTTCAAAGTATGTGCTGATGGGTGAAGAGTCTAAGAAGCTTGTACGAAATCGGGCGTCGCAATCAAGTCATGGAGAAATACATTTTTCTGGTCTTTTCAGCAGGAATTAGTTCCTCGTTTTACCAACCTGCCGAGGGACGCTACTGTCTGTTTCCTCCACTTTAGAGTTTGCAAAATTCTGCTTAAAGAGAATTACCATTAAGCAAGCTTGTAACAGTCTGTTTAGGGGGAGATGGCTGTGAAAGAGAATACTTTAAGCTTACCCCGGACTCAGTGGCGATCCTGGGTCGAAAGTTCTGGGGGGGCTAAAGCCCCCCATGTTTTGCGGGTGTAGTATACATTTTAATATACCAGGAAGAACTCATTAATTTGTATGTTATATGTTGTTGCAGTCCTTCCCAGAGGCAATTCTATGCAATTTTTTCGTGAGGCTAAACAATTAAATTCATTCAAGAATGTTATAATTGCCATTGATCTGGGACTGGGAAGTTCTATTGTAAGTATAGTTGGAGGCTTATTTAAACAGTCTCCTGTGATAATTACCATATCATCACAGAAGAAAGTATTGGTCTTTAAATAATAATAATTTTAACATGAGGATAACAAAAGGATTGGTTTAAAAACTGTATAGGTTAATTAAAAACGTATAAATTGTCAGAAACAATATAATATTTATAGATAACAAAAATGTTAAAATTAACATGGACGTCGACAGCAGTGCATTATTGGAAGGAAAATTTATAAAATATGACCTCTCAAAACAGCGTTTTTGTGCTTCTTTGAGATGAAATTTGAGTTTAATTCTTTTTTATAAAATAAATTAAACTACTTTCGTTGGCACAAAAGTATGCACAAGTATTTTTAAAAGAATTTTAATTTTTAAATTAAATCAAATTATTATGAACAATGGGAAATAGACAGAGAAAAAAAGACCCCAGCATCGGGACTCGAATCACGGGCCTCTATATTTCCGTTACAGTGCTCTGACCAACGAAGAAATTTTAATGCAAACTTAAAAATAGTAATTGTAAAATAATAAAATGTGTGCACCTAATCATGGTAGATTAAATAGATCAGGTAATAGCAATTATGCAATATTACTCACATCAATAATAAACTGTGTCATTTATTCAATTTGTAGTTGGGAAAAACATGTTTTCTTAGGGTGGCCATAATATAAAGTTTAGTCCAAAATGGGACATTGAATTTTGGGAAAGTGGTCGAGCTATTGTAGCCCCCCGACGAAAGTGGGGGCCCAAGCAAAAATTTGGATAAAGTTTAAATTTGATAAAGAAATACTTTAGATTAAGTTTTCGGACATTATTGGTAAAACTGCAACTGCACTATTTGACCCACCTATTTTGTACTGTCCGATTTACTTAATTTTTTTTAACTGTTCCTTTTTACAGAATTTTTCTTTTTTACAGTATCCCTGTACAAAAACGATTCCGGTTGTAGCATCTCAAAAAATCAGAATTTTATTTTATTTATTTATTTTTTTTTTTATATACGCAAAGTGTCACGTTTAATGTGGCAATGATAGAAGGTCAAAAAATTCAAACCTTAACCTAAACTAACCATAACCTTCCATAATTTTTCCTAAAATAAAAAAAATAAATAATAAATTAAGTTAAAAAATCACGGGGAAGTACTTGCGTCCAAATACTTTTTAGGGTTTTGTAGATGATTAAGCATAACCCGTTGTATATTTTTTTCTCTGACCTCAAGGGTCCTTGGATCGATCCCCCGGGGGGTCACAATGTTTTTTATCGGTAATAACGACAAGATAAATTACATTTTTTCAGAAATTTCCATCGCTCCACCATAAGGTATAACCAAGAATTATTTCGAAATTTTAGAAACAGGCGTTATATAGTAGTTGGGGAGGGGGGGGGGGATCTTTAATACTTTTAGTAATTTGTTAGTAAAAATATAAATAAATATTTTATATTGCGTGCATTATTCATTCAGAAGTTATGTATGTTATGAACGTGTGTTTTGTATTTTGTTGTTATAGCTTCAGTTTGTTATTCACAATTGTTATTATTCCCAAGCTTCATTATTTGATTTCTTTATCAACATACTTATGTCATCTTATTAATATGACACATATTAATTAACTATGTTAAAAGATAGTATTTTAGCAGTTTCATTTTTCTGCCGCCCGTGGATAAAATATTGTATGCAACAGCAACAAGGCAGCTAAGGAAACATTTCTGCCTCGTATATTCATAGCCTGTCCTCGCCTTCGGCTCTGAGGCTAATCAGTACTTCGGAGGCTAAAATTAATAATAATAATAAAAAAAATATATTTCTTAAAAAAAATTTTAAAGGTTGGCTAATTTTCTTTCAGGGGCTCTAATTTTCTTCCAGGGGGGGCTAATTCTCAACTAGGGGGGGCTATAGCCCCCCCTGCCCCCCCCTAGGATCGCCACTGCCCGGACTGATTATTGAACCCACCTACTTAGGTCATTGGGTTTCAACCTCTCCCTAACCACTCACTTCGCTTACTTTCGAGTGTAAAAATAAGTTGACGATTCAATATTTAAGGCATATAATACACTTTCAAACATGTGGTAAGACAATTTATTTACAATAACAAAGCTTTAGTAGTTATTACTTGCTTAGGTTTCTCTTTTCAAATGTTTGTCAAACTATTTGGTCTGCCCGGCTTCACCGTGAAATAGTTAAAAAGAAGAATTAGGTAACAGAAAAGCACTAGTTATTGCGATTTTTAAAAAGCTAGCCAATTGGCCGCCATTTTAAATTCCATTATCTCGAATAAAATTAAATCAATTCATACTCATACTGTATTTGACCTTTGTACCGAGTTTCATGTCAACAAAATATTGCTCTGGATACTTAATAAAATGTTGAATGTACAAAAAAGACGCTATAATACCCAATGGCTAGTGTGACAAGTATTATCAGTGTGCCATGTTTCAGCGTTCTAAGTTCAATGGAGGCTTCTCATGACGTCAGAAATACTCGAACTCACTTTATTTTATAATATATATTCGTATACATATAATTGTATAAATGTAACAGAAAACGAGAATTATATATTTTTCGTTAAGCTCAATTTATTCTTAAAGCAATTTTATAAATAATTTTGACAAATTGAGCCTATCATTTAAACATAAACAAGTAAATGTGTGTATGCCATAAATTCAAATAATTTTTGTAATCAATGTCGATTAAGATTATGACCATAAGACCCTAATTTAAAATTAAATTATCTTTTCAAATGAGTTTAAATAAATCTCGTTTAGCTGACACAAATGCAACTATGTAATCCCAAAGTCGGCACTGCTTTTAAGAATGTTTCAAGCGTTAAATTGATTTTTTCCTTGTTAATTTTAATTCGTTTTTAATATAGTTACTATTCAGTTCGTAGAAACAGTTCATATTGTGAAAACTTTTGCCAAAAGCCATTTAGAGGACGGTTCTCTCTCTTAACTCATCCAAATCTGTTCAAAAGCTGAGTTATTAGAACGCTCTCTAGATTCTGTTCGATGAATTACTTTTTTCCCAATGTAAGCAATACCCTAGAAGAGAGATTTTCTGGCACTTATCCCTACCCAGGTGTTTGTTTATATTGTATAACGTAATTCTTCTTTCTGTAAGATGATATATCTGTATACATATGAATACATGTGCCAGCTGGCATCCAGTAGTCCAATTCTCCATCATATTTACACACCTCTAAACATTTCTCATTTAAGCTCACAGACTTTGATAAATACCTAGTTAAATAATGTTCCGTTTCAATAAACAAAAAAATATAATATATATAAATGAATAGACGTCATCTATCCTAGAACATATATAATATATAGAGAGTGTCTAATGAGACAAATATTAGTCTAAGTTATGTCTTTAAAAGAAATTTAATTAAATTAAAAAAAAAGTATATGAATATTTCATTTGCAAGAACTAATTTTCTAGTCATTAGATCTTAAATGCGATGGCATTAAAGCAATATTGCATAAATATAATTAATTGCATCTATGAAATATTGCATGGATAATAATTATAATAATTATTAAATTATTATTTTTGGCAAATTGAGCCTAATATTTGAACCGTAATTACAAATATGTATTATTTTTAATCAATGCCAATTAATATTACATCGCCCTTAAAGAAAATTGTGGCAGACAGCTTCAGCTTTACAAGAAAATCAATGTATCATTGATAAGATAAAATTACAACAAAACTGTATCAAACTAACATAGAGTAGACAATGTGCAACAAAGCTGACAAACACGCACATACGAACATTCATTTTTACGTACAACGAACCGTTTGGATAATAAAGTGCTCCGAAGTTTCCGCAGAAGAAGACTGCATTGCGATTGTCACCATAATACTTACCTTTGTAAAATATTAAAACATTTCGAACACGAACATTTTCAAACTACGTCCAAACAAACTTGAAATGTCACTCATAGGTATAGAATAACGGTTGGAGCTCCCTGGGGGGAAAGGCCAAAGTTATTGGTCGTTGTTACGCCTTGTGCGGAAACTTCGGAGCACTTTATTATCCTAACGGTTCATTCACAAAAATGAACGTTACGTTTCTTGTTTGCAATTTGATATTCTTCAATTTTTATTTGATCCTCAATTATTGGTCTCAGAGCCAGAGGAAGCGAGATATTCGCAAAAATACGTAAAAAGAAAAAAAAGTAGCAAATTATAGTAAGCTATGTTTTTGCTAAACCGTTCATTGTACGAAAAAATGAATGAGACCTTTTTTGTGGAAAATTTAATAATATTGCTTTTTGATAATTACCTTAATTTGTCTCCAAGCCATAGGAAGCGAGATATACGTAATAAGTGGTGCGGCGACGGATACTAAATATTCATAGATATTCTTCACCCTATAATCCGTAAACCGTCCAATGTACGTACATAATTAATATTTTTTATTGATAAACAGTTGTTAAATTTAAACACCTCCTTCAAATTTGTATAATTACTTTGTAATTGATGGATTTTTCAGGTGTTATTAAAAGTACCTAATCAAATTTATATAATTTTCATGACTTTAATTGTGAGACGTTTCGACCCTTTTGTAAGGTCATCTTCTTATCACATCTTTTCTTTCTACAAATGAAAACATATTAACAATAATATTAATTAAAACAAAAAATTTTAATTCCTTTTTTCTTATTATTTAAAAAAATTTACTATATAATTAAACTATAGATATTTCCCTGACAAAATAATAATAATACTATTTATATAAACTAAAATAATTAAACTTACAATGACTTATATTTTTAATGACTTAAAATCACTGATGCACCATTCTATGTCTCAAACGTCACTCTCCACAATGATCTCAACGTTCCCTTCGTTCGAGATCTATCCATATCCCGATATCACTCATTCCATGAATCCTTATTAGAACATCCTAATCCTCTAGTTCAACTCCTCTCTACCCAATCCATCTATACCAGACAACCCTCCTAGACGCCTGAAGAGACAGTGGCCAAGGGACTTATTAAATATATGCATTTATAAAATCTGTAATAATTTTGCTATCTACTATATCTCATTTATATAATTATTTAAGTATATTACCTATTTAATTTATTTATTTAATTAATCAGTATCTCATTTCACCTCTATCTACATTCATCATTATTATTTCTTTATTTATTTGTAATCAATGCTCTCCTCACGCAAAAAAGGGGTAATCACTGGACCACTTCCTTTTCACGTGTTAATCAAGCCAGGATACTATAACAACTGTAACACTCCTATCATGTTAATTATTGTAGTTGTGTTAATCAATAAAGTTAAAAAAAAAAAAAAAAATGATGAAAATGAAACTCATTTTGTGGGAAATTTTGTTATCTTTAATTTTGATAACCATCTTGATTGGTGTCGGAGCCATAGAAAGCGAGATATTCACAAAAAATCGATTTTGTTGATCTTTGCCCTTGAATGTCTATTAACGCGACCACGATCTCGATACCAATTTTCAATATTTTTTCCGAACGTCATAATGAAGCGATAAAAAAAAAAATTGAATCTCCGATTATTTTGGAACAGAAGCCATATTTATGACTAAAATAACTGGACTATAAAGGTAACCATTTTTAGTGTACAGAATTAAATGGGGTGATTACAAAAATAGAAAGCGAGAGGTTTTAGTAAAGAAATAGAGAAAGATGTGGTTCCATTAATAAAAAATGTAACTGATTATTGTTACAAAACCACAATATCATGGGGCTATTGTTTAATGCAGATCATATTATTTAACTATATAGCCGCATATTTGTGGGCCTTATTTAATCACTTTGGTCAATTTCAGTCATCTGCTCTAGCTTTCAACTATTAACTTCGCGTTTTATTTATGTGTTCGTGGAATGGAGTAGCTTTTTGACTTGATTTATGGCTTTTATTCAACCCAATTAAATTTATTATTTTCTGAATTAATCTGAGAAAAATAATAACAATAATGAAGCTCCTTGCTTAAAAAAAGGGTTATTGCTTATAAAAATTGTTTCTGCTTTTAGTAACAAAAATATGTTTTTATATAAGAATAAGTACTTTTTTTAAAAGAAAAAGTAAATAAAAACCTAAATGTACACAAATACTAACTAAAATAGACATGATTAAATACTAAAGACTCTGTTCTACTAACTCACTGTTATAACCTCTGACTAAACAAAATATAACATGGCGACCAGAGGGGGAGGGGGGAGGCACAATGTAAACAAATTAATAGATTTTGGCTTGGAGCCCTCGCTATGTAGACAGGTCCTCATCCCGGACATAACTCGTCAATTATTCACAAGAATACGGTATAGAAAAACTTTTAAGAAATCACTTCTCTTTTGAAAACGGATGTAAAAATATATTATTTGGAATTATTATATTAAATGAAAATTAATTTAGTAGTACTTAGAATCATCGGAATTAAAAAGAAGCATGTCTAGGTATTAAAAAAGGTTTATTGTATTTTATTGGATAAAATAAACCATTCTAATCATTACAGGTGTTTACATCCTGATCAATACAACGTAGGGTTGCTCTATTACAGGACGAGGAATGGACCACTTAACACATTCACTCGATGAGATCATGCATGAGTGTTAAACATACATCACCTCTTTGCAGTGCCGGATCTAGGTATTTTCTCAGGGGGGGCAAAGCAGATTTTGCCGCCCTTGCCACACAGGAGCAGATCTAGCAGTAGAATTTGGGGGGGGGGGACTTGGGGGGTTTAGCCTCAAATCCAAAGGGGGGTCCGGGGGGTCTCCCCCGGAAATTCTTATAAAATTAGGTGCAAAATTGGTGAATTTTAAGCGTTTTGGAGAACCTTTTTCAGCTAAAACTACAGTACCTATTCTATATTGCGTTTAAAATACCAATTAATAATGATAATTTCTATTTTATTTAACCTGTAACACTATACTATGCTATTAATTCTTCCAGATTCATTAGGAGGGGTTACCCTCCTGGCCAAAAGGGGGTTCGGGGGCCTCCCTCGGAAAATTTTAGAAAATTAGGTTCAAAATGGTGAATTTTCGGCGTTTTGGAGAATCTTTTTTTTTTAGAGCTTTTTCAGCTAAAACAGCAACTTAAAGTTTGTTTAAAATTGTTTCTGCAGAATTTTTGAAACATTTATTACCTAAATCGATTTTTAGACTTTTTAGGTCAGGTAAAAATTTTTACCTGTAACACTATAGTATGCTATTAATTCTTCCAGTTTCATTATGAAATACCTTCACAACTTCCATTAAAGTATGCAAAGAAACAAACAAAAAATAGTTTATATTTGCATCCCACATAAAAATGAATAAGTGGGAATCCCAGTTAGCAATTTTAATATCAACTTGACTATTGCTCCATAGCTAAGGCAACCATATTTATTCCAATAATAATATAGGTTTGTTTTGATTTGTTGGTCTTCAAAAAGATGTAATAACTTATTTAAATTAGTAAATGTTGTAAAATGTTTACGTTTTATTATTGTATTACATATCATGTAATATATTAATTTGTTAATATTGGCAATAAATTACTTTTTATTTATTGATATTTTTTGCTTCCAACCTCACCGAAGGTAACTGAAGCTATGTGATCGTTCTGAAGAACGACAAATTTTTAGGTCTCCGATTTCAAAAATTCCAAGACAGATTCAGACATCAGGGAACACTTTTGGGTCCGTGGTCCGTGTCTGTCTGTCACTTTTTTTTGCGAACCAACATATCTTAAAAACTACTCGTCAGATTTTAATTAAGTTTGGATGGTAGGTCATGATTAGCCCATTGTTGGTCCCATATAAGTTTCAACCTTTTGCGCCTGCTTGTTTCTCCTCCACATGCGCACAAACATACATTTATTTAAGCCTACAGCTTCAAAAGTACTTTTCCGATTTGTATGAAACTTTTATAGTTTATCGAAAGTAACCCGCAGATAGCCCCAGGATAATATAAATCGTTTGCGTTCTTTAATTTTTGCTAAATTGATACTTTAATTTGGGTAAAAAATCGAAACAATTTTGACAGATTAAAAAAACGGGGAGACAATGAAACAAAATAGACAAAAATGGCTTTAAATGCATAAAATCAATAAAGTACGCAATAGGATGCGAGGAAGGGATGTGCAATATCAATTCAACGTATTTTTACGAATACCGCGCTTCCTATGGCTCGGAGATAAATTATAATTATTATCAAAAAGCAAAACTATTAAATTTCCCACAAAAAAGGTCTCATTCATTTTTTACGTACAAAGAACGGTTTAGCAAAAACCTAGTTCTACTATAACTTGCATTGTGATTGTTTTTGCACGACTTTTTAAGTGATTTTGTGAATATCTCGCTTCTTCTCACTCGGAGACCAATTGAGGATCAGATCAAAATTTAAGAATCTAAAATTTCACACAAGAAACAATATGTTCATTTTTTACGTACAACGATCCGTTTGGATAATAATGCGCTCCGAAGTTTCCCTTATTGTCTCCGAGTCATATAGGAAGCGAGATAATTCGTATAAAAAAGACCAGTCAGCACCATGGCTTAATGAGCGAATTTTCAAAGAAATCTGGTTATTATTGGAGTATGATAATATAGAAAAATTTTGGTTTAGAATTTGGATGGGTGAAAAAAAAAATTGGTACACAAAATTTGACTCGTAAATGGACTCCAAAAAGTATTAATAGTATTATTATTTGAGTTAACAGTTTGAATCTTTCTTGACACATCGAACTTCTTAAATAGTTTTTGATAAACTTCAATACGCTCAAGTTTTTTTCACATCAACTGTAAGGAAAAAAAGGGTAAAAGAAGTTAAGGGTGGGCTATATCAGATAGGACAAGATAACTGTAATTATATTAAATTAAAAATTACATTTCACCTTTTTTTTTTTTTTTTTTCATGAACTTTTTATTATTTTTCCTTTATTTATCATTTTATTTTTCCACCTCGCTTTGCCGCCCCCCGGGCGTGCCGCCTGGGGCGCTTGCCCCCCGCAGCCCCCCCCTAAATCCGGCACTGCCTCTTTGGGATTCGATATTAGTTTGAGGAGAGTTAGAGTACGCTAACCATTCAGTTAGGCGAACCCCCTCATCCCAGTTTTATACAAAATTAACTTAATACGTAAATATTGTGTTCCACGATGTATACAACTTTTTTAATAGGAACTTATATTAACTTAACTAATAGGAAGAAGTCAAAGGTTTGGTATACAAAGAGATTAAAATGTATCTTATTATAAAGTTTTACATTATAAAACACTCATCGCCTTGGATCTCCAACCCAAGCTATTTGGAATCTATTGTCTGAATGAACCCGTATAGCACAATGTAACTTCAGCCATTTAATTTTAAATAGAATAGAGGTGGCCAATCATCCCTAGCGGATAGATTTGAGAATCTCATACGAATCCCCTACCGGAAACGTATAGTCTAAACGCCATTTGCTTCTTTGTTTCGTTCGAAACTTTCATTCGCGAATCGGATTCCGGAATTTCTATAGTGCGTGCATTCGAAAGTATTCCTTTTAGTGGGTACATAGTCGTAAGGAGAAATTGTTTATAAAATTTTACTTTTTAAGAGCAGTTGTGTGAGTATGGACTCCTTCGAGATGGAATTTTGAGAAAAATTGAAGATGCAACTACCTAGCCTTGAGGTTACATTATGTCTCACTATTTCTCCTTCCTGGCTTTAAGCCACACTATTTCCCCTACCTAGTCTAAAGGACACACTATTTAACTATATCTGGCTTTGAGATCACATTATTTCTCCTATCATACCTTCAGGTCACATTATTTCTCCTTCCTGACATTAAATCGCATTATTTACCTTGCTAGGCTGGAGGACACACTATTTCACATTCTCCCTCTTCTCTTTGGAGTGGAAATACAAAATGATTTATGCTTAGATGTTTTCAAATAAGTGCCTCAATATTGAATAACAACACCGAATTTCCACCCTCTGTCTATTCGGGAATCAATGATGTTCGAGTGAATGAGGGCATTTGAGGTTTATATATATATATATATATATATATATATATATATATATATATATATATATATATATATATATATATTCTTCTAAATAAAGTTTTGTATACACCACGTACGATGTTGACGTAATACTATTTACTTTCAAGGGATCAAAGATAAATTATATTTTCTCTTGCTATGTATATCTTGATCAACAAAAATAACATTCGTAGCGGCAGTTTCCTTCGTTTGAGTGAGAAGATAAATAAAGTTTGAAAAAAAAGTCATCAAGTGGCTGCCTTGGACAGACAGGCAGATTCTATGGCAGTATTACAAGGCAGATTCATAAAAATTGTCGTAGAACCAAAAATCAATCATAATTACAATAAACTTTATAGGTGTAAAAAGCAACAAAAAAATATGGTTTAAAATATTACAGAAATGGAAGAAGTTAAGGAAGAAATAATTATAATTGAAATGTTTAAAATAATTGTATGTGTATGGTTGGAATTTGTACTTTATTCAGTCAAAGTAAAGAAAGTTTTCTTAATTATTATTGATGGTGCGAACGGAAACATTTAAAATTAGTCCTGTAATGTAACCTTTTTTCTGCCTTTTAGCGAATTTTCAAAGAAAATTAAGCTATTGCAAAGGCTTCAAAATTTTTGTAATGCGAATTTTTGAACATTTTCTCCGTGAAAATCCGTTTTAGACCATTCTTAATCGATTCCTGAAATTTAACACTTTCTTTTATGTATGTATATATGTATGTGTCACTCCAGACGATATCTCACGCTAGGATGCACTTAAAAAATCCAAACAAATATTAAAATGTCAATGATATCCAAAGAAAGGATGAGTTCGTAGGCCAGAATTTTTGGAGTTGATTTAGAGGTCAAATTTTGACAATTTAGGGTCAAAAATAGCATAAAAGCGTGTTTTTTTTCATTTCACCCCCCTCTTTAATAAAAATATGACAAAATTGTACATAACAACAATTACTGTACTCTTAAAGAGCTTTCCAACGACATGCATCTTGAAGGGTAAATACTATTTTGAGTTTGTACCCCGTACCACGGTGAACCAATTTTTTTTTTCACCCATCCAAATTCTAAACCAGAATTTTCCTACATTATCATAAGCCAATAATAAACAATTCGCTCATTAAGTCATGGTGCATGACTGGACTTTTTTTTATGATATGAAGGGTATGGCAATGTTCTGCTCTAAATATTTTAATCGTTTTATTTTCTAGCTTGCTAATAAATTATAAAATAATTTCCTTCCTTTTATAGGATTAATCTATATTTCCATGTAGAAAACCCGTGTCACTATTATTTAACATGAGAAGATGAGACACGACTACTATAAAAAAAAAATATATAAAACTACTCAGCGAGATGTTAAAATACTTGTACAAACAATATGACTGCATCATAGTATTTATACATTCATAGTAAAAAATACACCTCAAGAAGAAAAAAAACCTACATAACTTCTTGTTACTGATGTATGTAACTACTTTCTTATGAAACGGAACAAGTCGATCACATCGGTCTGATATGGATTATTTTTCAGGTGTCGTTCTATCTCATTCCTCAGCTCACAATGCAAAAATTGAGATACTAAAACAACTAAATAAAAGTGTAGTAAACATTAAATGGTGCATGTGTGATTAAATATATGTACTGTCTCAAGTTAATTTAAGTTATTTGTTATTTTGAGTTTGTTATAAGGTTTGTTCCAATCAAGCTTGGAACCGTCCGTGAGATCGTCTCGGGCATGCTTAATGGATAAAAGACAACGGCTTATGTATTGCGCATGTCTTTGATAAGCCCACGGACGGATCCCGACTTGATTGCAACAAATCTATTGTTTTAATAATAATTCAATGTTAAAAAACTTCGTCCTAAGAAAGAGAATTGGGGAATAAAAGTATTAAGTTGAATTTCTGAGGGTAACAATTACAGAAGTAGATGCTTTTCGTTGATCTTCAAACTCTTCTACCTCAACTAAGGTTCAAGAAGGATACATTTAAAAAAAAGTAAAAAAAAAAATAGAGATTCACCAGAATGACATAGCATGTTTATCGTCTATATTTGGACATGTAATTGCCATAAAATAAAAAATGTTATTCTCAAAATAAGTAATAACATTGCTAATATAGTAAGACAATTTCGCAAAATTAAGTTTTAATTTGGTTACCAAACTTTGAAAATGTTTCAACCAAAGTTTTAAAATGTTTGTAGACAGTTTGAAGTTGATCTAGAGACTTGTTTTGTTACGTTTGTTAGAGTGTTACATTTGTAAAAGAAGTAAATTTGATTGTACAAAGTTCCAGTGTGTCAGTTAGTTTATTGGAAGTGTGTTGTTTGGTCTGTTTATCGACTTGAAAGGAAGGATATCAGTTTGTTTGGAGGGTAGAAACTAGAGATGCACGCGATGACATGCTCACCTGCCTTTACATAACCATTGCTGGTACACTGTGCTTAGGGTTGAAGGTCGGAAAGAAAAAACCTAAAGTATAAAGTCTTCTGTATAGATCACATGACTGATGTGATTGCAATGTATTTTAACAACAACTCGTCAAGGCATTAAAGAAACTGATGGGCCCCACCCTTTTTTATACTTTGACTTACCCTAACTGGTTTTAAACTTTAGTCTCTTCTCATCGATATACATTTACTTAAATTATACTGGAAATGGGTTTTCAAGGAAGAAAAAACGTAACATGAGTTTTTATAGACGAGCAATGAAGTAACAAGAGTGGTTACTATAAGCATAGATCTGTAAAGGAGAAAATGATAACATAATGATAATTAAAGTTAGTAAGTTAAGTGATAATTTAAAGTAAGGGAATAATAAAAGTTTTATCGACAAAGATTGTTCTTGGAAGCTCTAAGATATGAAAAAATAATAGAAGAAAAATCCGCTGGTCTGAGTCCCAAAAACACTCATATCGGGGAGGTTCCGGTACCTTGTAGGGTTGGGACATCGATGCTCGTCGGGTTGGAAGACCGATGTCGATGTATCGAAAACATCGATGTTTTCTTTCGATGTTTCGACCAACATCGATGTTGATGTATCGAAAACATCATGTCCCAACCACCTTGGCAAAGCGAATATCAAATATCGCTGATAACACTGATAAGATAATTCATGAAGGCGGGACGGTTGCTAAAATAGTGTTGACAGGTTCCACTCTGACAATCTGACAAGTAGTAACCCAGAAATAATTTCCTCTGGGCTGAGGGAAAATGTTTCACACGTTACATGGTATATTTCTTAGACTAAATTAATAACAAGTTCGATTTTGTTTGTTTATGTGTGGCTGGCTGTCATCAAAATTTTTGGAGGGCAAATTAACCCTCTTCAGTAGTCATCATATAGAACTTGAAACATGGCGCAAAGATTCTATACCAATATAAAAACAATCCATCAAATTTTGGGATTGTTATTATTATTATTATTATTATTATTATTATTATTATTATTATTATTATTATGTACAGAACCGGGGACCGAGGAATGGCAGGACCTTGTCAAACCCCCCTCGATCTTGGGCTCATTTTTCTTCTCTCTTTATATATTAAAGATAGGCATAATATTAAATAATAAAGGATTTATAATAAAAACTAAGTTTTTATGGGTTAGTTTAAAAAAAAAAATAAATAAATATTAATATTTTAAAGATTGTGCAGGAATAAATTTATAATCAAAATAATATGTTAAAAGATTGATGGATAAAGAAGAAAGTAGTTTAAAAGAGTGGAAGTTAAACGTGAAAAATGACAATTAATCATTTGACACACCTTCAAGCTCTGAAACCTTAGCAATGATTTGAAACTAACCAAACCCAAAGACAAACTATCATTTATAATAATTTTCTTCGAAGAAGATATTGTTATTAAGTTGTTTCAAAACTTAATAAATACGATGAAGAGTAAGATAAGTTGCTGAATATGTTAACAGGCAAAAAGAGATTGATCAATGTAGTTGGAGGAAAAAAATTAAATGGGCGCCTATTAAAAATGTAACAACGAAATAAAGGTTTGATGTAGATAGCAATTCAATTTAAGTTACGGTGAAAGTGTTTGGTAAAGAATGATTGACGTCAAGATGTGACCATAGGAATTAGCGTCAACAAGCGCCACATATGGATGTCTAGCTAACAGTGTAAATTGCTTACTTAGAATTGATTCATAAATTAAAGGACAATTATACTGTTATTGAAATTACTCGATTTTTCCTCGGGGTATGCTTTTCTGAACATGTATGCCAAACTTAATCAACACCAACTAAGTATTTTAGGATCCACACAGAACTGCAGAAGACTATTAAACGTGCAAATCTGTCAAAATCGAATTTCCGCGTCATCACAATGTTCTCTTTTTCATTTACTAAGTATATGAGAAAGTAAATAACGATAAAACGGCTTAACCGAGTGCATAGCGCTCTCGCAACTCCCTCAAACCTGAGTCAAAACTTCGACATATCCGGTTGGATTCTAACCCCAGAGAAGCGAGAAATGTATCACAATGATAGTCATTAAGTAGACAAATAATATGACCGTCCTGTAATAACCATGGCAGTTGATCGGGACTAAAACCCAAAAGAAAAAAAAAAAGAAATAAATACCGGCTTAATATAATAGAAAATTAACAAAAATCGGACGCGGCTTTCCTTACCAATACATAATTGGAGGACTTAATTATCTTATAGGTATAATTGGTGTGAACTTTAGCGCAATCGGGCGAAATAGTTCAGGAATTATTTAGCGTTAAATGTTTAAATTTTATAAGTCGATATTTTCAAAATAGCGGCAGATATCACAACGAAATTCAGGGGAAATGTTTGTCTTATTAAAATGTATAATTGCTAAATATTTTAGCACAATTTTTTGAAATTATTGCTACCTCAGCAAAAAAAAAGTTAATGACGTCCCAAATTTATGATTTTCCGGGCAGCACAATTATATGGAAAGGACAGATTTTTGTACCAAGGTTCAACTCTCTAGCTTAAAAACTGTGGGAGTTATGTGTGATACAGAATGACAGACATCCAGCTAAAAAAATACACTCAAATCATCTTGAAAATACCCTAAACGGATAATTCCGTTGAAACCTCGGTTTTTGTATTTTTTGGGTGAACACAGTCATTTCCCTTTATGTAAGGTTAAGTAAAAATAAACAGAATATTTTGGAGAGAGCCGTAAAATACTTAATACTTTATGGATTAGAAGAGACAACGTTTTGATCAATTAAAGCAAAAAATAATCAATATTATAAAAGAAAAACAGCATAAATTTAAATGAAACTGAAATAGATTATGTAAAGTGGCAAGGAAATCAAACAATTGAAAACAGCAGACCTATATATAGTGTAAAACTAACACGATACAGGAACAAATTAAAATAATTGCAAGTAAGAACCATCTTAAGCGCAATTACATAAACGAGTAAAAGTCCGCGGAATAAGAAAACAACTCTATAAAGACAAGGAAGCCAAGGAACGAAGGAAAATTTGCTATTATTGTATACAATGACAAACTAATTGTGAAGCAGATGGATATCCCCGAGAAAATAAGGGAAATTAAATATGTACTTCAAAAATACCATTCTACAAAAATAACAGCCAAATAATAGAGCAGAGTATAAATAGATAAATTTATCAGGAACAATCTAAAAATAGCGCAATCAAATTATTAAAGACATCAAAAAGAAACGTTATTAAAATTGTTCATTTTTATTTCGTGATTTATAGGATTACTAGCTGGATACCCGTGCTTTGCTACGGAGTGTTATTTAAATTTGATAAGTTTATAAACTATCATCAAGAAACATTTAAATTATTTTACTACGCGAGAATATCTAGATTCTATCCCTCCAACTTATACCCCCTCCTCTTTTATAAGATATATTGCAAATATCCCAAATTTACCCCCCTCCTAAATGTAAATACGATTAAACTGTACAAAACAATAATTACTGTGCTCTTAAAGAGCTTTTCAACGATATGCATCATGAAAGGTATTCATTACTTTGATCCCGTATTCATTACTTGTACCCCGTACTCCTTTGTACCAAAATTTTAATTTCGTAATCTCATGAAGGCAGTTACTTTCACCTTGTTTTGAAGAAAAAGTGTGTAAATATTCATCAAAATGGGATAAAACCGTAGATTTGTATAAAATACATGCCCTGTTATACAGACACTTTTTTTAATAAGATATATCTATATATTTCCATTTTACCCCCCTCCTAAATGAAAATATGACAAAACTGTACATAACATATATTTCTGTACTCTTAAAGAGCTTTTCAACGATATGCATCACGAAGGGTATTCATTACTTTGACCCCGTATTCATTACTTGTACCCCGTACCCCTGTACGGAAAAAATGCATGTACACCTTGATTTTCCTCTTGCTTTGGAAGTCAAGTATGCAAACTTTCATCGAGATCAGACTAAAACCGTAGATTTGTATAAAGAACATACACAGATACGTTAACTTTTATATATATATATGGCCGCCATCTTAAATAAAAATGCCCCATTGGTAAACCATTTATCAAAAGTTACTAATTTCATAAAAGGAAGCAAACTTCTAAATTTCAAGGTTCTAGTGCAATTGGTTCCGGAGATATCGTCTTTTCCAATTTTGTATATAAATGGCCGCCATCGTAATTCAAGATGACGGATATTAAAAATATTTCTTAGCGAGCACCTAAAAGATAAAAGGAACACACCCACAAAATTTCATGGTCATAGGTCCAGTGGTTTCAGAGATATCGTGATGTGTCAGTCAGTGAGTGAGCGGTATTTGGATTTTATATATATAGATTAAAATTGCAAGATGTTCCATGGGTAAGTGACAATGTAGTTGAAATTAAACTTTTTAACATTAGATAAATTATTAACATTAATACGAGTTAAACATTAAATAAAATTCATTTAGCACTATTAAATAAATGAGAGTTCAGCAGAGATTTTATAAAGATTAAATAATGCAGACATAAGCCATCGCCTTTACAAAATATATTTTATGCAAAGAGATAAGGCTTCAGGAGTGATGATAAGAAGCTTGTGATGTTGACGTGAGCCCATCTTTTTTTAACAACAAAAATTTAGACTAAGGAAAAACGCTTCAGCAGAGATGATAAGAAGCTTGTGATGTTGACGTGAGTCCGTAGCTTTAACGACACAAATTTAGACAAAGGAATAAGGCTTCAACAGAGATAAGAAGCTTGTGATGTTGACGAGTTCGTAGCTTTAACGACACAAATTTAGACAAAGGAATAAGGCTTCAACAGAGATAATAAGAAGCTTTTAATGTTGACGTGGACGTGAGTCCGTAGCTGACACAAATTTAGACAAAAGAATAACGCTTCAACAGGGATGATAAGAAGCTTGTGATGTTGAAGTGAGTCAGGGCCGGTGCAAGGGCCATGCGAGACATGCGGCCGCATGTGGCGCCGCCTTGGACGTGGCGCCGGCGAAGCCGGTAGATACCTTATACATTTTTTGTTTAGCAATCTTTTGCAAGTAGCTTGAACTAAAAATTTGAAAAAAGTGAAATAAATAAATATAATATTATATATTTATTATAATATTATATTAAATTAAAATAACGGGAAGCAGTAAGAAATAATTGCAGCAGAAATATTAGTATGAACTGTAGACGGAACCGCAAAATCATTCTTTTGTTTTTGAGTTTTAAATAAAAAAAAATAAATCGGAGGGGCGTGTAGTAAGGGAGATAAGAGGGATGAAAATGCAGATATGGAAATAAGTGAGAGAGTAGAAGTTGAGAAATAAGTGAGAAGGTAACAGTAGACTTCTACCAGATAGAAAGTGATAAAAACACTAGGAGACACCTGGCATTCTTATCTACCTTAGATAATCATCTAAAGATAAGATTAAATCAAAGCTTATTTAAATCTTTTTTACATACTATATTTTTAATTTTTTGTTAGTTTTATTTAACTAGGCATCGCGTGGCTCTATCATTGAAGCGAGCGTATAGTAATAAATATGCATTGTATATTGAAAAAATATATAATCATGAATCATGATGAGTTGATAGATAATACAGCGGCTAGTAGTAAGGGAACCACCCCGCATTCTTACTATTCCTCTAACCCTCTAACCACACATTATCTCCTTTTCAATTATTATAAAATGTATCACTTCGCCACAAAAAAACTACTGCATGTATCGAATTGAAATTTTGCATGCGTGTTTCAATTGTGCATTAGATGGTGTATATGAAGTTTTATTAAAATCGTTACGTTAGAACGTAAGATATCGGTAAAAAGGTTGTTTTCTCTATTATAAACGTTTAGGTCCGCTTCAATAGTTTTAGCGATCTTTATTGATTCATAGCGGTGTCGCTGTTGGTTTTACTAAACAATTTTATTTGAAAAAAATGTTCGTCTCATCGAATAGATGATGATAAAAATCTTTTCCCGTCCTGAAATTCCAATTTAATTTTTGAACTTCTCGTTTACGCGAGCGTTGAGCGCGAACTCTTGGACGGATCACGTGTCCAACGATCTTAGCCAGAGTATTAGTAAGAGGAACAGGAACATGTATACCAAATTTCAACTAAATCGGTCAACTTTTACTCAAGTTATCGTCGGACACGTAAACGTTACTGACAGACAGACAAGATGTATAGTCTGTTGAATGTAAGAAGCTCGCTTACGCTCGCTTCAATTAGCCCTCCCGCTCGTTAATATCGTAAAATCTCTATTCTATTCTTTTACATTTTTCTATTTTTAGTAAATTTTTTCAAGTGGTACATATTTAATTTTATTTTCGTATTACACACAGAAAGTGAGTATTTCAGAAGTGACTCAGCAAAAAGTGCCCTATGTCCTAACCTTATAGTACAGTGTTTATAAGTGCAATAGAGATATACTCCAGTTCCAGTGTTAACCAGTGCAATAGATACACTGATACACACCAACTGTCAGCTCTTTCTGTCTTTCTTGTTAACATGTCGGGAAAAAAGAAACCTTCGGGCATGTTTTATAGAAAATGTGAAGCAGAAATAAAAAGAGAAGGCCGAAAGCAGGCCAAAGCAGAACTGGCAGAAAACCTGGGAATCAATCCAGAATTCAGTGATGAATTTGTGGTAAGGCAAAGAATGAGAAAATCAAATTTTTTTTACAAGGGTAGAGATGAACCTTTGAAGTCTGGGAAGGAATCATTTAAAGTCAATTTTTTTTGTCATCCTCGACACTGCTATAAATTCTATGACAGAGAGGTTTGAACACATGGAAAACCACAGCAAGCATTTAAAATTTCTCTATGGCATTAAAGAATTAGAGCAATGTGAATAAGATTTCGATTGAAAATATTTGGACCAAATATTTTAATACTGATTTGGACCAAATAATATTATACTGAAGACCACTTCAGTTGGTACCACTAAAAAGAAGAACTCATAAAGTTTTGTTTACATTGGTTTGGGTATCAGCCAGCGATCATAGAATCCTTAAACGGAAAGATTTCCAACTCCCCTCTTTATCTACCTGTGTTAGACTACTAGCGCTCCACGGGAATTCCGGTTAATATTGTAACTAAATCTTTTATACCATTCAAAATATTTTGAGTTTCTTAATTCAAAGAAATAAATTTATAAATTAATTTGTCAATTTACTAGATTCGAACCCGGGAACTTTCTCATTCTGAGCTATCGCGCATCTCATTCGGCCACCGAGGCTGTTAATTTTTTTGTATTGTTTATTTACAAAATAGTACAAATGTCAAAAGATCATAAGTAGTTTACAATTTTAACCACCATATTCTCGTGGAGCGCTAGTGCTCTTACACCTCTAGAATACTGGAGTTGGATACCCCTGGTATCAGCTGTCAATTGTTGTCAGAGCTGTGAAATGGCTGAATTTAAAGACAGGAAAACATTTTGAGTTTGTGTGCTGAATTATCACATTAACCAACCAGTTATTAGTGTGCAACGTAACTTTAGAAGAACCTCCTAGCATTCACGCTATTCGCATGAGGTACTTAAATTTTAAGAAAAATGGCTGCATTTGTAAAAAGAAATCAACTGGAAGTGAGCGTCAGAGCTTGACTACAAGTTTGACGTCGTGTCACAAGGGGTTCCCTTATCGAACATTTATAATTCTCAATACCTGTCATAAAACTTTTTGAGTTTTCCTTAAAATGTAACCAAACTTTTTGAGTTTTCCTTAAAATGTAACCATTTCATATCTTTGTATGATAATAAAACTTCATTTACGTACGCTTGAAATCATGAACATCATTAGTAATGACCCTGTATAAATCAGTTTGTTTATGTAATCCTCAATTCTTAAGTTATTATAAAATAGATTTGAAAATAATTTTGTTGAAAATACTTATTTCTGTAACCTCATGTTTGTTGCGCTGCACAAATTTACTTTGTTAAAAAGAAAAAAAAAAATGATATAAATATAAATTTATATATATATATATATATATATATATATATATATATATATATATATATATATATATATATATATATATATATATGCATGTATGTGTGTGTGTGAGGTTTATGTTTTAAAATTTATTGATATACATATTGGCGCCAAATCTAGATTTTGCATGTTCCAAAAAAACCCCTTGAACCGGCCCTGAAGTGAGTCCATAGCTTTAACGACACAAATTTAGACAAAGGAATAAGGGTTCAACAGAGATAAGAAGCTTGTGATGTTGACGTGAGTCCATAGCTTTAACGACACACATTTAGACAATGGAATAACGCTTTAGCAGGGATGTTACGAAGCTTGTGATGTTGAAGTGAGCCGTGAGCCCATCTTTTAAACAACACAAATTTAGACAAAGGTATAATGCTTGAACAGAGATTATAAGAAAGAATCTTGTGATGTTTACGTGACGTGAGCCCATCTCTTTAACAACACAAATTTAGACAAATATGACTTTAGAAATTATTTGATGAAGTTTATATGATGCCAATATGAGTAAGCTTAGCTTATATTAAACAAAATAGGCTGTAGAAGAACACGAAGCGTTTATACTTAACACAATTCATATACAATTGTTTAAAAAGCTACAGCAGACAGCACTTAAGAAGTGGTTAGTTTTATAACGTGAGCCTCCCGATCTCTATAAACATATTCCTGCAAAAAAGGTTTCAACAAAGATTTGAAGAAGCGTTTAAATTTGGCAAAACCTCCTGAAAATTTCATCTTTACTAAAAATGAACTTATGTTCTAGGATTGAAGAGTTGAAATTCATAAGGCTCTAAGTGCCAAATCGGTTTCTGAAAAAAAGTTATGTATGTATGGCACTTAAACCCAAAAGAAGCAACAATGGGGAGATGCTGCTATCTTGTGAGATTTTTAACAAATATACAGTTCTACTTTGGCACTTAGACCTTTTTGATTATTAATAGGTTGGGCCTTAAATCGTTTTGAAGCCATCAACTCAAAATTATATTTTTGGCACTTACGCCCTTATGAATTTCAACTCTTCGATTATTTTAATAACCTTAGAATATATTTTTATAAAATCCAAGTCTATGTATTGATTCGTAGTTTTTTATTTGTCCTCTTTTGTTATATAGTTTCCTACAGCAACAGTCATTGTGATTTATAGAGGTCAATTTACTGTTCTATCAAGCTTAGTCTGACTACATCAATTTAAATTGTCCTCATTTTAAAAATCACTGCCAAAAGGACATTTTTATGGTCATATTCCAATAAAATACATTTCGTTTCAATCGATGTTGGTACAATAAACTTATAAATTGTATACTCTTTGTATCACAAAGAGTAATCAATTGATTTTAAAGCTAGATTTAATAAAGTCTCAACTTTTTCATTGACTCTTTATCTTTCACATCACCACTCCCCACACTCGCTCTGAAGATAAGCAAAATATAAAACTAGGGGGTGAAAGCAGGCTTTGTACGACGTGCTTACATTTAGTGGAGAGATCTCTGTCTTTATTTTTAATATACTCATGCATAGAATATCAATAATGTTCCTAGTAAGAGAAAAACGAATGCCTCTCCACAGTTATAATCTGATTTGAGCCGGCTTTTCGGCCATCAGAGACAGAAAAGGTTGAAGAAAAAGTCCTACCCTGCGTCATTGTATGATTATATTACAACTGTTACTTTTACAAACAAAATTGTTTTTTGTACTACATTTTATAAATAAATACTATCAAATATCCTTATTACATTAAATTTTAAAAGTCTTTTATTACTTACTATTTTATTTTAGGCATTGCTTAAATAATCTTAAACTTATTAATTGCCTCTGTCTCTTAATTTCTGAATTAGCCCGAGATTTTTCTCGAAGAATGACTGAATATTTTCTTCAATGGTGGTATCTTAAAAAACATATATTTACTGCTGAAGAGATAACATTTGGCGCTCTGCTTTTTTACGACGGGTCTCTAATTAGGATTTACTCCATCAAACATGACAGTCGCACATATTTCTTCAAATTTGACACCGCGGTCAATTTAAAGAAAAATGCTCAATGGCACGATAGTTATCTTTCAACGAGGATTAATTGCTGGGAAGATGACCTATAAACGTTGTAGATAGATGTAGTCATGCTACAAGCTTCTAATTCTCACAGCCATTACCTAATTAAAGAAATGTTTCTTGAGCTGTATGTTTCAACATTCCTCGTGTAACATTATTTTAATTGAAGCATTCAATTGTGTTTTAAAGGAATTAAATATTAATCATATATAATTTATAATTTAAGTATAATAAAGGTTCATCGTATATTAAATTCCTATAAAACAGACAATTTACAAGGGCATGCCGACAAATTAGATACGCAATGGGTTTTAAGTTGCTTTAAGGCAGGGAGTCTCTAACCTGAGGCGCCCCTGACCTCTAAACTTATTCGGCCCACCCAATCGCAAAAGATGAACATATAAGTTATAAGTTCTCCATGATCAAAAGCTATTTCAACCACCAAAAAATATTAATTTAGATTCTTATATTGCGTTTTCTTTGGCCGAAATGGATTTTGCTTATCCTGATATTCTCTACTACCCTAACATTGTGAAGTCCAATGGTTGAGTGTACCTTACTTCATCCGGCCACCTTATGACCATCCTATCCAGATCCGGCTCTTCAACCAAATATGTTGGACAGATCTGCTTTAAGCTATAGAAAGTAGGGAAGGGGTGTTCCTGATGTCTTAAAAAATAAAAATAAAAATTATTCTATTTTAACGACTAACTTTTTGATTTATTTAAATGAGTTTAGATGTAAAGTTTCTTTAAGGTATTTTAGCACATTTAACATATTTTAGTAGACCTCTAGTTTTCTGTAGTTTCAGACCTGTTGTTGTACGCTAACTTCCCCCTATTCTTTATACCAGAGGTCGGCACCTTTTTTTTTTTTGTCTATACAGGCACAATACAATATTTAAAATGTCCAATGAAAAGTTTCCAAAAAAAAAAACATTAAAGCTGAGGTCTGCAACCCTATTAGGTCTACTAAAATATTTTCTTTTTGAAACTTTTCATTGGAGTAAGTGTTTTTTTAAAAAAAAAAAAATGTTTATTGTCTAACAACACAACTACAAATAATTACATTGTAACAAGTCATATCGATGATTATTGTTTAACATGGCGGAAGCAACATAAAGAAGAAGTAGTCCAGTGACTTCACTTTCTTGGTCACTGCCTCTTCAGACGTCTAGGAGAGTTGCCTGGAATATGTTGAGAGAATAGGAGTTGTACAAGAGGATTAGAATGATAGGATAAGGATTCATGGAACCTTTTATATCGGGACTCGGATAGATTTCGAACAAAAGGAACATTCAGGTCTTCATGGAGAGTAAGGTTGGAAACATAGTAGGTACTTGGTAATTTTTCTAAGAATTTTTGGCCCTAGGATTTGGAGACGACGGAAATTTGAAGTTTCGGTGCTGCCCCACTTCCAGACCGTAGGTCCAATCCAGCTTTAAAAATACATTGTAGGTACGAAGTTTGCGACCCAGAAGACCGAACAGTAACTTGTATCGCCGTGTAATGTCAGTAAGTATTGTTTTTGTGTATAAATGTCAATCGTCGGTCAAGGAAAAAGCCAAGGTATCGGACGGAGTCGGACTGCGGAATGGGAACCTGATTAAGAGGACTGGGATTCAGGTGTTATGACGGAGAGAAAAGGTGACGTGCCCTGGAAACAATTAATGTGAAGAATACAGAAACCGAAAAAAAATAAATAAATAAACAGGTCAAGTGTGTGCTAGTCAGCACACAGCGAGGGTCCGTAGGCCACACTGTATAATTTAAGTAGTACCCTATTGATGATGTTTAAAATGCTAAGAAGCTTACTTTGAACTATCCTATGGGTCTGATATTCTCAAAACACATAAACAAACTTCTGATAAAGTATTTGTTTGCCACAACCGGACTACAATCATATAAATACATCAAAACGAACACTTTACTAAGTGTTGTCTAAGAAATTTCGTATTAGGCATTACTACCCCCGTGTGCAATCACCCCGTGTGTATCAGGGTGATCTATTCTGTATGTTGAGTAATTGTGTTTGTGAACGTGTAGTAAAATGTCGATTCTTCTGTCCTACAATAAGATATCTTGTTCCTGCCGGTGTTGAGCAGCACCATTAGCATTCAATAATAGGCCTCAAACAATAATAGACCAACAACACAATTTTTCATAGCTGCTTTCTTTCTTTTTAATATACTTAGACATTCTAATTTTAAAAATAATGCAGAGTGAGAGTTCGTATTTTATTTTATTATTCAAAAATATAAACTGGAAACGAGTTTTAATTTTTTTTAATTTTTTTTTTTTTTTTTTTTTTATGAGTAATAAAATTATTTTATATGAACTTAATAGAAAGTATTTGTTAAGAAAGAAGATTCAACTTTATAAAGATGATCTATACTATAGTTAGAGATCAAATTAAATTGAGTCAAAGAGTAAGTAAACTAATAATAAAAATTGATCGGACCAACTTGAAACTTCGGAAACTGATATACTTAAAATAGTGTGGTGTTTACTTTCCTATGCGCAGTATATATAAAAAGAAAGAATTGTGATTTTGATATAATGATGGATTTGGAAGTATGTATAATAATCGAGTCAAAAAAAGGGTTTTTGAAAAAAGTTCCCTTGCCTGTAGTCTAGTCTGTGCAATCGCATGGTACTACTGGTCCGATTTCACAAAAACTTGGCATAAAAGTTCAGAAAATCATACCCCGAGTCGTGATCTAGAAATAAATGTTAGCTCTTAAAATGGTGGGTGTCTACCCCCCAAAAACGTTAAAACAAATGCTCGATAATGTTCAAAAAGTATATGTTAAAAAGGTAATATATTTCATATTACACGGTAAAATTTAACCTCAACCTAAAGCATAGATCAAAAATCATCTATAAAGTCTTATCTTCTTTCTTAACAAAGACTTTCTATTGAGTTCGTTTAAGTTCATAGAAAAACACTTTATTACTCATAAAAAATAGATAGAAACAAAAAATACTAACTCGTTAACAGATTTATATTTTAGAATAATAAAATACGAACTCTCACTCTGCATTATTTTAAAATTAGAACGTTCTAAGTATAATAAAAAGAAAGAAAGAAACTATGAAAAATTGAGTTGTAGGTCTATTATTAGTTTAGCGTTGTAACGGGTAGTTTATCGCGCGCGGGAAATAAAAACCCCTCGTATAGGAGATCTGAAAAACCCGCGCTTCTGCACTTTTGGTTTATTGCCAGCTATGAATGACCTTTTCACACTTTCTGACCAAATCGCCGTTTATGTATTAACATTTTTCTCTTTTCCACTTTTAAAAACCTACGTAAGAGTTTACGTTGTGAATTCGGAAGACTGTGGACTTCCTTTTAAAAAAATGCTGAAGTGTATTTTTTTGTTTATTACCATTGGAGATTAGCCGTGAAATTTTTAACGTTCGGACAGTTATTTTTGAAAATTCGGTTTATAAAAAGTGAGGCATTCTTTATCGAGTTCAGGCGCCAGTTAATGACTAAAGAATATTAGGGATCTACTGTAGAAATCTATTAGAGTTGCCTTAAAACGAGCTAAGATTTAAATTAGTGTTAAAATAAATTTAATTTAAATATTAGATTAAATTTATATGTAAAATATTAAGAAGAGTGCGTAGAGATGCGCTGAAACTTGAAATAATTTCGGGTATACGAGTATTTATATTTTTCTACCTCTTCTTTTGATGAAGATGGTTGGACATTGATGTTTGTTGCTTGTCTAACCAGTCTCTCTGTAGTTCCATTTCCTGTGTTCAACGAATCGTAACTTTCATTGCCTTACGATTCAGACTTTTTCTAGGTCAATACAGAGCTCTCTTTAATCTTTTACTTTCTCGAATATGTAGTTTATATAATGAGATAGTAATTAGATGGCTCAAAAATTTAATTTTAAAATTATGATGGATTTACTCGTTTGGAGGTCCCTTGAGTCCAAAAAAGTGTTTTTTAATAACTGTCTGTCTGTAGTCTGTAAACTACAAAGTTGATATTTATGAAATTGCACACTTCTTCAGTAAAAGCATATCCCGTGGCTAAATCGAAATGAATTTTTACCTCTAAATTTCGGGGACCATCCCCAAAAATTCTGAAAAAAAACCTTGAAAAGGGTTCCGATGATTTTGATTAAGAAAAATTTAAATTTAGTTAATTTTTTAAATACGAAGCTAGCCATATGCTCGAGAACACATTGAAATGCAGGTGACGCAGGGATGGACAGTTGTTAATGCACCTGTATCTCCTTACAAAACTGTGAAACTTTGCAATTATGTTATAATCTAATAATCCAATCACCGGAAAATTATAGGGGCGCCTCAAAGAATCATCTTTTAAAACTAAGGGTTGAAACTTAATTACTTGGGGTTTTAAATGAAAGAGGGTACAATTACAAAACAGTTTTCAAAATCTTAATTTGTTATCTTAGGAACGGATTAGGCTAGACATTTCGGAGTAGTTTCATTGCGTTTTGACAATAAAATTTATATAAACGCATTTGTGTCCAATTTATTTAAAGGTATACAGCCTGACAATTTAAGTAATTTTGCTTCCTTGGTCAACCCTACAGTAAGTTATCACAGGACGAAGGAATCTTTACACATTTACTGGATATAGCTCAGTAAAATTTCAATCATCGTCAAATTTGAGCAGCGAGGTTACTCTAGACCTAGACACTAGACAGTTAGTGAAATAAATGTCACCTTTGATATTCGAACCAGCGGTGTAATAGGACAGTGCATTTTGATAAAAGTGATCACGGTATATAGATAAACACTTGGCTATACCGATCGCAATTTAAACATCATTAATCTTTCCGGTAGTTTCTGAATAATTCCGCGATTTTGAATCAAGACAAGTGTGGGATCCTTATGGTTTTCGCTGGTCCCATGAATTATAAGAAAAACGCTCTTTATACAAATTCTAACTTCTAATATTATGTTAATCTTAAATATTAAATTGATAATGAAGACTTTTTATATTTTTTGTTCACCGAGCTTACTGAAGGTAACGTTATGATCATCCTAAAATTGTTTTATTTCTCTGAATTCAAAAATTCCTAGACAGAAATCCGTATTAGACATCAGGGGAAATGTTTGGTCAGTGTCCGTCTGCAATTTAACATTTTTGAGAACCACGATATCTTAAAAACTAATCTTCCGAATTAATGAAATTTTTATAGTAGGTTGTAATTAACTGTTGGTCCCCAATTAATTTCAACCATTTGCACTTATTTAATATTGAATAAAAATAAATGTGGCTTTCCATTGGGAATTAAGACAGGTACAAAAAACACAGCTTTTAATTCCCAATGGAATACTCCTATGACCATTTTTCAGAAGTATGGAATAAGGTATGGCCACACTAATTGGCATAATATTCCTTTTTTATATTTTTAGTCTTACATTTTTACAAAAATAATTTAAAAGTAATGAATGGTTAACAGGCGTTGAAATCTAATTTAGTTTTGAAAATCTTATTATGTACCTACTGATGTAAACACAATAAAAATAAATTAAACCTGTTGGACGGATTAAAATAAAGCTTTTCAAAATAATTATATTATCTGCATCTTGCGATTGTTCTACTCATTTCATTAAATATTTAGGTGCTTATTTAATTGAATAACGTGTTCTTCGTTGTTATTATAATATATCGAAATGATATTATTTATTATATTAGGTACGTATTAAATTCTTTTGCTTAGATTTATATATATATATAGCTTAATAATATCGGATATTTTTAATCAGTAATTTATTTAATAATTCGCCTTAGTTATAGCAGCTTCTTCTAGAACTACAATTTGTTCTCCATTTCTAGCATGTGGTAGGTATGTCACTGATACCATTGAAGAACTTAATATGAAATCACTGATTTCAATCTAATACTCTACTCTTTAACACTTTCAAGTTATATTTAATTTGTTGGCTTTTTTATTAAATTGTTCGCACGACGCACGACAAGTTGAAAGCTAATAGGTATTAATAAAAAAAAATGCCTAAAGAGAAAAAGTATCAGATCTTTCATCTTTCGTGCGGGTGATTGCTACAAGGTAGATTTCTTACAAATATTATTAATCATAATAGTCTTACATTTTCTTCAATAACATTTACATTTAAAACATTTTTTTTTTTTTACTTTTTTATTAAATTTAATTAAAATTCATATTGAAACGGGACACAGACTATAATAATAAGACCGTAAAATAGTCATAAATAGTAGTTAAAATTAATATTTAATATATTGATTATTATTTTTAAGTTATAAATGTATAAAAAACACTTTTTATGACGCAGGGGGACCTTAAAACTTGTTCTTTACATACACACAAACACACACACACACACATATATATATATATATATATATATATATATATATATATATATATATATATATATATATATATATATATATATATATATATATATATATATATATATATGTATGTATGTATGAGAAAGTAAATTCCGCCAATACATTAATAATAACCAATACATTACAAATAACTGAAATACATTCTTTTTAGTGTTAAAACAAAAATGTTCCTAATACCAGCTATTTCCGGCCCTATTTTCTGCATTAAATTCTGAGAGAAATATTATAATTATCTCTAATTCTAATTAATTTAACAAGCCGTTAATAATATGTAAATTAACAGTAATATTTGTAACTGGGCATAATTTAACATATGTATAATGGGATTTATTTATGATACGTTTTTCATATTATAATGTTTATTAAGGCAATATGAAGATGAATGATCTACATTCATCTTATATGTATTTTAAACAATTTATTCATCTTAAGAAATTGAATGATGTTTCTTAGAAGGTTACTATGAATCATTCATTGCCAAGGCCTCACAAATTTTTTTCAATTGCTGCCTATGCGAGTTATAAATAGAAGCTATTGTTTCCTAAATATCTTTTGTGTTGGATTAACCTAGATACATTTAATAACTTCCTTTACAAATATTAACCCCTGATTTTCATACGACAATCTATTTTATCTACGATTGATACGAAATATAAACATTATATCTGCATTTAGATGCGTAGAAAGTGATTCTCTTCGTAGCTGTATTCATTACGCATGCACGTTCATAATTCTTCTTCTTTTACGTCCTAGTGCGGAAAAAAAGGAATTCTTCTCCTTAACGCACGATTAGCGAGTTTGTTTACATTTAACAAAACTAATTTGCTGTTTGTTTAATTAAAGTTACTGTTTATATCGAGTTTTTAGTGAAAAACCATGAGAAGAAAATGAGGAGAATAATACCCCTCCCGAAATAAATAATTCGGCACAAAATACAACTAATAAATTAATGTCATCATAATCAAAAGAGAAATACGAACTTACATGCAGGAAGTTTATACATTTTTTTTTCTTTTCTGTATTTATTATTAAAATTCACGATCGTAGATAAAGTACGGTACGAAACTCGTGCGAAAAATGCATTTTGCTTTGCTCGTGTGGTTTTACTGCCCTCGCTGTCGCTCGGGTGCAAACTTTCCGCACTAGACGCGTAATGTACTATCGTTTTATTATTGCCGTTGCAAGTTTAATGTAAAAGATATAATAAAATAGGAAAAATAAATTTTTAAAAAAGGCACGGTGTCGCTGCCAGCGATATAATGTTTAATTTCACTTATTTCATCTTTTGTTTTACCTTACGTTTTCTTGTTAAGTTTTGACTTTTTTGTCATCAATCTTTTATCAATTTGTATATCCATCTTTTATAAATCTTAGTTTTGTTCTTGTTTGTTAATAATGTTTTTTTGTTTTCCAGGTAAGTTTAGCAGAATTTAAACATTCAAATCTATTTAAGTTAGGGTATGTACAAATTCTTTATATTATTATTATGAATGTATTATTTATTATATGTATTATGCCTTATGAATTGTATACACAATGTATGTATACATATATGCATTATGTATTACGTATTGTATATATGTATTATTATTATTATATTATGTACAAATTCATTTATTCTACGAGCGTATATAAAGAAAAGTATAAAATGATAAAAGATAAGTACCTTCATATTTTCTAACAGTAGTAGTTTTATAAATTATTACAATTGTGATACTAATAGCACTTTTCTTTCTTTTTTTGGAGTAGTATTAAATGTTTGGCGAAGATTCGTCCTTTTTATAATAAAAAGGATATAAATAAATAAATAAACCATATATTAAGAGAAATTAACATTAAAAAAAAATATTGCTAACTTATATATTTTATAAGCGACCAAGTCTCCTAAAACAGTTTAGAGCTACGGTGACATTCTTAATATAGATAAATTAAATTGGATATAGTTAAGGTATGTTGAAGCATTTTGTTCATTAATAACACATTGCTTCATTAATAATTGCTAATACGTACTTAAAATTGACAAAAGTCAATATATTAATCTATAAACAAAATATCATATTACTACATTCTAAAGAAGTGGTTATTATTTCGGAGAAATCTAGTTACAGCTAAATCTATAGATGGAATAGAAATAACTCTTTTTCTAATTATTCATAAATAATTTTCGTATTTTTAGTTCAATTTTACTTTTCCCCCCTCTCCTTAATAATAATTATACCTAAATTTCATTAATGCAATGATAGATAAAGATTACTTTTCATCACTTTAAAATTTGGTACACTTAGAAACAACATAAAAATTTCTATTTATAAAGAAATTAATCTTTTAATTTTTTTTAACTGTGGAGATCATTAAAATTTTGTAGTATGCTATATGTATTTTCACTTTTAATTAAAAAAATTAAATTAAGTAATTAATTTACTTAATTAATTAAATTAAGTTTTTTAAAATATAAAAACAAGAAAATGTAAAGAAATAATATGTTTTATTAAATTTCTGAAGCTCTTAATTAAAAAGAAAAATAATAGCGAACAAGAAATATCAGGCAAAGATGTTGCAAGACCTCATTATCCTATAGTACCTTCTTTTTATTTTCCTCCTGACGGAAAAATCCTCCATGAAATACAATTTAGTTATTAAAAAAAAGCATATTACAAATTCAATATTTATTTTCTCGTTCTTACGTAGTATAAAGCATGCTTGACATTTTTATTTTTTCAATTGATTCGGTGTTTCTACTTTTGGGAATAAAATTAAATATAAGTATGAAGTGCTTGATTTTAAATATAATTATTTATCAATAATATCTCTACTCTCTAATCTAATGTATACACCACACCGTGTGAATGCTTTTATCGTCATTACATTTAGAATTGATCAATTATTGAAATTTTATTAAAGAAAAGCGCCTGAATCTGGAGTAGGTTTTTGCAAGAATTCTATTTGCTAGAGGGCTTTGTGATGACCTTAGAAATCATATGAAAGTACCGTTGACTGGATATACTAAGTAAAGGCTGTTAAATGACTAAAATTGAACTGCCAGTAGTATTTACATCTAGAAATCCGATTGTTCTTTTTTTTACGGAAATAATTATTATTGCCATAAGTAAATTAAATCTTGATGTTTCTAAGGAGTTCCGAACCCATTTGAAGCACAATAAATTTAGTAGTTAAGTGCACATTAAGGTGTATTTGTTTATTATGTTGCTGAGTCGATACCAGAAGTTTATTTAATATTGGGGTCACTATTGTGGCCACACCCTGTGGATATAAGGGTTCTTCGAGTCTATTAATCTTGGTTGGGCCCTCCCAACCATAGATACCTGCAAAGTCTGACATCTCAGTACATATATCTTGTGTTTCTTTTCTTATCCTTGTAGGTCTGTTAATGCTTTTGGCCAATTTGCCTAGGACTATTCATCAATCTCGAAGCTCTCTCTTCGAGTCATTTTTAGGAGATGATATAATTTCTTATCATTATTTTTGTGGTTTTTCCATTTTAGTCCTTTCTTTACAATTTACATTCTATATTGACAACCTCTTATCTTTTGACTCAATAAATCAGTGACGAATAAAGATCATTATCGGAAAATGATATGAAATAATAAAACAATAATTGTATACTATTCATAGGAAAATACTATAACTAATGTAACTTAAGAATGTATGTATGAAAATAGTTATAAATCCAAATTTATTAAATTATAATGATTTTATTTAGTTTTTTTTTAAAAGTTAAAGTCGAAAGCTGACAAATAGAATAAGTTCATACAATAAAGTTAACTAAATTTTCAATTTAAAAAGCGTAAAGCTGATTTCATGGAACCCTAAATCCTTTTTTTAGTACATTTTATAATAATTATGTTTTTAAAACTCAATAGACATAACTAAATTTAATAAATTTGATATCTCACAGTATTTAATAGTAGAAATTATTATTAATATTGCATTTTATTTATGAATTATGAATTATCATTCTTTTATTCTTTTGTTACATCAGTTAGTTTACTATCAAAAGAAGACTAAACGACAAAAGGAAATTACAGAAAAGGAATCAAATAAGAAAAGGAATCAAAACCCTAACATAATAAACCTTAAACAAGCAATCTAACAAATAGTTGGTATCGAAGAAAAAAAAAAATATAATCTCAGTAATTTTAGATAGAACATCTTGGATTAATTTATTGTTACAAATAGCATGCAATCAGCTGATGGATAATATATATACAACCGGAGAATAAAAATTAACAATAGGAAACATTACGGTAAGCGGAGAAAAATTACATAATGAGTTCAACAAATATTAGAAAAATGTTTTTTTCCGTGGTAGGCTGTGAAATAGTAACTTTAGAGCCTAAAAAACATAGCTAAAATCCATTTTTTCATTACGTGGACTTAAAAAATCTTTTCATTACTCCTAGCTGTAAAGAAAAAATCTTTTACGTCCTAGGAACTAAAAGATTTTTTTTTTCCGGCGGGTAGTTGTCAAAACTTCCGTTAGTAGCGCTGCAGTCTTTGTAGAAATGCTTCTAGTACAATTAAAATCTGCTAGATGTCAATGCGTTTTATTTATCATTTCTTATAGTGTAACCTCTTTAAGGTTTCTTTTTTTAAGTCTTAAGTATGTACTAATATTTGTTATTATTATATATTGATTAATGATTAATATTTAATGTTTTTTCATTGTCTGCTACCTCGGAAAAAATAGCATATGCTACGCGACTGTGAAGTGTTTTTTCTTTACCTTGGCAATATTTACTGTCTCGCTTCACTCGACAGTAAATGTAATTGCCGCGGTAAAGAAAAAACTCACTTCACAGCCTAGTAACATAATATACTATTCTTGCAACAGAATATTATTCTGATTTTTTTTCTTCTTCATCTTCTGTTGTATTTTTTACTACGTTTTTATTAGCTTGCATTCTTGTTTGTTTGTTTGTTTGTCCGGTACAAATCTGGCAAACGATGTCTAACTAACTTCCCGAATAGCTAGACATTTGAAACTTTTAGCATAGCTCAGAACACGATGACAATGCATTATTTTAATACTTTTAGCCATCTTTCAGCAAAATTTAATTAGTTTTCAGCAAATTTTGCTGTACGGAAAGTTAGTTCGGAAAAAATCCGCAAGTTATTTTATTTGTTTTGCCATATCCAATATTTACGCTATCTTCATTTTGACGGGTCTCAAATTTGTGATAGGTAAACATTGAATGACAGCTAAACAGGAAATATCGATTATATTATTTATCGATTATATTATTTCAAATATATCGATGGCATGCTTTAGATTTGGTGTTGGGGAGATCCGTTGTACAAAGATTTATCCTTTTATAGGTTTAAGATAAGCTCTCTGGATGGTTGTCATTTATGTGAAGTAAATAAATTTGGATTTTTTTTTTTTTCACTAACATTATATATTATATAATAATAACAATTATATTATCAACATTACATACGATTCAACAGAAAATTTAAAAACTTAGTATATAAAAAGTTCTTTTTATCTTGAAATTATTTTCCAATATTTTACTTATTTAAATTATTAATGTAATCATTTTTGTATACAAACTGTGTCTTATCTTCCTTAACAACTAAATTTTGCAAATGATGTTCACTTTTGAACAGATTTTCCTTGTTTCTGATATGCCTGATCTTGAGTTGACTTTTTATTGTTGAAACTAGCTTCAGATTTACAATTAGTAGAAAATATTGGCGAATTTATATTTTAATTTATTTTAAAACGATGGGCATCGCTTTGACTTGGCATTCGAACGACATTGCCTTTTTGTTACAATTTCTTACCAACATTCTTCCACTTTAAAAAATCCTTTCAAAAAATGTTATCGATAAAATTCTTTTTAATATTTTTATCTGCTTAAGAATTTCCGCTTATGTATGTTCATATAATCGGACCGCAGACACTCTGGCTGAGTTCGTAAGGGAGCGTTATCCGTCAAAGCGTTCATGCGCAACGCTCGTGCAAACGTGAGTTTAAAACTATATCAAATACAATATATTTATTTCAAATATATATATATTTCAAATCGGAATTATAGAATGGGAAAAGAAATTATATTTCTCTTTTTTCAGAAAAATAAAATTGTTACAAATACCTTCATTCATTTAGTAAAATCAACAGCGCCAAGTGTCGCCAAATCTATTTAATCGTATCTAAACATTTTAAAAAGAGAAAAGAACGTAGAAAAAAATTATAAATACCGAAGTTGTCAAACATTTTGACCTCTACAATTGATAATAACTATTTTTTCTCTCCAATGCACAGTAACAGAGATGTTGTGCAAATCCCACAAAAAATTAGATATATTCCGAAGTTTTTTCAAATACCACGGCTAAAGCTCCACTCGGAAATCGGGAAAAACTCAGATTATTCATATTAGAGGATTATCATATCACTTCCAGAACTGTCTTTCGAAGGCACACCCTTTTTTGGAGCTAATTTGCTAGGCCTATTTATAATTACAAGCGTCTGATTTCGATATTTAATTATTTCGGCTGGCGCCTGCATGCTAACAGTTTCCATATGGTCTAATGTTCAAAGCAAGCTTATAAAATCATTTGGTTTGCTATTCACAATCGGGCATTTTTTAATTCAGATTAGGAATTATGACCTGCAAAATTGGAGTTTTTGCAGAATTGCTGACACTGAGTGTTAGGCCTTTACAACCTTTTTTTTTTACAAAAAAAGTGTATTGAAGAAGCCTTAAATTTGCGTGTAAAATATGTCAATCAGTTAGACCCAACAATAATTCTAAAATCGTATATTAGACAAAACATTAAGTATTCTTTATCAGTTCATTGTGTGTTCAAAAAAGTTTCACTTAATAACAAGTAAAGTTATTTTATAGGTTTTGTACTTTTTTTATGTATAATGCTAAGGCCGGGTGGGGCGGCCACTAGAAGCGGAGTGTTGTGAAATTGAATGAAGTTGAGCGGAGTTGTGTCCTGGGGGATATGGCAACCGAAAGCGGAGCGGCTTAGCTCCACCAAAGATGTTGGACCTACAAAAGTTATACTATTTGTGTTTTCGTTCATAATCCGATGATTCTGTAATCGAATTTTCTCTTGTGGCTTCTGTCGCTTCAAAACCTTTTATGATTGAGTGTAAATGTAAAAGTCTCTTTCTGAAAAGAAGGGGTATTTTATGGTATTTCACACCCTTTTTGATGATCTAAACTCTACGCCAATGATTCAAACTCTAATTTTCAAAGCTCAAATCCATATATTTTTGTCTCCAGGGTCGAAAAACACATTGTGTTCCCTCATTAATACTATTATTTTTTTCTTCTTCCATTAAAATTGTTTTCTTTCACAAATTAAAAACGTTTCTTAAATGCTCCAGCACTGATATCTTACTTTATACTTAATCTTTTAACTAATAATTTATTTTCCTCCTTCAAGATAATGTTATTAGGGAAACGGAGTCAGCTTTCAAAATCGACCAAAGAAGCGGAGTCGAGATGCGCCCCTAGGCTCAGCTCAACTCCACTCCGCAGCCGGTGGCCGCCCTTACCTTCAAAACAATGGGGTCCGATTTCACATGCGGAGTCCGCTCAACTAGGATCCGCTTCTGGCTCGGCGTTATGGAGATTTATGGTCAGAGAAAACTCATATTTACAAGAATCTATGGTTAATATCCATAAAAAAATCCAAAGTAGGTGATGGAGCAGGTGTTAATGATTTTTGGAGTTTAGAAAAGACAGAGTTGTGGCAACATTAAAGCACTCCTAATGTATATTGATGATCCCAAAGATGAGGGTGGTATGGGGTATGTTACTGTATTCTAGTCTCACTGGTCTACTTCTCCTTAATGTTATTACGGCAATGTTAACACCATCTATCCTTATCACTTATTACAATCTAAATTTGTAGCTGTCTTTATTAATAAAATTTTAAAAACAAAAAAAATAAAAAGATGATAAGATATGTTAAGAAGGAATATCTTGGTCATAAGAAAATTTATATTATCTGGCTTAAAGGCGGCTGTAAAAGTTGTGGTTACCTCTCAGGTATACCTCTTTGGTATATAGAAACGTATATAGGCGTCTTTACGCGTGGCTGAAATCATCATAAAAATCGTCAATCTCAACCATGTTGTGAATTCCAACGTTTCCTTTCCACTATTAGAACAATTTGAATAAGTTATTGAGATAAAATGTTGTCTTAGCGATTTTATTGCGTCAACATAAGGTTATTCAACAATCTAGAGACTTATGTTTGTCTCTTCGTTTCAATTCAACACTGCACCAACTTATCTAATGCGTATTTTTTGACACTTGCATATAAGGAAATGTCGTTTGATGCAAGTTATCACTATTTTTATCGCTGTTGAATATAAAGAGGCGACAAAACCTGATGGAATGAAGAATGACACCAGTTAGTGTTAGTTATCTATCCTGCTAGCTCGTGGGTCCAACAGCAAAACATCCTTCTTCGAAACCAATTGGTACAAATAATATGTGTATATAAATGTTATATAATATATAAGTAAAAAAATGTATCAACGATTGTGGATTTTAATAATAAATACAGAAAAAAATTGTTTAATAAAACTTCCTGCATGTAAGTTCGTATTTCTCTTTTGATAAAGATGACATTAATTCAGTAGTTGTATTTTGAGCCGAATTATTTATTTTGGGAGGGGTATTATTCTCCTCATTTTTGCCATAATCACTTAAATCATTCATTGTTTTTCACTAAAAACTCGATATAGACAGTTACTTTAATTAAACAAACAGCAAATTAGTTTTGTTAAATGTAAACAAACTCGCTAATCGTGCGTTAAGGTGAAGAATTTTTTCTTTTTTACCGCACTAGGGCGGAAAAAAAGAGGAATTATGAAACGAGCATGCGCAATGAATACAAGTACGTAAATAATCACTTTATACGCATCTAAACAGAGATACAATGTTTATATTTCGTATCAATCGTAGAGAAAATAAATGTATTACTATATGATATTGAAATGCGTTAAGCTGTAATGAGATAAGAGAGAGGGAAAGGTGATTCGCTAATGAGTTAATAGCAAATTAATTATGTATTTGCTTGGTTCAAAGTTATATTGTCAAATAACATTCTAACTTTGCATTGGTATTACTAATCAATAAAATGACAATAAATATGAGGAATAAAATGAGGGAGAAGTCACGCAGTGATTCACAGAATTGCTCGATGTGATAACTCAGAAAATAAAAAAACTTAAGTTTGTTCGCCGTCACGAGGAGGTACTTGCCTCATCTGTAATCTATATTTTCTGAGTAATAAATTATTTTAGTAAACTTATTGTTAATGTTGATTGCATGCAACGGATTTAGAATGAGATAAATTATCACATTATTATTGAAGAGAAAATACAGGTTAAAAAATACAACCATCTCTGGAAATCGAATAACGAACCCCTAAAGTTACACTTTATAGGTCTAATTCTAGTTCGAGTCCATCCTAATACATATATAATCCCAATTATTATCGATAGTATCTCAATATTATCCAATTGACTGAAGATTTTAAGCCATAAAAATGCACCCTGAAGCCTGGAAACGAACCAATGAACCCTAGAATTATTATTATTTTATTTTTTTTATTGATTAGCACAACTATAAATTTACTTTTTAATTAGTGATAAGGATATTACAAGAAGTTTACATGAAGGGAATATCATAAAGAAGAAGTCCAGTGGTTACACTACCTTGTCAGTTGCAGAGAATTTAGTAAAATAATTATAACACAAGATAACTAAATAAGGATAAAGTAGAGCAATAATACATATTAAAAGTTTTAAAACCATATTGATGCTTATATTATTATAATTAATTAACATAAAGTTAGGGGCAAAACTCAAGTGGAAATGTGAAAATTTAGACCTTAATTCTAGAGTCTCCAATTCCTGCAGTCAAAAATCCTTAGAAAAATAACAATGCTCTTTCCAGTGTTTCTAACCTTACTCTCCATGAAGATCTGAAACCTTTTGTATCATTTTAGTTTATTCTCCAGTTCCCAGGTAACTCTTAAAGACGTTTGAAGGGGCAGTGGCCTAGAGAATATATTATCTTAAAAAAATTAAGATAATATATTCTCTAGGCCACTGCCCCTTCAAACGTCTTTAAGAGTTACCTGGGAACTGGGGAATAAACTAAGATGGTACAAAAGGTTTAGGATGGTGGGATATGGATTAATAAAATGTTCTATATCGGGATACAGATAGATTTTGGACACATTCAGATCTTCATGGCGAGTAAGGTTAGAAACACTGGAAAGAGCATTGTTTTTTCTAAGGATTTTTGACTTCAGGAATTGGAGACTCTAGAATTAAGGTCTAAATTTTCACATTTCCACTTGAGTGAGTGAAATAAATTATTGACAAATCAATTTTACTAAAATCACTGGTATGTCAAGTAAATTTCATGATGCACGATGCACCACACCTCTGAAGGTGCTTCCAGTAGTAGAAGCGAAACGTCGGACTTCAACCCCTTCGTGACGCAGATTTTACCGAAAAAGCAAGCTGATTATGATGAGATCAGGAATAGTATATAGTTGGTCAATTATTTTTATTTTGTGCCATTAAAAAAAAAAAGACTGCCAATTGTTGTGGCACATAGCTTCCCCGCATTCTATCACGTACTTTACGCTTTTACACTTCATTATTGTCTAGTTTGTTTAATTGTTTCCCCCGTTTTTTTAATCTGTCAAAATAGATATGATTTTATACTTGAATTAAAGTATCATTAACCAAAAGTTAAAGAGAGCAGACGGTTCAAAGTAATCTGGGGCTATCTGCGGGCTACTTTCGATAAACTATAAAAGTTGCATACAAATCAGATAAGTATTTTTGAACCTATAGGTGAAAATTAATGTATGTTTGTGCGTTTGTGGAAGAGAAACAAATGAGCACAAAAGGGAAACTTATATGGGACCAACAATGGGCTACTCATGACCTACCACCCAAATTTCATTAAACTTGGACGTATAGTTTTTAAGATACGTTGGTTCGCAAAAATTGAATGACAGACCGACCGACACGCAGACACCCCCTGATGTCTGAAACGGATTTCTGTCTTGCAATTTTTGAAATCGGAGACCTAAAAATTTTTCGTTCTTTAGAACGACCACATAGCTTCCGTTACCTTCGGTAAGAACGCAAAATTTCGATGTTTTTTGACAAAATGGCGCCGAAAATTGAACACTTTCCTAAGTGGTATATATGTTTGTAATCTACTCTTCAATACCTTTCATTTGATACCCCACTCAAAATTTTAAAAAAATATTTTTTTAACATGACGTGAGTTGTCCGCCATTTTGGATTTGAACAGCTGATAACTGTGAGTTCGCTATATTTTTCCTGTGTGCGCGTCAAAACGATCTTTAATATTGGAAAGTTTCATGTTTCTATCTCTTTCTATTCAAAAGTTATTGGAATTCAGTTATTGGCCGTTCAGAGTGACAGACAGACAGACACATGAACGAAACTATAAGGGTTTCTTTTTTTTGTTTTACCAACGAAACCCTAAAAAAAAAAAAATAACATTAAGAAAACTTGGTGATGTAAATTTATCTTTCTACTTTCATACATATTTAAAGAACCATAATATTTTATACAGTTTAACCCTCGATACTATCCATATTATTCTTTAGCATTTCTATGCTATATTATTTTATGACCTTATCACTATATGCTTTTAGTTATGGTTAAAATTTAGTTCAGAACCTAATAAGACCTTGAAAATAAATTGTTAAATCGAGTTAGTGATAACACGATAGTATATTTTTATTAAATAAAAAAGCATGGACCTAATAAAGGGTTAGGCTCTCCGCACACGGGTCGACAATTTTGCAATGCGAGTTTCAAACTATTTGCACAAACCAAACAACTGTTTAGTTACACTGCCCATGTAGAAGAATGGATCCGCACACGAGTTGACCGAAACTATACTAATTTGAAATCAGTTTCCATCTGGTTGCGCGTGAACGTCCTTCCTTGTCACAAAGTGGTTGTTTTCTCATCCTTAAATTAGATTTCTGATACCACTTATCACTTGTGTACATTAGACTGTTTTAATTTTGTATAATAATAAAAGATAAATAAATATTAAGCTTACCTAACATTAGTTAATTAATATTCTTTCTTCTGTAGTCACAAATTCCCTCATAATTCGTGTCCTTAAATCGTTCCTTTCTTCTTTATGAAAGGAGCAACCATCCTCACCAATTCCAGGAAAGAATCTTTGGACATTCTGTATAGAAAGCTTCAAACTTGCTGTCTGTTTCATTTAATTTTATAGTTCTGCTGCTACGAACAGCCTCTACCTTATATTTATCTCTAAATAAGGATTGATCCAGTATTCCTTTGTAACTCTTCTTTGCTGTATGCGGTATTGATAATAGACAATTGTGTCTTCTTCATCTGAACTAATGCTTGACATATTTAAACTAGCTTCGTAAACACAAACTATATGAACAGAGGTCACCGACTAATCACATCAGTCGCGCACGTGTAAATCTGGTGCTATTCTAATTGCAAACTGGTTGTGCGTGTAACCATTGTGACTATTTTGAAACTGGTTTAAAACTCGTTTTGCAAATCAGTCGACCCGTGTGAGGAGACCTTAATGATCCTTTAGCAAAATTTCCCTTTTTCTGTGTTTGAACTAAAGTCAAAATATTCACTTGTTTGACAAAATTCTAAAATTTGTTTACTTTAACGGAGACTTATCTCTGAAAACATAATGTCTTTTATGTCGTGAATGTTCAATAATACCGTGAAAAAGGATTTATTATCTTACCATCTGGTCATTATAGTGGACGATGAAAGGAGGTTCATTGTGACTTGACTAGTGGCTGTCCGCATGGAGAAGTCACGTTTTGTAAAACTTAGTTAAGGCTGGATTTCTGACTGATATAACTTGGACTTATAAATTATACATTGTGCACCCTAGAATATGCAGATGATATAGCCACTTTTATCCGGTAAAAATTTGCTACCTCAAAACTCAAATTGCTTTGGAACGTATATATTAAACCTAATGGGCGATTCTATAAAAACAGGAATATCTTTAGCACAATAGGTTTAAAAGCCACATTAACTTCAAGTAGAAAGTTAAAAAATAGTTTATACATTCATTGTTGTCCTCTTCACAAATTTATTAACAACTTAAAATACTACTATATTATTTCTTGTTAGAAAAAAAAGAGGCGGTTTCAGTATTTTGACCTAGGCAGTCCTCGAAAATTCGTGACTTTTTGGCCTTAGGCAAAAAAAAGTTCCATCAATATAAAAATGTTACCTGGCCTATCCTAACCCATGGTATAGTAGTAAGAATGAAGAAACATCTACCGAAATTTGAATGAGAAATCAATCAATTTTTCATCAGAGAGTAATGTCTATCCTAAATCAAAGTTTAAACTTCTCGCTTCGTGACGCTTCAATGTCGGGAGACCATCGGACTACATCGTTGATTATCGTTATAATCTAGGTGCCTACATTGGACCGATTGGAGGAGGAAACCGAAAGACGATAACCGATCGGGCCAAGGAACGGCCGAACAATGCTTGTTTCCAGTCCGATGTCTCAATCTGATGGCATATATATAATAATGGGGAAAATTCACAGAGAGTTATTAATTGATCTTGTTGTCAATTGTCTCGTCTTTGGGGACAATCGGAACAAAGCCTATCACAACCAGAAGTTAGATTGACCAGTTAGTTCGTCTTTTATGTTTTCAAGAATATAATTAAATGTTACTATAGTGATGAGGTGGTAGTCCTTGAATTTATTAGAGTAGTTTTGAAAGTTTTAAAAAACTCCCTAGAAAATCTATCTTCATTATAATGATCCATCCATATCTTTTTTTCTACGTTTCTTATTAAGGAGATTATATTTCTCTAACAGAAGCCAACACAAAAAAACTCATCCTCGGAGTCCAAGTCCATTCATGGTCGTGGTCGTACCACAACTGCTTCCACTTCCCACTGGGGTGTAACTGCGTCCAGGGTATAGACACTCACGTCGGACGACATCGGCATCGGATCAGATAATCGTCCTATATCGGACCGGGAGAAATACGGATCCAATGTCTAAGATAAAATTTCTGAATCATGTTTTATAAAGATCGGTTATATTTGTGTGTAATAGTAATAGCCCACAACGGTAAACGTTTGTAGCAGTACTATTCCATATTTCAAGGAATCTAGGAAATATTTGACTTGTTAAGAGGGTAAACAAGGTTATAATAATGAATGCATTAATTAAAGTAAAGGTGGAAGATTTGTCTACACGACTGAGTTTGTAATACAACATTAGAATTCTCTTTATATAAAATCTATTATCTCGAGGAAAAGAGATCATTTTTAAGTTATACAGAAAATCCTTTAACGCACTTTCCTAATTGTTTAAGTGTTTCGAAACATTTAAAACCGCAAAGAAGCTTTATTGTAAAGATAAATCTACTTACATTCTCACTCTTGGTGTCTAGTCTTCTGGCAAGTAATTGAATTAACGTTAGATAGTATCTTAATGCTAAAACGTTTAACGTTACGTCAACGTTTAAATTGTTTTCTGTCTTTCTCGTATCGTATTACTTAAAAACAAAGTTTAAGAAGTTACAAGAGATTTCGTTTAATCAAATTATTATTGTCTTTAAGATCTTTATTATTACTTTATACTTTTGTTTTATTATCATTTCATTGTTTTCACGATAATGAGGGACACCGTAACATTTTAAATCGAATGGAAGGCGTCATCCCCTTAATTCTTTTCTTCGTGTAGGTAACCCCAAACATAACGTTAGGATGAGATTCGGAAGCGAAACAAAGAATAGACACGAACATTAATATAAGTTTAGGTCACGTGACATAACAGTAAAAACTTTTGTGAATCACACGCCAGTTGAAAACTAACTGTTTTCACCCAATTCGATTTATTTCTTCTTTTTTATTCCCCTTTCCTTTAAAAACAAAAAACAAATAAACGGATAGAAAAAAACCATCAGCTAACATCCTTAACGATGGCCATGTCAGGTTAAAACCATTAAGCCAAAGTATTAAAGATTAACCCTAGCACGATAATCTTATTGAACGTAATGGTTTTTTTTATTCAGTTATGACAGACCTACATGCAAGTTAGATCCTCTCCTTTTTTATTATCTTTTATCATTAGATATCCCTAAATTATAATAAGATTAAATGAAACCGCTGATAGAAAAGCTACAAAAATGTTTTGTAAACTCAAATATCGAAAAAGAACTTATTTAACATTTTCTAGAGGGTTTAAAGAGTCTCTTGAGGGAAAACTGCAAAAAATTCAAATTGGATACGGTGAAGCTATAACTCACATTATAACAGAGCATAATAAGCTAGGAGCTAGGTCTAAAGCAGTGTTTCCCAAAGTGTGGTACGCGTACCCCTGGGGGTACGGGAAGAGTTTGGTGGGGGTACGTGGTGCACCGAGCTTTGACTGTGCAGTCAATTTTATCCTGAGAAGGATAAAATTGTTTATGTTGAGGCAACAGTTCATCATAATTTGGTTCCCTGTTAATTTTGTTCTTAAATTAGATTTGTGTTTTCGTTTATGCACTGACATTTTTTTTTATTTATTTGTTTTATTGTTATTGATGTACACGCATATTTTTACTACGTTTTTTATTAGCTTACTTTCTTGTTTGTTTCTTTGCTTGTTTGTCCGGTACAAATCTGGCAATCGATTTCTAACTAACTATCCGAATAGCTAGACATTTGAAACTTTTAACATGTCTCAGAATACGATGACAATGCATTATTTTAATACTTTTAGCCATCTTTCAGCAGAATTTAATTGGTTTTCAGCAAATTTTGCTGTATGGAAAGTTAGTTCGGAAAAAATCCGCAAGTTATTTTATTTGTTTTGCCATGTCCCATATTTACTATCTTCATTTTGACGGGTTTCAAATTTGTTATTTTTATAAATAAGAGATAAACATTGAATGACAGCACAACAGGAAATATATCGATTATATTATTTCAAATATATCGATGGCACGGTTTAGATTTGGTGTTGGGGAGATCCGTTGTACAAAGATTTGTCCTTTTATAGGTTTAAGATCAGCTCTCTAAGATGGTTGTCATTTATGTGAAGTAAATAAATTTAGAACTTTTTTTTTTCACTAACATTATATATTATAGGTTTGTTCCAACCACAATACAAACTGGTTTGGAACTGGCCGACGGATGCGCATCGGACCACATTTGAACGTTTTTTGCTAATACACATGCGTCGTACAGTTTGAAACTAGTTTGAGGTGTGGTTGGAACAAACCTTATATAACAATAGCAATTATATTATCAACATTACATACGATTCAACAGAAAATTTAAAAACGTAGTACCTATATAAAAAGTTCTTTTTATCTTGAAATTATATTATAATTTTTTTTTTTTTTTTTTTATTTATCCTATTTCTAGTTAGATTTGTTCCATGACGACTAGAGTCGTAGGACAAATCCCAATTAGTGAAGTGACTCACATTATTAGACCTAATTCTTGGTTTTAGTTTTGGACAAATTAATTTTTAAGAGTATCTAATAATTTGTAAATATTTGACAAATAGAAAGTTTTTAATTTCCATTTTTAAAAAGGATTAAACCTAGGAGGGATGAAAATGTTCCAATATAAGCGGGAACGAATTATAACCGTTTTATAGAAAGGAAGTAGTTTATATTATTTCATTAAAAAAAAAAAAAAAAAACAATACCCCGATTGACACAATTAGAAAAAATAGAATTAAATAATTAAAGACAACCAAAATAGAAATGTTTTTTTTTTAACGAGGGGTACTTAGTGTTAAGAAAATTATAGAAAGGGTACACAGATGTTAAAAGTTTGGGAAACACTGGTCTAAAGGAATAAAAATTGCGTTGTGCGGGCTGTTAGTGTTGAATATGGTGTGCGCAAGTGGCAGCGTAGACGCTCTGACACACAAATATTTTCACTGCATAGTACCGCACACGAACCATCCGATATCAGCTTTCTCGTGAACATTAAAGAAAATTGCGGCATTCAGGATTTGAAAGTGATTTGCACATGGTGTATTTTGTGAGTTGGGTTAAAATATATTGATTTGGTTAAAAGATACCATTTTCAACACACAGCGGGCATACAGCGAGCACAACACAAATATTTCGTGACAGTATATATTACACGCTCCATCCTCTGAGAGTGACTGTTGATCATGGACTCTATTAGAGCGACAACATAAAGCTATTTAATGTGTGGTAAAAAAAAATATTAAGAAGGGCATATGAAATGGAAAATTGAACTATAAACGATTAAGAGATCAAAGGTTGATCAAGAGAAAGGTCATCTCTTTTAAATTGACGTACTTTACTTTAATACTCTAGACTTGATAATTATAAATCTAAAACAATTGTATACATCATTTTTTATTCACTAAATTTCGCTTTTAAAAATGATCTGTTAAAGTTTTTGTTGGAGATTTATTATATCTCCTTGAAATAAACAACTTGATAATAAACAACTACTTCAAATAACAATCTACTTACAGGTATATATCATCGTTGTCCAGTGTGATCTTTCTTTAACCAATGTTGAAACACATCATCATAGCATTGAATCCCTGAGAAGATCTCCAACACCCAAATTCTCCTGAGAAAAAAAAAATAAAAAAAGAGAATTAATAATAAATTTAATATAACCAATGAAGCATATGTTAGCATTTTAACATTTATTTTTAGACAATTGGGCCAAAAATTGTAGTCAAAAAAATCTAAGAAGGCACATAGAATTAGGAGCCCCAAATAGAGCTATTAAATTTAATTTATTACATAATTTATTTTATTAATTGTATACATACGATAATATTTTATTTATAGATATTAAATAACCATATCTTTCAATCAATCAATCGCCATTTATTGAAGAGATATTTATAAAAATAACATAAGTTATTGCTTATATTAATAATTATTATTTTAACAGATTTTATAACAATTTAATATCAAATTAATTAATACTGTTTTCAAATAGGTCTTTGGGCGTAACACGCAAATAACCAAAGCAAGTGAGAACTTGAAATATGTATAAAATTTTCAAAACACTTCTAATAATTTACAATTATTATTAACTTGTTCTAAACGCTTCTTTTCTTCAGTATCTTTGTACACTTTGTTTGCCGCACTCTTATTGTTTGAGAAGACGTTTTCTCTTTAAATTCTAGTATCGTTTCTCATTTCTTTTCTGGGGATAATACTGTTTTGTTTTTTTTTACTTTCTCGTAGGAAGGGAAAGTGTTTTCATTCCGCGAAAATTCACTTTTTATAAGTTAGCAACTAACCTAAAAAGTACCAACCTGGAGAACTAACCTTAGAGTTAAATTCCAATATATACTTAGTATACATAAAGAAAAAATATAGCGTGAGAATAAAATGTTGATGGATTTCCACATTTTGAGGTCCCCGGAGTCCAAAAAAGTGGTTTTTAAAAAATGCCTGTCTGTGCAGACGTGTGACAAATTACAGAGCCGATTTCGATGAAATTTGGCATATATGTTCAGGAAAATAATTGCCAGGTGATATCAAGAAATTAATTTTAGATTCAAATTTAGGGTCATATCGATTGTAAACCGGTAAATGTCATATCGATTGTAGGCCGAATAATAATGTTACCGTATTAAATAATGATACAATACTACGGTGAATATAATATAACACTATCGTAAAACACGCATACAAACACAAATATATATATACGCCAACATTTTTTATATATTTTTTCTCATAGACAGTTTAGCTATCCATTAACTAAAAATGTATTTATCTTTCGTTAATTTGACGTTTGCATTGTACTGTTTCGTTTAAGGCCGCCTTAGACGATTGCCTTGGTTGTAAACCATGCAGTCAATATGCAATGTTGAAGTCAATGTTTATCGTCAGTGGTTGAAATGTTATGTTGGTCCTAAGGATGGGGGAAAAAAATAATCATGTAGGAGGAGTCTCTCCTTCACATAATTCATAATAATAAGAGTTATAAATTTTTCACTAAATTCAATTCTTCACTCATTTTATACCCAAAATCCTCCCTCAACGCCCTTCAACAAAATGTAGATTCGATAGACAAATTTGTAAAAAGTAATGTCTGTGTTAAATATTGTCAATTTGAATGTCAACTTAGTTACAACTATGTTGACAACCAAGTTAATCGTCTAAAGACCGCTTAAGATAAACTTTAGAATAGTTAGTTGCAATATGATCCTATGATTTCCTATCTAGAAGGGTGGAGTATACTGTTAGAAGCCATATATTGATCAAACTATAGTTTCCTTGTCATAATAGATCGTTTAGATGGATTCTTCATTGTTATCTTTAAGTCGTGTTTCATTTGATTGAGATTGTGGGATGTAGAGTTATTATTTTAGAATCCCCACACTATTCCATCTTTTATAGTTACAATCTTAGGACACTCCAATGAGTTGATAATTATTGTCAGTGGGCGAATCTATAGATCAACGAAGTGCGTGTAGGAGTAATCGTGGCGCACCCTTCCAAGAAGAAACTCCTCTAATCGCTATAGAAAAAGACTGTATTGACTCTTTTAGAATATTGGTTTTATTTCTGTAAAATAGATTGGATTTTCTTAAATCTATATTATTAGGTAATATTAATTAAAATAAAATGTACATAATTTAAATCACTATACTTCCGGCAAACTCAGGGTCATTGCTGTAAAATATTTAAATTATGTATGTGAGTGATTAAATTTTAATATAAAAAAATTAATAAATTTAGATATGGCACCCTAAATGGAACAAACAAGTTTCTATTTTTACTCGTTCGACAACCATAGCCACTTTAAAATTTCTCAAAACCATTACTTTTCCAATCAAAACATACATATATTATTTTTCCCGCCATTTAAGCCAGGACAATAAACAAAGCTCTATTTTAAGGGCTATAGTGTTCCCTTTAAAATTACCTATACACTTGCTCCTGTCGCTCTATTTAATCAGGCGTTGCTATCTTTGAAATAAAATATTGTACTTTTTTTTCAAACAATATGGTCACAATTTTGATCCTCCTTAACTACCTTAATATCATCTACATATAAATAATCATAATATAGACAGTTTGTCCCATTTCAACGTCCATGACTTTTAAACTAGGAAAAATAAGAAAAATGTTCCAAGTAAAAGTTGTAATACTTGAGGCGTAGTTTAATGAAGCCAAAATAATAAAAAATAATTCCACCCACAAAAGGGTCAATATGGCCCTTTGAAGATCGTGGTTTCCTTTTGACCCTTAATTTTTTATATTTTTCTGAAAAGTTCTCTAAAAAGTATGAAACATAGTTAATTCAATTTTTGTATATCTTTCATAGTTTAGCAGAAATAGCCTTCAAAGTTGACTATTTTAGTATGGGGTTTTTACAAGAAAAAGAAATGTAACATTAAGTTATTTTATTTTCATTTTTTTAAACGTAATAACTTGCTAATGAAGGCATTTTAGAGGTGTCTCAAAGTTTTTAGAGTAAATATTTTTAATTTTCTCCTTTTTCCCACCAACTTTTATAAATTGAACATAATTTTTTGCTAGTTTTACATTTTATTCTGTTTATTCTTGTTTCATTAAACTACGCCTAAACCTACAACTTTTACAGGAGACATTTTTCTTAATTTTTCCTAGTTTAAACGTTATAGCCGTTTAATCCACTTGAAATGGGACACCCTGTATTGTATAATCCTTAATATTTTATCAACATACCTATATATTAGATAAGCTTAGAAACCATTCTATTCCAAAAGCTTTCATTTGATATATCATATGCCGTACTTAACACATTAAGGCCATACTGCTTAAAGGTGAACATAAAACCCTAAAAAATTATAGGAAAACACATTTTTCTACAACTGAGTTTTTTAAGAACATTCGCTTTTGTACTTATTGTTAAGCGAATTTTATGCTTTTTAGCAGTATTTTAATAAAATGTTTATATCGTAGGTTTTTGTGTCTAGAGCCTAATGGGGATTTTTTAATTACATTTTGATAAGCTAAAACTTTTTATTTTTTAAGTGATCCTCTATCATAAAAGTGTATTGCATTATTTCACAGTTGAAATCCACCTAGTTCTTAGTATTTATTATAATGCATTGAAACATTTTTATGTTACACATAAAAATGTATTACAAAAACTGCACTTAATATTTTCTTCGTATTTAATAAAAGAAAAAGTAATTTAAAAATAAGCAGTAATAGTTATTTATGCACCAAGGGAATAATGTGAGATATTATTTCCCGCGTGACTGAGTTGATTCCTGAGGCAAAGCCGAAGGAATCAAGGCAACTAAATCCCGAGGCGAAGCCGAGGGTATTAGGTATTTTAATTCCCGAGGCGAAGCCGAGGGATTAATGTTAATTAGCTCCCTCGGCTACGCCTCGTATAAGATTTAATCAATAAAGAAAACATTTGTATTTCTTTATTCAACGAATTAAATACAAAAATAAAACTATATAAATTATTTAAAACAATTAATAATCACTTTTAAAGTAATACAAAAAAAAAATATGTGTGAGGCTCTCTCGCATTAGAAGTGAAACTTAAGTTCTAGAATAGAATGCACTGCTCTCTTTAATTTTTGACGAATTTATTATTTCAGGATCAGGATTAAGAAATGGTTATGGGAAATTTAATTGAAAAAAAAAAAAAAATATTGCTATGCTAAGGCAACCACATTTATACCAATAAAAATAAATGTTTGTTTTGATTTGCTGGTCTTTAAATAGATATAATATAATTAATCTGTAAAAATGTTACACTTGGATGAGTCTCGAATCGTAAAGTTCGTTACACGATTAAACTATATGAAAAAATTCACTCTACCCGCCGCCAAAGAAGTTTCACTTCAAAAAGTTCAACGAAAGCTAAACAAAAGTAAACAAAGCATCGTAGAATGACTCGCAATACAGCTGCGAGTTTTAAAGCAGTGTTGCCAACCTGATTTCAATCAATTCACTATATTTGCCATTCATTCTCTACTATTTACAAAATAATTAGGTTGGCGAAAGTGGATTATAATCCCGTTTTTACATTATTTCCCTGTTTTCACATTATTTCCCCGTTTTTAAGAACGGGGATGAAAAGACCAACATTATTACCTAAAAACTAGCCCTGAAAAATTACTTTTCGTCCCTACTGGAGATAAAAAATTTGATAAAATGAATTTTATAAGTATGTGTGAAAGTTTTATAGTAATGTTATGAAGCATATTTTTCCTTTTGCACAGCCAACCTAAAATTTTTGTTTAAAATAAACCAAATACTAATAAATTATTATTAGATTTTTTAATAGGTAAATAAAATACATTTTTGTAGTGTAGTTACCGAGTAATATTTATGAATAGGATTTCTTTTGGTTTGTGTATTGTGTGCCAATTATAGCCAAGAGTATTTTGGCAATGTCGTCTCGTTTTGAAAGCAATTTATTCACAATATCCCGTTATGAGATGGGTAGTGTAGCCAACTCAAGGATAATTATAGTATTTGCTTGATGTTTGCTTTACAATGTACTCGTACTTTGTGCGTACTTAAGAGAGAATATTATTCATATTTTCCTTCATGCTATAGTAAACATATTTCAATTAAAATGTTTAAAAAATATTACATTTGGAAGTGAACCTTTTTTTACTTTTGTATGTATTGTTGTGATGGTGTAAAGAAAAAAAGATGTCGATGGATTTTACACGTTTTTAAGTCCTCTGAGTCAAAAATAGTAGTTTGTAAAAATTGTCGGTCGGTTTATTTTCTGTACTCTGTGCACACACTAATTTGACTTAACTATCGGGCTGATTTTGATTGAAATTTGGCATTAATGTTAAGAAAAATCAAATCCCCGAGCGAAATTGTGAAATGAATTTTAACTTTAAAATGAGGGGCGCTGCTTCCAAAAACTCTCGATAATAATTCTGACGATTTCAATTAAAAAAAATCTATTTAAATAGGAATTAAAGTCGCTTTCCCTGAAAACAAAATCTACTTTGTAATCCATTTAAATAGGAATTTAAGGCGCTTTTCCTCGAAAAAAATCTAGTTTCCGAGATAGTGATGAAATAAAATCTGTTTTTGCTGAAAATCAAAATCGAAATTGTTTCAAATCGAACGAACTTTGAAAATCTTTTGAAAATCGAAAACGAACTTTTTGAAGAGAGAAACACTTTATTTACATAAATAACCAGTGATGCCGCCCAAATAGAATGGGTTGCTAAACACACAGCGTACTGATCTAGATCTATCGTGAGACATTACTTAAATAATAAAAATAATATTATGTACAATTAATTAAATAACATGGTCAAAACAATTATAATATATTAACAATTAAGTTGCCATTAAAATAAAAAATAATTAATAAGCATTATTTTATTTAAATTCAGTATTACTATGTGGATGAGAAAATTTTGTTCGAGTTTTTCGGACCGATTTTTGTCTTGTATACATTGAGGTTTTAAAAAAAAAAAAAAAAAAAAAAAAACGAAATAAGAATAACTAACTAAGATTGATGAAACACAAGTCTCAGGAGTTAGTAAGACGAGAAAAATTAATCTTTGTTTAGGATTAATGATGATATAAATCAGTAAAACTAAGAATATACTACCAAAATATCAGACCCCAATCAGGAAGTAGAACCTACCCTCTATACGAGTAGACTCTAGTTCTAGTATAAATTCATGGTATATTTATGTCAAAACAATGCTCTCCTTCTCAATCTCTCTCTCTTTCTCTTTCTCTCTCTCTCTCTCTCTCTCTCTCTCTCTATATATATATATATATATATATATATATATATATATATACATATATATATATATATATATATATATATATATATATATATATATATATATATATATATATATATATATATATATAAATTTCAAATTATCTAATAAAAAAGTAACCAGCTAATAATTAATCAAAAGAATAAGTGTGTATATCGCTTTTATAAGAGCATTATACATTATAGGATTTGCAAAATAGCATAATACAATCTCTTAAGGTTGGGTTGGGACCTCTCTCAAAAACATTATGCATTATTGTGAACTTTGAGATTTATTTGTAATTAATAAATTTATTTATTGTTTTATACTAAACATTTTTCATAAAGTCATGGTGATAAAAGGAGTGAGTCAAAAATGTAGGCAGATGGACAGCACGCAGGCTGGAAATAGTAAAATTGTGTAGGAGCATATTATTTTAAGAATATAGTAAAAGTATGAAAGCGAAATATTTAGCGAGATACAAAGTAATATTAAAAATAGTTTTATACTTTGCTAAGTTTGGATCTGTTGGTCAGGTCATTAAGATATTGGGTTTATTTTAAAACAACGTTCTAGTTTGTCTTCTGAGTTTTGAATGGTTAGATTTTGGCACGCGTTTGTGACAGCTTCTATAGATTTGTCTTGTATGCATCGGATACCGCTGTCAAATGTCGTCTGCCTTACACGCGTCTCTGTTTTTAAAAACATCCATTCATACAAACCTACGATATGTATAAGCTAATAACCAATAGACTTCGACACTAATGTCAGCTTCAAACTAAAACAAAATATGTCACAAGTCTCATCAACTGTTAGTGACAGATCACTTTTCTTTTCTCTAGTTATTTATAAATTGAAGAAACATTAAAATTAAACTATTAGTGTAGGTATAATAAAAAGTTAATCCTAAAATAACTAAACACCACCAGGGAACAATTTTTTTGTTGCTAAATTTTTACCAACTAACATATCCTAAAAACTATACTCGTATCGTACAATTTTATGAATTGGATGTTATGTAATAATTCGCTCGTATACGTTCAAGCCGTCTGCGCCCATTTGTTTCTCTTCCTCATGCGCACAAAAATCCTATATTTACACCTATATCTTCAAAAATACCCATCTAAATTTTTATGAAATTTGAAGGGTTTGTCGAATTTAGCTCGCAGATAGCCTCAGATTTATTTCAACCGTCTGCACTCTTTAAATTTTGCTAAATTGATAATTTATTTCATGTTAAATAGTCTGCCAATTAGTGGCAATTAGACACAACAATCTTGACAGATTTAAAAAACGGGGGGGGGGGGGGAAGAATTAAATAAATTTGACAATAGTAGGTTGTAAAAGCACAAAATCATTAAAGTATACGAAATAGAACGCGAGGAAACTATGTGCTCCAGTAATTAACAGACTATTTTCCAATTAAACAATCCCGGGCATTTTTGATATCATCAATGTAAGGGGTAATATCATTTTAAATATTAATATATTACAACGGCACTACTACAACGATCTGTATTCATTGTGAGATTTTTATAACTGAAAACTTATTAACCTCCTTGCGACGTTCTTATTTTACCGATATTATCCCAAACACTAGTGAATGTTTATAGATGAATCTAACAAAAACCACCCAAATCTACTCTACCATTCCTTGTGCTCAAAAGTAAGCTAGTGTATTCTACCAATCTTTAGCTCTCTACAAGCAATTTAAGGGAACATAAAATTGTATGAAGGGAGGATGCGAGAAAAATGGACAAAGGGAACATAAATAATTATTGGTCTTATTCTTTAGTGAATGGTGGAATGCCGGGGCATTGCGTTCATTATAGGAACCCCTGAGTTAGATTATTAACTTTTATAATATCTGAGGTGAATATAAAGAAAACAGTTTGTTGACTGTTGACTTCATGTGCATGTGTGTTACAAAAGAGTAGAAATCATAATGCACTCTTAAAAGATTAATATTATTATATAAATTAATTATTTATGTAGTATTATAATAAATTTGTAAATACATAAAGATAATATTACCAGAAAAGCAAGATACGGTATGATTCTACTCTCAAATTATTCCCAGAGAAGGAAATCATTATTAAAGAGAAAAATGAAGTTATCTATTTGGAATAACAAATTTCAAAGGTTTATGGCATGACAAAATAAATAAATACTAGGATAGATATGGGATGAGGGCATATATAATTGTATAGAAACTTTTCCGTTCCAATGTGGATTTAAAAGAAAAAAAGTTACCATAGGATATGTAAGGCCAGTTTTGATTTATGGATGCGAGGCATGGTGCATGGCAAATATAAGAATCGACAGATTCAGAGTAGCCAATATATCCACGTAACACACGTGGAAAGAAACATGCTCAAAGTTGGATGGAAGAAGGGGATAACAAACAAATTGTTAAGAGAGAAGGCAAGATTGGGCGGCATTGGCCAGTGTGATAATATGTGAAAGAAAATGGAAATGAGACACTGGATGAGAATGGAAGATAGTCAAAAGCAATAATAGAATAATGGATCAATACAATTAATCAATTATATTAAAACTAAAATATCCACCTTACACTGAATTCATATTGTACGTGCCAGGCCGAGATTTAGGGCCACCTCTAACCACCCTTTAAGAAATTTATCTGGCACGTGCAATATGAATTAGCCGATCAATCTATATTCACAACATTTACTTCACAGCTTTTCTTTCACTATTCATAACTTTGCACTTATTTCTATTTTTCATAGAAGTATATTGTTACCAATAAATGATAAGTTTAAACAGATATTGTTAAAGAAATTATAAATTTCTATAGAGTTTATTATAGATACTTTTAAATAAGTTATAATGGAGTCAAGTTATTTATTATATAACTTAGTTATAATATATATATTTTTTATCCCTGTTGTCATCATTGTTTTTAACATTCGTAGGATGAGAAGACAGTGTCAAAATAAAAACGTTAGTCAACAATATAAAAAAATCTGGTTGAAACTAAAGAACGATTTGATTGAAAGCTCGATATTAAAAAGGGAAGAGAGTTTAGAAGCAGTTTGCATTAGAAGAGAAGATTTTAACTGATTGATAATAATCTGGATTGATTTGAACCAATGAAGAAGCGACCTTCTCAACACGCTTCCATACCCAATCATCTCAGCAGCAACACAATAAACCAATTATTATCTCAAACTTCTTTAAATAGACTTCCTTTACATTAGCCAACACTCTTATTACTTTCAATCTGCCATATTGGTCGTATTTAAACAAGCATAGTTAGCCAAATACATCACTAATCTATTTAACTGCCTAACTTGTTATTGCTACAAATTTATTATTAGTTATTCATTATCAAGGCTATAATTATAAAAATATAATCCTATATTTTATCAGTAAGTTTTTATATTCTTAAAATACGCTTAAATTCTAGAGAACGATTATAAGTACCTACCCATGTAAAGTCCTAAACAAATGTATTTAGCACGATTATAAATAATACAAAAGTAATCTGCCAATTAGTATTGCTCATATAGATTCCTCTCGTCCTATTATTGGACCAATGGTCAAATTAAATTTGGATCTGTTTCGAGTCCCAGAGGGACTTCTTTCTTCTTCAATATTAAATGTGTGCAGATAGATGAAATTAATATGGCCCCATGTGTGGGCAACATTCAACAAACTATCCTAAATTTCTTCAAAATTGGATGAGTACATTTAAAGTCTGAAACAGATTTCTGTCCAGGAGTTTTCAAAGATTGCTTTGTGTTGCGAAAACTTAAGAATAAAAAAATAGAAACATTTGTCATGAAAAAAAAAAAGTTTTAGGAGGAAGCGCCCCTAAATTATTGAATTAATATTGATTCTCTTGATACAGGGTCGTGGTATTACTAAGAATATGTGGTACGACTATGATTAAAATCGGTTCATTATCAGTAGGTTAGGGGGGCCTAGGTAGCACTTGACCTTGAGCTCTGGGTTCAATTCCCGGACCGGGCCCCCCCGCTCAATGATCAACCAGCATTGTCAAAATAAATTTCACCAGGGTTCGCATCCAGGTTTCGGTCTGGAAACCATGGTCGACACTCGGTTAAATTCAAATCGAAGGTGAGACATGGTTAACGACCAAACACTTCACAAGTGTGAAGAGTTTGGTTCCTAACCTGGGTTTGTACAATCTAAGTGGCCTGTGTCTTCGGGTGTAAAGTAGCTTAAAGGACAAATGATATTCTTTTATCTACATCTCTAATCTTAACAATTTGATAAGATTGAAGCATAACATATGTTAATACTATATTAGTGCTGTACAATAAAATTGTATTTTAACTACGAGACTCAAAGAGGATTTCTGGAGAAAAACATCAAATGAAATACATCTTAACATCTTCATCCCGAAAATTTGGACTTTTATTTTCTACCTAACCTTCAGAATAACTAAAACTCAATCTTACGGGAAACTTCTCCCATTTAAAAATCCTGTCAGATAAATAGAGATGAAAAGATAAATTGCTGTTTTTGAAACATTAACGAGGTGGAGTCGAATGAATATTCATCAAGATGAGATGTGGAATCATAATCTTTATAATTTCACATTTTCATCCCACACTGTGACCGTGTTTACAACTGGTTTGTTTATTTACAACGATACAAGACAAGGCTGCGTAGAGCGTAGTAAAACATGTCAGTCTAGTTCCAACCCACACGACATCTCCTATATCTGGTAATATACGTTTACCTGAGTCACAAACACTTAAAATACTATTTCTCCTTTTAGATTACGTGTATTTTTATGATGTACAATCTCCATTCTAGAGTTAATGTGATTTTAACCTTTACGTAGGTAGTAGGTATATCAAACATCTAAATTATCTTCTATCTATATACACATAAAAAGTCTAATACAACATACAAATCTATCACAGTAAATGTAGAACGCCAATAGCTAGAGAGCTGAAATTTTGCATAGAGGCTCATCTTAACACCTAGGTCGACCTAGGTGCTCGCTAAGAAATCTTTTTACGATCCACCATCTTGATTTAAGATGACGGCAAAACATGTTTATATCCTGAAATTGAAGCTTACAATTTTCTTGGTTCTTCGTATCGAATTATGCATATAAAAGATAATAGGATGCGATAAGAAACTTGGGGGGGGGGGGGGGTTCCCACATATATCACAATAAAAAATGCTTCTTCAGTGGTCAGAAATAATTACTAATTAGAGATGTATATATACACAAGTTTATCCAAAATATCACATGCATTTAGTGAATAAAAAGTATATTTTTATTAAAAAATGAATATAAAATGGTATTAACTAATTGGACTCATTTGAAAGGAAATTTACTTACTTTTTTCAAGGTAATTATCAGGAAAAAAATATTTTAATCGTGTAGTACAGTTAGTAATTTGTTAAAATTTTGTTATTATTGTACAGCCTGAAGAAGCCAGAATGTGTAATGGCGAATTATATAGCATTTTTTTTTTTTTTTTTTTTTTAAAAAAGGTTTTTTGTATTAAATATTTTAATTAATATAAAAAATAAATAATAACCCTACACAAAACATTAATTAACATAACTTCATAATATTTCTTAAAGAAAGTTCATAAACCTATTAAATTGAAAATAAAAAAAATCGGTCCGAGACAACTCAGACAAACTTTCTCATATATGAGTTTATAATTACTTAGCCCAGTGTTTCCATTTATTAGTTTTCAAATGTACATTTAAATATTATTGCACATTTCATCAAAATTTATCATAAAAATAACTTCTCCTGGTCGGGGAATCGAACCCGGGCTCTCTCCGTCCGCGTTTTAAGCTAATATCTCAGGAACTAGATTTTTCCCGGGAAAACGGCTTATATCGTTGGATTCGTATTCAAATGGACTACATTTTAGAATTTTTTAATCAAAATCGTCGGAACCGTTTTCGAGAAATAATTTTTTTTCGTGTTTTTTCAGAGTTTTTGGGGGGTAGCGCCTCCAAATTTAGAGCTAAAATTCATTTCTCGATTTCGCCTCGGGGTATGATTTTTCTGAACATGTATGCCAAATTTCGTCAAAATCGGCCCAGTAGTTTGGGCTCCAGGCGTCTGCACAGACGACAGACAGACGACAGACAGACGACAGACGACAGACAGACATTTTTTAAAAACCACTTTTTTGGACTCAGGGGACCTTAAAACGTGTAAATCCATCAAAATCTCAAAATCGAATTTTCGCGCCATCACAATACTTTCTCTTTATATGAGAAAGTAAAAATATGGTATATATAAAAAACACTCCGTAGCAAAGCAAGAAAATGCAGTAATATTATCACAGCGGCGAAGTATTTTGACACAATATTTGTTACTTTCTCATATAAAGAGAAAGTATTGTGATGGCGCGAAAATTCGATTTTGAGATTTTGATGGATTTACACGTTTTGAGGTCCCCTGAGTCCAAAAAAGTGGTTTTTAAAAAGTGTCTGTCTGTCGTCTGTCTGTCGTCTGTCTGTCGTCTGTCTGTCGTCTGTCTGTCGTCTGTGCAGACGCCTGGAGCCTAAACTACTGGGCCGATTTTGACCAAATTTGGCATACATGTTCAGAAAAATCATACCCCGAGGCGAAATCGAGAAATGATTTTTAGCTCTAAATTTGGGGGCGCTACCCCCCAAAAACTCTGAAAAAACATGAAAAAAAATTATTTCTCGAAAACGGTTCCGACGATTTTGATTAAAAAATTCTAAAATGTAGTCCATTTGAATACGAATCCAACGATATAAGCCGTTTTCCCGGGAAAAATCTAGTTCCTGAGATATTAGCTTAAAACGCGGACGGAGAGAGCCCGGGTTCGATTCCCGCCCAGGAGAAGTTATTTTGATGAAATGTTCAATCATATTTAAATGTAAATTTGAAAACTAATAAATGGAAACACTGGGCTAAGTAATTATACACTCGTATATGAGAAAGTTTGTCTGAGTTGTCTCGGACCGATTTTTTTTTATATATCAGCGTTTTAATTTATGTAGATACTTGATATGCAAAAAAAAAAAATTAAACATAAGATTACTGAATTGTGTCGATAGGGGTGTATTTAATATGAAAAAATGCTACTCCATTAAAAAAAATTAAACATATAAGCATGAAAGAACAACCTGGTAATCCTGCACAACTACCAGCAACTATAAAAATAAACTGATCCAATAAAAGTAACAATTCCTATACATATACAAGTAGCAGCTTTTAAACAATTACCTGGCATAATATGTCCCTAGAAGCTAAAAGGCCGCAGACTTACAAATTACAAATACACCGATTAGTATAAAAAGCTTAAAACAGTACTTTTCTAAGGTAGGAGCTAAAAGTAGGATAATTCATCTCTTCAAAGTTGCGCTCTTTGTGTGGTGTTTCATAAATATACAGTGTGTCCTAAGAAGTTCTTATTAAACATTTTCTTGATAGAGTGCTTTGGAATATCTAATAACTGTAGATAGGTGTAATTAGATATTTGAACTTATATTTTTTAATTCTAATCAACTTTTCTTAATAACACTTTTCGATTTTGTCTCAAATAAAGGTAAGCAAAAATCATGTTTTTTGACAAACCTTGTATATGACTGATCAAATTTGTCATCTGATGGTTGCATTTTAGGTGTTGGACCATGCAGAACTTCTTATGAAGAATAACTTTTTTTCTTAATATTAATAATAAAAATAAAAAAAATACCATTAAATATGTATACAACTTCTTAGGACACACTGTATACAATATACCTACAACTTTTTTTGTTTGTCGGTGTCTGTCGTGTGTCATCAAAATCATAGGATGGCTAATTTATTAGTCATCTAATTGAGCTGAAACTTGGCACATAGACTCTGTACCGTTAAGGCGCGTCCACACTATGCCAAGCGGCAAGGATTGGCAAGGCCAAATGGCATTGCGCGGCATAGTGTGGACGCGCCTATACTCTGTATAATTAATTAATATAAAAGTTAATAAATTAAAACATAAAAAAAAAAATATAATAAAATTTTTTTTTTTTCTTTTTAGTTTTAATTATTTTATTTAAAAAAAATAAAATGAAATAATACCAATATAGACCAACCTATTAATTAATTAATTAAATAATTTATTAATGAAAAAATTAACTTTCCGACTAACGCAACCAAATACATATATATAAAGGATTTATAATTAAAACATACGCTGGTATCATTTTATATTTTATCTAGTAAAAAAACGAATAAATTTACCGCGGGTGTAGGTTTTCATCTACACTTTGGTTTTTTATCTTTTTCCTTTGAAATATTTTTTTAAAATATAAAATTGAAAAAATACATAAATGTAACAATGTTATTAGATAAAGGCTATAGAAATTATATTATAAATATTTTAAGAATTTTATTTATAGATAGCCAATACATATATATTATTATGTATGTATTTGTAATATAAGCCAGTTCATCGCGCCACGAACAATATAGGTTTCTTTCTATAACATAATATGTTTCATATTAGTAAGCTTAGTAATATAAAAAAAAAAAAGAATTAAACTTAATATAAAAAAAATAAATAATAATAATAATTCAGGCAGTTTAGGCTCCCGTCTGCAAAAGTCTTTTTGCAAAAGAGATAAAACACAATTTTTATTTTACAACAACAATGTTTTTAACTTAAGAACTTGTAAATCCGTCAAATCGATTTTTCTGCGCCATCACAATTCTTTCTTTCTAATATACTACTTATATGAAAAAGTCAAAATAAAACAAAGGGTCTGCTAGAAACATGAAAAACCCGAAACGATTCCACTCCAAAAGTTTTCCATCTACACTAATATTGAGTTAAGTATTTTATTCTTTCCTGTATAACGTAAAAATATTCGCATGCAAGATTCAAGATTGTAAAAAGCTCTCTAAAATCTTAAATTTGTCAACTTAATTCATGTTTTTGTATGTATATACTTTACTTTTTCTAAAAAATAATTATAAAAAGTTGTTTAAATTTTTTTTTTTAAATACACATCATATTACAATCCATAAAATATAAATACAATTATTTCTCTTGTCAAAATAAATTTAAATAATACATAAAAACTCAAGTTGTTCATTATAAATTTATGTTTATAGTAAAATTTATTTTTAATAATTTTAAATTGCAATATAAAAAATATATTTATTACCTTCAATTTTAACTTGTTCTTTTTGCGGTAACTTTATTCTTAAATATTTGGAGTAGTCGGGACGAAATAATTTAATTTTGTTAGAATTACGTACTGTTAGAAAAATATATTATCACAAAAAATATATGTATAGTGTAGGGTTAAATTTTATGATTTACATGGAAGCAATGCAGATTGCAGATTAGGAATTAATAATATTTAAATTTACAAAACGTTTTAACTTTTAAGAACAATATACATAAATTGTAACTATGTCAAAACTCACAACAAAATTTTTCTTGTAAAGAAAAACTTGACCTACCATAGGTGAATTAACGCCACTTTGCTGAGTCGGTAATTTTGAGTCACTTGAGTGTACGGTTTTTTTAATTAGAAATTAAAAAAAGATTATAGAATGTCCATAATGGGAAATTGTTACTTAGGGTTCTTTAAAGCCAACAAACTAAATAAATTGTAAGATTTTTAACAATTTTTTTACATCACAAATTGCTAATTCAAGTGGCCCACTTTTGACTTAATAACCATTAATTGATTCCAAATACCACTGACAGACTTGACTGACTTGATAAGATTTCTCAAAATAAATTTTGTTGATAGATTTATGATTTATCTTAGCATCTAGGTGCTCGCTAAAAAATCTTTTGACGATCCGCCAGCTTCATGCAAGGTAAAAGGTAGCAGATTTGATTCAGAATCACGGCAACAATTTCAATGAACATTATTAAAAACTTGATAATACATATTACCTTACTTCTTTAGATAAAATTACACCGTTTCAAGATCTATCTGTTAGTGATAAATCTTAAAGATCAGGATTATGTTAATCTCATTATATGCGTGTATTATAAACTACACCCTAAAATATGTGTTATAGATTCAATGACAAACATCCTTAATAGTGGAATTTAAATAACAAAGATACATATAAGTAACATGCATATAATCAATTCCATAATTTAGAACCAACAATTCAGTTTGTTTTAGCAATTTTAATAATTATTTAAGTTTATCATTATTATAAAAATAAATAAATAAACATAACCTAAGTAGTATTAAGTGTACAAAATGAATATAATATTATGTAATGGTAACAGATAAGAAATCTTCTAATATATTATTGTTCACCTATTTCGATAAACTAAAAAATTGTTCAAACAATTAAAAAAAATCGGTCAGAGACAACTCAGCCAAACTTTCTCATATACGAGTTCATAATTACTTGGCCCAGTGTTTTCCATTTATTAGTTTTCGTAGGTACATTTAATTATTATTAAACATTCGATCAAAATATATCATAAAAATAACATCTCCTCGGCGAGGAATCGAACCCGGCCTCTCTCCCTCCGCGTTTAAAGCTATTTTCTCAGGAACTAAATTTTTCCCGGATAACGGCTTATATCGTTAGATTCGTATTTAAATGGACTACATTTTAGAATTTTTTTAATAAAAATCGTCGGAGCTGTTTTTGAGAAATAATTCATGTTCACGTTTTTTCAGAATTTTTGGGGGTAGCGCCCCCAAATTTGGAGCTAAAATTTATTTCTCGATTTCGCCTCGGGGTATGATTTTTCTGAACATGTATGCCAAATTTCGTCAAAATCGGCCCGGTAGTTTAGGCTCCAGGCGTCTGCACAGACGACAGTCATTTTTTAAAAACCAATTTTTTGGACTCAGGGGACCTCAAAACGAGTAAATCCATCAAAATCTCCAAATTGAATTTTCGCGCCATCACAATACTTTCTCTTTATATGAGAAAGTAAAAACAGAAAACAAGTACGTAGTTAAATGAATTAGTCTAAAAGAGAAATACAAGACCGTTTAAATACCACGAAACACTGACTACTCCGGAATGGTTTAGGTCTAAAAATTCTCACTTTTATACCTTAACATTTGACATTTAACAGAACAAACTAGAGTAGAATTAGGAAAGTTCTAAGAAACAAAATAATGCCATATAAAATAGGTCAATAAAATAGAACTAGAAGTTTCTTATAATTCATGCATCAACTACAAAATAAAAATAAAAGAATATTTTAAATTAAATAATAATCTTATCCTTTCACTACTGTCTCTTTTTTTCTTTATGGTGGGTAACAATTTTTTAATTACTTAATTATAATTATAACTAAAGAATTCAACTTCATCATCCTCTCAACTCAGATAATAAAATATTTCTTTCCTTTTTGTTTTAGAAACATTTTTTGAATTTTTTACAGTTTGTGTTTAAAATCGAGTGAATAATTAATTAAGAGTACCTACCACTTTTTTGGACTCAACGGCCTTACATTTAAGTGTAAATCTATCAATATGAAATGTTTGCGTCTCATAATACGTTTAATAAATCTATAGCTAATGACCCGAAATTACGTATTACATAAGATGTAATTTCATTTCATAATTGAGAATTATATAGCATCATACTTGGTTTAATAATTTTAAAATGTCTTGTATTTAGTTTCACACACATCAAAATAAAAAAATATTCTGCCAATTTGAGTGGCAGATGCTTCCTCGCGTCCAATTATTGGACGAATGGTCACATGGAAATTGTATCTGCTTTCACTCCCAGTGAACACTTATTTTTATTCAATATTAATTGTGCGCGGTTGACATTGATATGGGACCATCTGTGAGCTACTTCAACAAACTATCCAAATTTCTTTAAATCGGATGAGTAGGTACCTTCCCAAGATATAGGTAGTTGTAAACAAAAACAAGTTTGTCCTCACAAGGAATAAATCAATGGGCGAAGAAGAGGGATAAAATTATTATGGGACCAACAATAGGCTAATCATAAATATATAATTAAAAAGGTAGATTTTAGAAATAGAAGTTCGTATAAATGTTTATGGAAAGACCGATTTGACCGACCGACAGATAAGACACTGACCAAACATTTTTCCTGATATCTGAAAGTGATTTATTTCTACCCAGGAATTTTTGAAATCAAAGGTATAAATAAATTCCGCTACCATTGGTAAGCTCGCAATATATGAATTAAAAAAACATTATTTTATAGGTACTTTACTGACATTGTTTTTACAAGTGCACAATAAATTTGTCGTTTGGGCTTCTTTTTTTTGTCATTAAAAATTTTTTAAAATAAAAAATTCTAGTGCTTTGACACGAAATACAAGAGTTGTTGGCTGAAGATGTCAAGTGACGTACCCCCTTCAAGGATCTACACAGATAGTTATCTTTCGATTCCCCAACATATCAACAACAGTCACACAAACTAACAATCTTCATTTTTCGCACTCATAAGCAGAAAGAAGAAAAAAAAATCGTTTATTATCTGATTAAGAAAAGACATGGTTTGACCCTGGAGTCTCTAAAGACATGTTGTGAGTTTGAATACGGCTCTGATATTAAAGATTTTTATAACTTCAGTGGTGGTCTGGATTAGTGTACAAGAAGTGTTAGTAATCGACCGTGTTGATATAAATTACGGAACCACTCAAATATTGCTCCTATAAAGAAAGAAGTAAAGATTTTTGAATATAGGTCAAGTAATGTTCACATGGCCCTACCCAAGCAGCTCCATTACATACATAAATATATATATATATATATATATATATATATATATATATATATATATATATATATAGACCGATATTTATAGTATGTACCCTCTCTCTCTTGTTAGTTTCTAAAAAAAATTCTAGATTTCCGTCTTAATCTTTTGTTACGAGGACGAGACCTTGTTATTTGGGATTTTCTTCGGTATTGATCATTATTAAGTCGATAATTTAGGATATTTATTCTTCATAATAATGTTTTAAGATTTGAAAAAAAACTCTTATTTCTTCATTTCGTTATTTTTTCCCCCAAATTTCTTTTATGGCTAATGGCCTAAACACAAATGCCCGGGCTACTCCATCTATTGTTTAATGTTGAAGAGGCACTGCCATTGCATGTACAGAGTAACGTTATCCTAGGTGATATGGAGGAATCCCATCCCTGTCCCACTCGTTCGGGGCAGTGTACTATGGCTCGCTAGGCATAAATGGTATGCCAAAAGTATATATGGTCGACACTCCTCCACACAGTCTCTAACACCCTTATTCATAATAGTAGGCCAGTAAAAGTGTCTCACCTCGAGAGCTTTCGTCCTTTCTTTCCTGGACTGACCAGAGAAGGGTGTATTATAATGGCAGTGCTCAGACAAAATATAGCCTCACAATCATGATTTACTTTCTTAATTTAACCCTATTCTTCCATAAATCAGCACTGATAAAAGCCCAATAGATTCTTCGACTAATAAAAACTAACAAGCTTTATGGAGATCGACGCTCCAACTTCCAACAAATATCTTTTCCGTATTTAATTCATACAATTAAATGTTTAAAGTTACCAAGGTTAATTTATTAAGGTATACTATTTTGAAGTAAGTTCCATGTATAATAAATCACTTCAACCCTTATGGTTTAGTCAAATCCAACTTTAGTCAAACTAAAATTTACTAGAGTAACTAATACTAAATTCTTATACTTTTTTTTCAGATGTTTTTAATGCAGTTAAAGCGGTGGATTTGGAGACAGACAGGAAGCTCTGTCCAGTAATGAAGAATGTGCCGCAACCTGGTGATAGAATAGACACATCGCAGAGACTGTACGCACTTCGGCAAGATATGCAGAAAATGACTTCGGTTAGGGGACCACCTCTTGATGCCTTCATCGTTACTTCCTATGATCAGCATATGGTAAGTCAAGTATTGAAACAGTACAAAAAATTGAAAAAAGGAACTTCAAATGTCAACAAATGATTGTTTAAATTACATTTTCGATTTTCATCAGCTAAATCAAATTCATTTTTATAAATATCTCTTAAACTAATGTTCCCCGGCAAAACGACTTATATCGTCGTTAGATTCATACTTAAATGGGGCTACATTTTAGAATTTTTTAAATTAAAACTATCGGAACCGTCTTCGAGAAAAACTAGGGGAAAGCACTCGAACATCTAGGGGGTTTATGATTAATGAGGACATGTGACATGTATGCTTAATTTAATTTTAAGCTCCTATAGTCTCTGCACAGTGTTTCCAACCCAAGCTAAGTTGTTCTCGTGCGCTTCCTTTTATAATTACATTACATCTCGTACCAATATTCAAATCAAAGAAGGCACTATCACTATCACATTCATTTTACCAAAATATATACCTACTTATACAAGATAAAAATCATGAATAGCAATATAAGGAGGACACAAAAGTGACTCGACAAACAAGAAGAAACAAAAAAAAAAGAAGCCAACTGAACTGAAACGCATGCCCCTATAAATTTAAATAGAAGAAAGAAAAATTCACAGAAAATTAGGACAGGAATTAACAGTAACATAGGGCTAGCTAAACTTTCCAGGATTATTGAGGCGCGGAAGCGAAAAAGTTAGGATATATCAGTTAAGAAATCTAGCTTGTTATGTACCACCTATTTTATGGAAAATCGACATTGTTCTTGGGGCGATTACCTTGCTCGTACTCCACTAAGAATTAACGTGTTTATACGGTAATTACTGTACAGTTGGCACCCCTGCTACACCGACATTTGTAAAAAAAAAAAAAAAAAAAAAAAAAAATGTCAAAAAATCCTTTAAAACATATTATAATATAAATATCGCCACAGAGTTTGCTCTAATAATGTAGACCTTGGATAAGAAAGGACTTTTAGATGGTGGTCATTATGTAAATAATACTTGAGACCCTAACATACATGATCAACCATGAAATAATAATTTTAAAAATTGGTATAGTAATTAGAAGTGTATAACTTATATATATATATATATATACATCATAATAAATATAGATATTAATGAAATAGTCAGAAAATGGTTACTTGTCAGAAAAGCGATTACTTTAATTGTAAAGCTACTTATGAGAACAATAAAAAAAAGAATAAGTAAAAAAAAATACGAATAATATTTTTAAAAAATAAGTGTCATCAAAGCATAGTTGATGTCATAAAAATACAAAAACGTCCAATTCGTATGACATAAAACATTGATATAAGCATTTTATTATGCATCCGTATCATAAAATTATATAATAGATATGTGATTTGATTATTATAATTATAATATATATATATATATATATTATAATTATACATATTATATATTATAATATATACATCGTATAACTATAAATTTCGTATTAAAATAAAATAAGAACAATTTTAATAAACTTCTTTTTAAGTGTAAATCATTTATTACAAGATAATACCTTAATATAAATAAATAAAACAAGCACTTCAACAAATTAGACTTATTCTTGTATATTTAATTATAAATACCTTGATAATGTCGAAGAATCAATGGAGAAAATAGGTCTTCATAAAGAAAACTAGAAAAAACGAGAAGAAAACATGCTCAGTCCGAACAATATTACGCACTAATTAGAGGTTAAGGTTTGCTTGTTTTCGACGTCACGCTTTAGACTCCCCACTCCTCTGCACAAACTGAGCGAAAACATATGATTTGTTTTGATTATTTATCTGCCAATAGAATGCTTTCTGTTGTTTTTGTTTTCTTTATTTATAATATTTTGTTTTAACGTCATATTTATTTATTTACTTACGTAAACATGGACACAATTTAATAAAAATAAACCCTTTTTAAATAAATTTTGTTATTGTCATAGTTATTATTATTTTAGTCTTTTTTTTAATGTCTATTGTTGTTTACTTTCTCATCTTTTGAGCTAGATATTGAGTCGAGAAAGTATTGCGATATTTAGATGGGTTTACCTGTTTTAAAGTCCCCTGAATTATGGCTATAACTATTTATTATTATTGCGCGCTTTATTTAACTCAATAAAAGATATTTTATTAAATCTTTTGTAAATTCATATTGTACGTAGATTTTTGTAGCATATTGGCTGAGATTTAGAGCCACCTCTAACCACCCATTAGGAAATTTCTCTGGCACATACACGTAAGTGGCGTAGCTAGCATAGGGCATTGGAAGCCCCTCGCCAAACAAATTCCGTGACAAAAAAAAAAAACCTCTTGCGTTTAGAACTGGGGGCCCCCTAGTCGTTGATTTGGGGGCCCTCCCGCAATGCGGGCCCATAGTTACGCCACTGTACACGTACAATATGAATTAGCCAAATCTTTTAACCTACTCCTGATGTTCTATCGTATTGAAACTTACTATGCAGGGTCAAGAAAAAGATAATTCTGACAGCGTGGAAAAATTGAAAAAAGGGAATGAGCCAATGCGAGCTCGAGATTTTGACATCTAGAAAGTTGGACCAACTAGGGGAAAAAACTGTCAATCCTCCCACAGCCTATGGCCTCTACCGAGGCCGAAATGAGTTTTAATTCTGACAGCAGCGTGGGAAAAACGAAAAAAAAGAGGGGAGCCAATAAGAGCTTGACATTTTGATTCCCTCTCATATGTTGCCCAACCTGAGCTGTCAGAAATAACTATTATCTTCATCCTACTGTAATGCGGCGATTACACTGGACAAGAAGAATGAACCAAAAATTCGTGAAAGTTCGATATTTATGAATTTACATGTTTTGAGTCCAAAAAGTGGTCCCTGAGTTCAAAAAAGTGGTTTTTAAAAAAATGTCTGTAGTCTGTGCAAACGTGTGGAGCCTAAACTACTGGACCGATTTTGACGAAATTTGGCATACATGTTCATTAAAATCATACCCCGAGGTGAAATAGAAAAATGAATTTTAGCTCCAAATTTTGGGACGCTACCCCCAAAAACTCCATTTAAATACGAATCTAACGATATAAGTCGTTTTTCCGGGAAAAAAATCTAGGTCCTCAGGAAATAGTTTTAAACGCAGATGGAGAGAGGCCGGGTTCACTTCCCCACCGAGGAGAAGTTATTTTTATGATAAATTTTGATATCATGTTCAATAATAATAATAATTAAATGTACCTGAGAAAACTAATAAATGAAAACACTGCGGGCAAGTAGTTATGAGCTCGTACATGAGAAAAGTAAGGTTGTCTGAGTTGTATCGGACTGATTTTTTTTTTATTAGTTTTCATATGAACTTTAAACTCTACTATTATAGTAGGTACTATTACCTACTACATCTTTTGTGTATCAAAGAACAAATATGAAGAATTTGTACAAGGAATTTGCATAAAATGTAACCAACCACTCTGGCTTACAAATGCATTATTAGTAAGAACTTAATATTAGGTGGAGCAGTTTTATTATATGCAAATTCCTAGAACGAATTCTTCATATTACACACTGAGCATATAGATATAAATAATGAATCGGGTGTTTGTGTGCATAGGATAAATTCTTAAATTGTTGGATACAAAAAATGAATTAGTAAGGTTAATACATTTTTAATTAAAAACCAAGAAATTCATTATTTATAAAACTATTTTTTCATTCTTCCCAAATGTTAACATATAATATGTATAATGTAATAGGTTAATGTAAATAACTTATAATGATAACTATATAGGTTTGTATATTTTCAGAGTGAATTTGTAGCAGATAGAGACAGACGTTTAAGGTGGATTTCAGGGTTTTCTGGAGACCATGGATTGGCAATAGTTACATTAAATAGAGCAATCCTATGGACTGCTCCGCTTGACAGACTTCAAGCTGACAATGAACTGTCGTGCGATTGGGATCTTCTCACGTCCAGCGATGTTTGTAATCCATATTGTATTTTAATTATAATCCTGACAGTGTTATTACTCTTCCCCTATTTAAATTATGATAAGTTTGGGTAATCAGTTCAATATTCTGCCCTTAAGTTAAATATATCCTGCAAGATGATCTCCATCAACACTCCAATATGTGACCAATGACACTAAGCATGTTTCTCTGTTGCTATATGAGATTTGATATCCTTAATTTACAATTTATTTTCAGGAATCGCCAGGAGCATGGCTGAGGAAAAAAATGCAGCCAGGCTCAAGAGTAGGCCTTGACTACAACCTGATCTCGCACAAGCAATGGGATACTCTGAGCAGAGCTCTTCAGAATTCTTCCATTTATCTGAACAACGTACCCAACAACCTGGTAGACATCAATTGGAAGCCCCGACCCAACTATTCAAGACACGAGGCCCATGTCTGGCCAATGGATTATGCAGGTTTAGTCCAGCATGTAAACCAACCTTCCTTAGTAGCTCTCTATTCTCTTTTAAGCACTTTTTTCAAATTTTGTAAATATAAATTTACATAAAGCTTTTAAAACAATCTCTAAAAAAAGGGCTCTAAATTCTAGATGGCTATTAAGACACTTTGCAATATCACTCTGTTAATTAAGGTAAGATATTGTATTAGTGAAAACTAAATCAAATACATAAGAGAAAAACTCAGAAAACGGAATAACATTGTACATAACAAGCTATTTATAAAATATAATTATTACAAGAAAAATACTGCTTTCATGAGCATGCAATTGGCTTTGATAATTAAAAAATCTATTACATTTCACATGCAATTTTTATGTTAAATACATATTTTATAAAATAATCCTGCTGCCAACTGGGGAACTATTGGTTTTACATATAGTTAGTAAAGTTTTGTTTTAAACAAATTTATTGACTTGACAAACAAATAATTAATTTGAAAGTAACAACAAGAATAAGGATCTTCTTGATTATATCATTTAGTTTTTTTAGCATATTATGTAAAATAAAAAAAATATCTGGGTACGTAATACCTACATGGTAAAAGCAAATCTTTAATAATTAAATAAATTAAACATCATCCTAGAATTATATTGTCTTATTTCATCTGCAGTTCTTATTCCAAGAAGTTAGAACAGTATTGCTCTAAATGTGATCAGTTTCATCCCTTTGTTGAGCAGCATTCTCGCATTATTTATTTTATGATCCTGTTTAAAGTAGTCGGCTTTAAAAAAAGAGAGCCTTTAGTTAATATTGACAGATTTTCTTTTAAATAAACTTTTTAACAAATTAAATATTTTTTAAACGGACAAAACAAAACTATTTTATTAATCTGTTTTTTCCCCCTTCAGGTAAATCATGGACAGTGAAATTGCAGCAAGTACGAAACCTTATGAAACAGGAAAAGTGCGATGCTTTTATAGTGACTGCTTTAGACGAAGTGGCTTGGCTTCTCAACATTAGAGGAAGGGACATCCCTCACCTTCCTGTCTTGATAGCATACGTTTTAGTGACAAAAGAACAACTTCACCTCTACACCGATTTGTCAAAATTAGGCCCAGCAGTAAGGAAGGAACTTCATACAGACGCTTGCTTCAGTCCATACTGCGCAAGGTTGGACTTATATGATATACTTTAATTACAGTAATACCCGGACTTACGTAATAGGTGGTACTATGAATTATACTGCAAGTCAGAAATTACTTAATTAGAGGAATGCAATTAGATAAATTCTTAACTGGGTACTTATTACTAAGAAATGGAATAAGTAATAATTTTTATTGAAAAACAATACAGGCTCTGTGTTAGAATAATCTATAATGGGTATTATAATAATACAAAAAGAACATCAAAACACAATCAAATAGTAGAAATATAGAAGGCAATAAAACTCCTTTCATACACGAAGTCCGAAAATAAAGTTCAATAAAAGTTACTTCAGCACGAAAACTAAATATGGTGTCAATAATGTTTTGATTCGATTAGATATAAACCTAACAATGTGCAACAGATAACCTGAAGGATGTATCCAAATCAATTTTAAGTTGTAATATATAAGCCACTAAATATCAACTTTTGGTACTTCTTTAGATTGTTACTCACTTATGATTTTTTGTAATGCAAACGACTTTGACTAAATAACAATTAAGACAATAAAGGATTGTTTAGTCCAATGTACTTAGGTACCTTAATATCAATATTAATGAATATCAAACTTCTGTTTTTATAAGGGGAGAAACAGTCTAAAGAAGAACATTCCGTACACCCTCTTTAAATTGTTTTTCCTCTGTTTTTTTTATAAGGGGAGTAACATTCTAAAGAAGTGTCCAACTTTTTTGTTATTTCACAACAAAGAAGTTACAGATTCACATTAACAAGCTGCACACGTATATCATAACAAATTTTGATATACATATAATCATGTGAAAAGGGATGTTTTAATGTTAACAAAATCAAACCCCTGATCACTTTTGCAGCAGTGTTGGGTGTAACTCCGAATTTATGCAAGTCAGGGTATTACTATATTAAATATGTGTACATTAGCAATGCCTTAGTTAATCATTAGACGACCTGCCCTACCTTTCTTAATCCCTTAATCTTAATTAAATAGAAGATCCTCCTTAAAATATCAATTCATTCAATTTTATTAAAACTATAATATTTCTTTTGCAACAAGGGAATAATCAAATCTATAACTCCTCACCAATATTTCTTATCGTGCACATGTCTCCTCAAAGATTGCACACCAAGACAACTTCCAGCCACCTGTATGTACTAAGTTAATTCTTTATTTATTTTTTGTAAATTTCAGGATACATGAGTACAGTCAAGTTATTGACGATCTCCATACATTTTCTCAAATATGGAAAAGAGTTTGGTTGCCAGACGAATCAGCTTTCAGCCCTGGAGCTAGTAAAGCCATCACTTCTTCAGTAAGTTGCTCTATTTTTAAAAAAAACTTGCTACCCGAAAAGTATATTTGAGATTGTCCCCTCACCTAGGGAGATTGTCCCTTCATATCATGAAATTAATATATTTATTATGATTTGTATGATTAATACTTTGTTTACATCAACCATATGTATTGTTAATTGTAATAAACAATATTATGATGAAATGTAAATAATATTTACCTCCTTATTTTTGTAGATTCCAAGTGATAAACGAGTATTGAAGCGCTCGCCTATAGTTCAATTAAAATCGGAGAAGAATGAAAGGGAGAGAGAAGGGATGAGGAAGGCCCATATCAGGGATGGTGCTGCACTCTGTGATCTCATGGCATACCTCGAACAAAAGGTAACATTCAAAAGCATAATTAGTAGTAGTAGGCCTTAGTACTAGACGGTTAAGATGAACCTCCTGTTCAAACCTACCAATTAGGCCTTATTGCAAGCCCATTTTGCTAGCCCTGTGGTGAAGAGTTCTAGCCACTTCACACACCATACCATTGTATATTGTACTGCCAAAGCGAGTATGGTGTAGTCATTAGTGAGCTATGTAAAACAGAGCATCAAAAGCATAGGGTCTACCCACGACCTTGTACCTCTCTTGATTCACAGATATAAATCTGGGCCCCAGCAGAGAACCTCTATGGGGATTCCCTTGGACTGTTCCTCCCTTGATTCATAGGTGCTTAATTAGTAAAAATAAAATGAGTTGTTACTATAAATATTCTATGGAACTTACTCTGGATAACTATGGAAAAGTTTGCCTCCGAGATTTTTCTTCAGCTCTGGGAAAAGATGAAAGTTGCTTGGAGCTAAGTCAAGGGAATAGGGTGGCGACCAAAAACAGCATCCCCTCTTATTTTCTCTTTCATATCATACTCAGAGTTTTGGTTTTGGGATCCAGTGATAATAAATTATATGTGAAACCATGGGCCTTGACATAACGTCTTGTATACACTGCACATCTTATGATGAATTTCAGTTTCTTTTTTTTTACTTTTTTTTGCCATCAAAAAACTAATAATAGTACGACCATCACAAATGGCAGTGGAGTGTCCAAAAGGATGTCAATTATATATATTTTTTTTTTTTGCAATTAATTATGGTGCATAGCAACTTTTAATGATTCTAAAAGCTTTTATTAGTTACAAAAAAGATCAATGTGCTATAACATAATATGTATAATGTCTTCTCATTATAATTAATTATTTTTCTAGCTGCAACAAGGCGAGCATGTGGATGAGCTTTCCTTAGGCCACTTACTGGATCAGTTCCGGAGAGAACAGCAGCTAAGTCAAGGGATCAGTTTCTCAACTATTGTTGGGTTTGGACCTCACGGAGCTCTGCCACATTATCAACCAACCAATGCCACAGCTCTTAAAGTTGACAACACTTCCATGCTTGTTATCGATTCTGGAGGATTTTATTTAGGTATTTTTTTTTCTTAATTCATAAATTCCTGTTTCAAAATAAACACAAAAAAAATAAATAAAATTACAAGAATACAAATTGGTTAATAAAAGAACAAAATAAAATTTAAATTGTAAAAATGCAATTACCTTCTGGTACAAAGTCATTGAGGCTGATCAGAACCGAATGAGGAGAAGAGGCTAGAAAGAGACAGATGTGACTTGAGGTATGTGGTTCAAAGAAGTCAAGGCCCATCCCAGGCTATAATGTGTCATAATTAATCAAGTTCAAAGTCCCTGCTAAAGAAATTAACTAAGGTTGGAGGTTAAAGTTAGTTTGAAAAATAGACTGAGATTGCAACTGATTAGTTAATTGTATAAATATTAGTTATTATGGGGTGGCCATATTATGCATTTGAAGGCGTCCTATCAGTTTCCAAGAATGTCCGATTTTTGGACAAAAACTATGACATTTTTCAGAAGGTCTGGGTAAAATTAAAAATTTGTCCCATACGTAATGAGTTGGAGACATTCCTAATCTTAGTAAATATGTTATTTATTGTGAAGTATTAAAACAATTAAACTAAGTATTGGTATAGCTAAGAATACTATTGGTATAGCTAAGTATATATATTGGTATAAACTAAGTATACATTTTCTGCATTTTATTTTATATTGTAATGTTTTGTTAATTGATATCAAAAGGCCAAATTTTATCTAAAATATGCATATTTTCCCAAACAATTAATTCCCAAAAAGTTTCTTTGGAGGCTACATTAGCTACTACCTGGCAGCCACTGCTCATTTTGGGCAACCTCACCTTTTGTGGAGGCACAGGCATTGAATTAAAATTGAACTTATGAATTAAAAGATAATATGAATTTATTATGAAATTAATGCAGTACCAATTTAGTTTGATAAATAATAAAATACACTTATACTGTTATGTTAATATATATTTTGTTTTAATGTTAATAATTTATTATTTATACAACAAGTAATGTTAATGTCAAAATTATAAGTATGAAACGTAGTTTAATCTTCCCAGGTCAGCGGTCAGATTCATTGTATAAGAATTAATATTAATAATTTAAACCACTGCACCAACTAACCTAATGCTCACAAAATAGTATTAAGTATAACAATGTGGCCACCATGTTCTCTATCTCCTTATAAAATTATAATAATCAACATCTTAGTAAAAATAGCACCTTTGTAGATTTCAGAATTAAAAATAAATTCATACAATAAAATAAAATGTTAGCGCACTAACAATAAATTTAACCCCCTACTCTAATAAGGTTGCACACTGTTTACGCTGTTATCTTATAAAACAATTGAGGGGGTTTCAACAATGTTGTAGATTGTAGATGATTAGTTATTGGAATCTTTATTTATCTAAAACTTTTTAACTGTTTACAGTTAGCTTTAAACTAGTTAGTGATATAGTGGAATTTTTAAAGAAGCCTGTTATATAGAATTAAATTCCCACAGTTAAGTTTTTTGCATAAAATTCTAGAGCAAATTCAAACTCATGACCTCGCAAATATGCTAATATGGGGCAACAGTGGACGTGATATGTAATATATAACTCTGTTCATTTTTAAAAATAAAAAAAACAACAAGTAGTGGGACAAAAAAGTATGAACAAAAAATTCATATAAGTATGTCTCAAATAAATTAATTTCAGAGATGTTTGTATGCTTCAATCGCGTCTTATTGCATCAGGGCAACCCTTAATAGTTGCTGCTGCTTTCATAATGCGATTTCTTAGCTCTTCTTGCGTACCAATTGACGCAGAATAAACAAAATACTTCATCCAGCCCCATAAAAAATAATAAATTAATTTGAGACATATATTTGTTTGAGCTGGTGAATAGTACCGTGAAAGTCCGAAACACCCTTTATATATATTTGTAAACAAAATTTTATCAAACAATACTCTTGTTGATGTTAAAGTAAGTTTTGTGTTAATCAGGATGGATATAAAATAAAGAAGTAAAAACTATATGAATAAAAAAAATCAAACAAGCAAGATTGTTTAATATATAAATGCCCTTCAAAAAAAACCCTTAACTGTTGTTTCTTTTATTAAATATTCTTCCTCAAACTTTTCATGCATTATTATTATTATTATTATTATTTCAGATGGCACAACAGATGTTACTCGAACATTCCATCTAGGCATACCAACCAAAGAACAGAAGACAGCTTATACCCGAGTGTTGATGGGTTTGATCAGTCTGTCTAAACTGACATTCCCTGAAGGACTGCCTTCATCTAGGATGGATGTAGTAGCAAGGGCACCACTATGGGATATTCACAGCGACTATCCTCATGGAACAGGTCACGGAGTAGGAGCCTATCTTTCAGTACATGAAGGTATGATCTATTGTAAATAAAATTTGGAGTTAAATCATTACTTTTTAATAAATTAAACAGTCAATCCAATTCCTACAATTTAATCAATGTGTTGTGCACCTTTCAAATAAAAGAGTAAATAAAAACTAAATAATATTCTATTTTTAAACATAGATCTTGCAGAGGAGACCATTATTTGAGATTGTAATCTTTCCTTGCTTTTACGTCTACACAGATTATCAACTAAGAAGCTGATGACACACATTATTAAGTACCTACCCTAAAAATGATCCCTGCAATAGATTTACAAGATCCTTAACATGATCTATCTTACAGCTTGTGCTGTACAGTTTACCATTAGGCTCACATTATTATTTCATCTTCAGAAAAATATATAAATAGGTGTCTGAGAGGCTAAACCCTTTTGTATCAAACTAAGTTTTGAACTTTGAAGTATCTAGAAAGATGTTTGTTTTCTTGATCCAATATGATTGTGCCTATCAATAAAGTTAAACCACGTGGCACTGGGATGAATACATCATGATCCCTGTAATATAATTGTAACATTCTATTTACAAGATCCCTGATATGACCTATGTTATAGATTTTATGCTATACAATAAGCACAAGTCAAGTTTATCAAGGATAAATATGGATCTTCCGGAGGAGACCGTGCTAGATATTTAGTGAATCCGATATTTCGAACCCATTGCAGGGATCATTCTCAAGGGAGTTGCTCATTATGAGAGTCATTCAAATGACTCTTAGGCCGTCCGCACACAGGGCGATATGAAAGCGATACAACAGCAATACGATATCGCCAATATCGCCGATATCGGCGATCTAAAAACAGGGCATCCGCACACGGGACGATATTTTGTTGTCAACTCATACCTGATACTCTGTTAATTTTATTCATTTTCAATGTGTTATTATATAATTATTAGTTATAAGTTTAAATAGATTATAAAAAATACGAAATCTAATGATTGCAGTAATCTTTGAGGAGAATATTAATCATTTTGTCAAAAAAATAAATGTTTAGTCCAATCAATTTTGTTTGTATAAGGGGAGTAACAGTCTAAAGAAGAACATTCCGTCGCCTTCTTAGATTGTTACTCTCTTCGATTTTCTTATAATGGGAGTAACATTTTAAAGAAGTGCCCATTTTTATTTATTTAATAGGGAAAAAACATAATCGAAAAAAACAAAAAAAAAAAAAAACAATTTCAAATAAATAAAGGAAAATGTAGTCATCTATACTCGTATATTTGTATTTTATATTAATGGTAAAAATAAATTTATTTGTTTTTATATTAGTTTTATTTAATTACAAGCTAAACACATATTTTTAACTTTATTTTCCCTTTTTAGTTATTTTTTCAATTAAATACTAATCAGTATTATTAAAGTTAATTTATTTAAATTTTAGTCGTAAAATTAAATATAATGATGCTTCCATTCATTTATGTATTTGTTTTATAAAATAATACAAAAAAAAGTAAACATATTTTTAACTTTATTTTCCCTTTTTAGTTATTTTTTCAATTAAATACTAATCAGCATAATTAAAGTTAATTTATTTAAATTTTAGTCGTAAAATTAAATATAATGATGCTTCCATTCATTTATGTATTTGTTTTATAAAATAATACAAAAAAAAGTAACAGATTATCGCAGTCACATTACTTCTGGAATACTCCGTGAGGGTAAAATCATATAACAAATGCAACACTAGCAATATCGCTTTGAGGTTGCTTCCTTGCAGGTCGCACGTGTTGCATGTATTGCACCCGCCGAGTGTATCGCCTACTGATTGCCTCCCTATCGCTCCGTTGGTGGGTCCCCGCTCCTTTACCTAGGAAGCAACAGAGAGGCGATATCGTATCGCTGTTGCATTGCTGTTGTATCGCTTGCCTATCGCCCCCTGTGCGGACGGCCTTACCTATTGATGAATTAAATTAATAATAATTTAATGCGTACACCTTATTAATTCTAATTACAAGTAGGAAGAGTTGACGGATATTAAAGGTGTAAGGAAAAATTATTTTCTTAAATAAGAAACACCATTATTTCATGTTGATACGTTTAGACTCAATTCAGATGATAAATTTAATGTAGTCAAGTAGTTACAAAATGTTAAAATCTGTATTATTTTATTTAATTTTTATTATTATAACTGAGATATAAGTGTTTTAGTTAAAGTCAAGTAATGAGTGGTTGTGGTTTTTAAATTGTTTTTATAAAAATTAGTATAATTAATAATGTTTTAACTTTTAATTGTTGACGCCCTATAGAGGCTATCTTTTATATGACTAGTATAATAGTATATCGACTGAGGATGACTCTGAATTGAGTCTTAACGTATCAACATGAAATAATGGTGTTTCTTATTTAAGAAAATCATTTTTCCTTACACCTTTCATATCCGCCAACTCTTCCTACTTAAGACTCTATCATGAGCAACTCCCTTCAGGCTACGGCCACACCGGAGCTACCTCGCTTGGAGCCTAGCGGCTTGGTGAGTCGCCATGTAGAACAGAATGTACTGTTCGTCTAGCGACTCGCTAGGTGACTCGCCTAGTAACCAAGCGCGCGGTGTGGCAGGTCTCGTATGTTTTAGAAGGTTGGTTCACATGGATTACACGCCTGGTGACTCACCAAGCCACTAGGCTCCAAGCGAGGTAGCTTCGGTGTGGCCGCAGCCTCAGAAAGATCCCTACAATGGGTTAAAAAGTCTGGATCACAAAATCTCTGACACTGTCTCAGGACATCTAAATTTGATCATGGAGACATAACAGTAGTTATGCATATATCAAATAAGCATTCGGACTTTATATAGCCATCAAACACTAAGTATTAAAGTGTATTATACTCCCACACCAGTGAGGGGGCGGGAGCGGGATGGATACGGGACATGTTTACATTACGGGATATGAGCCTGTTCAGACAAGAACGAATTGAACAGGCTCATATCCCGCAATATAAACACGTCCCGCATCCATACCGCTCCTGCTCCCACAGTCCCACACTGGTGTGGGAGAACCTTTAATAAATTAATTCACTAAATCTCTGACGAGACTCCTCCAGAAGATCTAGATTTATTAGAGTCTGGCATTTATTAGAGCAGAAATCTACGCTATAGAATACAGAAAAATATTTTAATTTGGATGGGGTCCATTGCCATCAAGTATTAAGAGCAGGTATTTCTCATGTCATCAGGTTTACCACCTATACTGACACATATTTATTTTTGGGCGGTCCTGACAATAGTATGAAAATTATATGAGGTAATAACATAAATAATAAAAAGGTAATAAAGATAAAAATAATAACATAAACATAAAAACCGAAGAAAAAAATAACAAAATAATTTATTTGTAAAATAAAACTTTGACTTCTTAAGGTATAAAAAAATATTTAAAATATACATGTTTTTATAAAAATAAAAAAAATCTTAAAACATTTAGTAGAAAATATAAAAAAAAAAAAATCTATGACCAGAATGGAGAGGTAATGGTTATTACATATAGATAGAATAAAACACAAAGAATAATATTGATTAAGGTTATGGTCAAACCACAATACAAAAACAACTTCAACCCCTTTGAGCGATGATTTCTTGGGGTTTCCCTATATTAACGCTATGCTTGGATTATTCCACATAACATAACTGCAATGTTTTAAATTTTTGTGAGGAGATACAGGCGTATTAACAACACGCAGGAGATTATAAGAGTCCTTAGTTTTGCCTATGGCCCCTAAAAAACAAGCATAATAGCTTATTTTAAGAGTAAACTGAAGGGCAAACCAAAGTTATCGAAAATGTTTGTATTAGACATCAATTATTGACAATATTGTACTTCAATGTTGACAATAGCCTGATAAAATTTCCTCTTTGAGTGTTATTCACCATGAGTAAGTTCCAAAAATTCTCGGTAGAAACAAATAAATTTAATACCTTTATAGTTATATCTAATAATGCCCTTAAGTTATATTTAACACTTAGTTTTAACATCTAAAAATAACTTACTTTCAAAGTCATCCGGAGTAGTAAATTGGATGGTAACATTATTGTTCCACTGAAATTTTACAAATATTTTTCACAACATCAAATACAAGATATAAACATACAAAATTTTGGATTAACACATTTACAGATCAAAGAGACTTATCATTGGTAGTGATTCTACTTATACAAAATAATGGTAACATATAATGGTAATTAATAAAATTAAAGTTAATAAAAGCTTTTTTAAAGAGACCCTGAAATTGATGTTGTTTTGTTCGACAATTTTTAAGGCAAGAATTATTAAATTAACACTGGACTTCAAGGAGATCCAGTGAAGACTTAAAAAATACATAAATAGAATTTAACTTTTGTCTTTGGCATTGCTTAGACTAGCTAATCTATATATTTTTTTAATAATAAATATATATAATCCATTTATATAGTATGGATTTTAAGTTTAGAAAATACATTGTTATTTTATACAGAGGGTTCTGTATCGTGGCGTCAATACTTTAGATGATGTAACACCTAAAAAGAGAGTGATTTTTAAGATATAAAAGCTCAAATGTTTAAAATGATAAATAATTATTTATTTCACAATGTGAAATATAAACCATATTTTTTCCTATCAAAAAATCTAATATTTTCAAATAGTGCATACAACAATGTACAGGTTAAAATGTTTTTGAGTAATAAAATGTTTTTAAAGATAAATAAGACTTTTATTTTGAAAATTCAATTTAAGGCTTAACTCCAGAACAGAGTCGAAAAAAGATAGCCTTTACTAACTTTTTGACTGATTTTTATGAGTAAATCACCTCCTAAAGTACTGACATCACAATGAAGAGGCAAAGTCCAGCAAGGTACCGTTCTCACATTACTCCTTGGTACATCAACCTCAATTGTTACAGGACTTCTAGATGGCTGAATTTATCAGACACTTAAATTTCAGCTGATTTGGTGTTAGGGTTACAGTGTTCCAAATAAAAACTCCATCAGGGTCTGATGGATTATCACATCCATTCCTAACACACTATTAAACAAACCCCAATCAATTTTATTTTTTTGTAGTCTCTTCTTTTAACAAATAAATATCATAAATAAATAAATAAACAACATAGTAATTAATGTTTACACTACCAAACAGGGTTTCTTGATAAGATAACTCCAAAAAACATTATCCAACAATCACATAAATTTAACTCTACTTTGGTACATTTAGCTTAAGTCATCTATAATAATTTGATTTAACATCATAAAAATATAGAGCCAATAGAAACGCAAAAATATCGTAATACATTACACCATTTGCAACTTCTATTTGAATTTCATTCATATTACAAATAAAAAAAATATATAGTTACAGTAGAACCCTTTTTTGCAATTTCTATTTGCATAATAAATAATAACTAACATTTAGGATTACCAAATACATTAAGATGAAACATTCATTCATTAAGCATAAGTATATTTAAATAATATTATATATTTAATATCTTTATTTCACCCTAATTTAATTTATACTTTATTTTAAACTTTAAAATTTATAAAAAAAAAAACTGACAAGGTACTATAGTCAGGGTGCCTAGGCAAAAAAGTCAATTATACATACTCTTTCCAAACCTCTTTGTATGGCTTGTTTAAGCCAAGTCTGACACCGTTTTTCTCTGTGATTTTATTTGGTTTTGGGGCGTTTTTCATTATTTGAACCCTATAACTTTGATGCATCAGACTGGAAAATCGGAAAAAGTTCTGCGTCAGACAATATTAAAATGTTGACTTATAGGGTTCAAAGAATGTATCTTGAGAAAATCAGCTGGATATTAATCATTAATTAATATTAATTAATATTAATTACTAATAATTAATATTAATTAATATCCAGCTAATTTTCTCAAGATACATTATTTGAACCCTATAAGTCAATATTTTAATATTGTCTGACGCAGAACATTTTCTGATTTTCCAGTCTGACGCGTCAAATGAAAAACGCCCCAACACCAAATAAAATCACAGAGGAAAACGGTGTCAGACTTGGCCTAAACAAGCCATACAAAGAGGTTTGGAAAGAGTATGTATGCTGAGGTTTGGATGAGTATGTATGCCCTGACAAATGCTAAAAGAAAAAAACAAAACATTGATGACTAATTCTTAGATTCTAATGAGCTCATTAAAAACACTACAGAAAAGTAAAGACTTTTTCTGTATACAAATAACAAATATTTAAAAAAAACAAAAAACTTATAATTCAAATAGTATAATTAACTAACAACTAACCACTTTACAGTGGTATATGTTATATCACATTCCATCTAATTCTAAATCTATATTTCTACCCTAATCTATAATTTTAGTATGAACTAATGTCCTTATAAACAATAGCATTTTGTATAGTAGCATAACTGTAGGCATGAGCAAATAGTTTGGGTGGGTTTAATTGTCAACTTTTTCATTCCCCCTTCCCATTTGAACCCCGAATTCTAAAAAGCCATTTTACTGTATGTAGTATTTTTATTCTAAGTAGCAACAATATAGGCAGGGATGAATCACTTTCAGAGAATTAGAGATTAAATGGAATTTGGCCCAAACATGTCACATAAATGGCAGCTATCTTGAAAATGATTGAGTATTAGGGGACGAAACCATACTGATGTTTTGACTAGGGAGAATGGACAAATATGTGCCAATTTTGGTAATATATACATGCCCACATTGACTGTTATAATATGAAGGGCCAGGGCGAATAACGATGATAGTCCATTTTTTGAAAAAAATAAACTATTAATGCTATCTCCTAGTTTTTGAGGTAAACTATCGATATACAGGGTGGTCCAAAAGTCTCCCCCCCCCCCTCTTAACTTTTGAATGGTTTGAGATAAATTAATGAAACTTGGGGGATCTCTACCATGCAAAGGGAAGTTTGTTTTCATGTAATTGCCCACTAGGTGCAACCACCCACTTAGCCCCCAGGCCACCCAACTTAAAAATTTCAAATCGGAGTGTATATTTTTGATGGCATACATGGATTCTACAGTGAAAAATAATAAACTGTTACTTAAAACTATTTTCTCTATCTCCAATATTTTTCCCCCTACAGGGGGGCAAAGATAGCAAAATAGCCCTTCAGAAATAATATAAAAAAAGTCCAGTCATGCACCATGACTTAATGAGCGAATTTTTAAAGAAATCTGCGTTTTATTGGCTTATGATAATATAGGAAAATTTTGGTTTAGAATTTGCTCGGGTGAAAAAAAAAATTGGTACACAGGGGTACGGGGTACAAAAGTCAAAATAGTATTTACCCTTCAAGATGCATGTCGTTGGAAAGCTCTTTAAGAGTACAGTAATTGTTGTTATTTACACTTTTATCATATTTTCACATAAAAGGGGGGTAAAATGGAAAAAACACGTTTTTTGACCCTATATGGTCAAAATTTGACCCCTAAATGGACTCCAAAAATTCTAGCCAACGAACTCATCCTTTCTTTTGATATTATTGACATTTTAAAATTTGTTTGAAATTTTTAAGTGCATCCCAAGGGGAGATATCGTCTGGAGTGACACATATATACATATATACATACATATATACATACATACATAAAAAAAAGTGTTTTTTCAAAAATTTCAGGAATCGATTCAGAATGGTCTAAAACGGATTTCCATGGAAAAATTTTTCAAAAATTCGCATTACAAAAATTTTGAAGCCATTGCAATAGCGTAATTTTCTTTGAAAATTCGCTAAAAAAATAACACTTAGATCGTTATAAAATCTAAATGGTTTGAAATAAAGTAATGGAACTTGGGGGATCTGTACCATGTAATGGGAAGTGTGTATTCATCCTCTCGGGTACTAGGAGCAACCACCATTTCGCCCCCGCTAAAATCTAACATTTTTATACCTTTGACCCCTCTAGGGGGCAAAATATTGGAGATATAAAAAAAAAGGTTTGAAGTAAAATATTTTCATTTTTCGATGTAGAATCTAAATCTGCAATCAAAAATGTACATTCCAGGTTAAAATTTTGATGTTAGGAGGCCTGGGGGCAAAATGGGTGGTTGCCCCTACTGCGCGATTGTATGAAAACAAACTTCCCTTTACATGGTACGGATCCCCTTAGCTTCATTACTTTATCTCAAATTGTTTAGATTTTACAACGTATTATTGGAAGGGTTATTTTGCTATCTTTGCCCCCCTATAGGCGGAAAAATATTGGAAATAAAAAAAAAGTTTCAAGTAAAAGTTTATTATTCAACGTCAAATCCAAATATGCCATCAAAAATATACACTCCAATTTGAAATTTTTAAGTTGGGAGGCCTGGGGGCAAAGTGGGTGGTTGCACCTAGTGGGCGATTACATGAAAACAAACTTCCCTTTGCATGGTAGAGATCCCCCAAGTTTCATTAATTTATCTCAAACTGTTCAAAAATTAAGAGGGGGGGGGGGAGAGACTTTTGGACCACCCTGTATATAAAGAATAAAGAGAAAAAACAATGATTACCCTCTTAAAAAACGATTTTAAAATAAGTACCAAGGGGTAAGAATGTTGATAGTCCCATGAGTTGGGGGTTGAACGATGATAGTCCAATTTATCTGTTATAGGATGTGGCGGAGTTTCTGTAAATCATAGTTTTATTATCAAGTCTATGGTCAGTTTCTATTCTTTATCATAGTGAATGGGATTTAGTTTTTATACTAACTCAAGTTTTTTATTTAGTTTACAACAGTTTATTATTATAAACTGCAGTTCTATTAGTTAGTAACATTCAGAAGGGCGGAAAAAATGGTTGTGCGTGAGTCACACATAAATAGAGTTTCATGATGGTATTCACGTTAGTATTGTGAACATGAAATTTGTTAGAATAGGAGTGGGAGGGGGCGCAAAATGTTGATGCTTTTTGACAAAATGGCGAGGAAAATTTACACAAACACGTTGATTATTTTTGTAATCTACTCTTTAATACCTTTCATTTGATATTAATCAGATCAAATTGGTATTCTTATTTTTTCTACGGCCTAGCAGACTGCACATTTTGCTTTTTCTATATTATTTATTTTTAGCAACAGCAGAAATATTTAGGGAGGGGGGGGGGGTATGTTTTTTGACAAAATGGCATGTAAAATTAAACACAATCCACAAGTGTTATATATTTTTGTAATCTATTCTAGTAATCTTTCATTTGATACCCTACTCAAAATTTAAAAAAATAAATCACGTCACATGAACTATCCCCCATTTTGAATTAGAACAGCTGATAGTTTTGAGTGCACAATATTTTACCCGTGTGCGTGCAAAACGCACTTTAATACTGCAAAGTTGCATGTTTTTATCTCTTTTTTTTTTTTCAAAAGTTATTGGAACCATACAGAGTGGCAAGTGTTTCTTTTTTTGGTTTTACCAACGAAACCCTAAAAAGGAATGCAACCACAACGTTTTATGTGTTAAACAGTATTTTATGTTTATTTTGTGCGTGAGTCACACATAAATAGAGTTTCATGATGGTATTCACGTTAGTATTGTGAACATGAAATTTGTTAGAATAGGAGTGGGAGGGGGCGCAAAATGTTGATGCTTTTTGACAAAATGGCGAGGAAAATTTACACAAACACGTTGATTATTTTTGTAATCTACTCTTTAATACCTTTCATTTGATATTAATCAGATCAAATTGGTATTCTTATTTTTTCTACGGCCTAGCAGACTGCACATTTTGCTTTTTCTATATTATTTATTTTTAGCAACAGCAGAAATATTTAGGGAGGGGGGGTATGTTTTTTGACAAAATGGCATGTAAAATTAAACACAATCCACAAGTGTTATATATTTTTGTAATCTATTCTAGTAATCTTTCATTTGATACCCTACTCAAAATTTAAAAAAATAAATCACGTCACATGAACTATTCCCCATTTTGAATTTGAACAGCTGATAGTTTTGAGTGCACAATATTTTACCCGTGTGCGTGCAAAACGCACTTTAATACTGCAAAGTTGCATGTTTTTATCTCTTTTTTTTTTTTTCAAAAGTTATTGGAACCATACAGAGTGGCAAGTGTTTCTTTTTTTGGTTTTACCAACGAAACCCTAAAAAGGAATGCAACCACAACGTTTTATGTGTTTAACAGTATTTTATGTTTTATTATCATTAATAATTTTTTGTGATTTAATTCAAAGATTTTTAAAGAAAATTATTTTTTTACTTTTCCTTTTGTACTTGCATAATATAATAATACAGTTTTTAAAAAAAAATATATATATATAATTATATCACCTAATAGAGTAATGACATATGTGTTACGATTTAATTTATTGAAGCTTTTAAAAAGAGTATTAGTGTATCTTTTGTGTACTTATTCGAATACTGTGTTTTCTAAAATACCATTTAGTTGTGACTATCATCGTTTTTCAACCTTACATTTTATTTTACTTTAGATTTTTAAACAATCTTTATTTTTTTCCTTCTCTGATAATTTTTTTTAAAAATTTTAATTAAATTACTTAATAGAGTAATAACCTAAATATTAAAATTGAATTTTTCGAAGCTTTAACAATTAGTATTAGAGTATCTTCTGAGTACGATAACTTTCATTTTCGTTTTCTGGAAGATAACTTTATTGTGACTATCATCGTTATTCGCCCCGGCCCTTCATATAATTAATTTTATTTATTTTTATATAATTTATTTTTAAATAAGAAAGACAGACACATAAAAATGCACCCTCAAGGCTGGAATTGAACCATAGACTCCTGATTGACCACCTGCTGGCTTCCCGGCAGGCAACTGCATTTTTATGTGTTTCCTTTCCTTTGAATACACTTATTTAATACATGAATTCTCTGGGCATGGATTGCTAATTATTTAAAAATTTCTCAATTAATAATAAAAATATAACAAGTAGTTACTCTTTAATATACCTATTTAAAAAAAGTATTTTAAATTTAAAAATAAAATAATGATAAATGAAATGATTTATAAACAAATAATTTATTTAAAAAAATCAATCAAATAAAGTAAAAAAAAGTCTGTTAAATATCTTAAATAAGTTAAATCACAATAATTAAATTAATGAGTCTGAAGATTCAAAATGTCCGCTTATCTTAAGTAGTCAAAACCATTTCAAAGTGTTCAAAACTGTTCCTGAAAAGTCATCACATTGGTGTTACGGAGATGACTTAATGTTAATAAATTACATTGATTCCAGGGGGTTGTGAAGAGATCATTGCATTTTGATCATTTATTTCAATGTTATCTATCGTAAACACCTATTATTTTGGCATTTGTTACATCGACTCCAAGATCTTAAGAATTTTACTCGACAACAGGCATGCTTATACATATTTGTCTAACTTTTTCATCCCACATTTTAATGCTTGCTTTTATTACTTCATTGTCTGTTTTAAATATTTTCAAGTCTTTATAAAAGTGCAAAAGGATTTCCAATATTTTATATTTTATCGTTTTATCGTCAGCATATTCAAATTTTTTATAAAGGGCTTCTATTATTTGTATAATTAAGTTTTGATCGTTGGCAGGCATAATAGAAATATAAAAGCCTTTATCAGCTGACCCTACACTTTTATCACGGATCAAGTCAAGTAAGAGTTCAGTAACAGATTTCTGAGGAGTAATTAGGAATACAACTCTCTTTTTTGATTCAACTTTTTCATTGTAAATTTCATTTTGAGATTTTTTCAAAAGCGATTTCAGTATAATCGGTCTCATAGTTTTACCATATATTTCAGTGTTAAGAGTTTGGGGACGTTCACAAGAATCAGATTTCTTAAGAATTAAGCAATCTGAAGGATCCAAAACAGACCGAGGAAGTCTTTCTAGTTTTACTATAGCTTGGAGTTGAAGTTTGACATCGTTCTTAATTAAATAATCCATATAAGAACTGTCAAGTTTATTAGTAAGTTCGCAATTTATTTCTCTATTTTTTTGTAAATTATTCATAGCCGAAAAACGCAGTTTATTTTCATTATCAATTTCTTCCCTAAATTTCAACCATCTCTTCTGCTGAAGTTTCTTCCTCTTATAATAGAACCTTGAACGCTCACGTCGCAGCTCCTTTTCCTCCGGGGTTTCAATAGCATAGCGTGCCTTTGAACGTGCTCTCATGTTCTCTAGTCTCTTCGCCCTATGCTCAGGCGTCTCCTGAGCTAGGCGTTTCCTGCACATTTTATTAATGTGTTGTTGAGTTAACAAAAACTTCTTCTTTCTCTTTTTAGATTTATTTTTTGTAAGTTTAGTCTCAGCAGAAGTCCTAAAATATATATATTTACCTTAATATGGAACATTTGCATTGAGGTTTTAGTTTTTTTATTGGAAGAAAACAAAAGGCAATATCGGTAACTTATATAATAAATTGTTCATATCAATATTTTAATTTAAATCAAATTATAATCATTATTAACAACGGGAGATAGACAGAGAAAAATAGACTCCATCACCGGGACTCGAACCACGCCTCTATATTTCCAGTAAAGGAAATATAGAGGCGTTCGAGTCCCTAAAAAAATCGTGGTTCGAGTCCCGACATTGGAGTCTATTTTTCTCTGTCTATCTCCCATTGTTAATAATAATTATAATTTGATTTAAATAACTGGAAATATAGAGGCCTGTGGTTCGAGTCCAGTGCTGGAGTCTATTCTTCTCTGTCTATCTCCTGTTGTTAATAATAACTATAATTTGATTTAAATTAAAATTAAACTTTCCGAAGTATGAATACTACCAAAAACTTAAAAATGAATCAATATTTTAATGATCTGTTACAAGTTAGAGGTGATAAAATGAAAAATAGAGTTGAGTAGAATACATTTAGGCGCATACAGGAAAAGTGATGGCAGACTCAAGATATACATTACAACTAGACAATTTAGCAACCACTTTTTTAATTAACCTTCTGCCTGGAGCATCTCTGTAGGTAATTAAATATTTGCTGGCAGCACTCTAAGTGAATGTCCATAGCTATGGCCCGAGCTTTCAGTGGACTTCTTACCATTAAGGAGGAAGGGTTTGCCGCACCACAGCCTGTTTTTTGACGTCTGCCGGTAAAATCTACCAGTAGTTTTTTTTTTTTTTGTGGTGGTAATCTTTACCAAAATTCTATCACTACAGTCTTCGCACAACTAGAATCGACGCATTGACAGCGCGGGAAATTGAGTGACACACAGATTGGCCAACCTCTCTGGGGGAAAAAATAAAGCCACTACGAAGCCTTCTTATACTGTTATCCAAAGGGCCTCTCCCCTCCACTAGAGACATTTATCTTTGCCTAGTTGGCCCGACCTTTTGTCCGGGAAAATCTCAAGCTCTCATTGGCTCGTCCCCCCTTTTGCTAGTTTTTCCCGCGCTGTCAACGCGTCGATTCTAGTTGTGCGAAGACTGTAATGGTAATTTTTACCACTATTCCAGCATTCTAGTGGTAATTTTTTTACTTCTATTCCATGCAGTTAGAGATAATATACAGGGTGATCCAAAAGCCTGGAAATGGCTTAATATCTCCGGTTATAATTGGGATATTAAGTTCCAGTTTGCGGGTATCTGTATCATTCATTAAAAACTACTTTTTTGGTGGGTAATCATTTTTTTCCGCCGTATTGGATTCAACTATGAAATTTTAAATTGGAACACCCATAAAGTGATACATTTTTGGAAAGATCTTATAAAAAGAAAACATTTGCCGCAAACTCGAGCTTTCTATCTACTCCCGTTCCAAAATGGCAGATGCTCAAAGTTTAAAATATGACTTTTTAGTTATTTTTAATAGTTTAGTAAGATATAAAAAATTGGTCCAAGACAACTCAGAGATTAACATTCATGTATAATCTCGGTCCCAGATCCCATAAAATAAGAATATAATATTAAATATTTATTGCATTAAGCTAGCTTCGATGATAAACCTATGTGATGCTTAGTTAATTTGTATTATTAAAAATGTGTACATCAGGTGGTTGTTTACTTTTTGTTTTTGATTTTTAACAAAATCAGATTTATTTTCATCAATATCTCGGAAACTATGACTTGATAACTATCAATGGATTATATGAGAAAGTTAGTCTGAGTTGTCTTAGACCGATTTTTGTATCTAAACTATTGAAAATAACAAAAAATAAATTTTTTACACTTTGGACATTTTTTACATTTTGGAACGGGAGTAGATAGAAAGCTCAGGTTTGTGGCAAATGTTTTCTTTTTTTAAGACCTTTCCAAAAATGTATCACTTTATGGGTGTTCCAATTTAAAATTTCAAAGTTGAATCCAATATGGTGGCAACCAACATGGTGGAAAAAAAATGATTATCCACCAAAAAATTAGTTTTTAATGAATGGTACAGATACCCGCATACCGGAACTTAATATATCAATTATATCTGGAGATATTAAGCCGTTTCCAGACTTTTGGATCACCCTGTATATCTCTCAATTAAGTGGATAGTAATGAAGGCTAATATTTATAAGTTTTCTAATAAGCATGTGTCTTATACTAAAAGTATGATGCAATGAAATAATTTAATATATAAATTAAAAACCAGTCAACTAAGCAATAACTAGGGTGAGGGTAAAGAATACAGATTTTCCAGAACCAGTGGCGATCCTGGGGGGGGGCTAAGGGGGCTTGAGCCCCCCCAGAAACCAATTTAGCCCCCCCCCCCCCAGGATTCAAATTATCAATTTCACCTCAGAAATGCATAAAAGCGCTGTTTTGAGGGGTCATATTTCAAAAATGTTCTTGGGGTGTAGAATTTGAACAACAGACCTTTGGATTTTGTGTCCAAAGCTCTACCAATTTTATGCCAAAGAACTATTTTTTCTCAGTCTAAAGCAATTGACAAAAGACATCAAGTATCAAGCTATTAACAGGCACAAGTCTATTGCTTCAGACAGAGAAAAATCATTCTCCAGCATAGTTTAGTTGGTAGAACTTTGGACACAATATCCAAAAGTGTGTGGTTAAAACTCCAGTAGCTTAGTGAATGTTTCTCTGTTTGGTCCCCATACTTAAATATATATTACATGCAACTATTCACAGCTGAATCTAAATGTATATGGTATTCTCTAGTGTGTTTATTCAATTGATAACTAAGTGTGACAAATGAATAAATTAAACTTGCCCTACTTTACTCATAACAATCCATTGCACAACAACCTGTGAAAGACCAATTCCTGCCAAAGGGCTTTTACTAGTACATATTTAATGGATGACATGGGGTTGGGGTGTCCAAACAAAAAGCTGTATAAACAGTATATTTGGTTTATGAAACCGGATGGATACCACTTCACCAGTAGCAACCCATTCATATCAAGATACTACTACCAGGAAGGCAGAGCAGGGATCTCCTGCTTCTAAATCTTGATATTATAGCGGTGAGCAACCATAGACCTACTTTACTTATGTGCTTAAAAAAACCAGACTCTTATTCTTATAAATTGTTGTTGTTTGTTTAGTTAAACTGTATAAGGTTTGTTCTAACCCTCCTATTTGTACCGTCCCTTGCATTGTTCTGGGATCATTTAAAAGGTTTTAAAAAGGAAAAGGTTTTATGTGCATGCGCTAACATTGTACTGTAGTGATTCACGGTCAGGTTGGAACAGATTTGTGCCTGTATTAGCACCATATTAAAGCATTCAAGTAAACCTAACTGATGGGAACCTTCTTGTTGATATGAGTGACGATTTACTATGTGATTTATTATTTTCAGAGGATCGTTTAAACGATCCCAGCGTGGGTTGGAACAGTTAGGAGGACGGTATGAAACACAGGGTGGCCACTAATATAGCTTGACAAAATTCCCTGACTTTTCCCTGACCTACTTCAGGTTTTCCCTGACCATCATCGATATTTACTTTACAAGATTTACCTTTAAAAGGTTAAAGATCATCAAGCTAAAATAGAATACATATACAAGTTGATAATTACTTAGCCCAATGTTTTTCATATATTAGTTTTAATGTTTTTGTAGAAAAATTAATTATTATTGAACATTTCATCAAAATTTGTCATAAAAATAACTTTGCCTCGGCGGGGAATCGAACCCGGGCTCTCTCCGTCCGTGTTTAAAGCTATTTTCTCAGGAATTAGATTTTTCCCATGAAAACGGCTTAAATTGTTAGATTTGTATTTATTAAATGGACTACATTTTTTTTTTTTTTTTTAATATATAAATTATTTCGAGAAATAAATATAAATAAATAAATACGGGGGTAGCGCCCCCAAATTTCAAGCTAAAATTAATTTCTCAACTTCGCCGTGGGGTATGATTTTTCTTATGTCTAGTATTTTGTCGGGTCCACACTGATTTTTCCTGTTAAGCGTTTTCCTGTTCAACGCTAAAAAGTATAAACTAATTGTAACCTTTCTTTATTATCCTAGAAAGTAACAAGTCACGTATTTTTGCTTTCTCATGTAAAAGAGAAAGTATTGTAAAGGCGCAAATATTTGATTTTGATTTTATTTTTATTTTTGAGGTCCCCTGAGTCCAAAAAAGTGGTTTTTAAAAATGTCTGTCTGTCTGTGCAGACGTTGGTTTAGGCTCCAGGTGTCTGCTGGGCCGATTTTGACATGTTAGAAATACATGTTTAGAAAAATCATACCCCGAGGAGAAATCGAGAAATGAATTTTAGCACTTGGGGGCGCTACCCCCAAAAACTCTGAAAAAACGTGAAAAAAATAAAATATTTCTCGAAAACGGTTCCGACGATTTTGATAAAAAAAAAATTAAAATGTAGTCCATTTAAATACAAATCTAAAGATATAAGCCGTTTTCCTGGGAAAAATCTAGTTCCTGAGAAAAAAAAGATTAAAACGCGGACAGAGAGAGCCCGGGTTCGATTCCCTGCCCAGAAGTGATTTTTATAATAAATTTCGATGAAATGTTCAATAATAATTAAATGCACATACGAAAACTAGTAAATGGAAAAAAACTGGGCTAAGTAATTATGAACTCGTTTATGAGAAAGTTTGTCTGAGTTGTCTCAGACCGATTTTTTGATATAATTTCTAAGTATAGAGGTCATTTATCCTTCTGCCTTTGTTCCAAATACAGCATTTATTATTTTTATTAGAAATTTCGAGAAAGTTAAGGTTTCTATGCTTTAAAATTATGAAATAAGGAGTTTAATTGCCGGTAGATTTTCCCTGACCTATGACAAAATTCCCTGACTATTCCCTGTCGGCCGAAATTCCCTGACTTTTTCCGGTATTCCTGGTTTTCCCGGTCGGTGGCCACCCTGAAACACTGTCACAAGTTGGGTTGGAACAGCTTTTATCTAATGGGCATGCCTGAGACAATCCTTCAGACAGTACACTGCTTGGTTGGAACAAACCTATAGTCTAGTTAATTTTTGGTTGTAGTCTTATCAGGGATTTTGATTATCAAATGTCATGTATGTCTAGGGGGTTAATTTTAAAGAAGAAGTTTAATTATTATTACAGTTAAATTCTTTATCTGTATCTCTCTTTTAATTTAAAGACAATACTAATGATTTAAAAACACTTGTGAAATAGTCAGCCAATGAGTGTGGCACATAGCTTCCTCACACCCAAATATTAAACAAGTAATCACATGGGAATGGAAAGTGTGGTTGTTAGGACCTGGTTCCCAGTGGGGTCATACTCATGTTTATATACACTAAATGTGGGCAGGCAGTTATAATTAATATGGGACCATCTGTGGGCTACTTTTGACACCATCCAATTTTTTTTTAACATTAGTGAAGTTAATTTTAAAGATATAGGAGTTAATAAAAAAGGTTTGTGCACATGCAGAAGAGAAAGCAATAGGCGCAGAAAGTTGAAATTTATATGAGACCTGGTTAATTAAGTTGAAATTAAATTTTGTCTTGAGTCTGAAACAGATTTTTATCAAAGAGTTTTTAAAGTTGGAGACAAAAAAATTCCATTTATTAGAATGAATACATAGCCCCCTTTACCTTCGGTTAGCTTGGAAGCAAAAAAATAAAAGTTTCTTTTTAGAGAAAAATAGGATTACTTAACCCATTGAATGCGTAATCTAATTCATGAACCTACCTTAGTGACTGAATAGAAACTTTAACAGTTAATTAAAAAAAAAAATTGTTGGATCCCCTGTGGATACAAACGTCAGCGGGCCTGACGGAGCCTTGCAAGATGGTTCTACTCGAGGCACGGAGAATAGAGCTACAGAGGGCTGAAAGAGAGGGCTTGGATCCACTGTGGATCCACCCGCCAGGCATGTTAGCACGGCATGGATCCACAGTGGATCCACCCGCATTGAATGGGTTAAAAAAAAAAACATATTTTATCAATTTAAGAAGAATGTTCACTGAACATTTTTTTTTAATTTTAAAGTTTTGCTTGGTGGATTTTATCTTATTTTGTAGATTTTTACAAATTGTGTCAACATTTGTTTGGTATTTATACATGGACTAAAGAATTTCAACCATTGAATTCCCTGTTGAATCCCCAGATAATTTCATAATCCAATTTATTTAAAAAAAGCTAAAAGCTTTATAAAACAAATAAACTATATTATTTAAAATGAGACAGATTCAACAAATAAAGTAAAAAAGTGAAGAAATAATACCCATCTCAAATTATTATTATAATAATAAAATTTTATATATATATATATTTTTTTTTTTTTTTTTTTTTTTTTTTTTTTTTTTTTTTTTTTTTTTTTTTTTTTCTTTTTTTTAATAAAAAAAGGCAAATGTTATAAGAGGTACATAGTTATTTTTGTTCACAAGCCCATAAAGCAAGAGAAGGCAAAAACCAAAAACCAAAAAAAAAATAATAAAACAGGCAATTGGGATTAAACTGTTACTTACTTGACAGTTGTATCTAAAGCAGAAATTTCCATATTATTATATTCCACAGTATTATTCACGACTCGGCTAACTATAATTTTCTGAAACAAGTAAAAATAGTTTACTAAGACTTCCCTATAGTAAATTATAAATAATACTAGCCAAAAAAAATACTGTTTTTATTATTAATCATTTATATTTATGCATTTCGGTTGTGTGAGTCATCAGCAAGTTAATCTAATAATTAATAAATGTATTAATTAATCAATTAATACATTTATTAATAAATTATTAGAATTTTATACATAGGCATTAATTAATTTTAATAATAAAACAATTTTAAAACAATAAGTTTTTTAATAGTTAAGTTTTTTTTTAAAAAATGATTATTTAATAATAATTCATATTATTTTTAATTCAAATTTTTAAGTTTTTGGTAGTTTTCATACTACGGAAAGATTAAATTTTACTTTAAATCAAATTATAATTATCAATAACCAGTGGCGTTCCAGCGGCTAGGTCTGGAGGGGGCACATTCTAAGTCAGTTTAGATAGGGGGGGGGGGGGGGGGGTATCGTAGTGGTAACAAGAAAAGGGAACTACTTATTCAACAAAGCAGTTGCTCCCCCCCCCCCCAAAAAAACATGTACAACTAATAAACAAAAAAATGTTATAGTTACTGTCACGTGCCCCCCCCCCCCCCCCCCCTGGATACACCATTGTCTGAACTACAGGGGAAATACATCTCATTCTCCCATATAGCTCAGTTGGTAAGAGCACCTGTAACGGATTAATAGGAGGACCCGTGGTTCAAGTACAGGTGCGGGGGTCTATTTTTCTCTGTATGTCTCCTGTAGTTATTGATAATTATGATTTGATTTAAAGTATTATTTTTAATTAAATGATTAATTAATTTTATAGAATGTTTTTGTGTTGGTATAGAGTCTATGCACCAAGTTTTAGCTTGATTGGATGACTGAAAGAGGGTCATCTTCTGACTAAGCCCTACAAAGAGTTGGATGGCAGATGACAGGCACAAACAAAAGTGAATTTAAGAAAAATTAGATCATAATATCTGATAGGGATTTAATACTCAAGTTTAGAACCCTAAAAGGGATTAATCAAAATTTAATGATCCCTTTTATTAATGCACCAGCTGGATTCCTATTCTTAACTACAGAATGAGATGTGTATTTCTATAATAATTGCTTTATAAACTACCATTCAAATTCTTATGCTAAGCAGGATTATCGTGAAGTTATACCTTTTACTGTTTTTTTATAATAAAAATAAAGTTTTTTTGGACTGTTTTTTTATAATAAAAATAAAACACTATAATATGACAAACATTTTTGGAAGTAACTCTATCTTAAACTGAACAAAGCATTGCAAGATACGGCATGTTAAATCATCCGTTCAAGATACATCATCCGTTAATAATCAAAACATAAATCTCATGGCGAAAAAGTGTCTTTTCTCTCCCCTTGCAACACTCTATTTTTACTTTCTAACCCCATATTAAGAAATTAAATTAAATTTCCCACGAGAGAACTCAAAACAAATTTCCACACTTATAAAAATTACCTAAAAAAAAAAAAAAAGGGGTTATCAGTTTTAAATTACTTGTTGCGATCAATGCAAAACGGTGTCATTTAAGTAAAAAAACGGGGTCCAAACAGCCAAAAAAAAATATTTAAAAAAAAAAATATCTCACTATGAAACCTCTAAGAAACTAAACACCTATTTCAAAACAGAATGAAACAGAATTCTTTAGATAATAAAATGGTAAATTTAAAATAAAATATTTTTTGAACACTTTTTGAGTTTTCTGAATTTAAATTTAGTATTACTATATATATATAAAAAGTTTTGTCCGAAAATTTTTGACCATTTTATTATTTTGATTCTGTTTTCCCACTTAAGTTTGACTAACATTGGTCTGACCTAAGTTGGCCAGCCCGGGCAATCTTTCCATACTGTACATGTTCCAAAGACAAGAGGATCCATATGGTGCTCTTTATATAATCCTGGCTTGAAACAAAAATTTGCTTGTGGAATCCACTTCACTCCTTTATCTTATCTTTTTCTGTTCAATTCTGACTGGGGTCAGTCTAGTGTGCACATCCTTATTTATTTTCCATCGGCAAACACCGAGCCCAGCCCACAATTGGGCTGATTTAGTGTAACACAGGCACTTATATATTTCAATGTACTTATTTAATTACTTCCCAAAAAAACGTACCTACCCTGACCGGTCTATAGTCTGTTCCAAACGAGAGTTAGTGCATTGAAAGCGCGGGAAATCGAGTGACACACAGATTGGCCAACCTCTGACTCTGAGGAAAAAATAAAGCCACTACATTTACCTTATTATATGGTTATCCAGAAGGCAAATCTTGAGCTCTTATTGGCTCCCCACCCCATTTGCTAGTTTTTCCTGTGCTGTCAATGCATTAACTCTCGTTTGGGACAGACTGTAGTGTATGTACCCTAATGCAATTCAAAGAATTAATTTTATTTGTAAATATTTACAGGAAATAAGAATACATCCATAGACTGTTTTTTTTATTAATTTTTTTGTTAAATGTAGTACAGGTCCAAGTTATGTAATCATTTTGAAGAAGGCCCCCAGGCACGTGCCACTTTAAAGGAATATTACAGCTTATATACGTGAGTGACCTTGTCCCTTTGTCACAAAAGGGACAAGAATATAATAAAATAATGTCTTGCGGGCTTGGCAACCTTATTCATAACCTTGTTCTGATAATTCTGTACCACATAAAAATAGCAGTAAATTTTAATTTAATTTTAGGACTAAAATATTATATTGCACCTTTTTAGAAGACTTATTGCCATGATTTCTTATGTGGTTGATTTTTATTCATGTTAGTATAATTACTTTTGTAAAGATAATAATACAAACCACTTTTCAGTAGTAATCATAGAATAATATACTACAGTCCTATATTACAATCGTATTAAATATATTATACTCTGATAATTTGGGAAAATTGAACAATGGAGGGGAGAGCCAATCAGAAGGTCAGAGGTCAAAATCTCGAGCTCTCATTGGCTTTCCCTTCGATTTTCCCAAGCTGTCAGAGTAAACTCTATATAATATAATACTATTTGAATTGAAACATTTATAATCAATTACGATTATTCAGAAATCAGATAATTTTAGTGTGACCAAAAACAAGCTTCAAATTGTAATAAAATGTATAATTGAAATAAGAAAATATGCAAAAATCAACGATATTTAAAATATTTTTTTCATGAAAAATGAATAAAAAAAAAAATGTTAATATCTTACCCTTAAATGACGAATTTAGATTAAACATAAAAGGAAATAATAAGGAAGTTAGTGGGAGTCTTGACTTACTTATGTTAAGTAAACAAAAACAGTTAATGTTTATGTTTATTTTGGGCCAAATGAATATGAATCTGAGCCCGACTATTACAGACTTACACCCAGGTTTAAATTACCTGTGCAAAACAGGTTTAGTATAACCAAGACAAATTTATTTTATTTATTTATTTATTATAATGTTAACGGGAAGATCTCCCATAAATAACATAGTCAAAAAAAGAAAAGCAAAAAACAGAAGAACACAGAAATTACTAAACATACAGCATATAAATCAACTACAAATAAATTACAGGTATCTTTAAAATAACAAATTCAGAAAATAATAATCATAAATATATAAAAATACTTAGAAGATCAAAAAATAAAATTAACATTTGTGTTTTTAAAATTTAAACTTTTTTTTAAATGAAAAAAGAGACATGTTGAAGGGGTCGATATCTTCGAGGAAATCATTAAATATTGACATGGCCTGCGACATAGTGCTGGATTGTCCATACTTCGTGAGGTGATAGTTGACATGAAATATACGCTTATTCCTGGTAAAGTGAGGAGGGACTCTAAAATTACACTTTTCAAGTAATAATGGTACATCATATATTCCTGTAATGAGTTTAAAAACAAATGTACTATGTTTTTCAGGTCCGATTGCAATATCTTGGGATTCAAAAGAAGAGGAGCTTCTTAAAGAAGGTCAATTTTTCTCAATAGGTAATCACTCTCATGATAATATATCTAATTAATAATTAAGAAATATAATTTAGTTATGTTTTAAATTAAAATTTTATACCAATAGTTTTTAAATATATTTATTTTATTTTGTTAATTTCTAGAACCTGGTTTTTATGCAGCAGACAAATTTGGTGTAAGACTAGAAAACATCGTAGAAGTAGTTCAACGGATAAATAAGGTTTTTTAAAAAAATTATATTTCTTAGTATTAAAGCTATACAAATATATATGTATGTATGTATATTAATTTAAAATTATCTCCCTCGCTGCTCATATTAAACTTTCTCGTAAATTAAATTAAATTATTAAATTTAATTAATTTAAATTCTAAATTAAATTAATTTAGTATTAACCGTTTGACTGCGGTAGGGCGCACCATGTGCGTCACATATTGTCTCTTTAAAGAAACTGCATGACGCCTACGGTGCGTCATGGACAGAAAAAAAGCCTCTCTCCAAAAAAGGAGTGGGGGAGCCTCTGCCATATGATATCGGTTTGGAAGAGGGGTGGTCATGTTCGTACTAGTCCAAGGGTTGTATGGAGTGAGTCATTCTCGTTTCCTTTGTTTTTGTGCTTAGTAACGTGTGTTTTTGCTTTCTCTTTTTTTCTGGCCACTCAGTACGCTACTCGCATAAGGTAAATTATACAGCATTTTTTTATTGATAAAAGTGTCATTAGCTAGCATTACTTGTGTATTTACTAATTTTTTGGGATATTATTTGACAAGTTTAGATTTTTTAACTGGGGCACTTAACATTGCTTTCTTCAAAACGACATGACGCCCACGGTGCGTCATTAATGACGCACCTGTTGCGTCGCACCGATTTCCTAACATTTTGCTCTTCCCATTTTTCATTTTATTTTATTTTTTCTTTCTTCCGATATATATTAATTTCTAAAATAAATACTTAAGATGGCTGGGGTGAAAAGAAACAATAAACATTAGAAAAACGATTCTGATGCAATTTCATGCATATCTGAGTCCGGACTTACATAAATAAATAAAAAAAAAAATCCGTTCCCAGAAAGGACTTTTTTCTCTCTTCTATGCCGCAGTTAAAGGGTTAAACATGTTTAATTTATTAAATTCGACTATTTTCCAGTGCGTTGGGATCAAAAAAGTAATTTTATCCATTTAACCTCAAGGTATGATTTTTATACCAAATTTAATCTAAAGTTATTTACTTCCACCATAAATAAATAAAAAAGCCTCCACCTGTCTATATAGATGACAGACAGACATTTTTTAAAAATTATTATTTTGGTTTCAGAAGATCTTGAATCTATCAAAAAATGTTATTGATATGCATATATTTATTTGGGTAACCTCAAATACTGACAATCCTCAACTTATGAATTTAAATGGTTCCTACAAATTATCTGTAAGTCAGATTCACACCCTCTCTTCCCACTTTCAATTGTAATAGGTAATTAGCCTTAATATAACAAAAAAAGGCTGAACCAAAGAAATTACTCTAACAAAATATGAGCACATATTTAACTATATATTATCAATAAAAGGTGAATAAATCAATAATGTAAATATTTAAAAATTAATATTTAAGTCTGAATTCGTAAGTCGAGGTTTGTTTGTATATACTCGTATGAAGTAAGTAGAGCTAACTTCTTTTGAATTACCACAAACTATGTGTTTATGTTACAGAGTGAAGTAAATATGAAGTACTTAGGCTTTAACTCAGTGACTCTGGTCCCATTTGAGCCTAGACTAATTGATTTGAACATGCTTAGTCCTCAGCAGGTATAAACATATTACTTTCAAAGATATACTATATTATACATTTCAGCTTCATAAACTAAATAATATGATTGGATGCATTGACTTTGTTTCACCCTTTACTACATTATTGTACTATGATAACACTTAAAGAGCAAAATCCAAAATAGCAAATGTTTGTAAAACCAGCTTCGCGCATTTTATAAATAGGTTTAGTTTAGTAGGTCATGTTCAATTAACTGATATTGTAGAACAGTGTCAATCCATTCCCTGGCACCGGGTCCAGTGGCGTAACTATGGCCGGGTCCTGGTACCGTTCCAGGTTTCCTTTGCTCTGATCTTCCCGGCACCCGGCTCAGAACCATCCAGCCAGTAACCACCACCGTGTTGTGGGCTTTTATTAATGCTTACACTGTAGAAGTTGTAAAAAAAAAAAAAAAACTAATGGAGACTGGGAAATTGGGGTTAAAAGGGTGGGGGCCTGGCTCATCCCCACCTTTCTACCATAAGTTGAATGGGATTTCTATCTGACAGCCCAGACGGGTAGTCTAATTGACCCTTTATACTTATGGTGAACAACTAAAGTTGCCTTAACGTTCACGCGGACCACTGTCTAGGGCTGCATACCATACTATCCACTTAGGGTACAACAGGGGACTGCTTCACCCTTACTCCCTTCTAATGTGTTTTGAAGCGTACCCTCTCATAGTGTCTTCTTACTAGCTAGTTGCTCATATAGTCGAGTCAAGGACAAAACCAACGGTGCCTCCCGCTCCCAGTTATTTATGTTATATTATTATTTTTTTAATAAATTTATTTATTTATTTTATAAAAAATATAACCAAAAATTAACTGGTGGTGATGGTTTCTTATCATTAGTTTGACCCATAGGGCTAAAAGTGGCCTGGGGAAGCAGAAGGTTGACCAATGGGCTGATTGTGGCCTGAGGCAACACTGGCTGACCCACCAGGCTAACGACAGCTTTGAGCTACATTTTAAAGATCAAAGAAAATGCAGACCCGCCCTCGGTAAAGTTCATAATTTTTCTCCGCCGTGAATGTGTCAAAGCAATGAGTTGGACACATCAATTGTTTATTCTTTACCTGCAGATCATCTCAACATTAGGTCACAAAATGAAGTGGTCAACCACTTAATATGTGTACTTGATGTGATGATCACATCAAGTACACATACGTTTACATTTTTGAACTGAAAATGAATGCATGCGGTAGATGACAAATGAAGATGTTACAGTTGAGTCTAATTGTATTATTTTACTATAAAGATTATCATGGGGAGATTATCAGCTCAAAACGGAAGGGAGTATATTACTAAATTTAACTTCTTTTATAGGGAAGAGTAGTCCATGAGGGGGAGGGGGGTACTATATAACAATTTTTTAACAATAGTTTGCAAGGATTTGATACAAATTTTTTGACTACACTTTCCATTACTTGCCCCTTCACACAATTTAGGAATAGAGTTGCATAAGCTAAAATATTTATTTTATCATTTGTCTAGTTGGTTTTAATTTATTTGTTAATGTTTGATGAGGAAAATTTCCGAGACGCAAAAAAATTCAGATATTTTTTATTTCCATCCTTGAGATGGAAATGCTGCTCCCCCCCTAGATTCGCCCATGAAGATTGGTATAAAAATAAAAACAAATTATATGAAAAAATAAAAAAATAATAATAATAATAATAATTTTGAAAGATATTCAATGAAAAGTTGGACTTAACATCCCTCAAGACACTGGGCTCACCTAATCTAGCATTGGCTGAATCTAGCAGTCGGATGCCTTTATACCTGACCAATAATTTATTTTTTGGATACACTGATCCCCAACTGCAATGTAGTCCCATACAAGTCAACTACAATGTCGTCAACTACAATGTAGTCCCAGCTACAATGTAGCAACCTGATGTTTTAAATAATTTTTTTTTTTTTCAGATAAGATGGCTTAATGACTACAACAATTTGATAAAGGATGAAATAGGAGCAGAACTCAAAAGACAGCTTAAAATGAATGGCTTTCACTGGATGCTAAGAAGAATTGAACACATACCAGAGAGATCTTCAGCTACAAGATGTTCAAAGGATACACTCATTATACTTGCGGCCACATTATCTCTACTAATACAGGCCATTACTCTGTAAACAACTTAGACTTCAAATCAAAAGTTCTATCACATTCTTAATTTATTGATTAAAAAAAAATATATAAATAGTCTCTCATAGAAATAAGGAAAACAATTCGTACTACATATCAAGAAAAAATGTAAACATCATAATTATTTGTATAACTTTAATCAATGATTTCTTCTAGAAAATCATTCTTTATATATAAATATAAAGAAGATAAGCAATAAATGTCTTAAGGCGCAAAATAAAACATATCTATACCAAAAAGTAAACTAAACAGCAAATTGTGTTCATAATTATAATACCAACTCCCAAAACATAGAGAATTGCTAGTTCTGCTTCCAAAATGCATTATAAGTTGCAAAATAATATTATCATATTAATAGATAAGATTATTGTTAAACCATAATAGCAATTGATTAAAACGACCTAGATTAGTTCTAACTATTGTAAATTAACCATTAATTGGACTGACCAAAGTATATAAGTCCAAAATATAAACTTTTATTTTTATATTTTATAATTAATAAGAGCAAAGTTTAATAATTTATTTTCTACGATGAGTAATTATGGTTAATTCAGGCATATGATCAAATTTGATATTTTTTAAATTTAATTTATTCCTAAGGCTTCAGTGGATTTTGAGTTTGAGATACCCGAGATTTACTAATGCATAAGCTAGGTTCAAATTTTTTAAATTTAAGTTAGATGTTTGTGTTTTTTTACTTTCTCATAATATAAAAATATATGGAAAATCTCTTACAACAAAAAAAAATGATTTTAAAAAAAATGACTTAAAGAAGTTTACGTTCTGTTCCTGAACCAAAACATTATTATTTTGAACAAAAAATAAATGAAAACACTAAAACAAATTTAAATGTTACCATGAGCTGTTAATACTGTATATTACCCTGCTATGCTGGTTCTGGTTAGAGGGTCTATCTTCTCATATCTAGATATTCCAACAGAGCTCAGCACAAAACAAAATATACCTTTACGGGTACTTTATATAAAATTCTGAATTTTACCTCGAAAATAATTTTGGATGTATAACCAAGGATAGTAACTTACTTTTTATTTCTGAATATGCTACAACTAAATCTCAACATTTTGAACTATAGAATAAACATTATCAAGCAGGGACACTAATAGAAATATTAGGAGACAACTTGATGGTAGCATCAAAAGAGGCATAATAATTATATGACAGTGATATTCAATGCAAATTTATAACTTTTATTATTATTTAATTTTTTATTATTTATAGTTTTATTAATATTTGATTATATTATTTAAAATATTGTAAGGGTGTGCCACATAGATGCACAACCATTTTTTTACAAATTGAATAAGTGGTACAAATAGTTTTAAACATTCCCCACCTTTCAATCCGAGTTTTCCCTAACACTTCTGGTATAAAGCAGTAAATTCCTCGTAGCTCAAAGCCACCAAAACTCTTTGGAGCACGATTAAATTTAAGTTTTGAGACTCGTAACTACACAGATAAAACTAAACTTTTGTAAATATGGTACATAGATATAAACTCATTACTTGTCCAAAACTTCTGAAAGCTAAGTTTCATATTATAAGATTAATAAATTAAGTGCTAATAAAATATTTTATATTACTTGTTATATTCTTAATAACATTTGAATACATATATATTTGTATCAGTGAATATCGAGGATCAGTGAATTAAGTGGCTTAAGACATATCTTACAAAAGAACAGAAGCAAAAACAACGACATAAGCTATAACTAATAAATAGAACAAGGTGTATCAGGGTCTAGGCTTCTGCAGTTCGAATCGTCATTAAGGGTTTTCGCTTCTTATGGCAGATGTGTCTTTAGCGATGTTTATGGTGCTAACGCTTAGTGGTGTCAAGGAAGTGTAAAACACCACATTAGCTAAATCTTCTGATAGGGTTATCAACTCAAGCTAACCATAAAAATCCCTGAATATGCTTCTAGTATTAGGAGCAAAAGCTTAGGACTTACCCTTTCGATGTAGTACACCCCTGGAAACCTTAGAACACGATAATATATCAAGATGGCTAAATTGGCAGCTAAGACTGCCCTCTCTAATACCTAGTAAAGTTCTTAGAAATATTTAATTTTAATATCCCCTAAAGAACATTTTTCATATTTTCTAACAATTTAATTGTTTAGTTAAAATTATCCAAAAATGTGTCTTAGTGTTTATAAAATTATCATTGTTTTTTATTTTATTTTTTTTAATTCTTAGCTAGCTTCTATTTTAAATATATTTTATTATTATGCTTAACATGAGTAATTTGTATATGTGAATTCCTCCACTTTTCGTAAATAAATAAATACTTTATGAAAATAATCCAAATGACACACTGACAAACTTTATTATTATAAACAAATAACTAAATTAGTATTTTTTTTTTTTATTATAAAAATGTATACTTGAATTTGTTCTAACAAAAGCTAAATGTGTTATTTATTCAGTATTTGCAGGAAATTTTACTGCATTTGAAAGCATGTTACCAAACCAGCAAAAAGAAATTGTCATATGGTGTTCAAAGGGCAACTCTTTTACAAGCTAGACATGATGTTATATTTTATACAAATACTAATTGGAAAGAGTAAAAAATGCCGCCATTATTTAAGAGCAGAAATAATATAGTGTGGACAGCTCTTCCCAATAAAATAATAAAATAAATAAAATCAAGCTTTTTAAATTCGGCGTAGCAAAAGTTAATATTTACAAAAAGTGAGCTTAACAATATTAAAAAATAATAATATGCATCATGTCAGTCTATACGTGTCTATAATATAATAAAATTAAGAAAAAAAATCTAATGTATTATAATTTAAATTATTCTAAAATAAATCAATTTTAAATTAATATTTTAAGAAGATAAATTTATTAAAACATTCAAAATTAATACTTTTTAATATATATTTTTTTCATTATTTTATGTAATTATTTAGCTTTACATAGTTATTTATTTAATGTTGGATATTGTGATTTGTAATAAATAAAATAATATAATATATAAAAATTAGCTCTATTTTCCATTTTTTATTCCATTTTCCTGGCCGAAGAAACACATTTTAGGATAAATTCAGTTTGTAAAGGACCCACATAGAGGTAGTTAAAGATACGCAGCTAAGTTAGACTGGTAATTTAAGAAAGCCAGTCAAAATCATAAAATGATTTTTGAAGTTGAATTCACTGGGAGATGTCAGAAAAGAATGAAATGGGAAGAAAATATGGAATATAAAATAAGAGAATCCCTTTAAAAGGAAGCAACATACCGATCTTAGAATGAGTTAGCGTAATTTCTAACAAAAAAATAACATGAAAAAAGAACTTACCTACCAATTATATCATGTATCTACATGAAATAACTATTGTAGGCAACAGACACTCTACTAACCATTCACAATAAAGGTCACAGGAAGTTTTCTTTTACTAACCATTCACAATGCCTGGGGCACAGGGGCCTGGGTGGCTCGGAGACTAGAGTGCTCGCCTTGCGATAAGGCAAGTTAAGCAGACTCGAGCAGAGTCAGAAGATGGATGGGTGACTGCTTCTGACCACAGCTCTGGGTTCAATTTCCGGACCTGGCCCCCCGCTCTATGTCCACCTAGCATTGTATAAACAAATGGGAAGCTCCTCGAAAGAGTGGCACCACCAGGTTTCGGCCTGGAAACCATGATAATGACACTCTTGGTTGTAATACAACTAGGAGGGGAGTCATGGTTAACGACCATATCTTCACACGAGGGTGTGAAGATTTCCTTCCCTAACCCTAGGGTTTGTAGCCCACCTAAGTGGCCTATGTCTTCGGGTGTAATGTAACTCTAGTTCTTTCATAATTGGTAGGCTATTTTAATAACTGTATCATTAGCTTATAAATTTACATTTATATTTTACTTATTAATTTATTTATCTCTATCTTTAGTTAATTCTTTATTAATTGTTTTATAAAAACAGTTAAATACTACAAGTTAAATACTATCCTTCTTTTATTAATTATTAATTAATTTAACTCTGCCTTTATTTCATTTTTTTTTAATTTACTTATTTAACTCTATATTAAATTATTTATTTATTTCAAGTTATTTCCATATAAAAAAAAAATTCTGATTTTTTGTCTTACGTAATTATTGTAGATTTTGTTATAAGCTTTCATTCAATTCATGAAATGTTAAAAAGTTTTAACTTTTTACTTAGTGTTAGGCACTGATGATGGCTTTATAAAGGCCAAATGCTGATTTGATAATAAATTTCAAGATAAAAAGAACTTTTTATATACTATGTTTTTAAATTTTCTGTTGAATCGTATGTAATGTTGATAATATAATTGTTATTGTTATATAATATATAATGTTAGTGAAAAAAAAATAGTTCCGAATTTATTTACTTCACATGAATGACAACCATCTAGAGAGCTGATCTTAAACCTATAAAAGGACAAATCTTTGTACAACGGATCTCCCCAACTCTAAATCTACACCGTGCCATCGATATATTTGAAATAATATAATCAATATGTTTCCTGTTTTGCTGTCATTCAATGTTTATCTCGTCAAAATGAAGATTGCATAAATATGGGACATGGCAAAATAAATAAAATAACTTGCGGATTATTTCCGAACTAACTTTCCATAAAGCAAAATTTGCTGAAAACCAATTAAATTCTGCTGAAAAATGGCTAAAAGTATTAAAATAATGCATTGTCATCGTGTTCTGAGCTATGCTAAAAGTTTCAAATGTCTAGCTATTCGGGAAGTTAGTTAGAAATCGATTGCCAGATTTGTACCGGACAAACAAACAAACAAGAATGCAAGCTAATAAAAACGTAGTAAAAACGTAGTAATAAATACCTAATGTTATGCCTCCATGATAAATTTAGATCTTCTAGAGGAGGCAGTTTCATAGATTTTGTGAATCCAGACATTTCAAACCTATTACAGGAATCTTTCTCAAGGGAGTAGCTCATGATGGGAGTCATTAACAACAACAAAGTTGCTAATGATCCCTGCAATGGCTGTGGAAGATAAAGATTAAAAAATCTCTGAAGCAATCCCCTTAGGAAGATCACAATTTATTAGACTCTGGCCCCGGGAGTCTATAACATAATGCCTTCATAATATTTAAATAAACATAAGTACATGAATAAGTAACCGTAGATAAAGTCAAGACAACACAACATAAATAGAACCAAGGAAATAGTCAATAAGAAATATTCTCATCTCATCTATATTCCATCAAATTTCCTTTTTGTTTACTAATAATTACACCCATAATAAAAGAGATAGGTAAAACAAATTAATTCACACCCAATCCAGTCATATCAGTGCAAGGAAAGATTCAATATTATCTTAAAACCTCTTATAGTAATCTTAATAGAAACAACTAACATGCGGTTAATTAAAAGAACACAAAATCTTGTTAGAGACAAATAACTAGTAGGGTTACTATAAAAATCACTCCTAGTATAATTTTATTGTTGAAAAGATCTTTTAGCTTTATAATAGGTCATAAGTCCAAAGAGGTTTGAAGCAGATTTGTGTGTTGGTCAAAAGCAAAATTCAGAATTAGTTGCATGCTCTTTTGCACTGAGGATGATCTAAGAGTAATAATAGGTTGAAAACACTTTGGAGAAGCGAATTACTTTTTGCTTCTCCAATGAGTGATATTTACTCAACATTATTTTGAAAAGAGGAAAAAAACCACTAGGTCTTCACACAAAGTATTTGTCAATACAATACTTTTCAAGATGATTTTGAGGAGGCAATAAAACCATTTGTTTGGAGAGACTTGGGAACTTTTTGGTTATAGTATTTTTACTATATACAAAATTAAAAATACATTTTTTTGCTCTCTTAATACTGCAATATTTTTAATGCATTATATAAAAAATGTAATATATAGAATAATTTATTAAAAAAATGTTTATTTATTTTCTTTAAAAAACATTGATTGTTAAACATTATTATTATAATTAGGTTTTGAAACAATATGTTATAAGTGTAAACAGGGTGTCCACATAGTTTATGACTATCCTAAGAATTATTTTAAAAGGTTAAAGATCAATTATTGCAGGGAATTACTCTAAACAAAATAATAAAACACTATTAACAATAAAATGAAGTCAACAAGTGCTCATAAGTTATAATAACTACTAGGAATCGATCACAACTTTAATTTTTCTTAATATAAAATTTTAAAACCTGTAAAAAAATTATAGAATTAATATTATCTAAATACACATGCAGGGTTCTACAAGTAATGTAATAACATCTATAGTTGCCAGTTGAGGGTGAATTTGGACATTAATTAACCCTTGCAAATACAACTGTATGGACTAAAACAGCCACTGCCTCTAAGGATGATTTGATTCAGTGCTAAAATTTGCTCAAAACAATGCAAGTTGCTCCTCACATTGGGTAGAATTCTATAAGAGAGAGAGTTTCAACCACCCTGCTCCAGAAATTTTCTGCCCAGTTTCAATATGAACTCTGTGGGTACATAAGTAAGCACGTTTTGCAAAAGATGTGTGCAAGAAAGTGTTTGGATTGTCTGCAAGAACATCTATCTAAATTGCCAATACCTGCATTGGGTTTAAAATTTACAGAATTAAATGGAATGTATGTCTATAACCTTATGAATGCTTAATGTGGGTTTCAGAAGTGTTTGTCTAGAATTGTTTGCATTTGTCTACACTTTTTTTATTGAATTGGCAAGAATACTTTGTTTTTGAGCAGTGTTTCAAATGCCACACTTTATGTACTTGTATAGAATCATCCTAAGCAGTAATGAGCAAATAAAAATAAATAATATCAAAATCGACACCCTTAAAAACCATCAGAGGTAATAGTTTTAAACCCTACAAATTTTATTAATGGAATTATGAGCAATAAGATAACAATTACAAGATATAGGTGTGCACTAAATGGTTTTTATAAAATAAACTTAAAATATTACATAACTCAATTTTTTATTTTACCTAAAAGTCAGGAAGACATTTTACTCCTTCAAAAGTTCTCTAATTTAAATTAAATCTCACATTTTAGGCACTATATCAGTTGGACCAAGCAGGCAATCAAAATAGTCACAAATTATCATTACTGCCCTCCAAATAACCTCAGCCATTATAATAAATTTTACATAAGACTATAGATGTTCTAAAGTAAAGTCTGTTCTTTCCTATATACTAGAACAAAATGTTTTATCTTTAACCAATCAAAAAAATATTTAAAAAAACTCCATGGACACCCTAAATAAAGTAAGTATATTATTCTGAACATAGCTAATAAAAACCCTTAAACATTTATCCACTTTTTTATAATAACAAAACATTTATATTTGAGAAAAAAAAAGAAAAGTAAATTAATAAATAAAATACATAAATAAATAAAAAGGGTACCAAAAACCTACATCAATGATTACACAAAACAAATAAATAGGGGAGGGATATATAAATTAAGAAAACATATTACACATAAAAAAATAAACATAAATATTAAAAGTAGAATAATATCTAAGCAGAAAAAAAGAAAGAAACAAATATCTAACTGCAATAAAAGAATGTTAAAGAAAAGAGTACATAAATTCAGTAATAAAATAAATAAGCTAAATAATATAAAAAAGAAACAACCGTTAGTGATCACAGCCTAAATACACAATAAGGAAGTAGATTAAACTCTGTGTGATAAATTTAGCTTCAGGTTCATTTAGCTTCACCCTGTTTAATGTTAATTGTATAGAAAAATAGACCTGATCTCATTTTCAACTGTAAGGCCCGGCGCATACAAGAGTCTTTTTGCCTGCAGACAGTTTTGTCACTACCTCAAGGGCTTATACAGTATATGGGAGTGCGCACACTGGAGGCAAAGACAGGTGCAAGGCAAAAGAGTCCTCCAGCCTAGGATTTCTATCATTTCTGTCCGTAACTTTTATGCACCAATCACAGCAATTTCCGTGAGATCCCTTTCGCTCGGTACCAGATATACGACTGTCTTGCCTCCAGTGTGCAAGGCTGTAGCAACACAAGTGAGACAAAGTTTTCACACAACGAAGACAGTTCGGATTTTTTTAATTTCTTGTGTGATACAAGACCCCCCCCCCCCTCCCACGTATGTTATTATCCTCAGAACCTGAATTCTAAATTATCACACAACACAAAAAAAGAACAAACAGCTCCATACTTAAATATTAAACAAATTATTTCCATAAAATACAATTTATTACACCTTTAATCCTTTCATCGAACCTAAATAAAAAGAAAACAAATATAAAATAAATTTAAAAAAAAAAAATCACTTTCGTAGAGTAGTATACTAAGAATAAAAGGAATTTAAACAAGTTAAAGGAATTAACAATAAAAAAAAGAGAAAAAAAGTAAAGGCTTATTTTTCAAAGTAGATATGAAGGAAACTTAAATATGTAATTGGAAATCTTTCAGATAAACGGATTTTGTAAATACATAGTAATAAAACAAACTGAAAAAAGTCAATCTCTCAAAAAGTAAAGAAGAAGAAGTTATCACTACAAGTCATAAGCTATTTATAAAATATTAATAAAATAAAATTTGTTTTTTTTTTTCAATGAAATTTTTAAAAATAAATCGTATTATAAAAAAAAAAGAAATATAGAAGAAAAAATAATTTACACATGAAAGAGGGACAGGCTTATTTGATCATTTCTCTATTGTTGTACTCATTAGTGTATAACATATCCCACTTCTCTGGGAATATAAACAGAGATATTATACGTGTATTAAAAATAGTTTCAGGTCGTTCCATACGCTGATTCCCCCTTTCATTCAAGAAAAACTAAATATGTATATAATTTATACTGGAACAACTATTTTTTGTCCAACAGAAAAAAAAAAAAAAATGTCAAATGCATTTTGGCAATTAATACTGTGTTTTGATTCTTAGGAACCATTTAATATATACTTGAAGGACAAATTACAATATATTTAGACTGGGAGAATCAAATAGCTGAACAGCTACATACAAACGTTGGATTTAGTGAAGTAAGTAAGAAATAATTAAAATAGCCAAGAGAAGACGGTACACTGACAGGTGAAAAATTATATAAAATTATTGCAATTGTAAAAAAATGTATTGATTTCTAGAAAAGTTAGGAAAGAGCTTTGGCCTTCCTTTTACTGCACTCTTGGCAGATGCTCTTATGAACTTAGAGGTTGACACACAGAAAAGTTTAACAACTTAAGTCAAAGAGTTGGGAAGAAAAATTAAAATTAAATGAGGGGAGGTAATTTTATTAGATTTCAATAAACCTTTACTTCTACAGCTCATTAATAATAAAAATAAATAATTAAAAAATATGTCATTATTACAACAAAGCAATAATAAAAAATAAATAAAAGCATGACAGTATGACGATTTATTTTTATTATAAGATTTTTATAATTATATAGTACGCTATATTTCTATCAGTTATTATAATTTACTTATAAATTTTATAAAACGTAATTTATTTAACAAAAGTATAACAATTAATAATAGGCTAAGCAATTAAGGGCTCTGTTTCTTAAAAAATGGGTTGAAAAACTCAGATAAAATACATGCAAATATTTTTGAAAGATTTTAACATTTCAGGCCACCTAAAACATATATTTTGACAAAAATTCTTATCATTTGGAGGAGTTTTGTCTTAGGTAGATCTAATCTTACAGGGTGGATTCAAGTATCTAACACCTGTCTCTCAGAGGTAAATTATTGTAAGTCCAATTTTTAAAAGAATAACATTTTGTGGTATTTACTGCATTACGCTAACAGAAAATTGTGGCAAAGTAGTTTAACTCCAGCGTTAGTAAATAAAAATGTAAAAAGATTGTGCATTTTGAAGCAAGACAGCTTAATTTTCCGTTTTTAGCCAATAGAAAAGAGCTCACCTCTAAAATGAATATGGTCAGTTACTAAAATGTGGCACAATAATTAACCTCTGAGGTACAGATATAATATACCTATTAAACAGCATAACCTTCTTTACTAACTAACCTAAGAATAGACGTCCATGATATCAGTGAAAAGCCATATGTCATCAGTGAAAACCCAGATAATTACAACATTTTTACAACTTAACCATGGAACATTTTCAGATTGGATGAAAATATTATGTCTATATTGTGTTGCCTGTGTCAGCCATGTGTAATTAACATTCAATGTTATTTAAATATAAATTTTTTTAATCTACTTATTCAAAAATCATCAATTCTTAAATGCTCTCTCTCTCTCTCTCTCTCTCTCTCTCTCTATATATATATATATATATATATATATATATATATATATATATATATATATATATATATATATTTATTATCTGAACATTTATCATAATTCCTATTGTCATTTTCATTTCATACATTAGGAAAAATCAAAACCTGCCTAAACTGATTTCCTTGCTATCAGTCTGTCATTTAAGCCTCTGCCAGACTTCATAGGGGCAAAACTGGCTAAATTAAATATATTTATTTTTTTACAGTGGTTTGTGTCTATATGTGCATATTAAAGGATTCGTTTCATTAAAAAATATTAAGCAGAACCGAAGTTATAATATATTTACAGGATCTATATTGTCATGTTACCCCATCAAGAGAAGCAGGTAATGAAATATTTATAGATGATTGGTATGCTGCATGGTAAGACTCACCAATTCCCTCACTGAACTGGCAGGGCATCAAAAACTAGGGACTGAAAACTAACTAAACTTAAAAATTAGAAACCAAAACTAACCACCTTGAACATACTGTTTTGACAGGGAACTTAATATCATAAATATTAAAATATAAAATATTTATTGGAATAAAATATATTAGCCTAGCCATGCTTACAGGCCAAGCGATTCTCAAAGGTACTAAAGCCTCGTCTTAATAGGACTCTGGACTAATTTTATGCAATTTTAATGAAACCGATACATAATAACTTAAAATATTGGCTGAACTGAACGAGATGATACGGTCGAGAATCGCTTGGCGGCACAACTTTGCTTAATTTATACACTTGAGAGATTATATTCCTTTGTCAAACAGTACATTTGTATGATTTAAACATACGAGAAATGATATATGTATGATTTGTTCATAGGAGGGTTTATATCCCTTTGTCAAAAAAATACGTTAAGAGTTAAAATACGTTAGAGTCCGCCATCTTTTCTATAAACCGTATCATATTGTTCAGTTTTACCAAAATATTATTAAAAAAGTTCTTCAAATTTTTACCACCAAGTTACTTGTTCCAATACAGAAACAAACAGTTGTTAACTTCATCCCAATCACTCTAAAATAGTATTGTACATGTATGATATTGTCAACATATTTTTTTTTTGTTTTTAAAAAGAAATTAAATTTTGAAAGGGCAGATATTACTTACTTCAATAAGTTGGTATAAGTGAAGACAGCAATTGAAGTTGATATTTTCCAAAATAATTTATTAAATTGTAAATAATGATTCAATAAACAATTTTAAATTAATTTGTATCACATGACAAGATTTTGAATGTTAATGAAGGAAACAGGAAACATTAAAATTATGGCAGATAATATGATCTGTAAGTTAGCAATAGCAAGCAGTGTTGCTTCCTCCAATTAAATCAGCTGTTTTATTATGTCTCCTTAAACAGGCTGACTAAAAGATTTATTGATTAGTATCAAATAATACTCTTATTATTTTTTTTTTTTTTATAGAAGTGTTGATATTATTTTACACAGGCACACAAATTATTATTATTATTATATAGTTTATACTTATGTCTTTTCTCTTAGAAAATAGTGTTTTATTTCTTAATTAATTTATTGGCTTATTTGAAAATATAAAATAAAAATAAAAATCAATAAGAAATTTAATTCTTTACTGATAAAATAATTAATTAGGAAACCAAAACAGCCAATACAAATATGCAAATAATTCTAAATATTTTAGGACGTCAAAATGCAATGATGACAGCAATAATAACATTTTAAAAGAAACAGACCCATAATTTCATGATAAAAAAAAATGCATTATTACAAAGGAATATACAAAAGCTATTAATATAATAGTTAGCTAACAACATTAAAAAATGTTACATCAATTATTGTTTCCAGTTAATTTTATTTATTGTTTTTGTATCGTTAATTACAAAGAAGTTTACATTTTTTTTTTTTTACTAAAAAAAGATCAAATTTGGAAGGTGATGTTATTATTTTATTTTTGATAAATAGTTGTGGCCTAGTGTGGTGCCTCTATCTCTGACAAATTCTATTTCCATATAATTATTTACCTCAATATATTTTTATATCTTCATGGCAATGTTTTGTTTACTCTGTTATGACATTTAAATATGTTTTCCCCTTCAGCTCTAAAAAATGGGTGACTCCAATAGAATACTAAAAAATTGTGAAAAATTGGAATTCCGACAATTTTCCCATTTCATCGAAACTCGCACATATGGTGAATTTGAAATTCACAGTCACAATAAAACCACCTCCTTTTTGGAAAGCCGATCCGAATATCTGGTTCTATTAAATCTATCATTGAACATTATCAAGTAATGTGAAGTATGCTAAATAGTACACGTCATAAAACCTTCAACATTTAACAACAGACAATACATTTGCCTACAGTTCCAAACCTCGTAAGTTCTTCAAGGGACTTTACCAAAAAGTTTTTAAAAAAATAATTCGATATATTAAGTTTTTTGGATACAGGAGACCCGTGGTTCAAATCCCGGCACGGGAGTGCATTTTTCACTGTCTGTTTCCCGTAGTAAATAATAATTATAATTTGATTTAAAAAAAAAAATAATAAAAAAAATAAAAATAATAAAAAAAATAAAAATAACAAAAAAATAAAAAATAATTTGAATTATTCATGTTGCAGTTTAATAAATATATATATTTTTTTACTCTTCAGTTTTATTCTTTACTAATGTACTTACGAGGTTTGGAACTGTTGGTGACGTTATGTACTGAACAACAACCTCGAAAAGGAAAAAAAACACATCCTGATAAACTTGATCAATCTAGAATCCTCAGCTAGATGAAGTTTTTTTGTTTGTTTTACTATTACTATAATTTTCTCCCCAATAATTAGAAAATAATCTCAATTAAATAAAAATATGTTTCTATAAATAAATAAATGCAGTCTTGCAATGGCAAAGTTGAATATTTTAAAATTAAAATAAAATAATAAGAGTACACTTTGATTTAAAAGAAATACATTTTTTTTAATCAGTCCTAATAATTACAATCATGACATAGATTAAAAATGTCAATGATTAAAGTCCAATTATTAAAAATTTGGTTCAGTCAATTGATTGTTTTTTTTTATTATTACATTCTTAATAAATAATCTAATCTTGAAATGTTTTCATTCAAAATTATTTTGATCATCTTCCAAAATATCTAGCAAAATATGGTGACCCAGAGCAAATAACTTACTAAAACTCAAAACAGAAATCACATACAACACCCAAAATAGGTGTATAATAAAGACTACAGTTGTATTTATTCCAATTGGGCATATTGTGGCTTATTACACTTAAAGAAATGGTACTGATTTAACGAGAATAGAAACTGAACAAACTTATATAAGCATGCACTGCACTTATCATTGCCAACAATGCAGATTAAGTGCACAGGTCTGATTGGACTATTATATTTAAGTGCACTTTAAAATTGGATAAATCATCTAAAGACAGAATTAGCTCATATTTAATAATCAGGGAACCCTAAATACTTAGAACTATTTGGGTGGGCAGTATTACCCATACTATATATTTGACAAAACTACCTGCAATAAAGGTTCATGCCCAGATGCTCAAACAGCTTAGTAAAAATTTTATTTCATAAAATTACCAGCTATACTAGCATCTTCTAAGCAAATTGATGAAATTGTTTTCTCATTGCTTTTTTGTGTTGAAAAAAGTTATTAACATTGGTTGCAGTTTGAGATATTAACAGAAAATACTTCGCATTTTCAATCAAAATCATGTTGAATCAATTTTTAAGGTAAAAGTTCTGTAGTTAACCCATATAAAAAATTTAAGAAACTCTGAATTGATTCCAGTAGGAGATGCTCTTAATAAATTTATTTAATTATTTTCAGAACTCAAAGTGTAATCTCTGTAATCACAGATAAAAATAATAAAGATATATCCTCTTAATCAAGTGCTCCTCATTTCAAATTAATTAATGTGATAAAATAAACCCAAAGCTCCAAAAAATTCTTAATTTTTATTTTTCCATCTTTATATTTACAGGGTTTGAAAGAAAATAAAAATAAATTAACAGAGGATATATATATATATATATATATATATATATATATATATATATATATATATATATATATATATATTTGGTTTACCTGAGCCTTTTTTTGAAAAAGTTTCTGTTTTTTAATTAAAAAGTGATTATCCCTTCATTAAATTAGTAGACCTCTGAGAGGTATGAAAGGTCGGAACACAGTAGGGGTGATTGAATGCAGCTTTAACAATCCGAAGGGCTACCTGAGTATCTGTATATTGGCAGGACTGTTTACACTAGGGTCTTGCTGAGAGGGTGGCAGCACTGTGGCAGTTTGGTGAAACTTGAGCCTGTTAGAGAAATCTTCATTCTCCTCATTCTGATGTGACGGCCACAATTCTACTCCGGGATGGTTTGGAGCTATTACGATTTCTTCGTATTCTGCACCTCTTCGGCTAGACAAAATAAAAAAAAGTGCATTTTACAAGTTTCAATTAATAATGCTAAAACAAAAGTCATTATGTTTCAGTACTATTATAATTTGATCATACTATTCAGCACAGAAGAAAAATAACTTTGTGATATGGAAAAATTTTGGCTACAATTAATAAAACGTAAACAAATTTAAATAAGTCAAGGCTAGTCGAGTGAACTTGTATCTAATATTCTATAGGTATTTAAATGAAAGTTCCAGTTTTAGATTTTTTTTTATTTGGCCCAGTGTCGGGTTGACCTACAGGCCGGTGTTGTCCTTGTTCCTCAAAATCTAGGGTTGATTTAAAAAAAAAAATAAAATAAAAAATAAAGCAAATTCTAAACATGATTAAAAAGAAAACAAGATAAAAAATAAAAATTTAAATAGATATTTACCCGCACAACCTGAGGATTGATCTCCTGAGCCAGTGAATGAAGGCAAACTCTGCAGCAGCACCTGGCTTTACAGCGGGATTAGTCAGGCCAACATAGAGCCAAATAATGAATGCTGCTCCCATGTTGGCCAAGGCATACCTCCAGTGCACTAACAACATCATACCAACTTTCAGTATGGCCTACAGAAAGATAAAATTATTAACCTCTATATAAAGCAAATTATAGAGAATAAAACTAAAAGAGAACATAGATAAGTTTATTACCAAAAACCCCAATATACATCTTGATAATATGTACACGGTAGATTTTTACATTAAAACTATTCACACGAGTATTAATGTAGACAGGGTTCAGTCACCAGTTAACAAGATTGTAGTTCATAACGTTTTATTTTTCAAGGTCATATACAATGTATCTCTGGTAGCTCTTAGCTACTGTCTGCACTTCTCAAGCAGGAGGTTTTGAGGGTTGATTCCCCACTCCAAACAAGAAGGTCCACACTTGGTGTTCAGTTATTGTCAAATAACTGAAGTGGCGTCTGTCCAGTTTGAATGTCAATTATATGGCCTATACAACTGATGGAGCGACACCCTAATCTTTTGTCATATATTCATCCATTACAAATTTGAGGGGGGACACCTTAGTGATCAAGTTACACTCCTCCCAAATAAATCTACCAAGCAGCAATGTAAAAGAAGGTTATGTAAGGATCGTGCAATTTATTTTGAACAAGTTGTTTTATCTAGTTGTGGTTTCTTGAGATGGCTAATTCTCGTAAACAACGCACGGCTGTAAACTTTTGTTTTTTACTTGAAAAGTGCCGAAGAAACTGAAGTCTATGAGTTGTTTAGCCACTTCAAGAGAGGAAGACCAACTACACTCCAGACATCCTTCAACTTCTCGAACCGACAAAAATGTCAACAAAATTGGGGAATTAACTTTTTTGGGGACCATTGATGAGAGGCTCAAGCTTGGCTATTATACCACAGACTATTAATTATATTTATCACAAGTTAAAAAATAATATGAGGTAGAAAGTGCTACACAATGGCACTTGCACTGTGACAAAATAGTTATTTTCCTACTAGCGGCAGCAAAATTACGCATTATTGAACTGTTTTTAGGCATGAAAATTTAATTTCTCTGATGTTTAATTTCTCTGATGTTTACAATACGCAGCAAAATATGATTTTGCTGAGGATTTTCCCAGGCTAAGCCACGCCCACATTCCCGGCTACAAATAAATAAACAAACCAAACAACCTTTTGTTTTATGTAATCTTTAACCTAAATTATTTGAACAAATTTACCTTAAAAATATTATGAATTTATAAAAAAAGGTTTATAAATACTTATAATAGATTATATTTATAAAATAGAATGGAGTAAAAAGATAAAAAAGAAATTAAAATATTACAGAAAATAGTAGGTCTTAAAATAATCATAAAAAATTAAATTAGTGGCAACACTGCAGCTCATCTATTATCATCATTTTGTATTGTTTTTACTGTATTTCTGTCAATTCATTATTTATAATTGTAACATTTGATATTGTAGCTTGTTTTTATTTTAAATTTAAACAAGCTACAATATCATACAGCTACAATATGATATTGTAGCTTGTTTTTATTTTAAATTTAAACAAGCTACAATATCATACAGCTACAATATGATATTGTAGCTTGTTTTTATTTTAAATTTAAATCTCACCATTCTACGTACCAAATATTGTAATTCATAAAGATCTTAATGTTCCTTTTATTAGAAACCTGGCCATAGAACGATATAAAAACTTTCACACCAAATTAGCCTTGCACCCAAATCCAAATGTCCAATCCCTTTCCTCACTTACTATCCCAACCACTCCTCGCCGGAGACTAAAAAGAGAATGGCCTAGGGACCTTCTAAACATTGTAACCTAACATTTAAGTCTATATGTAAATATATATGTAATAATAAATAAAAAATATGCATGAATATAATAAAACATGTTACGGAGTGCCACCACTGGGTGACCACCCAAATCAAGTCAATACCATAATGTTAATATAAATTGTAATTCATTATCAAGACTTCTTGTTACATAACGTATGTAGTTGAAGTTATGACAATAAAGAAACTTAAAGAAAAAAAAAAAATTTAAATAGTTCAATATTAGTATTTGATAAGTAAGTAAGTATTATGAAATAAATATTATTTATAGGAAACATTTTCCTGCCGCCAGTAGGAAAAATATTGTATGCAACAAGGCAGAAAGGAAACATTTCTGTCTCATTGATATATTGCCTGCCTCAGCTTCGCCTCGGCAGTCAATCGAATAAATTACCAGTTAATTGCCATAGCCTGTCCTCGCCTCCGGCTCGGAGGCTAACTTTTAATCATTCGTCAGAAAAATTCCATTTTGCTGCCTAGTTACATAAATAACTATAATTGTTACTAGGCAGCAAAATGGAATTTTGCAGATAAGTTTTTAAGTTTTAGTTCTGAGCCGAAGGCGAGGATAGGCTAAACAAATTTACTGCAGAGGCAAAGCCGAGGCAGGAAATTGATATTTCATTGTATAGATAATTAGATTAAAGAGAAAATATCTTGTTCTACTTACTCCAAGCAGTGAAAGCCACCTGTTGCAAAGACTTGAGTACCAGTTAGTGGTTTTACTATGTAGCACTACTCCTGGTCTCTGGGGAGCCTCAGCTGTAGGACTCTGAGGAGATGATATCTAAAACCACAAAGATGAAACAACCAATTAAATTTACAAAAAAAAAAAAAAAAAAAAAAAAAAAAAACGAATTATAGGTATATATACATTTCTAGCAACAAAATCTAAAATGTTTATTTGAAAAAAAGCAGATCCAATTTACGAGAAGAGGTATAGAAAAAACAAAATGTTTTTAATTATTGAATAGCTATATTTTATCCCTCTAAGGACATAACTCAGGGTTGTTTATAAATACTTTGAACATAACAATTATGTGAGTCTAGTATGTTAAAGATAACATTTATCAACACAGTTATTTAAGTTTAAAATTGGTAAATAACAATTGATAATCTAAATTATAGCTTCTTAACTGAAGCTAAAAGGGAGCAAGCGTGGCCGATGTGCTCTAGGCGGCCCACCCAGCTATCAATGATTCAAGGCGAATCGAGGTTGTGGGTTCAATCCCGTGCCATGCTACTCTGAATTACATCTATGAATCGCAGACGGAGCAGGGCGAGGGACACCTCCTAAGGGGTTCTCTTCCCCCACGCTTATATAGCTCACTTAAGACCACACCATACCTGCTTCGGCGGAACAATGTACAGGTATGATGTGGGAAGTGGCTGGAACTCTCCACCAAGGGGTTAGTAAAATGGGCCCAGTGTGGCCTGATTGCTAGATTCGAACCACTGGCGCCATATTATCTAATGAGTACCCCCCCCCCCCCCCCCCCCCCCCCGAAATCTTATTCTTTGTTACCTACATTTTAGGTACAAATGTTCAAATTTTAGAAAAGTAAGGTACAAATATCATAATTTGTTTCATATTTTATATTATAATGCCATAACTAAAGCTACAATAAAATTGTGGTAAATGTGTGATAAAATAAAATAGGAGCCAGAAACTGCATGTTGATTCCACGATATAAAGAACTATGAAATTGGTAAGCTAGAATACTTGCACTTGCTTTCTTAGTAAAAAAAAAATCAAAGAAGGAAAATAATCATCAGTGATCCAGAAAATCGCATTTTTGGTGTCTGCTGACGGATACTCACCTCCTGCCACCTGTGTGTGTCGTGTTTTTATTATTTTCATCCATATTATTTCATATTCCTACAGGCAGCTCACTGATACATAAAAAGCAGCAGAGGGAGCCCAATTACAGCATAATGATAATGACGCTTGGTACTTTTTGCCTTTATGACCCATCTATTGGTGTCTGAAACGTCGCTTACACTGGCACCGCACTGTTGAAATACCACATTGAAAAGAGAAAGTTTTTTTCGAATTGTCGGACCAATTTTTTTTTCTTATATAATTTCTTATTAACTATATAATTTTTCTTAGTATTTAAGTTTATTGAAGATAACATCAGATGATAAGATAATAGTCAGTTATTCTTCCAATATAATTATGTTGGATACATGTTCATCAATTCATTAATTTAAGATAAATAAATCTATGTAACCACCTATTTCTGATAAGTAGTTATAATTAATTTAACAATATGCTGTTTTTCATTATATATATTTTAAATACCTTAAAACATATCATATATATACCGCATACCTCTAACTTTAAGAAAGATTATATTCGTATCCTGGTACCTGACCAATGTAATCTTTGAAAATCCTCTAACTTCATCAAGGCTTGGTCTACCACCACCACTCTTAAACCTTCACATCCCCACCAAGATTTATAAACCATTAATTTAAAAAATAAATTAAAAATAGCACACTTCAATAAATAGCACATTTTTATCATCTAAGTAGGCCTTTAAAGTGGAGCATGGACATCCAGCTAGTTGCTTATAAATTTCAACGTAGATTGGAAGATCAACAGCCTAGGGGGTTACAGGACGGGCGTTATTATCTGGCCATTTAACTCATCTACTCGATGAGATCATCAGTGTGCAACATGTCTCACCTCTCTGGGGTTCGAACTCACAACCAGGGTTTAGACCTTGGCTTCAGAATCGAGAGCACTTAACACTCAGCTACACTGGTCTCCAGGAAGTTATTGAGCCACATGATGACTTACAAAATCACCTTAACTCTAAGTGATACTTCTAGAAGTGAAATGCTCATACTTTAGATTTTACCAGAAAACCAACAGACTTATAAAAGGTCGACCTGTGTTTTAATCGGTGTTTAAATAAGCTATATTTCCTAGTTTTAAATCATAAAATCACCAAATTTAACGCAAAAATTCATTTGGGGATTGTGCCACGCATATTACCTTTCTAAATACATATAAGCAGTAAAATAATTGTTACACCATTACAAAAGTATCTTAGGAAATATAAAACTGTAAAAAAAACACCGGTATCTATTTAAGAAAATGTTGATTTATTAAGAAACATTAGAAATATGTATATATTAACATTATTTACATTACAATAACATTAATCAATTGATAAAATTCAGTGTATTAGGTTATCTTTATACTCGTGAATAGGTAATCTTTTTATAACACTACATAATTTTGGCATTTGATTAATGCATAATTTTAATTATAAACAAAAAAAAGACATATACATGCATACAAATATATACATTGCTAAAAATAAATATTAAAAACTAAATACAATTAATTTCATCAATAATTATTAAAACATTAGTAAATAATTATTATATAAAGCAGTTTACTAAAGCTATAGTCAATTTAATCTAGATATCAGCACCTAAGCTCCTAACTCCTTACATCACTAACACCTCTTAAGAATTATTACTGCAAAGTGTTCAGAAGAATTTATTTTTGCTGTCAGAAGATCTAGATTTCACTGTATCCAGAATTCCAGCATAATAACATTGGTCATATTTACAAAGTGGCAAAACTTCAAATGGACCATTAAATTGTTTCAGTAATTCAATAACCAATAATTTTCTGATATTGTTGATTACTACAATATTATGAGACTGGATCATCTAAGTAGGCCTATTTTTCTATCTATTTAAGGTCCAATGCACACAAAAAAGGTGTCACACTGAGGCGTGGTGCAAGCGAGTGTAGCTCCACAGAAAGGGCAGTCAAGAGGCACAGTTAAAACCACAAGCAAATAATAATATACCTCAGTAAAAAAAACTCTCGCTGCTTAAAAATGAGTGGAGAGGTGAGGAAGAAGCATGGAAGAGGAAATAAGCGAGAGCTCACGCCTCGACAACTCAGTGTGCATTACCCCATTGGTTTACAGAGGGAAGGTGTGAAAAATGCACACCTCACCTCTGCCCATTGCATTGGGCCTAAATAGGCTGAACAAGAGAAGATGGTACACATCCTACTATTAATACTTAGCATTAAAGTGATTTTTTTTTTTAATAAATTAGTAGAAGAGCAACGTACATTCGTCTAAATGTATAGACAACAATATTACCAAAATATTCACGTAGTTTTACATTAATCTGCATGATACAGTACATAATAAGGATGTACACCATTTTCTCTAGATTTATGACCTCTTTAATTCACTATTGCCTTCACTAAGAGGCAATCTTATAATATAAAAAGTAATCATTTTTCATTAACATTCTTTTCAAAACTAATATTTAATAATAGCTCACAAATGACAAAAAAAAAATTAAAAATTAAATTAAATTAAAAAAGGAGCGAGTTTGTGCGAGAAAATGTGATAAGATTATACGCAAAATATTAATACAAGAATAATTAATTATAAAATACGTTATTCAAGCATTTAGTGGAATAAAAATTAAAAACAAAGGTTTCAGCTGGCCTAATTTAATTGCGATCAGCAGTATTCCTAAAATATATTTATTTACAATATAAAATTAGTCTCAATTAAAAAAACCTTTAAAGATAAATTGATTTTATATTTATATAAATTATACATACATTTATATTAAATTCAAGTTAATTTACAAGTTTAATTGTTTCTGAGTTCAAGTTTTAATTGAAATGTGTCCTGAATTATTTTAGATATTTAACGTTTATAGCAATGGTGAGCCATACCCAGGTGTTATGTTATAATTTATAAGTTATATTTGTAATAATATTAATAAATAATTTTATTCTGAAGTGAATAATAGTTATTTATATTCCTTAGAATTTGTACGCTATTTCCCACTAAACAAAAACTGATATAACACAGCCTGCTAGATGACCTTAAAGAAATCTATACCCAGTAGACAGATAAGTTTGCCTCCTGATTTACTCCATGATTAAGAGCATCAGGTAAAGAAACCACTTTACATTTTTACAAACCTACAAGGGATATTAAAAACAATGGAATTTTTGAAGTAAAAAATAATATGATATGAATAACAATTTATTAGTTCAATAAAGTTAAATAGAAGATATTAATTTTAAAAAGGAATCTTCTCTTTATAGTGTAAGTTAAATCGGCTATTAAACATATTACACTACTGTTAATAATTAATCACTAGCATGTGATTATATTATTTACTTTGTGTGATAAAAGATTACAGACTATTGACAACTGATAAAAAGGGGAAAACTAATTTACATATACCTCTATTTTTAATTAGGTACCCACTTAAAATAATAATAAAATACATCTTCCATATAAAACATTAAAATATAAATGGTGTAAGGTTAAAACCTCTATGAATAACTAAAATAAACATTTAAAATGGTGCCAAGTCATGATAAAATATAGATGCATTGTGAAGAACACAGCTCCCAAGTATGATATGTTTAGCGATCATAGGTGGTAAATTGATGTCCACTAATTTAGGGAACCTCTTGACTTGAAGCTTGATGGTGTCTCTTAGGATACCTAAACAGTTTGACACCATATTGTTGAAAGCCTTCTCTCTGACCGACATATTTGCGCCCATGAATGGTGTTACAACATTAGGTATCTTGTCAGGGTATGCTGAAGTCGCTAATATGTTAAAATCTTGTGGAAGAAAATTGGTGACATAAGAATAAGTAGCGGTTCTGAAGTAAAATTCTGTAGGCGATGGACGTCCCTCGTTGATTTCAGTAGCGTTTATATCCAAATACATGTTCATGTCATCGACTACGGCTTGGAAAAGGATACCCTCCTTAAAACTGCCAAAAATCCAGAAACCCATCACTCCCATAACATCGGGGAATCTATACTTCCTCACAAATCTCTCCCCGATTTCTAAAGATTCGTTTTCCAGGGGCCATCTTAATCTGACACGACCACTTATATCTTGTAACGCTTTAGAAACACGTATTATCTCGTCGTGTACATGATCTATATCGTCCATACTGAATATAACTCTAATCTTATCGAGCGAAGTTTCCTTGTTAGCTAAGAAGTAAGCGAACAAGCAAATGCTTTTAGCTACACTTGCGTCGTCTTCGTTTCTATACTCGGGCATCGTTTTTAAATCGGCGACTAAATTTCTTACCGTGGACCTGTTTAGTCTGAACGCCTCGTTGAATTCCTCGTCGAAGCCGAGCATAATATCTCCGTAAGTTTTCGTCTTCTTCGGGCCTTCGACACTGTACAAAGGTCTTTCTATTGCCGCGGTCGCGGCGGCCATAACCAGAGTTTTGGAGTTCGTCATATCGTTCACCATAAAGTCCCAACATCGTCTGGCAGAGGGAAGTGAGAGTTCGCTGGTCAAACACGCTAAAAGTCGAGCTTCGTCAAAGTTGCTACCTTCACCTACCCCGAAATCCGTCGACGAACTTGGTTCTTCCATTATATGGAAATAAAACACGTTACAGCACCCCGATAAAAATATATTGTACGAAATCACAATTGTTTAAACACAAACATAGTCACATGAAGGAAAAGAATAAGGTAAAACGACACGAAAATCTTTTAATAAAATAAACTTAACATTTTTCAGACTTCCACACACAAAACGAAACGTCAAAACAACTCTCTAAAAATTAAAACAGCAAGGCAAATAGCGACTTAAACTTCTCATACAACCCAGTTTCAATGTTAGAATAGGTTGAGTTGTGAAGGTTTAGTCTGACAAAAAATAGAGCAAATTATTATAAAATAAAAAAATAGTCCAGGCACATTAGTAAAACAACGGTCCGAGACAACTCAGACAAACTTTCTCATATACGAGTTCATAATTACTTTTTTTTTTTTTTTACCAATGTTTCCATTTATTAGTTTTCGTAGGTGCATTTAATTATTATTGAAAATTTTATCAAAATTTATCATAAAAAATAACTTCTCCTCAGTGGGGAATCGAACCCGGCCTCTCTCCATCCTCGTGTAAAGCTATTTGCTCAGGAACTAGATTTTTCCCGGGAAAACGGCTTATTCGCTAGATTCATATTTAAATGGACTAATTTTAGAATTTATTAATCAAAATCGTCGGAACCGTTTTCGAGAAATTTTTTTTTTTACGTTTTTTTCAGAGTTTTGGGAGGTAGCGACCCCAAATTTAGAGCTAAAATTAATTTCTCGATTCCTCGGGGTATGATTTTTTTTGACCATGTATGCCAACGTAACTCAAAATCAGCCCTAGTAGTTTAGGCTCTAGGCGTCTGCACAGACAGACGACAGACAGACATTTCTTGTTGAAAATAGCCTGCAGATAACCCCAAATTCATTTCAACCGTCTGCGCTCTTTACATTTTGCTAAATTGATACTTTAATTCATGATTGATAGACCAAAATTGATCAACAGTCAGGGAACCAAAACTGTTCCATTTTCTGTCTTGAAATTTTTGAAATAGAAGACAAAAAATTTTCGTTTTTAGAACGATCACATAGCTTTCATTACCTTTGATAAACTCGGAAGCAAAAAAACTGTAAGCCACTTCTAATATCATTATGGGGTTGAACTGAAGGAGATAAATTCGACCGAGAATCGCCCACCCAAGAGGGGGAAACTTTACTGTTTCTTACTACTACACCCCCAAAGAGTGTTTTCACAAAGTTTCAAAACTTTTTATTTCCCCCCATTTAGTGTTTTTTTACTCATTTGCATGGACTATTTGGAGTATAAACACTTTAGTGTTATGTATAATTGGATTTCGGTTTTAGATGTAAGGTTATATTTTCATGTTCTTTTAATATTTAAAGTAATAGAAAAACAATTTTTTACTCTGCTTACCATTTATTTTTGGGTACTAATTTATTAATTTAATTACGCGAATGAGGTGCAAATCAATAATCCGTTCCAGACATCATGGAACAGTTTTGGTTCCCTGTCTGACTGTCTGTCGATCAATTTTGGTCTGTCAATCATGAATTAAAGTATCAATTTAGCAAAATGTAAAGAGCGCAGACGGTTGAAATGAATTTGGGGTTATCTGAGGGCTACTATCAACAAACCATGCAAATTTCATAAACAACAGATGAGTACTTTTAAAGATATAGGTGTAAATAAATGTATGTTTGTGCACGTGTGGGAGATAAAATAATGGGCGCAGAAGGTTGAAACTTATATGGGTCGAACAATGGGCTAATGATGACCTACCATTTAAATTTCATTAAATTTAATGAGAAGAGTAGTTTTTAAGATATGTTGGTTCGTAAAAAAGCGCTAATGGATTTTTTATTTTTTTCTAATTACAATATCTCGAAAACAGTTTGTCTCAATTCAAACATGCACAGGACCTTATTTGTGCAGAATTATGTGAAAAATATTTTTGTATTAATAGGTCTCTTTAAAAAATAAACCGTTTTGCAAAAAAATTGAAGAATTTTGAACTTTAAGGAGTGGGAAGAGGGAACCCCTATGTACCCTAAGAACACTCGTATCAGATGGATTGGCCCGATATCCGGCCTGTGTCGGGTCTGCACCCTGCCACACGTGGACTATTTCTTTCCGATCCGATCAAATTCAGTCAGTGTAATTTCTGGAATTGGCCTAGTTATATCTTAACGTTTTATTTTAAATCAAATTATAATTATTATTAACTACGGGAAACAGACAGAGAAAAATACACTCCAGCACCGGGATCTGAACCACGGGCCTCTATATTTCCAGTATAGAGCTCTACCAACTAAGCTACGCAGGAAAATGATTTTCTCTGATGTTAATGATACCATGTCCCAAATTTAAGCTTTCAATTTTCCACAAGTCTGAGAAGTCAACATTAATGACATAGAACTAGACCGAGAAATAACGCTTATAATTATAAAGTAAGTACCTGTACCTAGTACAATCAATTAGAAATTCATATTTTACGATTTTGGTAGTATTCATGCTACAGAAAGATTAAATTTTAATTTAAATCAAATTATAATTATTATTAACTACAGGAAACAGACGGAGAAAAATACTCCAGCGCCAGGATTTGAACAGGCCTCTATATTTCCAGTATAGTCTGTCTGTTTCCCGTAGTTAATAATAATTATAATTTGATTTAAATTAAAATTGAATCTTTCCGTAGTATGAATACTACCAAAATCGTAAAATATGAATTAACGCTTCTGTACCGGCGGAATCACCGCCATCGCAAGAACAACAGGCATATATATTGGGTCCAACCAATCATTCAGAGTTTTGTCCCACAGGATGGGGCGAGATTCTATCGCAGTTATTAATAATTCACTGTCTATTTCAGCTTTTGTCATAGCTAATATTGTATAAAAATAAAATTAGACGAAATTATACGTAAAGATAATGAATAAAACAATAATAATATATCAATTTAATTGTTACTGGAAGACTGTCGGTCCAGCTCGCGTGACACCTTCCGTACACTTCCATCCCCCATCACAAACTATCCGATGCACGATATCGGATATTCGTTGTGGGAATAGCCGAAAGCCACACGACATCAAGCAGTCGGCCAGATGCCGGGTACATCCACCCAGCACGTGTGAATAGTCCCATACTAACCCATGCAACACCACACCCTCCATCTGACACCTGCCCGATATCAGGCCAATCCATCCTATACGTGTGTTCCTAGCCTAAGAGTGTTTTCACAAAGTTTCAAAACTTTATAAATTATTTCCCCTATTATTCCTTGTTTTCCGGGACTAAAAGGAAAAACTGTGACGATTCACAGAAAGAAAAAACAAAATTAAGATTTTTTTTACAATAATAAGGCATAAAGCAAAAAGTTTATCCAGAGAGCTTGAGAAACTTTTTTTCATCTGACGTTTGCTTGCAGTGTTAGATAATTTCGAAATAATCTATTTTTTGGTGTAATATTTTTAAAAAAGAAGGAGACATTACATTTAAACTATGTCTTTATGTTTGACTATCCTATTAAAAAAAAAAAAAAATAAAAGAACTCTTTTATTAGGAATTTCTGACCTCAAGCCACCCTATATTTATTTTTTCATATATTTTTGACTCCCCCTTCCAAATTTTTCATTCGTCTATTTACCCCCACCTCCAAGACTTGCCTCCCCCCCAAAACCTCTCCCTAAGGCCCCCCCCCCCAATTTTCTTCGTAATATGTTAAAAACTGAAAAATGTTCAGTTGTTGCTATAAACCTCGTAAACTATGCATTGTTCGATGTTAATTTTTCATACTTGTTTTTCAGAGCAATAAATTTACAACAATTTAATACCAACGGCAACTCTGTACATGCAATAGTTCCCGAGACGTGGCACTTTAAATTTTTTTTTTTTTTTTTTTTTCAAAAAATGGAAATTTTAAGTATTACTCTCGTTACAGAGCGAATATCGGCGTAAAACTGTTAACCTACAAGAAAATTCATAAGGAATGAAGTTGTAGTAAAGATAATTGGCTTCTCTTTACGACCAATTGCAACTCTGTACGTCAAATAGTTACCGAGATATGATACTTCAAAAATTGGCAGTGTTTCCCAAAAAATGGAAAATTTAAGTATTGCTCTTGTTTAGGGGTGAATATCGGCATGAAACCTCTACCCTACGAGAAAAGTCATAAGAAATTAAGTTGTAGTAAATTTAATTAGCTTTTATTCAAGCAAAAAATAAAGCCTGTAGACGAAATAGTTTTGTTACAGTAGTAAAAAAAAACAAAATATGGAAATTTGTATTTCTTAAGTAATGAACTTAAACCACTTAGGTCCAGTCAAATTTGAATATAACTTAGCAAAAAATCCTTAATTTTTTTTCTAGCTCCAACCGTTTTTGAATTGGTAATTAGAGGAATGAAATTTAAGCAATTTTTTAAAAAATATTTTATCTTGGGAACTGTGTTGTTTTAATATTGTTCAAAGAAGACCCTTTGATTCGCTTTTGTTTTTTTTTACATTTTAGACCTCGAATTGGTGGTAGAACTCGGTATTACTGTAGCGTTATTCTTCAGTTCAACTTTCAGGGCGAGTTTTTACAAAAACGGTTGGTCTTACAAAAAACTACAAGAATACTTTTTTGTTCAGAATTTTCTCCCCTATAATTTCTCTGAGAGTATTAAATACCTAAAGTCAATTGGGAAGGAGATATAGGCGAAAAACTAAATTTTGACCTCATCCAAGCCTTTTAACTCGTGAAGCTCAAGGTCAAATCAAGGGTACTTTTTGGATGTTGTTTGAAAACACTAAATAAAGGTGTACACAAAAGTTCGGCTCACTTTGAATTATTCCGAATGTTGGTCATTAATTTGTCTAATTTGACTGGACTATTAATGATTCCCAAAAGATCAGTTGACGATGTAAAGGATCGTACAAGTAGGGGGGTTTAGAACAAACAATGTTTTAAAGCACACTCCTATAATAAAAAAGCACTAAAATAAAAATAACTATTGTCTAGAGACAGTTGTATTCTTATCTCAATAAAGTTTGTTTTTATACAATCCAGCTAAAAAGTATTGCAGCACTAATTTTTATTGACCCTGTTTAAACTGTACATTACAAGAAAGTTTAAAACCAAATACATTACCAACCATTTACCTATAGGCTCTGTCTCATTATGGTGGGCAATTACTAGTGTTTGTTTTTTTCTACAACATGGGTAGCTATTGCAATACTTTTGATAGGGAGTAATAGTAGAAATAATAAGAAATTACTTACGGATGAGTACATTCTGTGCTGAGATCTCTCAGGGAAGAGGGAGTCTAAGTCATTGTTGATATCACCATGCTGAATTGATGGTGATGATCCTGATGCTTGCCTCCTGCAAATGTAAATTTATTTTGAAGGCATTGTTAAGCTTTCTGTTAGGGAAAGATCAAACACTGTAATTGGTGAAACGTTTAAAAAGTTGTATGTGAACTTTAAAACAGAAAAAAAATCTTAATTAAAAATGATAAAATTATAGTTTATTAATTAAAAGATAATATTTATAGTTAAATTAAAAATTATTACATTTAATAAATGGTTTAGAAGAAGGATAAAGGAAAGGAGGGTGTGTTCTATGATTTGATTGTAATTAAAGCGTAAATTTTCATATATAAAAGTTTAAATCCGAGCATGGATGATGATTGCTGGGTAGAAGGTAATGGGTAGGGAGAAGGAAATGAGTAATACTTAAATTTACCAAAATTATAAAGCAAAAATTAGGGGGACCCCTGGTAGCCGGATGGATGTAATCAACAGCAAGAGTACATATTTAAAAAAATTACAAATAAAAACAGATACAATGGTAAATAAATATTGAAATAATGGTATTTCTAGGGTCCTAAAGCTAGTTTCCAAATTTGTGTAACTGGTTGAATCATTTAAGCGTATATCTTCTTTTAGTCTATATTTCAATTCATTAAAGGATTTAACCTTTTTAGTGCTAAAGTTTTGACAACCTCTCGCTCTTTAAACTCTTTGTCTGAAAATAATATGTACTGAAATAAATTAGATTATACAGCCTGACTTCCTACCTAGGATCATTTACCAATTTCCTAAATTAAATTTGGCAGCTATTCATTATATAATCGTGACTATAAATTATCATCAAATCAGCACTACAGCTTCATCAGTTTTACCACTGCAGGAAACTGTTGACTTATAAACATCTTAAGCTGTGACCACACTATGCCAATCGACATGGTCAACTTTTTGACACGTCCACATTACCTCAGTATGTGTGGACGTGTCGAGCGACAAATAGTGAATTTTAGACCTATAATTTTAATTTAATTTAACTGTTTTTATTTATTTTTTTTATTTTTTTATTTTTTTAAATAGTGATTTAGAATATACTGCTGTGGCGGCTCCTGCAATTATCACTGCAGTTGTTGGAATCCAGCAAGATCTTCATTGTCGCCCAAGGAGGTTTTGGGTAAGGCCCAGCCTTGTCCGAGATAGACAAAAGTATAGCACAGAGGAATTTAAGAAGGATTTATTGCTTGATGAGGTTGATGAGTTGAATCTGGAGTACAGGTGTGACATGGGCTTTCGAAACTTTTTTCGAATGAATAATTCCGATTTTGAAAATTGATTAAGTATAATTGCGCTGAAAATAATAAAAAAAAAAAGACAAGTCATTCAAATAAGCCATTTCAGTGAGCCATTTTAATTTTTTTTTCCACCTCGACTTTCTAAATGCCAAAAGAAACAGCAATTTCCATTATGCCTTTTTTTCTATTTTTATATTGTGAATGAGTTGAGTCCCACAATAAACTCCACCATGGTACATTTCAACAAACGATATAATTTGTTCGTCATTCCAATTCATAATGATAAAATTAATCAAACTAATACCACAGACCTTTTAACCACTAAATGCACTCTGCAGAACAATAAATGCACTTAGCAAACACAACTGATATTTAGTACCTACTCAATAGTCGAGCGACATGTTTCCACATGTCCCCACGACTGTTGTCGATTCGACTTCCTTTGATCCGTACCGACTTGATTCGGGTTGTGTTCGACACGACCCGACATGGTTCGACAAAGTTGGGCGACACGTCCACACTTGTTTGACATTGTCAGTCGACGTAGTGTGGCGGATTTAGAACCACTCTATGATCATATCGCCCACAGACACCTTGCAACAGCCATAATTCTATTGTGTTTGACTATTTTTTATTAGATACATGCTGATATCTATAACCACAATTCTGGTCACCACCTCTTGTAACTTCATTTCTAGAAGAGCCCCCATGGTTCTGCCAAGCTGTTCCTGCTACTGCCCTAGGTTACCAAGGACACAAATTGAACAATTATTATCTCTTCAATTAACTCTTTTCAGGCAATTATCATTTACTTTATTTATTTGCATGGTGTACTTTTCTTCTTTTTTTTTTTATTATTATTAAAACTCTTTCTCTTATTTAATTATATATTGACACAACTATTACTTTTTATTTTTCTTATATTTAAACTAGCCCCTTTTCTATCTAACCGCAACTAAATATTTTTCCTTCTACTGGAGAAGACCCTCCAGATCAGTACCTATTATTTAAATTACAAATTTGAGGTGCCAATTTTCTGCTCTCTGTCCAGAGTAACACTTGTCCCATGCCCTTTCATCAGTTTTTGAAACTTAAACACAGCAACAATAAAAACTTAAACCTTTTCACTATTAAAGTTTGAAGAGATAAAATAATAGTGCAATGGTTTGCTTGTCAATTATACATGGGGCACTGACTTAAAATTGGTAACTTGATGACTATACCTTATTTATAAACTCCTTTGTACTAGCAGTCTAAACAAAATACCTTATTTATAGCTCCCTCAGCACATCACTTTCTAACAAGTAAACTTGTCCTGAAAGGCTAATTCTTACTTAATTGAAGCTTCTTACCTGAACCTGTGCTCACGCTGGCATTGAAGGTCGAAGGTCATGGCAAGTGCAAAGTATGCATAGTCTATGATTGCGTACATAGCTAGAAAAGGCAAGGTGACTACCGGTGCTAAGGAGTTGATATCACCTATAAGTATAAATGTAATGGTGACTGCTGCAACCAATGCAAGGGCATAAACAGGCACTCTGTTTGGTCCTCTCTGCAAAAATAATAATAGGCAATTAATTGAACAAGTGGAGCGAGTTCTACATTTCAGAGTCTTGGGATTTTAAAAGTTTATTTGTGTGTTTGTCTAACAATAACCAGCATAAAAATCGATTGTTTTGAACAAATTTCGGCACACAGGTGCATGTCGGCATTTTTTTTTACATCTGTATTATTTTTGAAAATTTCACACTAAATATTTTTCCAAGATGGAGTATAATATGGCATACAACTAAAGAAAAAAGGTTTTAGTCAGAAGGACATATTATACATTGTTTTAAAGATCTTCCAGAATAGGAAAAGATTATGTAGGGGAGAGCAGGGTTGGTTGGGACACTTTTTTTGAAGAGGCCGTGGGAGCCACAGTTTTGCATGAAATTTTTTGCTTTTGTATGATTATCATGCATGGGATGAGTGGGACAGTTGGGATGAATGGGACTTACTGTCCAACTCATCCCTCGACGCCATTTTTTTAAAAAATCACAAACAACATTGGAACCCATAGTTCCATAGTAAGCAACCAAAGTGATTTGTAATCATAAATAAATCTATTACCACATAAAAATAGTAGAGACTCCGATGAATATTCTAGAGGGGCTAGAAGGCTTGTGGGTCTCAAATTTTACATCAGCTTGCCTCCAAATCGAATTTATTTTTTTAAAAATCAATGGTGATCAAAGAGACGTCAGACCACTTGAGGGATTGAATAGCAACTGAAGGGCTACTGACTTGTCCACCAGAGTTGCTAATCTCACCTTCTTTTCAACCAAAAACAGCAGTGTCCAATTCATCCCACTGTCCCAACCAACCCCGCTCTCCCCTAACTATTATTACAAAATGTTAATTATGTTTACATTGTGAAAACAAGTATGACCGAAATGAGGGTGTTGAAAGAAAAGTTAATGCTTTTATGGCACTATATAATATAATATTTTAAGCTTTTTGAGTTAGATTAGGAATATTCATGCCTTCCACAGAAAAATATTTCCTGGTAGCCATACTAAAACAAATATGACTGATATAAGCACAATTTTTCAAGAGTTATTTATGGGTCCATCACTAGTTATGTACACGAATGTAAAACTTAAATTTATTTGTTGAAACAGATGTTGTGTGTAAGTAATTATAAGGGTAGATTTTGTGCCAATGATGTGTTTAAATAGAGTGGAGTGAGAAGGGTTAATAAGATTCGTCCAATGAGTTTTGGAAAGAAAAGGAGAAGAGCTTAAAAATTATGTGAGGAAAAAGACAGATATTTTTTGTTTAAGTAATGTTTATAAGTAAAAAAAGTTTGTCTCTTCGAATAGCTTAAGGTAGAACTTCTTCCTGTCCTAAAATTGCAATATAAAATTTAAAGATCATGTTTATGCAAGTGTTGCGCACAAACACTTGGACGGAAAACAGTGTCCAACAAACTTAGCCTAAGCATTGGTAAAAGGAACATGTAAACCAAATTTCAACAAAATCTGTTCATTTTTATTTAAGTTATCGTCGCACACTGACGGACAAACAAACAGACAGAAGCAGCACATATATATTGTTAAAAGTAGAAAGCAAACAAATCCATCAACCACTTAACACATTTATCAATATGTAACGATAAGTAAGGCAATAATGTGAAACATACTCCTTTTCCAAGAAATTTAAGGAAAGGGATGACATTCTCATTGGCGATAGATTGAAGAACCCTGGGAGTGCCATACATAGCTCCAAGGCAACTTGACATTGAAGATACATATAGACCTGCTAACAGCATCACACCTAAACACAAATAAATCATTGATTTAAAAAATTAACCCTATTTAAAAAGTATTAAATAAATTACATTTTTATTTTAGTTCAGATATTTTGCAAATAATACTATATACTAACTAATAGCAGAAACTTTAGATACAATCATGAAATCAGACTGAAGAGCGTGCCTTGTACATGTGGCTCCCAGAGTCAGTACGAACACCAGGTAAAGTCCAGTTCTGAAAACAGAAAAAAATATTGAATTACTAAACATGAAAAGGAAACATCACACTTTCAAAATTAGTGTTATTGTGACAAAATAATAATATTTTTTATAACTAAATTTGAAATTGATAAGATAAAAATTATCTATCATCCCTGAGGGAAAATGATGATAAAATTACAACGGTACTTTTTACTTAAGCACCCCCCTATATACCTATGTCTTAATAGTAATTTAAGCAAAGGAACATAACGTACAGAGTAGTATATATTCCTTAGTCTAAATTACTATTAAGACAAAGGGGGATATTGGTACTTTATTTCTTAAGCACCACCCCCCTATATCCCTTTGTCTTAAAAGTTATTTAGACTACGGATTATATACAGAGTAGTATATATTCCTTAATCTTAATTACTATTAAGACTAAGGGATATTTAGTCCAATGTACCTTGGGACAAAGGAATATCACACTTATGTAAAGAAATGTGATAATATCCCTTAGTCTAATTTACTATTAAGTCAAAGGAATATTAAATATAAGCTAAGAAAACTGTATTGTCCTACAGTTTCCTGTATAAGATTTAGTCTTACACGTGATATGACTTAATTTTAAAATAGAGTATTAAAACTCCCCCAGGAGTCTCGATGCCTTGGGGATACAAACAAGCAAAACTTTGAGACTTTTGTAGGGCAGACTATTGTTTAGAGCAGTGGTTCCCAAAGTGTGCGCCACGGATCATTGTCAGGGGCGCCGCGGCGTGCTTCAGACTGTTGCTTGAGTGGAACTCCAACGAACAAACGCGCAGTAGCAAAACAGACAAGTACACATGCAAAGATAGAGATAATCAAAGTATAGAGCTAAACTTAATATTGAAAAAGAAATAAGGGTTGCTTTATCAAAAATAACACCAAGATTTGATTAACTAATTAAGGATAAACAGGCTCATACCTCCCACTAAATCAGACAATGTACAAGTGAAATTATTTTTATTTTGACCATACGAGAAGAATTGTTTCTAAAATTATACATTTTTTTAGAGTAAAGAGTTGCTATAGTACTGTTTTGTCTTTATTATTTATCCTGTTTATATGTTGTTGTTTTTTTTAAAGTAGCTAGGTAAAATCTTAGGGGCCCCGTCAGAAAATATTTTTACCTTAAGGGAGCCATGGGTTGAAAAAGTTTGGGAACCTCTGGTTTAGAACCAGGAAGGGTGCTAAAGTAAATAAGTGCCATTGGGGCAATACAATCTTAATAAACCTAGAATATTACATTGATTAAGCCTCTTTCGTCAGTACGATTAAATCAGTATTTAATCATTGCTGTCCACACTTTAAAAAAATATTAATTTAATATTATAATTTTAATTAAATATTTATAAAATACTTTCTATTTTATTATAATTTATTATTATGGTATAATTTTATTATTTATATTTTTATAATTTACTGAAATCTATGAACAAAAAAATTAAATTAAAAATCATTAGTATAATTATAATTTAAAATACACATTTGAAAATTTAAAATTCTTACAGAATATCTCAACATGGACATGGACAAGCACTTAAAGGTAAGAAGCTACAGTTTATACAGCATTGCTATACATCGATGTTTAATTTTATTTAAATATTCAAAGGTTTAAGATGTCATTTTAATATTTTTGACACAAAAAAATAAATAAATACAGGAGGGTTAAATAAATAATTACAAGATAAAAAGAACTTTTTATATACTACGTTTTTAAATTTTCTGTTGAATTATATGTAATGTTGATAATATAATTGTCATTGTTACATATAATGTTAGTGAAAAAAAAAAAATACATAGTTCCGAATTTATTTACTTCACATAATAATGACAACAATCTAGAGAGCTGATCTTAAACCTATAAAAGGACAAATCTTTGTAAAACGGATCTCACCAACACCGAATCAAAACTGTGCCATTGATATGCCCCTGTGTAAGGACAGTAAGAGAAGAAAAATGTGTACAAGTAAAGAAGTACAGATGCAGAAAAATTAAACCTATACCTAGGACACAAGTGTAAACAAACCTGGGTGTCACACGTCAATTAATTTATTTCTTTGTTTACTTTTTGCTGTCATTCAATGTTTACCTCTTAATAAAAAATCACAAATTTGAAACCCGTTAAAATGAAGATTGTAAATATGGGACATGTCAAAACAAATAAAATAACTTGCAGATTTTTTCAGAACTAACTTTCCATATAGCAAAATTTGCTGGAAAACGAATTAAATTCTGCTGAAAAATGGTTATAAAAGTATTAAAATAATGCATTGTCATCGTGTTCTGAGCTATTCTAAAAGTTTCAAATGTTTAGCTACTCGGGAAGTTAGTTAAAAATCGATTGCAAGATTTGTACTGGACAAACAAACAAACAAGAAAGCAAGCTAATAAAAACGTAGTAAAATAGATCAATCCAAGAATAGATACTAGTCCAGTGCAATTAGACATTGCACTTTGGAAAAATTAAGGGAAAGCTGAATTTTGGCATGAAGCTTGATATTGCGGTTCTAAACAAAATGTCAAAAAGTCCCCATTGATCCGAGTGCCGCTAAAAGAACTAGGGGGGGGGGGGGGGGGGGTCAAAGGTCATCAAAATAGTTTTTTTTGTGAATATCTCATTAACGGTCACGTTTACAGAAAAAATATGAGTAATCAAATTTGTAGCTTAGAACATTTCCTACAAAAAAGATTTCATGATTTTTATTCGTAGGTGTAACAGTTTTGAAGATAATTCGATTTACAGAGTTGTTTCAAATTTGTTCAAAAATGTTTCAAATTTCAGAATTGAGTTTAAATTTGTTCTTGATGGATTTTATGAATTACAGTGGAACCTCGATAATTCGGACCAGACACTGTCCGAATTTTTGAATATGCTGTATAACAACTTTTTCGCAGACGAGAGGACCTGATAAAGGTGCGCCCAAGCTTCTTCTTTGGGTACACTATATTATGCACATCGCATCTTCTAAAGCGGTATCATTTGCCGTTCGTAACGTTCTACGGTTTTTTGACCCCTCTTCAGAATCTAGCTTTGATGCGTACTACAGTATGCTATCTCGTTTTTGTTTCAGATGTCCCCACATCATACTTTTTTAGCAAGAGATGTCCCACTTTCACCTTTCAGATTTTTTTTTTTTTTTTTTTTTTTTATAGAATTTCTAGTTATTAAATGTTTCAGTAGGCAATCCGCATTTTCGAGGCTCCAGATTTTAGAGGTCCTAATTATCGAGGTTCTACTGTATTTCAAAATGTCAGGACCAGCCTTTATTGGTTGGGGAGGAGGGGATTTTTTGGGTATATTTTAACTTATTAAACCAATAAATAATGCAAAATTCAAAAAAGCATATGTACTTATTTGTATCCTACTCTTCAGCAGAATCACGTGCACTTTACCTCTGAGGTATGGTGTGGAAAGGGGTGCACGTTTCATAATAAGAAGGTAAATTGAGATTATCTCCAAAACCGTCACACCTACGAACAAAAGTCAAATGTTCTAAGCTACAAATTTGATTACTTGTATTTTTCTGTAAGCGTGACCGTTAATGAGATATTCACAAAAAAACGATTTTGATGACCTTTGACCCCGCGTAGTTCTTTCAGCAGCATTCGGATTAATGGGGACTTTTGACAATTTGTTTAGAACCGGAATATCAAGGTTCATGCCAAAATTCAGCTTTCCCCTAATTTTTCCGAAGTTGAGCCTTTTTTTGTCTAATTGCACTGGACTATACATAGACTTTTCATTCTTGTCTGCACATTACATTTTTTAAGATGACAGAATAAGAACTTAATAAATATTAGTTTTGCTTATTCGTAGAAGCTATTGAATGGGGATGTATTTTTATGGTTTCACTGTAAAATTCAGCATCCAATTTTTATGAGTTTGGGGTTTGAGGTTTCAATCGGGTTTAAGTTGACAATTTTTTAATTGCCTTTAGACAGGTCTAAAGGAAAAAATTAAAAGCTCACTTTTGTAATATTTCAACCTCTCTTTGGGTCATCTTCAAGCTGAAAACCACATTTATTGCTAGTAACTGCAGTAAATTTGTTATATTTTGTAACATAATTATGTATTTATATTTTGATTATTTGTTCTCCCTATTTTTACTTATTAACACCTAATACCTAATAAAAGAATTCTCATTACAACCATTATTATAAAATGGCTAGTTTTAAGCTTCTTAGTATAGAGTTTGGACTCATTTACTTGGTTACCCACCCCAAATGATTTATTGTGTAAATATTCCTTTGCCTTAAAAATTAATTAGACTAATTGATATTGTCACCTTTACATGCAAAAGTGTGATATTACTTTGTCCCAAAGTTATTTCGACTAAATATTCTTTTGTCCTAATAGTTGTTTAGACTAGAGGTAGGTAATAACTAATAACAGTTCAGAAACAGGTCAGAGAACAGAACAGTAGAGAAGTGTTATAATATAACAGCTCATTGCATCTTGTTCTTGTTCTCGAAATGAAATGTTATTGATTCTGTTCTGTTCTAGGATAAAAAGAACAGTAGAGAAGTGTTATCATATAACAATAACAGATAACAGCTCATTGCATCTTGTTCTTGTTCTCGAAATGAAATGTTATTGATTTTGTTCTAGGATAACAATAACAGGAAGATCTGTTCTGTTATCCTGAGCTGTTATAATGTGAACTGTTATTCGAGAACAGGTATTTTTCAAGAACATGTTATCGGACGAACTGTTATTTTCCAATAACATGATCTTCTAAGCTGTTCTGTTCTTTTCGACCCACCTCTACCACATGGCACTTAGTTTCCTTGGCTACCACCTATGGGTGGGGTAAAAAATAAATATTCTAGGTAAAAATTTCAAAAAGTTATTGAAGAAGTACTTCCAGAAGAAAAAGTACAGAAAGTTACCACATCCTGCCATTGCAAATTTACTTTAATGCTAAAATGCCTGTAAATGCCCACAGTAAACATTTTAAAAAATAATTTAAATAATTAATTTAATTACAATTTAATTAATTAATTATTTAAATAATGTAATTAATTAATTAATTAAGTAACTATTTAAATAATTTTATTAATTCATTTTTTAAATAATTAAATTAATTCATTATTTAAATAATAAAATTAATTTGGTCGGTGGTCTCCTAGAGGACCACCTAGCGTTTAGAATATGGTGCATTTTTTATACCTGGGCATTAAAGAGTTTTATGGTTTGTTTGAAATAGCTGACAAGCTCAATAATATAATTTTACATTTAGGGATAAGGGTTAACCCTAGTGACTATAAGAAAAATTAATAAGGTAATGCCACCCTACAAAGAATTCAGCATGATTGTTTAAGATCACCAAAGGTAAATCATTCAGAGTATTAATTTTAAACTAAAATTTAACATAAAGTAAATTTTAACATTTTGAAATTTAATTGTTAATAAAATTTTAAATTTCAATAGTAATTTGTAATTAGGCAGAATGTTTTGGTTGTGTTATAGGACAAACTCAAGAAAATGAGCATACAACAATTTATGGCTTACCTAAATGATTCGAGATTACGATATCACATCTGTATCTACTTATGGAGACTATTTGCAAGCGGAGAGAAACCAGACAATATTATATTGTATCCTTCTATCCGTTACTATATTTAATTTATCATAAAAAATAAATAATTTTCTGTTAAATTGAAAAATTAGAGAATCTGGATGGAAGGTGGAAAGTTTGATGAAGGTGGAGAAGTTTTAAGGCAAAATAAAGGAACTATACAAATTTTTGAGGGGATTTGAGAAATATGTAAATTGAATTTTAGGAAGGATATTGCAGAGGATCTTCTTTTCTTTTCTAAACATGGAGGGTTGAGCCCATATTAAGCCTGAAGGCTCAAGTTAAACCTGATGACATAGTCCATGTAGATGGATCCATTGTGCAAACATGGCTTCGTCCTATTTTAATACAGGGTAGGAGCAAATTGACCACTTCACACATCCACTTAATAATGATCATCAGTGTGAAACATGTCTTACCTCCTAGGGATTTAAAATATTACAAGGTATATTAATAATGAGCAAATGAGCCACAATAATCCTTGTTATTGGCATTACTCATTTATAAATATTACATCCAATTATCTCATTTACTCCTACTACTTTATTATCTAAGCAAAACATTCTGATTTTAATTTTTCCCTAACAGTTTAAATATAGTCATCTCTGGAATAAACTGGGACAACCACAATTAAACATTTCTGAAGTACCTAATGTGGAGAAAATAGATAAACAGTTAAAATGGAGGCAAGAACACATTGCTAAACTGCAGAAAGAAAAATGCAGTCTTGAAATACCCATAGAAAAATATCCATAGAATAATGCTATTCTTAAAATAAATTCACACATAAAAAAAAACAAAAAAAACATTATCAACAAAAACCATTAGAAATGTAGCTCAACAAAAATATGACTTCTAATAGAAGAGAACAGATTTTAAAAAAATTAAGTTTAAAATGATTAAAATACAAATTTGAAGGTTTTATTAGGTTTTAAATGTAATTTCCATCAATATATCAAAATAGTTAAATAAAGAGAATTCATTTCTTTATTACTCATTTAATATTTACTATTTTTTAGAAATATGGAAAATAAACATAATATATATAAAAAATAAATAAGTTTATCATCAATTCAATAATTTAAAAAACTAGTGAAAATGAGAGGTAAGCAAAAAAATATGCGATCCAATGCATTTGATTCCTTCAACATAACTTTTTTCAACAACTCTGATTCATCACAAGCTTAGACTAGTGCCACCGTGTGTCATTGTCCAAACACATACATAAGTTTCACAGTTACACAGTTTCACATACAACAGTTATTAATTTTGTCCTGAAATATCCAGATCTTGATGTCTTGAAATTAAAAAAAACTTTTCAAATCCTAAGTCTCTGAAATGAAGAACTCATTATACTCAAATACTGGAGCTCAACCAAAATGTTTACCTAACATTTTCTTTAAAGAAATTTCTAAAGAGTCAGGGTTTCTACGGGCTTTGTAACTAAAGTTCTCTAAAACATCAATACAACACCGTATACTGTATGCATTGTAAATAAATAAATAAATTAAAATTTAGTACATACACTGTGAATATAGCTGCAAGTGTTCCATTAGGTATATCTGTGGAAGGTCTTCTGAGATCTCCACTCATGTTGATACCAGCCAGTATACCAGTTATGGTAGGGAAGAATACTCCAAAGACAGTGAACCAGCTGTAGTGGTCAAAGTAATCTGGGTAAAGGTTCTCTTTGAATGCATCAAGTGACCATCCAACGAAACCACTCTCTAAAAAAAATACAGTGTACCTTAAAGAGCATTTTGTTATTAGTAACCCGTTGCTTAATGAATTTGTGTATTTAGGATGTAAGGGAGAATAATAAATATAATAATCATACCAACTCACAAAGACCTTTAATTTGATACACAACATGACACTTAAAACCCCTTAATTTTTGTTTTCGATTGTTTAAGGCAGCCATTTTGATAATATGCCATAACTAGTATACTTTCTCAATCTACTCATCAAGAGTTTTAAAATGATAAACAACATATGCTTACAATTTTTTTTCAACCCCCCTCATTTCGGCCATATTTGTTTAAAGGATGCCAGACTTAAGGATGCAAATTTTGTAATAATAGTTACATACACTTCTCCTACTCTTAAAGACCGTTGAAACTATTTATAACATGCCATAATGCTGATGAAAACTTTTTTTTAGATATCTGCCATATTAGCCACTATCTTGAAAATATTAAGTGTAAACTTTTAATAGTTACAAATTCTTTTCCTAATCTTCAAGACTTCTAAAAGGATGAATAACATATCATGCTGATTAAAAAATATATGTTAAGTTGTCTGCCATATTGAAAATATAACGTATGGAATTTCCAAAAACTGTACAGTTGTCACAAATGCCTGAGATGCACCTATGTGCCGAATTTCGTTCAAATCATTCAATTTTTACGCCAGTCATCGTGACTTCAAACTTTTCATCAATAATATTTTTCACATAAAAATGAAAGTAAATTTATAAAATATCCAAATGTCAGGGGTTACTAAAATACTTCCTAGGGTAGAATAATAAACCCCAAAAATCAGTAACCAAAAATAATTTGAATTAATCTTGACATACTATAGTCAGAATAGAAGACATCTATAGCAGCGTTTCCCAACCTTTTTGATGCTGCGACCCTATAAATATCTCCTCAACAATTTCGCGAACCTACCATATTCCAGGTGTGTTGCATATTGCATACCCTAAAGATTGCAGGGATATGCATGGCGTCAAAAGCCAGAATGCTACTAAAAATCATTAACGGATTAGGATTATTGGAGGAACTGTTAGGCTGATTTATTTGTTTATTATTTTAAAAAAAAACTGAGCATACTGATCTTAATACGGTTAATGCCATTACTTGATTTGTTCTTTTTTTTATGAGTATTTTTTAATAATTCCTAAACTCATGTTGGCGGGCTGACGGCCCTTTGTCACAGGTTTAAAGATAAGGAATTACAGCTTCTAGAAATTATATTACTCCTCTTTGTCATTGCTCCTTATTTAGTCGCTTTATTTTTGCCAGCCTTTCAAGAATTTGTTTTTATCTTTTCCTATTACACTGCAACATTCCTTTAGGATTTATCAAAAGAATTTTATAATTTTTACTGGTCTTATATTACTTTGCTTTGTAAGTTTCATCGCACACCTATTACCCCAATTTTGAACCACTTACCGTCATTCAATCGTCCACAAATTTTGCACATAGATACAACTAAGGTGAAGAATACAGAAACCAAAAAAAGTTGGAAATAAGACCAGTTATGAAAAATGGCATTTTTATATTAATTATTATTACTGGTCCTATATTACTTTGCTTTGTAAGTTTCATCGCACATTTCCGTTTCCCCAAATTTGAACCACTTCCCGTGATTCAATCTTCCCCAAATTTTGCACATAGATACAACTAAGGTGAAGAATACAGAAATCAAAAAAAAAAAAAAAAAAAAATAGGTTGAAAATAAGACCGGTTTTGAAAAATGGCATTTTTATATTAATTATTACTTTATAGTCCAGTCGACAAGTACATTTTACCTTGCAAAAGGTCATAAAAACTTTTTTCTTTTTTTGTATTGTATGTACCTAGACATTAGTTAAAAACCCAAGTTTTCGACCTCCTAGACCCTGTGCTAACCCAGAGGGGGGCCAAAATACCCGAAATTTTAGTGTTTCTTCTAATTTTTTCTTTATAACTCTTTACCTATATGTCCTGAAAAAAAAGTGATCATACCTTTCTTGTAGAGCACTAAATTTGCAACAGTTTTTATATACCACATTTTTTCCTAAATCCTATAATTTCCAAAATATAGAGCTTCAAAGATGCAATATTTTTTTTGAAAATATCAAAAATAACCTCTTTTCTGAGGACGAAAGGTGTCTATTTGTGTTATCCCACCTCTCCCAGTTAGATATTTTGGGTATATTCTACCTTACCTATGGAAGTACAAATAACCACCACTAACTACAACTACTAACCACTAGTAACCAATACTAACCGCCACCTACTAACAATAAACTACATTTTCGGGATTTTTTGTTTATCCTTTCTTGTAGAGCACTAAATAGGGAACAATTTTTATACTTCACATTTTTTTCTAAACCCTATACTTTCCAAAATATAGAGCTTCAAAGATGCAATATTTTTTTTAATAACTGGAAAACCCAAGTTCCAGAGGTTAGTGATGGTTATTTGTACTTCCATAGGCAGTATACCCAAAAAATCACTGTGTGGGGGAGGGATAACAAACATAGACCCCTTTCGTCCTCAGAAAAGATGTTATTTTTGATATTTTCAAAAAATATTGCATCTTTGAAGCTCTATATTTCGGAAAATATAGGTTTTAGAAAAAAATGTGAAATATAAAAATTGGTCCAAATTTAGTGCTCTACAAAAAAGGATGAACAAAAACCCCGAACATTTAGTTTATTGTTGGTTAGTTGCGGTTAGTATTGGTTACTAGTGGTTAGTAGTTGTAGTTAGTGGTGGTTATTTGTACTTCCATAGGTAAGGTAGAATATACCCAAAATATCTAACTGGGAGAGGTGGGATAACACAAATAGACACCTTTCGTCCTCAGAAAAGAGGTTATTTTTGATATTTTCAAAAAAATATTGCATCTTTGAAGCTCTATATTTTGGAAATTATAGGATTTAAGAAAAAATGTGGTATATAAAAACTGTTGCAAATTTAGGGCTCTACAAGAAAGATATGATCACTTTTTTTTCAGGACATATAGGTAAAGAGTTATAAAGAAAAAACTAGAAGAAACGCTAAAATGTTGCGTATTTTGGCCCCCCTGTGGGTTAGCACAGGGTCTAGGAGGTCGAAAACTTGGGTTTTTAACTAATGTCTAGGTACATACAATAAAAAAAAAGAAAAAGTTTTTATGACCTTTTGCAAGGTAGACCCTTATTTTTTATACCTGTCGACTGGACTATTTATTAAATTAAATTTAAATACACACCTATCTATCCTTGAACTTATTTATATATTATGTTTTTTCGAAAGCACATATGTATTTTTTAATTTATGTCTGTTTAATTTCAAAGATGTTTCGCGACCCTAAAATATTTTTTGTGACCCTATTTTGGGTCGCGACCATAGGGTTGGGAAACACTGAATTCTATAGCATTTTGTTGGAACTATTTAACAAATAAGACATTGAGCCAAATTTTTGGTGCAGCACAGTGTGAGAGCCATGGTTTCTCTTGTTTATTCTTTTAGCCAACTAGAGCTAAAGTGCCAATAGGAGTTTTACCTAATATCCCTGTTACCTTTTTTATTACATTCTTAAACAATAAGTTATGTATACGATAATAATGTAAATTATTAACACAGCTTATATCAAATAGCTTAAAATACAATTATTAACTCTTAGGTAATTTAAGGAATTACAAGCTTCTTACTTGCAAGTGAATTATTATTATTATTATGATTTTTTTGTGGACTTATTTAAATTAATGCTTTTCTCTGATCTAATTCAGTATGTTAAGATTAAGTTACAAAATCTTACTTTCATCAGTATGTACAAAGCTGCCAACAGCAAAGTCCAAAGCTGCAAGAAGTAGAATGATGAGTAGAACAAACTGAAGTTTGACCACCCATTTAACTCCTGCCATGTTAATAGCACAGAGGAGGATAACAGCTGCCGAAGCAAAACCACGTTCTGCTGATGTGCCAGACAGTCCAACTAGCCCTGCTATAGACTCACCCAGACCAAGAACAAACAGACTGCAACCCACTGCCTGCAATATAATATAATTTTGAGTTAGAGCTAATCATGGTTTGTTAATAAGCCAATACTTATAATAAATAAAGTCTAAATAATGTCCCAGAATTTAACTTAGAAAGGGAGGCCCAAATCCACACATACTTAATATAGCTCTTGAGTTAGCAAACACTAATATTTTAATTAAACTAGTTCATGAAAGGTACTTTAGAGATATAGTGCCCTTGCTATCCAAAACACGTTTCAAACGTATTGTTGATTCAACAATAAGTAAACAAGTTTTAATTTGTATTGTTTTCCCTTGTCTGTTTTGCTATTATTTACAAAATTGGGAGCTCATCATGTAGGTAGAGCAGTTTTTTTACACGTTACTACATATCCTTATAGCCTACACACTAAACACCAAAGGGGTACTGATCTAAAAGCATAAGTGACATAACATTGCTTACTGAATCAAATGAACAATCTATTTCAGTTTTAACAATACAATTAATTTTTTAATTTTGTATATTAACAATAAAACATTTACTGTTTAGCACAATAAAATTACACTCAACAAATGTTTAATTTTATTTTAAACAAAGATAAAATAAGGATCATTTAGAATAAAAGTCCAAAATCTTATTGATTAATTAATATAAATTATTTCTAATAAAATTATTCATAAAGATTTCTCTTCTTACATTCAAAAAAATATTAATCCTTTCTGTCTATCATCTGAGTAAATGTTAATTTATTTAGTTGAAATTTGGCAAATATGTTCTTTGTACAAATTCTCAGGCTAAGTTTGTTCGGCAGCGTGCATTATGTGTTTAAGCGTTTGCTCTTCACACTCTCGCAAACTTTTTCTTCAAATTATAAATTGGCATTTTAGGACAGGAAAAGATTCTAACACTATTTATTTGATGAGACTAAAATATTTTTTTAATTAAAAACCCACAGTGACACAACTATGAAGTGGTATACCGTATTGCATCAAATATAAGACGCACCCCAATTTTGAAAATCTGTTTGGTTAAAAAAAGAAATCGAATGCAAGACGCCCTTAAATAATTTTAATAAATTTACAAGTTTGATTTTCATCATTAACATAAGCATAGGTTAATTTAGTCACACATAAAAATTAATTTACTCAAAAACATTAAAATTAGAGTTGCTTTAAAAAGATGGATTCTTTGGGATTGGGGATTCTTATAATTAAATAATTGGAAACAGTGAAATAAAGAATCACGAGATTTCCGCAAATACTAAAACTAGTTGCCGGTAATATTTTTTTCTTTCTAACTTTAACGTGTTTATTCCTCCAGAACTTGCACGCTGTATTTTTAGAAAAATAGAGCTCACCGCTGCATTGTGCTGAGTATTATAACAACACATGACATGCTAATCAAGAAATTTTTTATAAAAAATACTACTTAAAATTATATAAATTTCCACACGAAACCCACCTGATTGCAGTGGATTTGTATGTCTAAAACTGCTTAAAATGCTGTTTTTGAACGTTTATTTTTCAAAATTTTGGCCCGGATGGAGGGCCCGGACCCTCCTTATATAGGGGGGGAGAGAGAGTTAGAGAGAGGGTAGGTTGTAGTTCCGGCACCTCAATTTCTAGAAATCGAGTACTGGTTATAGGGTAATGTAAAAAGGCACCTGTACTTTCTACCCTCATTTCAGTAATCATCTTCAACTGTCAACTAAGCATGATTTATTTTATTAATATTCAATATTTATTGCATTATGCTCACTTCAATAATAGAGCCTAATAAAAATATATTTGTTAAGGCAGTGATAGAAAAAATGTAGTTTTACCTGTCCAAAGACATAGAGCAGACCAAAGGCTGTACCGAGACGGGAACCTAGAACATGAGCTAATAAGAAGTAAACACCTCCGCTCTCCATCCTGCACCGCTCACATATACCCACAGCTGACAGTACTGTGATCATAGCTATACCAACTAAAAATAAACAAACAAAATCATATAGACACAAAATACAATTGAGGTAATTTTTTTACATTACTTGGTACTTGGTATAAACCTAATCTGTTATTGAAGCGAGCTCCTTACATCCAACAAAATATGCTTCCCTTCTGTGTGTCAGTAATTTTTACGCATGTAACGATAACTCGAGTAAAAGTGAACCTATTTAAGTAAAATTTGGTATACATGTTTTTTTTTTACTAACAGGCTAAGTTCGTTAGACTGGGTTATCCATCTAATTATTGCGCTCAATGATCCCGTTAACATGAGCTTTAACCCTAGAATGCTCATCTACGTCATTTTGACGTGTATGTTTTTGAAAAAAGATGGTATTGACTTCACCACTAGTTTTTTTGCGCCCATATTCAAGGTAATCTTTCCTCAGTTATTCTGCTTCAGGCAAATGTTACTAATAGTTTTGTATTTTTAGTTTTTGGTGGTATTGATAATAACTATATTATCAATACCACCTAGTCTGTATTATTTGTCCAAAAACTGGTCAAATATATATTGTTTATAATTTTTAAAAAAATAGTTTTTCTTGTTCTTTCTGTTTTTATATAACTATAGAAGTTAAAAATCGATTGAAAATAAATCACTGAATGCTAATAAAAAATATCACTTTTTCATAGTGTCTATTTACATGCTTCACACTCACAAAAACCTGTGTGAACAAAAAACAAGTGGTAGGGTTTGATGTCTAACGATGTTGCACTGATGAAAACTCATCTCTTTTTATCTGGTGGCTTTAAAATAGATTTTTACTAATTATTTTCTAGTTGTACATCATATTGACGTATTAATTGGAATTTTAGGACAGGATACATTTCTAACTTCATATATTCAATGAGCAACTTATTTTTTAAGAAAACCAACCTTAATTATATAGATCGCTAAATCCTTTAACTTGGACCTAAACGTTTATACAAAGAAAACGACGTTTATTCAAATATATTTGATTTAACCTACAGATTTTAATAAAATTTAATTTAAATGATGTACTTTGAAACAGGTGTGTAACATTTCAACTTGATAAAAGCAGAAGTATTTGAATAGTGACATGATATATTTATAATAATAGTTAGATTCTATTCAACTATAACATAACATGATTAACTATTTTCTTAATATTCAATAATTATTGCAATATGCTCACTTCAATAATAGAGCCAATATTTTGTCTTTATTATATCACAAGTTTATTTTCTTTTTTTTTCTTAGGTAGTTTTTAGGGAATTAACTATATTTCACCTATCTTGGGCATAATCAGGCTTTAGTTAATTTTTTTTTCTCAAGCAACTATGGAGAACAAACCAATGAATCATTATGCACCATGGTACAGCATCATTGAGTCTCTTAATAGAGTTTGCTTCACTTTTTCGATGGTTACTTGTAGGCTGAATGAAGTTCTATCTCATTATTGTCGGTATTTTCACTGAAAACACCCATTGCTCTGTCAAGATGAATTTAAGCCATTTACTACTAGCATGATATACTAGGAGTGGTTGAAGAGGCTATCTTAATCAGTGCATCAGGCTTGCATCCTTATCATAACCTTTAGGTTAAGGAACTGTATATAAGCCAACTGTTAGCATATAATTTAACCTGCTTAGGTGGATTAAGAAAATACTCCATCGCATAACCTGGAAGAAACTACCTAAAGTTGTCTTTGGGTAAAGACACACAAATTTCTAAGCAACAATCGAAGAAACCAAATAAGAATAATAAGAAAAATAACTATACCTAATAATATAAAAATTTCAAAATATGTGTTCATACCTGTTGCTAGAACCATGAGAAGTGCATTGAGTATACCAGCTTGGCCTACAAGCCATCCAGACCTGAGAAATACGATGACTCCAAACACATTGATTAGACATGATGTGAATACACCATCTATGGTGCCAAATAACACCGGTTCTGATATGAAGAACTGAGACTTCCACCAAGGACTGTCATTCTGAACATATCCAAAAATAAATGTTAAATAGCTAAGTTTGTCAATCTAGACGGAATCTATAAGTTGCTATAGTCCTTAAAGTTAATTCAGCACACAGATTTTTTTTGGTTGAAATTTTTTGTTTATGAATATATTTGAAGTTAATTATTATATTTTAAATTAAGCTAAATGTAAACACATACTGATATGGACATACTGTTTTTTTTTAATATATGATTGAAATTTTAATAAATGAACACAACATTGTTCACAATGTTTTCTTGTAATAATAAAATCATTATAAACAATTATTTATGGCCTTAAAAGAAAAAAGTTCTTTATTTTAAATATTAGACCATGTTATTCCATGTAAAGTATTTCATACACCAGGCACAGTTGGTCTATGCTAACAAAATAGACTCAAGGTCATGCTCTCTTTCCTACTTTCGCTAGAGTCAGTCAAAGGGGTTAAAAAGATTGTATAAAGATAACTACAGTAGAGTCTCGCTTATCCGGACCCCGCTAGTCCGGACATCCGTATAATCTGGACAGGCTAAAAACTATGTACAAATTGGAACCAGGGCTAATTCAGATTTATGAATTGTTAAAATTATCAAAGTTTCTGCTTTTATTGTCTACTAAAATTTATATAAAATTGTTCCTAGAATAGTTTACAGGTGTACATTCCAACGTTCGGACACGAGGAATACCCGGTATTTTTGTTAAAAATTAACAGATTTAGAATAAGTAAGAACATCCACAAATCTCTTGTGGTTCCATAGAAATTTAGGGCGGAAGATATAAAGGTAGTGTATTCCAGGAAATACAATAAAACACGAGTAAGATGGTGAGAGAGTTTAAAGAAACACGTAGCGGGGGCTCAACGCAGTTCCGTGAAATTTCGCCAAGCCGCTTGTGTATAATGTCTCAACTTTTTGTGAAATGATTAGCCGTTGCTGGAATTTCATATCGGAACACAGCTTGTTTCCCTGGAAGTCCCTTCTATACCTGCACCTGTTTAGTAGATTGTAATTTAATTCATTTGATATTTGGACTGGTGGCAGAACAGTCCTAAAATATGAACATACATTGTATAAGTATGTTTTTAAGACTAGTAGAAGTAACTTTTACGATAATAACATCGATTTTAATAGTTTTTCTCAACTAAAACTTGTTTTATATTATATTTTAAAACTGATTCCGTTTAATCCGGACTTTCGGTAATCCGGACTGGGTCCGGTCCCGTCAAACCCGGATTAGCGAGACTCTACTGTAACATTAATTATTCTTAGTAAATATCTAAGCTTTTCCACACCTTATTGATGCATCTGCATGACTATTTCTTTTATGAAGGCATCAGTTAACTGATAATGCCAACTAAACTGGTATGAAGTATTTCCTCTCTTGGCTTGAAAATAAAGAGATCAAGCCTGCTCTTGAAGATTTCTCTATGATAAGATAAGATTATTGCTTTAATTTGAAGAGCCCCACACAATGTCAAGCAAGTTTGTCAAACTGGTTTGACTGAAGTTTGACACTAGAAGTGGACCACTCACGTTCAAGTATGGTTGAAGAACCACTCAGTGTCGTGAGGCCTCTCATGTGTGGATGGTTAAAATTTTGTGTTTTTATTCCAAGAGTGAGTGTACTCAACATGGATATGAAGCATCTGCTTGTTGCTGAAGGAGAAAATGCAGGAAAAAAGGAAGCAAAGGCCAACATAAAAGAAACATTATATCTCCACATTGGATGGTTTAAGAGCTTGATGAGTCCATAAACAGTCAAATTTCCTTATCAAACCATCAATCTTCAAACTAATTTTCTGTCAAACCAGTAATCAAATCATCCAACTAACAAATTTTATTCATACACCATCAAAGTTACTTGATTGTTTATGAGGCCCTTTACATTAAAACAACTCAAACATTTTATTTTTCCCTATACTTACCAAAAATTCCAGTAAATTTTAAAAATTTTATATATTTTAAAGACTTACAGATTCTCCGGCAAAGAGTTCATTGGGTCCTTGTGGCCTATGTCCTCCACCTCCATACTCCCCTCCACTATCTCTGTTTCTCAATGTGTTTCCGTTACCTCGGGAATTATTATCCAAACCATATCTGGACCATATCACCTCAGTGTCATCGGCAGTCGTGTTTTCCATCATTTTGAAACTGCACAACATAATAATTACCAAATAAAAAACAATGAATAGAAGCATTTTTTTTACCCAACAGGGTGTTAAGTAAGGCTCAGGTTCTAAACCTAAATAGACTATGTAGGTTCCTCTAACGACCTCTTACCTCCCTGGGATTTACCTATCCATACATTGATAATGACCTTAGTCTCAGGCAAGAGTTTGCAATTATGCTAAACACTCAAACTACACTGATTTCATGACAAGTAGCAATATTTACGAATGAGTTTTATTAAATTACCATAATTTAAAATAGTGATCAATAAATTTATGGAATAATGATGTTATACTTTCTTCATTTTTATCATTCCAGGCTTGATATTTTAGGGAGAAAGAATTTACTTCCATTAAAGTCTGCAGTACAAAAACAACAAAACCTTTTAAGAGTGTCATTAAGCAATATGCTACTAATTAAGAAGATTAAATAAGTTCTCCATAGTGGAAAGTATGTTCTTAAACATCATCTTTTCTCACTAATGATTTTAAATTTATGTCAACATTTTTGTTCTATTGCCACACTAACACTGCTAATGTGGAGTCTGAGGTGCAGTTGGAGGTAGTTCAACCATCACTTTCAACAGCAGGTTTACCTGATTATTAAGTATTAAATAGTATTTTATTTTTAGTATTTTGTTTCTCCAGCCCAACAAAAATATCTAGTCACTTTCATGAACCTTAAGAACACAATCGTAGAAAACTTAGGGTGCCAAATGCATACACTAGTTTATTAATTTTACATATTAACAACTACAACCAAATTGTATGACTAATTTACCTCATATAGTTCCATTCAATGACTCAATGACTACTACAAAAATAGTTTCTTAATTGCTCTTAAGTACCAACAATTTACTTGACATCGAAACAACTTAAATGATCTCTAGTGACTACCCTTCTAAACTATTTTTTATAGACTAGAAAAAATGATACAATTGTGTATGTGTAATCAAAAATAAATAGATTTATTTTATATTAAGGAGTTGTTAAAAAAAAGTTCCGATTTAAGAAATACCCTGAAAGAATGCAAATGACTCATTAAGGATACAAACGTGACCAAAAATGTAATGCTTAGAGACAACAACACCTGATTGAAAACAATTTCTAAACAGGACAAGAACAGTGTAAATCAATTAACGTAATCAAACAAAACAAAAAATAACTATAAGGTTAAAATGACACTACTAAAAATACTAGTATTTTGATCAAAATTGCAAGATAATATGTTTAAAATGAATAAAACATGAAATAAGGATGAAGTTTTAAGGAAAATAAACGTATTGTTTACATAGAATAATAAAATAAATCAGCGACATACCTGAAGCGGAAAACTTTACTTTAGAAATATATTACCTAAAACTTATTGCACTTACAAATTTATTAAAAACAATATACGGAGGTACTTTAAAAATATCAATTATTAAAAAACAAATATGAGCAAACAGACGGCTGATCTCATTTTGAGGAGGTTCTCTAGTTTTTCCTTTATTCCATATGATTTTGACACCATCACATATGATTTATTTATGAACGCTACTCTGGATTGAGTGATCGTGTCAAATGCTTTGATTTCTGAAAGCACCAACTCTTTCGGATTCCGTGACAGTTCGAGTTTTTTCATCAGTTATTTTTGTTTTTTCAATTTTTATTAAAATAAGAATTAAATTAAATTTTTAATTTAGTTTTATTCCGCGATGGAGGGCAATAAAGACGAAGCTGAGAGGTGTATAGATTTAGCTCAAAAAGCCATCCTAGATAGCAAGTACGAATTAGCAGAAAAATATTTACTCAAGTCGGAGAAACTCTACACTACTGCGAAGGCCAGAGGTACGATGAATTATTTATCAGTATTATTTGTTATAGTTTAGGACAAATTTTGTTTTTGTTAACAATTATTAATAGAGATTCGTGATTGAAAAAGTAATTTAATATGGAAACATTTTAAATAGACGCTGTGTTTATTAGAATTCGCAACTGATTAATGAAACACGTAAATCTAGCTCTTTTTTACTTCTCCTCTTCCTCGTACCCTCTGCCATTTCAGTGGTAAATAGTACTTATATAATTAATCTAAGCTCTTTAGCGATTTTTAAAGTTAATTATTCAGTACATATGTTGTTGATTTTAAAGAAATTGATCTTGGAGAACTTCTGTTAAGTAGAAGGTTCGTGAATTAATTATCGCCCACTGAGCAATAAAATGTATCGTTTGCATAAGCCTGGTTAAAGTAAGTACTGTTTAACATTCTTTATTTGTTGAAACATTTTAACAAGGCTATAATTATGTAACCGAAATAATGTAGAATCTTGTCATCGTTTTAAAATAAATATTCAAGACAACGCAACAAGTTACAAATAATAATATTTGATTTAGTCTTTTGGTAATTTTTCTGTTAATTTCATAAATTTCCCCTTCATCTCTCTTATTTTGTTTGTTTCTTTGACCTAAACACTAAACTACATTGTTAGAGGCATATTATCACATGTGTGCATGTAAGACATTATTCCTTTGTGTTTTAGTAGTATAAAAATATTGTAGATAATGGAGCATCATCACCCAGAACAGATTAACCTATAGTGCAAATTAATTTGGCTTATTCGGATTGTACGTGCCCCAGAAATTTTTCGTACTTTTTCCTACTTGATTTGAGAGAAATTATATATGTATGATTTGTTCATAGGAGAGTTTATATCCCTTTGTCTAAAAATATGTTGGAGTACACAAAATTAAGGTCTTTAATATAATACATATACGGGATTTTATCACCTAACCTCATAATTTTACTGTTGAGATGTACCAAAAATGTATCTCATTATTATATAATGTTGTAGACACTAGCTTTAGTAAAACTTATGATTTATAGTTAACTTTTTATATTTCGTTTTTTTACCTAATTTTTTATTTACTTTTGTCAAATAAATTCAGTGGGTTCACAGACATGAATCTGGAAAGTGATTTTGATCAGTGCTCTAAATTTAGATACTACATGGTACAAATTTTTGGTACTCACATCCACAATTGGTCACTACTGCTCTCTCAAAGCAGCCACCTTACCAGACAAATACCAAATCACTCACATTCAGATTTTCAACAGTCAACTGGCAGGGAAAGCAATCTTTTCTAAGGTCGATCTGGTAAGAGCTTATCACCACATAGCTGTTGCTACCGAGGATGTAATGAAGACAGCGTTCATCACACTATTCGGACTATTTGAATTAGGAACGCAGCTCAGTCTTTCCAATGATTTATTGATTTCAGCCTAAGGGACTTTGACTTTTGCTTTGCCTATATTGATGATATCCTGATAGCATCTGAGAATAAAGAATAACATTAGCACCACCTAAGAAGGCTTTTTAAGAGACTAGAAGAGTTCCATGTCATCATCAATGTGAGCAAAAGTGCTTCGGTGAAGCAGAAATTAACTCATTAGCTAAGCCAACCCTACTAGCTCACCCATCCCCCCACCTACCAACCACTTGTACTGTTGACAGAGGCATCTGATTTTGCTTTGGTAGCCCCACTTCATCAAGTAAATGGTGACAAACTTGAACCATTAGCTTTCATGTCCAAGAAATTAACTCCTACCCAACAGAATTGCTCGACATATGACAGAGAACTTCTTGCGATTTACGGCCTTAAAACATTCCTATATCACTACGGAAGACGGCATTTGACCATTACACACCTATCACATCCAGGCATCAAAGGTTCAATCAACCTCATCGAAGCACGTTTTGTTTGGCATAGCAGTAGAAGAGATGTTTGAGATTGGGCACGAGCATGCATCGCATGTCAATTAGTTACCAGACACCGAAAGTGCCATTAGCTACTCCTAACAGCCGGAAAAACATTTTAAACATGTAAATGTGGACATTGTTGGCCTTTCACCACCCTCGGAGGCTTATCGATATTTAGTAACATATATTGATTGATTTTCAAGATGGTCTGAAGCAACACCTCTCTTCGACATAACACACACACTTAGCTGAAACGGTTGCTAAAGTTATAATCTCTACCTGAATAGCAAGATTTGGTGTTGAAATTGCCAGCTTTGGTCGGTGAGGCCAGCAATTTGACATTCAACTTTTCAACCATCTAAACCATATGCTTGGCATTCAACATACAATGACAACAGCATACCATCCAGCCACAAATAGGAAGGTGGAATGATGGCACCGTCAGCTTAATCAAATTTAATACTGTAACGATATCGCGGTGGCTTGGTTTTGTCTGACTTGATCCGACTGTCCAGGAAGCTTGTGTGGGGATTTATTATTGTGGAGTTTACTGCACTTGGTCAAGTCTGCTACCTATGTGGCAGGAATATAAGTTAAATAAATGTAAATAGGTACATCCGCTCCGCTGATCATCAGAGAGGCTTTCAATGGAGGTGAAAGCAAGAAGTGTATTTGTTGTTGAAGAATCTAGGGTACCTTGTTTAGCAGGTTATTATAATAAGAACACTCAAGGGTTTATATTGAGTTTGGACATCCATTAGGGGAGAGTTGGTGACCATATAAAATTACTGAAACCTTCCATGCTTGGTCTTGGTTCATGACATGTTTAGTTGGGCCCTCGTGTGTGAATCCACCATCTCGTAGTAGGAAACTGATATTTTTATACGTGATACATAAAATTGGTCATTGAATAAAGTATCCAAGCTTGTATGAAATAATCATTTATAATTAATTTATTAATGTGTACTTATGTTATGTTTCTAGAACTTTTAGATAAAGTTCAAAGAATGCAGTCATCAAAAGGCCCAAATCCATCAAAACCAGCTGATGAGCCATCAGTCAAAAGGAGAACTGCAGGTATTAATTAAGCCTTAGTTTTTTTTTTTACATTTTTATATCCATTCATTGTAATTTTTAAGTTCACAGAATTTATTTGTTCAATCTGTTTTAGTATTACACAACATGAATTATTTTATTTCAACCTATAATATGATAGATATTCAAATATTCAATCATGTTTATTTGAATTTTATTTATGTAAGTAGGTATATTAAATTTAATAGCTAATTTGTTATTTATATGTTTGTGTTAGGTCCTAAAAAAGAAGAAAAGGAAAAAGATTACACCCCAGAACAATATGAGGCAGTTAAAAGGTAAACTTATAGATTTATATATGTACCTTTTTCTTACATTATTGACCTCTTTACTTAATTAAGTAACAAAATATTATTGTTACTAGAAATATTATGGTGTGGGCATATTATGGGGTTTAATGAAAACATTTATAATTTAAAAACTGCATCACATTAATTGACACAACCATTGGATCTGAGTATATCAGCAGGTTGTGTCATAAGTGAAGAAATGGAGTTCTTCGCCCAATCCTTCCTGGTTTTTTCCATTACCTTGTTTAGATGTCACATTTCTGTCGCCCTGATTGCTGTTCTAGCTTATCTCTTGACTGAGCCCATAATTCACAGCCATGCAATATTGTAGGCTTATGTACAGTAATCTTGATGAAAATACTCAGTTCATGTCTAAAAAAGTTTACCCGTGGCTGCTATCCTTATTTTAATTCTTCTGGCAGATGAACTACCAAATGATATTTGAAAAGTAATTTCCTTGGTCCAAGGATTTGTAGATTTTTATATATACCAATACGTGGTCTGATCAAAAAGTATCCCACCTTAATTTTTATTGGCGAAACAAATGATGCTATGGGGCGGGGCTTGGTTTACAGTAGTAGGGAGGCCTAGTGTGCATGCTCATTTTTTTGTATGTCTGCAACACGTGTCAGTCGGTCGTAGGCCATTCATTAATGAGCAAATGCGATTGAGTGTCGTCGCATTTTGCTTGCAGACAAAATGTCAGAAAAAGTCGAACAACGTTACTGCATAAAATTTAAAGCTTGGCTATTCTCAAGTGGAAACAGTCCGAAAGATTAAACAAGTGTTTGGAAACGAAGCGATGAGCAGCACACAGATTAAGGAGTGGTACAACCACTTCAAAGATGGCCGCTCCTCAGTGGAGAGTGAAGCACGTTCTGGAAGGCCTTCAACATCCAGAAATGAGGTCTTCATAGATCAAGTAAGGAACTTGGTGATGCAGAATCGCCGAATTACGATCAGAGAACTTGTAGACGAGGTGAACATTAGTTTTGGGTCCATTCAATCCATTTTGTCCGGCGAGTTGGCTCTCAGGAGGGCCTCAGCAAAGTTTGTGCCTAAACTGCTAACAATTGAGCAAAAAAACCTTCGTCTAGAGATCACACAGGACATGTTGGATAATCTTAATCTGTGTGCTGCTCATCGCTTCGTTGCCAAACATTTGTTTAATCTTTCGGACTGATTCCACTTGAGAATCGCCAAGCTTTAAACAAAATTTTATGCAGTAACGTTGTTCGACTTTTTCTGTCACTTTGTCTGAAAGAAAAATGCGACGGACACTCACTCGTATTTCCTCACTAATGAATGGCCTACAACCGACTGACACATGTTGCAGACATACAAAAAAAATGAGCATGCTCACTAGGCCTCCCTACTGCTATACACCAAGTCCTGCCCTCATAGCTTCGTTTCTTTCGCCAATAAAAATTAAGGTCGGATACTTTTTGATCAGACCACGTATATGGTAAGACTAAACAAGTCTGATTATTATATATAGTTGTTAACAAAAGAACATTGCTTGCCTTAATAAATGATGTTGCAATGTCGGTTAAAATTTATTATTATTAGTAGTAGTAAGGTCTTAGTACTACTAGTACTAGATGGGTTGGATGAACCACTTGTTCGAACCAAGCTATTAGGCCCATTTTACTAGCCCCCTGGTAGAGATTTCCAGCCACTTCACACATTATACCTCTGTACATTGTACTGCCAAAAAGGGAGTGTGGTGTAATCATTAGTGAGCCATTTAAATCAGAGAATCACGGCAAAATATCGAAATTACAACCTCATGCCGCCCTGATTCATTGATGGCTGAGCAGACGTGGTAAATAATTTAATCCACACGGCAACCTGGCTCTCAAAAAATGTCATTAAAAAATTGTCAAGTTGATGAGTGTTACTGACATTAGCATGCTTCCCTCACTAATTTAAAATATAATATTAAATTAATATTCTAATTTGTATTCCTACTGAAATTTTGGTATTTGATGTCAAAAACCAAATTTTTATTAAATTGAAAATGGGAAGAGGACAAATCTTAAGACATTGCCTCTGATTTAGGTGTTATTCTTTTGATTTTTAGAGTTTTTACCGAAGCCACTTGTAAGTAAATTGAACTCTATTTAAGTTAATAACATTTGTTACATATTATTACATTAATTGTCTATAGTAATTAAAATAATTTATTTTTGTATTTTTTAGGGTGAAATCATGCAAGGATTATTATGAAATTCTTGGAGTTACCAAAGAATCGACTGATAGTGATATTAGGAAAGCTTACAAAAAACTAGCTTTAGGCTTACATCCAGATAAGAATAAGGCTCCTGGTGCTGCTGAGGCTTTTAAAGGTAATACTCACATATTTTAATAAACAGTTGGATTTGTCCTAAGGCTGAACGTGTATGTTGTAAAGTATTGAGTAATCTTAAATTTTTGGGGGACTTTAAAGATAAGACTAAAGCAGCTTACTGCTTTAGTACTTCAATCAATTAAATGAATTGGGTTCAAACCCAATTCAGTTACTTCTTATAGTACTCTACCTAATAAGCAAGCTGACAGATCCTCAAAAGTGAGTACTTTGCTTAGGGGAAGCAACCTTAGTTCTTTAGTATTCTGGCAGAATGGCTAAGCCAAAGATTTCCCACCTCAAACGAGTTGATGCAGTACAGCTACTGATAAGGTGAGAAGGGGTTGCATATCCTTCCCCACACTGCCTACTTTCAGCAGGACCAAGCTGGTGTAGATGTCAATGTAGTTGAAAGTGTCCAGTTAGAATACCTGGAAAAAGATGACAAGGGCCGGGTAAGGTGCTGAGAAGATACAGGTTGGGGTTTGAGAGGCTTACCTGTTCAGGTTTACTTGTATGGGCGCCTTTAGATTTTCACATACCTGAAGCACCGTTCCATATATTTCTATGGAGATCTAAATTGACAACAGTCGTTTCACTCATTTTTCATTCCGAAATAACTTTTTCACTCATATGCCAATAACAGGTTCTGGTGTAATTGGGGTTGAACTGGAGCCCTTTTTGGCTAACTGGTTAGCAATCTCATAGCCCTCAATGTCACAATGACATGAAATCCATACTATTTTTACCTTGCCCAAGAATGTTGAGATGTTCGAGATAAAGATTATTACAAGTAGAGAAGAAGAGAAAATAACCTTATTGTTTGCCAAATAAAATCCAAAGAGTAAAATTGATGTTTAATACTGATGGATTTTTAATCTCTTCAGTTGATCATCAGTGAACTGGATAGTTTACTGATGATCAAAAGTTTTATACAATTTGAGTTACACAAAAGATCTGTATAAGCATTTGGTTTTTTAATAATGTTACTTTTATTTTTGTGTTTGTAAAGTTGTCGGTAATGCAGTGGCAACCCTGATAGATCCAGAGAAGAGAAAGATGTATGACCTGTATGGATCGGAAAGAGATGATGACCGTCACAGCACTAGAAGCCACCAACACCATGAGGCATACTCACGTGCATTTGAATGTAAATATCCTGAACTTATAATAATAATATTCATGTCTAATTTTTTAAATATTTCTTTTAAAATATGTCATGTTGTAAAGTCTAAACATTTTTTTGTTTCTATTTTTTTCCCGAAATGTTCACATAATTGTGTTTCATTAATTAGCTTAAAATGTCATCTAGTTTCAGTTCATTCACTCAAAAGTTGGTAACTAACCTAGGATATTTTCTTGTCATAACTTATAATTTATCAATTCATTTTTTTAATTTTTCTAAAATGTTGCAGCGGATTTGACAGCCGAGGAACTATTCAATATGTTTTTCGGAGGTGGATTCCAGTCATCAGGCAATGTGTATGTACGTAGAGGCAATCAGTGGAGACGAGCTAATGAGCAGGCATCCCAACAACAACACCGTGAGGTAACTAATAAAATTCGCTCTTTTAGCCTTTGAAAAAAATCGAATCTTCTATAATCTAAACACTATCTCTGCCAAAAACATGCCATTTTAATCTGTTATGGCGTGGAACTTCTTAAGCCTTGTTAGTTGATTGTGATAAAAATACTTTCCCAAGGGAATCAAGTTCAATTGTCAATGTGAAGCACTTCTCTCCTCTCTAGGATCCAAACTATACTTTGAACCAGATTTATTAGTTTTTATAATCTTGGTTTCAGACAATTGGCAAGGACGCTAACTATTGGTTTGAATCTTAGAGGATTTTATAAAATTTCCTGATTATCCCGTCTTTAGCCTTGGTAGAAGCTTGGAACTGAGGTACACTTCGTTCTTCATTCAAAGTCCTTATATTGCCCGTCCATTCCTATGTGTAGCATCTGGCTTTGTCTGCTTGTAGTGTATTTTTCCTCTTCCATCATGCTGATAACCAGCGGAGCTGATCTTCTATGGAAGTTGAAAGATTCATAGCCTAGGCCTAGACAATCTTATAATATCTTATTGCGTCCCTAATGTGAGGACTATTATTCACATCCTTAGTCAGGATAGGTGTAAAAGTTGAGCAATAAATTACCATTTTGGTTTCTTTTGCTTGTAATATTATTATCTTGACTTACAATTACTTCTTTTCCTCATTATCATTTAATCGATAATTTTTAATTATTGTTTTCACCCAAAAATCCAAAACCAAGATTTCACCAGAATTATCGGTTTTGGGTGTTTTTAAGACAGTTTGAGTGGTTTATAGTTGGATCTCTGTCTTTCTGTGACACTCATAACTCCCACAGATTTAAGGCTAGATAGTTGTGACTTAGTTAAAAAATCAGTCCTTACATGTAGTTGTGCTGCCCAGAAAATCATAAACTTGTGACGTCATTGACCCATTTTAAGTAAAAATTTGTACCAAATTGAAGAATTGTCCGATTGCGCTGAACTTTGCTCTAATTGTACCCCTTTATTAGACGAACATTTTTAATGAATTTCGTTTTAATATCTGCTGCTATTTTGAAAATATGTTTTGATTTTTGTACAGAAAAGTGTTTGTGCACATTTTTAAATACCTCACAATCACGGACGTCATTATACCAGACTTAACTTTTAACCGACAAACAAAACTGTTAGTCTAAGTATCTACATTTATAAGTTTATGTTTGGCAAGGAAAAGTTTCTAGTCACCCTGCGTCCGATTTTTTGTTTTAAAATTCTGAAACAAATGGCAATTTTTAGTTGTTTTTTAGGGTCTGTTGGCAAAACCAAGGACCCTTAAATTTTCCTGCTTGTGTCTCCATCTGTCCTTCTGCCACCAGCTCTCACAGATACACCTTTCATCTGATCACTTTGAAATTTGGCATATATGTGTATATTACCTACCCACACATTTTAAAAATGTAGCGACTAAAAAAAAAAATGTTTTTTTTAAAAATAAGAGATACATTTTTTTTTTTTGGATACCTTTTGGGGTATCATGTTTAAAGGGTATGTCGAGCTGATTACAAAAATGTATAATTTTTTGGTTTTAAGCTTTGATAGGGCGAGTGTAGGCGAATTTGAAGTTGGTGTGAAAAGTGCCCCCCCCCCTCTATCTCGCTTATGTAAAGTGCAAAAAAATTCCTGAACATTCTTCAACAAACGTTTATGTGTTTTTAGAATATCAGACCCATAGGTCTTAGCATTTTAAAAATAACGAGTGGTAGGTGGAACGCGTGCTATGCTTGATAGCCAGTTGCGAGTTACCATGTCTCGTGAACTACTCTACCTTGAGCAGCTTATTCAAGCTTCGAGCTATTGTACTTTACTAACATTAGATTACTTTAATAGTACAATATGTAATAACAGCACCATCAATAGGTACGACTTAAACAATAATGTGTTGCCTACGGTCCACTGTACGGTAGGCTCACTGTGTGGTGACTAGTACACACTTGACCTGTTTATTTTCTTTATTGTAGGATATTGTTATTAATGTTTTTTTAATTTGTTTCAGACTAATAACTACACAATGGTCATGCAGATGCTGCCTGTTCTTATATTGATCGGTCTGTCCATGATGAGTTCCCTTCTTGTATCTGACCCTGTATTCAGCCTTAACCAGAGCCCGTGAGTCAAACTCTATAGACTGATATTATTTATAGATTAAAATCAAACACTTGAAGCTAGGAGTTTCATCTACTTCTTATAAAGGCAGTAGAAAAATTTTAGGATTCTCACAGCTGCAGTGTCCAAGATATTTAATCTACTTTTTTTCTACACTTATAGTTTGCTTCATTGTAAATATTTGCTATTCAATTTTTTCTCGTTTTGGTTAAAAATAATAATTTAATTTTGTTAATTATTTTAATATAAATTTATATTCATGCATGCTTACTTTATTATTATAATTATATTTAAAAATGAAGCTGAAAAGCAAACATTTAGTATTATAGATAGAGGCAAATGTATGTATATTTAAAAGTAAATATTTTTTCCATTTAAACACTAAATGTAAAGAAACATTTTACCAATATTTGGAGGATTTATTTTGATCCTAGATATTTTTAACTCTTTCTTTGCTAAGATTGTGAATTGACAAGGATGTGTCAGAAAAATAGGGTCCTGAAACAAATCCTGATAAAACATTATAAATTCTGGTGATGAAATACTTTTCATTGAAATATCTTGTTTATAGCCTCTTCAGTGCATCACAGCCAAACAAGTTGCCTCCTTCACAGCGATGAAAGGATTAATGGTTTACCAGTTAAAATTTGGAAGTTATTCCTTTAAAATGGAAATTTGTGAGATGAACATTTCGTTCACTAGAGTGAACGCTAGAGTTAAAATAACATTCTTAAGCCAGCCATACACGTTGAGTTACTTATCTGACTGGTAATCCTGTATAAGTATTCTGCAACCTGTATGGCCGTCTTAAAGTTTTCATATGAAGCCCCTTGTTAAAGGACTTCACATCCCTCAAAATGTGGTTTTCACTTTAAAATCTTAACAGTGTTTCTTTTATTACCTTTACCTTGTCTAGTTTTTATAGTAAAAAATTAAATGTTGGCTTAAAAAAAGAGAACATTAAAAACTATATCATCAGCCAGATCATTTTAATTCCTTAAAAAGTTTAATAATTAGTTAAGGTGAAATCTTTTTAGATTACAGAAGGTAGTATTATAGAATGTGCTTTAGTATGTGAGTGTAGTTTTTGCTTTAATTGCTAAAAATACCTTATCTCCAGCCCTCTGTTTAATAACGGGTAATATTTATTTAAAAGTATTTTATATTTTTTTAAAAAAACAGAAAGTTCCCTGTGATGAAGAACACAATGAATTTGAAAGTGCCATATTACGTAAAGGAGAATTTCCACCAAGATTATCAGGGCAGTATAAGGAGACTGGAATCACTCGTAGAGGAAGAGTATGTGGTTAGCTTGAGAAATGCTTGCTACAGAGAGAAGAATTACCGTTAGTATTTTTTTATATTTAATTTAAGACGAATTCCATTAAATTTCCATTCAACCGTAGTTCTACCGTAAAAATAATATCCTTTTTTTTACTTGGTGTAATGATAACCTCATAATTATAATTAATATATCTTATTTTATGTACAGAATTAGTAATGCCACTAATGCTGCTACTATAACACATTCTTCCTTACTTAGTGGATTTTATTTAAGCACTTATCCATCCTTTGCTACTGGCCAAACTGTAATTGAGAATGTTTGCTCTGTGCACACGATGGCTGGATGTGTAAACCAAATCTTATTACTGTGGAATTTCTGACAACCTGTTTTGGCTTTTCCTGCTACTTTTCTTGAGTATTTTATCTCTGATGGTTTTAATTAGGCTTTCCACCTCCTTTTTTAGGAGGATACACATCCATTGTTATGCTTGAATCATTTATTTCTTTTGACAACTCTTAAAAGTATCAGCATGGAAGAATCAGCCACAGACAATCTCTTCCATGCTGACTTTATACTTCCACTTCATCAGTAAGACTGCCCTTTTTTACTCACTGCTACCTTAAACATTTGAACTTGGCTCATGTTCAGCAGGTCTTCTATTTAGCTATTTAAGCTCTCTCACTAGCACCATGGTGTCTGTCTTAGCTGGTCTGTTATCCTGATGCTTTAATTAATTTCTGTGTTTAAATTGAAAATTGTTCGTTGCAGTTTTCAATTCTTGAGTAGGTAGATCTAAAAGAAATTAATCCACTCACTTTTTTTGTAAAATTTTGACCTCTCCTTATATCCCCTTATATATAAAATGTATATATAGTAGTTAGTGTGGTAACTAAAATTTGGAATCCTACTACTCCTGATATTTTATCTGTTTTAGTTAATGTTTGTTAAAAGCTTACATTAAATTAACTACTTTTCTTATTATACAAACGCTACTTCATTGTTCTTTCTCGTTATTATGATGAAGAAATGTACGTACTATTGTAAAGAGGTGGTTTATTTAATTTAACCAACAATAATGTCTTTGGTGGAGGTATCAACTAATTGTTAAAGCTTCGTGGCATTCCTCTGGCCAGTTTACACAGAAGGAAAGCAAACATAAAAATTTATTTTTTCCCTTATTTGTTGAAACTTATTTTACTTTCTCATATAAAGAGAATGTATTGTGATGTTGCGAAAATTTGATTTTGATGGATTTACATCAAAATCAAATTTCTGTCTGTCTGTCGTCTGGCAGATGGACAGGGTGGAGGCTAAACTACTGGGTCGATTTTGACAAAATTTGGCATACATGTTTAAAAAAAACCATACCTTGGTGAAATCGAGAAATGAATTTTAGCTCCAAATTGGGGGGTGTTGCTATAAACTCTAAAACTGGAAAAAAATATTTCTCAAAAACGGTTTTGACAATTTTGATTTAGCAATTTTAAAATGTAGTCCATTTAAATATGAATCTAACGATATAAGCCATTTTCCCGGGAAAAATTTAGTTCCTGAGAAAATAGCTTTAAATGCGGACGAGTACTAAGTATTACTACTAAGTACCTACGAAAACTTGAAAACAAATAAATGGAAAACACTGGACTAAACAATTATGAACTCATATATTATGAGAAAGTTTTCTGAGTTGTCTTGGACCGATTTCTTCTTGAAAATCTAATTTATCTATTTATTTGTTTATAGGAGATTCTCTAATTTGGAAAGCGAGGAATATGGGGGACCAGAATCTCTATTCTAAAGCACAGGCAGTTAGAACACCTTCATGTGATACACTCATGCAAATGACGAGGGCTTAAGAGATTTGAGATACCTTACCCCTTGATAATATACCCTCCCCACTGAATTAGCCTCAACTGGCCAAATAACTCACTACTACCCTTGGAATACGATATTCAAGTTAATATCTTGGTAAAAAAAAAAAAAAAAATCTCGAATAAGTCCGAAAAAAATAAAAATAAAATAAAATAAAAACCATTCACATTTTATATACCATTTGCGTTTTATCATAACTATAAACAAAATCCAAAATGTAAAAATTAAGAAAGAAAAAAAGATAAATTAAAACATACCTAACACAAATACCTTATATATTAATTCTAAAACTTTTCTAGAAATGTAAGAAAACAATTTTTTTTATTTCGAACAATGGTTAAAGGAATAAAAATAATGAAATCTCTCAAAAAATCTATTGTAGTATAATTATTGTTTTTTTTTTTAATGTATTTATTTGTTTTCTTTATGTTTTATAAATGTTAATGTTTGTCATAGTTTATGATTATGTTTTGTTTATGTTGCCTTGATATAAGTTGAATTATATGCTCTTGTCCACTACTTTAGAAGTGACAAATAAGTTAATTAAATCGACTCATATTGTCTTCATCTAACTCTTAAAAAATAATCAAATAAACATAGTAACACTGGGGAATGTAGCAAAGACATATTTTTCAATGTTTTAGCCTCAATTTTTAATCATAATTAATAACATATCATGAGCAGACCCTTGATAAAATTTCATGATCAAATGACTTAATGGTCTTTACTAATTAGCTCTGTGTTAATAAATAATTTGATTTCCATGGTAATCAATTTTGTTAACTTTATTATGACTGGTTTGTTAGGGTCTTTGAATTGGTGATCAGTTCCAATGATTTTTAACCAATTGAAAGTATTCAAAATTCATGGAGAATGTATGTGTAAGAAGTATTTGTAATTGCTATGTCTTACAAATTGGGTTTACATTTTTGGGTTAGTTCCACAAACCATACATTTTGTTCAAATTTGGTTAGTTTCCACACTTATTGTTAATGAACTAAATTTTGTTACTCGGAGTAGAATCTACATTTTTCTTGTTTATTTATTTCTGGTCTTCAACAAGATTACATTTAATTTATTCTTATATTGTATATATGATTATAACTCTTTAATTTTAGGAAATAAGAGTATAAGGCTTGGATACAATAAAAAGTAATCATCAGTGGCGCACCAAAAATATTTTTCAGAGGGGGGGGGGGGGGGGGGTATAGTTCATTCATAGAAAACTATTTTATGAACTGTTATTATTAAAGAAAAATGAATTGTTTTCATCATAGTCCAAAGGCCACCATAAGAAGTGAGTCGCTGATTGATAAAGTTTTCTTACCTTATGGAATCGCTTATTTATGCCTTGTCCACCGATGAATTGGGTATATGGCAACTGGGCGCTGGGCCATTTCTTTTTTGTTGACATGCCAAACTTGCCCTTCTGCGGGAACATTGAAAAGAGGTAGATAAAGTTTTGATTTTCACAGGATCGTTAAATTAAATTATTTAAAAAACAGTGGTAAAGGTGGCCACCGATAAGAGTGGGCCGTTTGGGGTGTCCACCGCCCCAAACATATCGCTTTGCGGGGACGTTGAAAAGAAAACGGCCCACTCATATCGGTGGCCACCTTTACCACTGTTTTTTAAATAATTTAATTAAACGATCCTGTGAAAATCTAAACTTTATCCATCTCTTTTCAATGTTCCCGCAGAAGGGCAAGTTTGGCATGTCAACAAAAAAGAAATGGCCCAGCGCCCAGTTGCCATATAGCCAATTCATCGGTGGACAAGGCATAAATAAGCGATTCCATAAGGTAAGAAAACTTTATCAATCAGCGACTCACTTCTTATGGTGGCCTGTGGACTATCATGAATATTTGTATAAGTAAATAGTATTATATATAATAATAATAATAATATTATTATTATATATAATACTATTTACTTATACAAATATTCATGATATATATATATATATATATATATATATATATATATATATATATATATATATATATATATATATATATATATATATTATCTTTTTAGGGTCTCTAGAGGTGTGCACCAGTGCTAAAATCCTATGAAAAAAGTATGATTTTAACTCCTCTAAAGAAGTAACTTTTTATTGATTATTGAATTTTGTAAATGTGTCAAAATTAGCTGTATTATCGACTTTATTTCTGCCATCCATCCCCTTGCTATCCAGTAGATCTCAACCTCTTGTTCTCCTGATTGTATTTCAAGAAGTGCTAAAAAAGGCTAGATGATGGTATCCTGTCATCCCCATACTGAGGAGACAATTACATTGGTTGTTATCCCCATCTACAAAGTTGGGCCTGTAGGCAGTCGAGATAAGTTCTGTGGGAGTGTTCTTTTGTTGTAAAACTGTGCCTTAAAAGAGGATTGCTATAACAGGCATCTGCCCACCTGATCTTCAATCAGCTTTCTTGTTCTCAATAGAGGATGCTACATGCTCACTGAATGTAGTGTAGGTGGCTTGCATCTTGCTTAGTGTGTTGGCGTATTTGTTATCACTAATTCCCACTAGGCTGGGTATCCACTGAATCACTATCTTGGAATACAAACTAGCCAGCCACATTGCCTATTTCAGAAAGTTACACATTTCTTATGAGTAGACTTATGTTAACGATTGGGAGTCAACAACAACTTTGGTTAGGCTCAGCTTCAGATTTAGCCACAACAAATTACTTTGAGGTAAGCCCATAATTTAAGAGGCCGCAGTAAAACAGCATTGGCCCAGATTTTGTTTGGAAGCATCTGTAAAGATCCTGACTTAAGTGTTCTTGGTATATTAGGCATTTAGGTGTCCTGAGCACAAAATTATATAAAATAGTATCTTGGGATAAAGTATCTGTCAGCCTTGTACCTTTATAAAATTACTTATACTCTTACTTCCTGATATCAAAGAATCAATTAATCTGTTATTAATATTGTATAATATGTATAATTTTTTTTCTTTTAAGAATTAGTATTTAATTCACTGCTAATGTCATTGTGCATTTATGTTGAATATATTTGATTAAATATATATTTTTCATTTAAAAATCACATGTGATTTCTCTTTTTTTTGTCTGAAAATTAAGTTTGGCAAAGAAAAAAAACTCTTAGGATTACTAACATAAAGTATTTTTTACTTTTTAATGCCTCTTGAAAATATGGTCACATTATATATCCAGGCCTTTCACATTTCAACTTTGAATGTTTAATTACTTCTACATTAACTATATTCTTAAATTCTTGTGATGCTTAGATTCCCAAATCAATTAAATCCACATAAAAAACTCTGAATTTTCCACCATCCTCTAGAATCTAGAATATTAAGTGTTATTAGTCCACTAAATTACCTTGAATATTTATACATTTTATTCAATTTTATTTGTTCCAAATAATCATAATAGGGAAATCTTGAAATCAAAACGACTGAAAATCAATGGAAACTGCTATACTATACTTTAAGTAAGCAATCAAGAAGTAATAATTTATCTTAAATCAGTTTGATTCTTCAGAGATTTTGTGGAACTTACACTTAGTATCATCAGTTCTCACAGATGACCATCCAAACTGGGTGCAACCAGTCTGTATTAAAAAATAATTCTGTCAGTTCAGTTGTGGCTAAATCAATGGTTTCTCTGGTTGGATCTACTAAGTACTATGAGCTATCTGGTTTTCCTGCTATTTAATTTTTACAGTAACATGTTAGACTGCCTGTATCCCTTCATGCTATACAAGCCCTCTCTATTTCTTCTTAGATCCACTTCTTAATCGACCAGTCAATTGCAGGTTCAGGTCCACAAAATAGCTTGGAAGCTCCTAGAGAATCAACATGTTGATAGCCCTAATTTTCTCAATCAAATTAAAAAACAGCCAGACTGGCAATTTTTACTTAATTGAAGTCTCCCAGCACTGAAAATCTCCCATATGGTGCTCCTATGAGTCATAGTCATAACTTAATGAAACAGAGAATGTGTTCATTAGTTCTGCTAATCAGAAACATTAAATTTGTATATACTCATTTACAATGTTTCATAATAAAAGTGGAGAAGAGTGATACTTTTTTAACCATAATGGTTAATTACATTAATAAATAAAAGAGGGGGGGGGGATCCTGTTAATACGTACAGTAGGACCTCGATTAACTGTCAAGCAGTAGAAGAAAGTGTCCCTGACGGTTAAGTGAGAAAGGTAGTGAATCGGGAGACGGATGAGCGAAGTTCTACTATATAGTATATCAATTAGTTTAATTTTTTGTAATTTATTGTTTTGTAAGAGCAATGTCATTTATTTCTTTGTCTACAAAAAACATCATGTCAGTTATGGTATCCTAGAGAATATCAATTAATTCAGATACAAAAAAACTGTGTTTAAGAAAATCTTATTATGTATTTACTACAAACCTAACTTGTACATTAGCTGAACGTTAGGTGCTTAGACTTAATTACTTTTTTCCTAATATTTTTAACCTAGTCCAAACAGAGCTACAAATAAAATTAAAATTGAAAAAATATATAAATTATACATATATATTTATATTTAAACTGTTTTTTTTATTTTTAGAAATTAATGTTAATTTATTTTATTTCTTAATTATTTACTATTGTATTATGTTTAAACATAAAACACCATAGAATGTTTAATTATAATATCTTAAAAATGTTATTATAAATATATCTTAAAGAATAAATATCATATTCACTGATATAGAGTATTAGTACAATTTATTTGATTATATATGTGGTTAATATTAAAATATTTTGATTGTGATTCCAGAAAATTGGTTTTATTTGACTTCTTACCAAATTTTTGATTGTAAGTAGTAAGAAATTAAATTTTAAATAACAACTAAATTAATATATTAAACAATATAATAAAATTGTTCTTTATTATATTTTGTTTAATTTTTATTTAAAAACAATGAAATTGTTGCTTATATAAATTGCATTTAAGATTTTGTTTTTTGCAATCATCTATTATTTAATTACTTTTATTTATATTGTTAAAAATTGTGAATACTCTACTATAAAAGCAAATGAAACTGATGTAAAACTGTTGAACTTTTTTAAAAAAAAAATTATATTCCTATTATTATTATTTACAACAAGAACAAGAGGAAAGATAGCTTTATAGCTTTTCTTAATTGTTCTTTTAGGTTCTATAGAAATTTATTTTATATTAATTTATGACCTTTAAATACATTTGCTACTAAATCATAATATAATTTGGATATTTATGATTATAATATGCTACTTATACCAAAGTAATGCATTTGATATTAAGTTAAATTATGCTACATAACATTTCTTACAGACCCAAAATAAATCTATCTTGTGAGTGAGATGAAAATGCGTGTTCTAGCACATAAGTGACTTCACTTGTTTTAATTTTATTTTGTTTAAAGTTGACTGTTTGTGTTGTTATGATTTGTTGGTCTCATCATAATTTAACCATTAAATTATATCCTTTTTTTCTTTAAATGTATATAATGTCTATTTTTTGTTGCTTTATTATTATTTAAAACAAATATATAATGTTATATTATATGTTTAAAATGTTATTGAACTTATATACTATCATGTACCCTATTCTCTTAAACAAATCATTTGCAAATCTGATTCTAGGGACACTACGATTGGATGTAATAACCTTATTGCTGGTACATAATTTTGATTAAAAACTTTAAGCTTTTTTCCCTGCAGCCAGTACCAAAAATTTAAAGAAAACAAGTTTAGTGCGAATTGTCCGAGAGAGGAGGATAGTGCTCTTGGATGAACGAGATGGATTAATATTAATCCTAAAAGTTTACACCAAGCTCATAAAACATCAGTTCAAACATACAAAATTTGCCTCTGAACCGGATCAAACAGGCAATTAGATAATTTTCTCAAATATTTTATCAGTATCAGTCCCAACATAAATTCATGATGAAGACTTAAAAATAAATTTCTTGAATCTAACCAGAACCAAAAAAAAACAAGATATACTTTTTTTGTGTAAACAGATACAGGTATTTGTAAAATAAGAAATAAATTACCTTTCTTTGTTCAGAGGAGGATGAGGATGAGATTGAATTCAAGTAAAGCAGTAAGTTTGGAAGCAAATAAAGAGATAGTACCGTGTTTCCTTCTTGCTCCAAACCTCATCATTTTGTTGAAAATGCCATGCCCAGCAGCCACATACTGTCTCTTGGGAAGACTTATATACAGTTAAACTAGATGTTGTTCTGTAATAATTTCAATTTATTATACATGTTTATGATTAAATTAACATTGAATAAAATTCAACAAGCAAGCTAGATTAGTTTAGTAAAAAAAAAAAAAAAAAAAAAAAAGTTATATAATTCTGTCTAAAACTATTCTTAACTGAAAAACCAAAGCCAAGGTGAGAAAATTCTCTAGGAGGATGTCTAGTACCTTGGGCTGGCAAAAGCTCAACCTAAGAGGCATCTGAGCTCTTGTAAGCATGTTGGCTACCAAATACTGTGCTATCACCCTCTGGTAGCTTCCCCCGATCTCTTCTTTCTGTGACACGCTCAATCAAGTTAACATCTCCACCTCAAAAATTGTATGGTTCAGTCACAGTAAACACCAGGCCATCCTTCTTTAGTATCACTTCAGAAGTGCTCACTCACCAAAGAAGAGGAGTTCAATAACAGGAAAGCCAAGACTATAAAATTGTTATGGAAACAGTTGACCTAAACCTAGCAAAGGCTTGATCAGTATGAGACATCCCTGCCCTTGGGCAGATAGCCACCTCAAGTGAACCTCTATTGACAAGTGCCATGCTTTTAAATACAAGGGTGGCCCCAGCAATGGAGTGGAGTGTCTTCAATGAACTCTACTTTGGTTAGCTTCCGAACTACCATGGTTCTGTTTTTGATGAGGAGACAGCTTACCCACCACTTCCTACCAACTTTCCACTAGTATAAGTTTTATGTTCAAAGCTTACAGCTTCATTCTTGATATCCTTTTATACACAACTTTGCTTTGTTTAACTAAATCAAATTACTGTGGTAATATCTATTCTGTAATAAATATTTCTTATTTTAGTTCTAAAATACTATGATTACGTTTATTGAAAATTAATTGGAGTTGACATCAGTAGGTAATGAAAAATGAAAAGACTCCACAAAATGCATTTTGTGAGAGGCTTTCCGTTTTTCATTATTCTATTAAACTTATTCTATCATTTGTATTCAATGTTAATTCATCATTATAAAAAAAATACTCATGAATAAATCTAGTTTATTAAATATATTTTTTGTAGAGTTTGCAGTCCATTAGTTTACATAAAAATAAATAAAAATCTCAAAATCAATTTAAACACCATATCAATAAAAGATCTATAATACAAATTGCATTTGAAACAATTTATCATATAAAAAATTGATCATAGTTCAATCAATAACACCATAAATATATTAATTTATTACAATATTCAAAGAATAATCATTAATTTCAAGAATGCATCAATGCACCAAGCATAAATAATATTATATTATAATATATGCCCATGCACATACATTTTCTCTAGAGTGAAGTTGTGATGTTTGCAATTTTTGTATTGTCCTTTAAATTTTGGCTTCTACACAAATTATTAATGTAAAATAACCTTATATTATTAGTAAGAAAGAAATAACTATGCAATTATTTCAAAATAGAGGGAGAGAGAAAGAGAGAGAGAGAGAGAGAGAAACAAAAGAATAAATCTCTTCTTACCAAGTTATTATTAATATAAATATAACTGCTTGAGAGAAAAATAATAATTTTTTTTGTGAGGCAAATATTAATTAGATCTTGCATAATGAGAACAGATCTAAAAAGATACCGATTTTTTAAAACAAATTAGATTATTTTAAAATTTAAGAGGATTTGTTTTTTATAATGATTGCAACTAAGCAAAAATGTTGGTAGGTAAATAACAAGCTATGATTTGTATATCAATCAAGGGGGTAAGGCCTGGGTCTCAACCATTGAATGAGACAGAAGATATGTTCTTGATATACATAGTGGATTCAGGACCGAACCAGAAAAAATGGTGTGAAGGAAGACCGGCCTCATGGTCACCTTTGAGCATACATAGGATGTAGAAGGAGATTGGATTAAGTACCCAAAATTAAGCACCCAAGATTAATGACCAAATAGTAATTCTTTCTTTAGACAGTCTACAATCTTTCCTTCTAAAAATAATAGCAATCAAATTAATTTTCTACTAATGTAAATTGAGCTTCCTATAATGAGGTATTCTTTGATATGAGGAATATACTAACACTTAGGCAATGATGAATATATTATCTTGATAATTTTGTAATTCAGTGGACTGCAATAATTACTAACACCACAATTTCACATTTGTTAATATATATGTGCATGAGATTTTTTATATAAAAGTAAACAATTTTATTTCTAATAACATCATTTTTAATAATTAATAAACAGTAATAAATTTAACAAACTACATAACAATTATAAATTGAGCATTTTTCCTACAATCAGCACAGAATTTTAAAAAGGCACAAATTTTAACGACTATATTGTCATGAGAGTTATCTATAAAATTAATATGAACACATTCAGTTCTGTGATTGCAATAATAATTTTTTGGTAATTAAAACCTTTAGAGAATACTGAAATTTACAGTTAGAAAATTGACAAAACACATGCATACATTAATTAAATTAAATTAAAGTTAATTAGAAGAAGCCACATTTTCCTTCTTCTTGGTTCCCCATAGGTGGGTCTTTGTCATTACAACAATTTGCCGCCTCAAGCCCAGTTAGCCACAGTTTTACTATTTGAATAGCTAAAACCCTTATGAGTTAAATCCTCACAACTGAAGTAATTTGGTTACACATGGTGAATAAGAGACTTCAGGCACTTAAGGTGAGACTAGAATGGAGGAGGTCAGATTAGCGATGAAAAAAGACTTGGACAAACAATTTAACATCTGCAATCAGAGAGAGAAAATGCGGAATAAGAAACTTGCGGATGAGGTCTAGCTGGCTCAAGACCAAGCATAGTCTGGAGATCATTTGCCAAAAACTCTACATCAGTCAGTAAATGCAGGTGCTTAAAGTAAGTAAGTAACCATCAGGTAAAAAATTAATAAGACAAAAATAAAGAAAATCAAATGAAATTACAGATCTTTTTTTTAAAAAAAAAAAAAACTCATTAATAATTAATTTCAATTATAAAACTTTACAAATTTAAAAACATATTCAAACTTAAATGTAGAGGTAGTTTAGTGAATTGGACATAGAGATTATTTTTTAGATATCTGATTGCTCAGGCTTTCTGAGTGAAAGCTCTAATAATAAATCTTCATCCCTTAAACTTGGGCATTTATTTTCAACCAAAGTTCCAGAAAGCGAGGATAACAAGAATCAATCAAAAAATGAAAAGAAAAATTGAATTGGTGATAAATGATGGGCGACACGAGTTGTCACTATTGTTTATATGTTAGATATGTTAGAAAATAAAGTTAATTAAAACAATAAACCCCTTTTTGATTGATCCACTCTATCCTCACACTTTATTTAAATTTGGAGGTAATAACTTACATAGATTTAATTCACATTATCTGACAGTACGCAAAGAAGATAAATGAATATGATAATAATATTAGTAAAAAAAAATACATAATATTTATAATATTATACTAATATATAATAATATACATAAATATAATAATATAGTAAATAAAGGGTGTCTTACTATAATGTTTTCTCATTATAAATACAATTTAATTCCTTCAAATATTAAAAAAATACTATAATTTTGAGATAAAAATTTGTTCCAAGGTTTTAGCAGTCTTCTTGTAAAACTCATTTGTACAGGTATAAATTATGCACTATCCCACAAGTTTATCTCTATATACCCCTAGAGTATTTATTACTACAATTGACTCCTGCAGTTAATTTGAATGAAGGAATAATTCAAATATTCATTACATTTAAATACATAAATGTTCAATTAATCTCTAATCAATCTCATTATATATTTTTAATTAAATTACAGAACAATATATATATTTGTATTATTTATTAAAATAATGAGATTATATCATATCACATCAGAGGTAAAGTGTATTGCCACAATTTTTTAAAAATTTATTCATTTGTAGTTTTTTATATTGAAATATTTGAAAATTCTTAATATATATGAAATGTAGGGCTTAACTTTCTTCAGTCTAATAGAGATAAAATATTTCAATAGAGAGAGAAAAAAAAAAAAAAATTAACTTCCAAAAATTATGGCATTGAGGTATTCTTGTGATTTTTTTTTTTTTTTTAAACATATGAACAGTATACTTCAAGGCACAGCTCTTACTTGGTTAATCAATTATTTAAAAATGATCAAAAAATTAAAAATAGTAGAATGATCAATTTTATAATAGAAAATATTATGCAAAAACATTTTTGTTAGGTGTATTAAAATAGGTGAAAGTTGAATAAATTAAAACATGAATTAACATAGCTTGTTCATGGTAACATAGAGTAAGTATTAGGTATATATATATATATATATATATATATATATATATATATATATATATATATATATATATATATATATATATATATATATATATAAGTAATTCAATCTTATGAGTACAAATATAAGATTCTCACAGATCGATTTTTAAGATAAGGGAAATATGTTTTTATTTTTACCAATGAGTAAAATCTATATCCTTTTATTCTGTTGAACTAGGAAATTTAAAGTTTAAATTATTCTAATTTAAATGATAATAGTAGTACAAATTTATTTGTATAAAATCTATACATATAAAAGTCAACGTGGGAGTGTGTGTCATGTTCTTTAACAGGCTCTTTCATATTTGAGGTATTTGAGCCAAGTTTGACACATATATTTTTCATCTCCCTGGTAAAAATATGACATAGTTCCCCAAAGACTCACTCATTTTCATGATGGTGGCCGTTTATGAGCTACTTTTAAGGCAAAATTCCACCTTATCACATCTCGGAAACTGTTAATTATGGAATTATGTATTTTGCTACAAAGCTTGCTTTATTGACGAAGATCTCCACAATGAAAAATATTTTTTTCATTCAAGATGGCGGCCATTGACTATTAATTTTATTGTTGCTATATCTCCCAAACTATTTGGTCTAGAACCTTAAAAGTCTAGAAAAATAAAAGTTACAGATGTTGAATCAAACTGAATGCATCCATATATGAGCAAAGGTCAATTAGGGAGCATATTCCTTTTAAAATGAAATATAAAATAAATATAGAGTACCCTATAATTTATAATACGTGTATCTTAAATCACACAAATATTACTGCATTTTATACTTATCAGATCTTGCTTTATATTTAAAAAAAAAAACCAATGCTCTCACGCGATGAACATGATACTCATATTATCTTCAATGTATGTATTTCTATTTTAAATATTTAATTATAAACTACATTGATATAAGTGTCTTAAAGGGGCTGGTAATTGATTTTGTTAAGTTCAAAACATACATATTATGTAAGTCTTTTGAATTTTAATACTTCAGACAAATGGCTTACTTAAATTATTTAAATAGGTGGTTCTTACTTGGAGACAGTGGCGCACCCAGGGGGGGGGGAGCCCGTGCCCCCCCCCCCCCCCCCCCCAAAGCCAGACCTAAAATTTAAGTATGCAATTCAGCAGCACGTGTTAAAGTAATAGTGTTGTGATAGTCAAAAAAATAAATAAGTAATTATATACCTAGTTTAGCCCGACATTTTTTTTTTTTTTTTTTTTTTTTTTTTGGCGTTTAAAAAGACGTGTGCCCCAAAAAAAAATCCAAAGACGTAAAATTTAAGTATGAAATTTCGCAGCACATGTTAAAGTAATAGTGAAAAAAATAAATAAATAAGTAATTATATACCTAGTTCAGCCCGACATTTTTGGCGTTTAAAAAGACGTGCCAGGCTTACGTACGTGGCTACTAAAATAAAACATTAATCTATTATATAATGTACAACTTTTAATAATAAAATATTATTAGTATGTATATAATTTTGTTTAAATAAAATACCCTGGTCTTCATGTCCCGTCCATAAAAAACTTAAATTTATTTGTATATAATAACATTTTAGATGCTCTTAGAATAGACTACAAAGACGTTTTCAAGTAACGTAAACTATAAAAATTTTCCCGGGGGAGGGCCCGGACCCCCCTAAAAGAGAGCCCAGCCCCCCTTCAAAATTGGCTGGATCCAAGAACAAAGAAAACCAGACTGGTTAATTGTCTGTGATTATGCTAAGCCCACATTCCTTCCCCCCCCCCCTCCCCTTATTTTTTTAAATCTGTGCCCCTCCCAAAAATAAATCCTGGGTGCGCCACTGCTTGGAGAAGTTAACATCTTCAATTCACAAGAAATTATTTTAAGAGAAAGAAGAAGAAGGTGAAATCTAGTTAAACAAATTTATTATCAACAAACAGGAATGACTGGAATAAAGAAAATATGTTATTTTTTGGCAGCATATATTAATTAGATCTCGCAGAATGAGAACAGATCTTCAAAAAGATTCTTAAAAAACAAATGAGATTATTTTAGAGGGAGGCAACATCGTCAAATATTATCTCCCACGCTTACTAAAAACATATGATACCCATAATTCTTGAGACAAAATCACATTTCCTTGTTAGTTGCGCTTAACACAAGAACTATTTATTGAGTTTACAGTAATGTCGCCTTGTATAAGGAGAATGTTGACAGATGATATAGGCACACGATTTGGCAGAACTTTGAGAATTTTACCACTGACATTTGCACTGAAGCCATTACGAAGGCAAGATATGATGAGACGGAAGTTCTCACCAGGAAGTAGCACTGCTGGTAACTTCTCGGAAAATTCTTCATTCCATCTGCCTGAACTCCAGGAATTCTGAGCAATTTGCCATAATGGCATGTATCTAACAAAACATAAATCCTTGTAATCCTAAAAAGCATCTGCAGTGTAATAAATGTATTGCGCTTTATTAGGAAATGCATAGTAAACATCCTTTATTTTGCTCCAGATGTTTTACTGTTGTTGCTGTTTTTGAGGGAACTACAGAATGGAAAGATGGCTATTTCACACATTTTCTAGATATATCAAGTGAAAGTGCGATGACATACATCTGGGGGTAAACATATGCCATACCTCCCAGGAATTCAAACCAGATCTCATGGTAATTAGACTTTGGCTTAGTTAAGAGTGGAAACAATTTGATCATGCCAATCGAGAATTAGGTCATTAACTTATGACAGTAGGTCATTAATTTTTTTTTTTTTTTTTTTTAATTCTTAAATGTGACCATGATAAATATCACGTGCCCTTAAAGAAGCTGAGGACTTGATGAAAATTAAATAAGTTTCTAGGAATTATATTTAATCACTCTGTATGGGTGTCAGGAAAGAATACAACCTCTTACCTTGAATTGATTAGACCTTGATCAAGAAATTTGCCAAAATTTAAACCTAAATTTGACTAATGTAATATTTATAAATTTATATTAACCTGAAATAGGGAAGGAACCATTGTTGTAGAATTATATTATAATTTTTTTAAATTATTATTCTAAGCAGTAAAAGTTTTTACCTGGCTACGAAGTGATAAGCAATGATAGGATGGGGAATGGAATGGACACCACCCTGAAGATTGATGTAGAAAGAATGAGGGAGAGAGTGAACCCTTCCTGTAACCTCTATCAGATCTCCTACTTGTAGAGGTCCTAGGCTGGCTACTACAGGACAAGAGGTGTCTTTCTAAAATAGAGAAAAGTAACAATAGCTCTTAAAAAATATATAAAGATAAAGTGCAATAGCGGTGCAGCAGTACCTCAAGATTGTTTTCAAATTGGGATAGATCCATCTAATTATTTTACATGAGAGAAAGAGATAACTGCTATGTATGGTGCATTGACCACAAGGGGCCACTTTAATCTTATAAACTATCTTGCAAGCAGGGTTAATCACTTTAATGTAGCCACAGCTCTCCCAAAAAGAAACTCTAAATATATTCTAGTATTTCACATATATGTTTATTTGTTGTTTTTAACATATTTTTTTTTTAATTATGTAACTGTTTGGTTTAAGTTTTGTCTGATAAAAATGTATTTAAAGTCTGATGGAGAGCACTGTAGCACATCAAACTCACCAATCAAATTTATTGATGTAAAGTGGAAATCATTTAACTTGAAACTGTGGGGACCAAAATAGTTTTTCGGGTTGAACGATGCATACAAAAAAATTTACACAATTCGCACACCCAACACCTGATTAAATATTTCTTTATTATTCCCAAAATATGGCAGTGATAATTCCAAGTAAGAAAAAAATTGGGTTTTAGAAGATAGGTGTAATTTACACATATACAGAGAAGTGTGTCACAGGAGGGGGTTGTTTAGATAAACATTATCGTCTCGTCTCACTCACTTTCCCTTAGATTTCGGTGTAAGTATTTCAAAGCCGAGTAAAAGGGCTCTCGCTTGGGTTTCTCATTTTTATTTCAGACCTCTCTATATTCTTATATTTTTTTTTTCGCTCGGAAGCGTTGGATGGAGTTAAATGGAGCATGAGTATATAAAAAAAATGACGTGTCATTGAGACTGCACCGCATACCGTGAATGTATTGTGGGTCTGAACAAACCTCACTAAATTCAGGGGAATTATATCCTGTTTCAACACGTAAAAATACTTAACGTCATTTCGACAAAAGTATGTAAAGAACCCAGGTTTAAATATATATTATTATAATGATATGCGTGTTGAGGTAGAAGTAAAAAAATATTTTTTAACAATATAGAGATGAGTGGTAATGACGTCACAAAATGGCGTAAGCTTTCGAAAATTTATTCGAAGTTTTTGTTTTCTTCCTTTTCCTTTCCTTACTCCTTATCACCTGTTATCAAACCCATGCAATTTTGAGGGTATTTTTACAATTTATTATTAATCTCTGTCTGGATTAAGCTGTTGTGTAACCTTCTGTCTACTTGTTTACAATCTAAACTCTTTATTCAACATTAAATAGTTTTTTCATTAAAATGTAGAGTACATTTGCAATCGTTGCTGTTATATTATATAAATAATGTAGTGTTTGATATACCGAATGATAGACAAACTGTGTGCGAGATAAAAATTCGTGATTTTCGTTAATTTTTTTTTTTTGATTTAACAGTGGAAAAAATTTGATTTTCCAGAACTAAACAGCAATACTACTTCGCTTTTAACTGTGTTTTGGATTATAACAAGATAAAATTGATGTGGAAAAAAGTATCGACACTTTTAAAAATGACTTACTGTTGTTTTCTCAGATCAGACTCCTGACTATTTTCATCATAAAGTGAATTTCAAACTAAACTTTTAATGTAGTTTATAGGTATATAGTATATCAAATCAATTTAAATGAACGTTTATTAAATTTTCATTTTGATTCGTTTAAATACGTATTAGTATGAAGAAACAAAATATAATTCTGTTACAACAAGTGGAATTACCTACTACGTAATAAATAATATCATGGTGCTATACTTTATAATATTAAATATCGGACATTTTCTTCTCTACAGCTATACCTACTCTTTACCAGCCTATGATTTTAGTGCTTTTTATGTACCATCTGCTAAAAATAAAGCTGATAATTTATCTAGGGTAAAACCTAATAATAATTCAGAGACATACATAACTGTGTTTCCTACTTAAAAATATCTTGTAGAAGGTATAATCCTTTAATTGCAATTTAGCAACGGATGCGTACTAAAACGACACTACTTTTTTATCCTTATCAATCAAGATAACCCTAATTACCTGGAACAAAGTGTTTTACTGTGGTGTTATAGGGCCTCCATACCTGGAAAATATCAGACTACTAAATGAATTACATTCACTACACACCAAGTTGTAGTTACAAAGAAGGGCCTAGTAGATCATATTTCTTGGTGGCCTGGTCGAGATAAACTGATATAATTATGGTGAGTATGCTTCCGCGGGTAGATGTACAACATCACAATGCACCACACCCCTGAAGATGCTTCCAGTAGTGGAAGCGAAACATCGTACTTCAACCCCTTCGTAGCACAGATTTCACCAGAAAACCATGCTAATAGAGAATAAATATTGTTATAAAAAATTGTATTCTCTTATCAGATAAATACATTTAAAAAAAAAAACTTCTAAACAATTCAATTTGAATTTCAATGAATTGCAAGGACTTGGTTTTTTATAGTCATCAATTAAGATTTGAGTTGTGTTTTTTTCATTTCTTTTCTAAAAGTTAAATTATAATTTTTCATGTTGAAGTAGGTATTTCAATCTGATTTGATTTTTAATTATTTTTTTGATTTTGAACAAATATTTATAGAATTTTAATGTAATTATATCAAAGTATTTGATGTGTTCTTTGATTTATCTCTGGACTGAGATTTATTTATTTCATAAATAATCATATTAAATACAATGAGTCTAAGTCTGTTTAAGCGTTTTCTTTATACTAAATGAATCCTAAAGTACCAATTATTAAATATTAAAGGCACTGTCAATCTTTCACTGACATTGAAATAATTGCAATATTTAAAAAGTATTGGTCAATAACATTATGTCTAAAATGAAAACATCAAAACAGAATGGTATTCTAATCTTTATAGACTAAAAAAAACAATTAAGATGCATTTTTCTGTGTACTTTGGAGGATCTGTGAATGGTTTCTATATAATATTGTGAAGAAACAGGGTAAAATCGGATTGTACGTGCCCCCACTTTGAGGTTAGGTGATAAAATCCCGCATATTAAATTAAAAACCTTAATTTTGTGTACCCTTGAATTTTCTATAGCCGCTCCGGACCGCTTCGCGGTGCTCCGCTCATTTTCTGAAGAAAAACAACCCTCCTGTGTATAAACCAGGTAGAGGTCCAACTCGAAGAAATTTCCAGGGCACGTACAATCCGATTTAGCCAGAAACAGAATTGTGAAATGATAGCTTTAAATTTCATATTAAACTTTGGAGATAAAAAGACTTTTCAATTTCATCTCTTACTATGACTAGCATGTTCTTTGATTTGCTTCCCAAACTTCCATCACTTTAGTGTAGGAGAGATCAAGTAGCAAACTTTATCTGGAACCAATTTTTGGAACTATTAGAAACTAAATCAACGCATACAAAGAAATGCGTGTGGAGCAACAAAAACCTGTGGGAACTCTGATAGCTTAGAACTTCCCTGTATTGGGCAAAACAAATGAGTGCAACCTGAGTGGGTGTGATCAATTTAGCATTTCACCTGCCCACCAAAGGCTAGATGCGTTATAAACATTTTTTATGTAAAGAATCCGCATGTTACTTACTTACTTTAACCACAATAACTTAAAAATCACTTGTAATTGGAATAAAATTTAAATAATAGATCATAATTCATAATATACTCATTGGTCCCATATTAGTTTAATCTTTTCCCATCTATTGCTATAAACAAACTTATTACTACTAACCCCTATACTGTGAGGGGTTCCTCAAAGCAAATCAGAATTAACCTTCTGAGATGTAGAACTGACGCATGGGAAGAAATATTATTCTTTTACTGATAATTAAATAAAATAAAAAACAATTTTGATTAATAGGAAGGACTTGGTTTATAGTCATCAATTATGATTTGAGTGGTGTTTTTTCCCCCCATTTCTTTTTTAAAAGTTAAATTATAATTTAATATATATGTTGAGGTCGGCATTTCAATCTGATTTTATTGTGAACTAACTTTTTGATTGATAACAAATTAATTATCAAAGTATGTGATGTGTTCTTTGATTTACTTCTAGACTGAGATTGTATTTTATAAATTGTCATATTAAATACAAGTCTAAGCCTGTCTCTGTGTCTACTTTATACCAAATGGACCTGTACATTAGCATATTACCCTTACTTACTAATCCTGATGTATCAATTACTAAATACAGCCACTGTCAGATTTTCACTGAAAATGAAATATGTAATAGCAATATTTAAAAAGTTTTGGTCAAGAAACTGGGCTCAGGGCAAAAACATTTATATCAGCGTTAGACTAAAAAAAGGGCAATGAAGATGCAATTTTCTGTGTACTTTGGGGATCTGTGAATGGCTTCTATAAAATACTGTTGAATGCTAGCTTCAAATTATTAGACCTTAGAAATAAAAGACATCAAGTCAACGTAATTTCTCACCACCCTTAGCATGGTCTTTCATTTGCTGCCCAAACTTTCATAATTCTAACGTAGGTGAGATCAAGTAGCAAACTTTATCTGGAACCAATTTTTGGAACTATTAGAAACTAAATCAACGCATACAAAGAAATGCGTGTGGAGCGACAAAAACCTGTGGGAACTCTGATAGCTTAGAACTTCCCTGTATTGGGCAAAACAAATGAGTGCAACCTGAGTGGGTGTGATCAATTTAGCATTTCACCTGCCCACCAAAGGCTAGATGCGTTATAAGCATTTTTTATGAGGAAAAAAATGCATGTTTTATTATTTTAATTTGTAATCACTTACAGAGAACATAATAAGAAACAGTGAAAGTATAATTATAGTTAGTTGTAAAACTGCTTAATTTTTTGTTTCTTAAGTTTCATTATTAGTGGCTTAAATTGTGTTTTCAGCTACATTAGTTGATTTAATGACTACTTCTAACAGTAATCAGAAAGGTATCACATTAATTTATACCGTATTGCTTCGAATATAAGACGCCCCCGAATATAAAACGCATCCAAATTTTCGAACCAAAATTCTTGGAAAAAAATGAATGCATCATATATAAACGCTCCTCGAATATAAGACACACCCCGATTTTTGGAGAAGCAACAACGGAAAAAAAGTGCGTCTTATATTCGAAGCAATACGGTATATTGTTTTAATAATCTTTGAAACCCTTGAGTTTATTATAATTGGTGAAACCATGTAAAGAATCCGCATGTTACTTACTTACTTTAACCACAATAACTTAAAAATCACTTGTAATTGGAATAAAATTTAAATAATAGATCATAATATACTCATTGGTCCCATATTAGTTTAATCTTTTCCCATCTATTGCTATAAACAAACTTATTACTACTAACCCCTATACCGTTAACAGTACTCACCCAAGATGTTAAAGAAATTTGTATGGTTAGTCGAAAGTAGCCCAGAGAGGTGGTCACTTTCAGTTCCTATGGGACCATTCATCCAATAATAAGCTGCAACAACTTGAGTTTTTTAGGGTTGCTGAGTACAATAATAATATGTTTTTTTTATTCCAATGTACCCAAATTCTTTGGTTCATGGATAAAACAGTCAAAAATTAAAAATTTAATTATTTGTATTATTGAAAGAATACTTAATTATTGAAAGAATAAAATATATATGTATAATTGACAATACAGAACCGTTTGTTTAAATTTTGACCTCTAATTTACCTGTTTTAACCATTTTATTTGAAATAAGAAAGTAGAATGAAGTAATTTGATGTATAAAAATAAAACACTCACATATGTGTGTATATGTATTTATGATCATAGAGAAATGAATGAAGTACTATTTTCAAGTGCAAAACATTTGATATAGGTTCAAGTTAATTTATTACCTTTAAAATCAATTTTAAGAGGAACTGTAACTGTTGAACTTGCTTCATTATTATTTATTATTTTTTACACTCTTCCAGCCCTAGTCTACATTATAAAAACTGTTTTTGCCCTGTTTGAGGTATCCTTATCACCATTCAATTTTTTTAAGATTAACCTGAAACACCCTGTATAATTGGATGTTTCAGGTTTTATCTGAGGACCTCAAATAGGAGAAATTTGTAGTCTTGCTTGGTTTTGTTTTGGTGCTATGATAATTTTTTGAAAATAATAATGAGTTTTCAACAAAACCTGCTTTAATACTGGTCTTCAAGCAAGAAATGGTGTACCATTTTGTAATACAGAACATTTAATTTATAATAAAGTTAATTTATTACCTTTTTAAAAGGACAGTAATTCAAAATACTAAATTTTATCAGGATAATAAAAAAAGCAGGAATGTTTGCAACATTTATTAAGTTTTAAAATGGTACCAGAAACATCTAAATGTGTCAATAATTAGAAGTTGGTCATAATCTGATTTTAATATAGGTTTAGAGAGTTCAATTTGATTGCTTCATGAGATTGAAACACAACTGAATCAATGAAACTGAAACTTTTAAACACCAATTCAATGAAATTGCTCATTGATTTTGCCCATGGAAAAGAAGTTGAACTATTTGCTGTAGTTCAACTTTTTAAGCAATCTCATTTAATGGCTCTAAGGAAACAACAAATTAAGCCATGTTAACAGCTCATATAGCTCATCAAAATAATTACTTTTTGATGGAATAAAAGGTTTCAGTTGTATAGGTTATAATGAATCGTTATATTATCACTTTGTCAAAAGAAATAACACTGTAATTATAAAATTAAGTTTATTGGTCTATACCATATACTAGCGTTCCATCCTCTAATAATACTCAAATATAACAGTTTATAAAAGTATAAGGGGCTTTCTTCAGTGACTTATACTTCTCTCTAGAAATATAAGTCACTGAAGATAGCTGTCATATATTTATTTAATTGTTTTATTTTAGAGGATAAAACAGTAGTATATATATATGTTATTGACCAATAAACTTATATTTTATAATTACCTGCATTGTTTTATTTCTTTTAACATAAGTGATATATAAACCATTCATTATGTTTGATTACCACAAATCTGAGTCAATACAACAAACTTTTGCATGGGTTATGTTTATGTTTTAGTTAGGTTCTATTCCCCACTGGCGATTCAATTTCATAGCTTTGTCTAAACAGTACAGAGGCTTTCAATGACATTGAAAGTTTGTAGTTCAATCTCATAGAGCAATAAAATCGAACTGTCTAAACTAGCCGCACCTTAAACAAATATCCATGATATGAATGCAGCTGAAATAGGGCAGCTGGTAAACTGCCAAACTCCAACTTCATTATTATTATTTACACTCTTCCAGCTCGGTCTCAGCAACACTACGCATTATTATAAGGACTTTTTGGCCCCATATCAGGTCTCCTAACTAGCATGTCCAATCCATTATGGTACTCTAGTAAAAACATATTGTTTTAGATTAAGAAGAAACTAAATGATTTTACAGAATGTATAGTGATTTTTGAATGAGACAAGACTAATTTGACTTAAATAACAACCAAATTTCATTTAATATTAAATATAATAAAACAAAAAAAACAAAAATTATATAATACAACAAAAAAAATCTACAAAACATGATTGCGATAACTTCTTTATAACGAATTTAAACTGCAAAGAAAAAAGCACTTTTACAAATGCAATGTTGGACAAAAATGTTTGATTGCAGAATACAAAGGTTTACTGGACCCACCTACTTGCTTCCATCTGTTTACATTGGTAAAGTGGGCTGTAAAGTAAACGATCAAGGGGGAAAGTTGATGGTGGAGGTAGCAGACAAACTTGCTTGACAAACCAAATTTTAACGTGCATGTGGTCATTCCTCTTACTTTCCTGCTTATTCTTATCATTGAGCTAACCATCAAACTGTGTTGAAAGCAGTCTATGTCTGGGCCTACGTTTGACATCCGTAGTCCACACCTATATTACAAGGTGGGGAAATCGCTGCTTAGCAATGTTTTTTACTCTAATTTCGCCTCGTATGCTCCTTTAAAGACCTTGTTGAAAGACCCAAATATCTTCCAACTGGACCTTATATCTGCTGTTTACCTCATTTCTTAATTTATTATGAAATGTCACTAACTATGGTAAAAATGCTCTTCCGTGGGTTCTTATGACTCGTCCCGTCACATATTAGACCCTGGATTGCAATTTGCATTATGACATTATTAGTTTTAATTCTGTCATTTTCTGCATACTTTCATTAACTTGGAGGCAATCATCTTCATGACAGCCACGTCTGAAAAAACCTATTTTCGGCAGAGCTTTTAGCTGTACTTGTGATTAATTAATTTAAAGAGGGTTTATATTTATTTATATTATTTCTTATAGTATTCTCACTTTCTTTGTGAGGGTTCGTTGTGATTTGAGGTTGAGGACATGAAATCTCAGTCACCTTACATTGATAAATGGAGTGTGACGTGTATAAACCGCCTAAAAAATATTACTCTATTATTATCTCTCTATATTATTCTAGCTCGAATCGACATAGAACTTAAAATAATACTATATATAGTATTATTCTAAGTCATAGAACTTCCTCTTTTAAAATGTAAACAAACAAACAAAGTGATATGAGAAGTGATAAGAGATATGAGGAGAATTTCAGCGCTTTTTATCACTGTGGGCATTCCTAGAAACTTACTAAACTGCAAATCATACTTTTTAAATCTGACAGCTCAGATTAGCCAACCTATGGGGGAGAAGAAATAAAGCCACTAGGCCGGTTGGAGCAGCATCATTTGTTGGTAAACAAAAGAAGGTTATGTTACTCCATTTCAAATCGCGATCTTTTTAAGCTTTTTAACTAGCTTTGTCCTTAGACTTTAACTTCTTATTTACGAATATTTCTTGCAATTAATATAAATTTATTATTTTCCTTTGATGTACAATAAATATAATGGTTATGAAGTATAAAAAGTGAATGCTTAAAACTTGTTAGATAAAGAGTGATATAACTATAATCCATCTCAGAAATATATCAACATTGACCCTCTTTTTTTGTTTGCACATAAATGAAAAAGTTCCTTGTTAGACTGGCTGCAGAGAAGGGAAAAATTCGCTCCTAAAGTAGAATCAAGAATGGTAAGTCATTTTTTTTATTTGTAAGATTTGTAAGATTTACCTAACTCAATTCGGAACAGACCTTGTCAATACCTATAACATCTCTACGAAACAAATAATGAGTATTTGAATATTATTATCTGTTCTGCGTATACAAGTGATTATACCTTGTATAATAATTGTTTGGTGAAACTGAATAACAAGAGCCAAAGTAGAAAAGTGGGCGGTGCTTCACTCGACTGTATTGTTTTTAACTCTGTACAGTATAATCTCAACTCTATTAACAGTATACAGATATATTCTCTTAAATGTATAAATCATACAAATTTACTATTGGTAAAACTGGAGAATACCAAGCTGGGAGGGGAAGAGGTGAGAAAAGTGCGCAGGCCTTACTGGAATGAATTATTTTGACAAAGGGATATAACCTCTCCTATGTACTGGAATGAATTATTTATATAAACTGTACTGGAATCATACTTATATAATCTCTCAAATGTATAAATCATAAAAATGTACTATTTGACAAAGGGATATAATCTAATAATCTCTTAAGTGTACAATTGAAGCAAAATTGTGTCACCAAGGGGCAACAATTGTGCCGCTAATTGTTTGACAAAGGGTTATAATGTCTAATAAATTAAGAAAAAAATTTCCGCAAAGTGATACTAAACGGTTTTGTCTCCTTTAGATAAGCTAATTGTTTTGTTAAATGTAATAGGTAAATTGATTTTCTATGTAAACAGTTGTAGGGAAAAGCTGTCTATAACCCATACTTTATTACACAATTAGAAAATTCACCAAAATAATTTTTCCACAATTTTATATCACAAAAGGTATTGAAGACAACTCTGCCACATTTTAAGCATACTATAGCTAATTGTATTTTTTTTTGGATATGACACTAATTTAATGAAACGTTAATCGATTTTTTTTTTCTTTCAGATCTCAGTTAATCAATGGAGCATATAGTAATTCATTCTGTTTGAAGAAACCCTGCTGCAAGGGTGACGTCCAATCTAAAAACTAAGAAGAAACATGCGACATGCAAGAAGAGCAATAATATGTTTGTAAAAGTCGATAAATTTTATGTTTATGAATGTGTACAGGTGAATTAAGGAAAAAAAGAGCAGAAAAATACAATTAATATGTATTTAATTATTAAAAAAATAACATTATGAGAAAAAAATGTTAATGCTGCTGATGGCACATTAAACATCGATATCAGTTGTCAATAATTCATCAGAGATTTATATTTGATTTTTTCTACCGAATAGTGAGTTTAGTTCAAATTAGTATATATACTAGAATTTTCTTGGGTTGCGAGAGGCATTTTTAATATAATTAAGGGGTGAGTAGGTTCAGCATACATTTTTTGTTCTGTAATTTATTCTTTACTGTAATACATTTTCTTAAATACTCTCATAATATAATATGGGATATTATTTCTCTTGGAGACCTATAGATCAAAAAGTATTTAGCAGACAGCAAGCCTCACTCAATTTTGTTTGCCTGCTACCTCAGCAAGTTCATTGGTCTTAATAAAAGTTATAGATAACACTAACAATACCAGCATAATAACACTAACAATAATAGCATTTTGATTTGCATTATTTTTAGTGCATATCATTGAGTGGGGTTCTGGGTTCTTATTATGCATTTGCATTGCAAATTACTTCTGAACTATTTCCAGGCATTTGGTTAAGATTTTTCAAATCATCAAGTTTTTGTGGTCTACCTACATAGATTTTGGATTTTTAATAACCCAACAAGAAAAATCAAGGGGTATAAGGTGTAGTATCAGTCCTTCTCTTTTTATTTGAAATAATAGTATATTATGTTACTAGGCTGTAAAGTGAGTTTTTTCTTTACCGCAGCAATTACATGTCGAGCGAAACAAGACAGTAAATATTGCCAAGGTAAAGAAAAAAACACTTCACAGTTGCATAGCATATGCTATTTTTTCTGAGGTAGCAGACAATGTAAAAACATTAAATATTAATAAATAATCAATATAATAATAACAAATATTAGAACATACTTAAAATTTAAAAAAAGAAACCTTAAAAAGAGGTTACACCATAAGAAAAGATAAATAAAACACATTGACATCTAGCGGAATTAAATCGTACTAAGCATTTCTACAAAGACTGCAGCGCTACTAACGAAAGTGTGTTTTTTTTATGTTTTTTAGGCTCTAAAGTTACTATTTTACTGTCTACCATGGAAAAAAGCATTTTTATGAAAATTTAATTACTTTTAATGAATTTGTTCCAAATAATGTGTAAAATAAAATGTTTTTGCATATATGTATCACATTTTTATAATAGAGTTTTAGATGGATAATTATTGTAACATATTACTTTCTTAAATGCTTCTTAATTTTGAATTTTACACGCTTAGATTATACATATTTCATTACTTTATTATTACACAGCATATGGTTTTACTGAACTACTTTACTAAGTAAAATGTTAAACTGTAATAATAGTATTGTGTAATATTTATTTACAATCCTTGGTATTTATTCTTTCTTTTAAATATATGCTTTCATTTTAGAATTATATTCCTAAAAATTGTGTCATACTGACTCTTAAGATTCCATTTACGCAGGTGTTTCAGGTTAATCTAAAAACATTGAGTGGTGGATAGGATACCTCAACAGGGAAAAACCGTTTTTATAATTTAGAGTAGGGCTGGAAGAGTGTAAAAAATAATAAATAATAATGAAGCAACTTCGACAGTTACAATTCCTCTTAAATTGATTTTAAAGGTAATAAATTAACTTGAACCTATATCAAATGTTTTGCACTTGAAAATAGTACTTCATTCATTTCTCTATAACCAATATCACAGCAGATAAAGTTAGATTTTGTGATAAAATAGGGATTTTTTTTTTTTTTTTTAAATAATTAAAATGAGCATGGCGCAAAAAATGGACTTTTTTGTTCCCTTAACCACTATTTAATCTTGTTAATTAATCCTGAGACACCCTGTGTATAGTTATGAAATGGATCACCAGACTTGTCTTTCTGACATGCATTATCACGTCAACCATTTAAACCCATTTTGAACCTTTGTCTTTATTCTGTATTTTTTTTTTGTTTTTGTATTTTCTCCCTAATAATTATCTGCAAAGAAACACGTTTGTTTGTATCTTATTTATATAAATAAATACATATACAATACACACATATGTGAGTGTTTTATTTTTATACATCAAATTACTTCATTCTACTTTCTTATTTCAAATAAAATGGTTAAAACAGGTAAATTAGAGGTCAAAATTTAAACAAACGGTTCTGTATTGTCAATTATACATATATATTTTATTCTTTCAATAATTAAGTATTCTTTCAATAATACAAATAATTAAATTTTTAATTTTTGACTGTTTTATCCATGAACCAAAGAATTTGGGTACATTGGAATAAAAAAAACATATTATTATTGTACTCAGCAACCCTAAAAAACTCAAGTTGTTGCAGCTTATTATTGGATGAATGGTCCCATAGGAACTGAAAGTGACCACCTCTCTGGGCTACTTTCGACTAACCATACAAATTTCTTTAACATCTTGGGTGAGTACTGTTAACGGTATAGGGGTTAGTAGTAATAAGTTTGTTTATAGCAATAGATGGGAAAAGATTAAACTAATATGGGACCAATGAGTATATTATGATCTATTATTTAAATTTTATTCCAATTACAAGTGATTTTTAAGTTATTGTGGTTAAAGTAAGTAAGTAACATGCGGATTCTTTACATGGTTTCACCAATTATAATAAACTCAAGGGTTTCAAAGATTATTAAAACAATATACCGTATTGCTTCGAATATAAGACGCACTTTTTTTCCGTTGTTGCTTCTCCAAAAATCGGGGTGTGTCTTATATTCGAGGAGCGTTTATATATGATGCATTCATTTTTTTCCAAGAATTTTGGTTCGAAAATTTGGATGCGTCTTATATTCGGGGGCGTCTTATATTCGAAGCAATACGGTATAAATTAATGTGATACCTTTCTGATTACTGTTAGAAGTAGTCATTAAATCAACTAATGTAGCTGAAATCACAATTTAAGCCACTAATAATGAAACATAAGAAACAAAAAATTAAGCAGTTTTACAACTAACTATAATTATACTTTCACTGTTTCTTATTATGTTCTCTGTAAGTGATTACAAATTAAAATAATAAAACATGCATTTTTTTCCTCATAAAAAATGCTTATAACGCATCTAGCCTTTGGTGGGCAGGTGAAATGCTAAATTGATCACACCCACTCAGGTTGCACTCATTTGTTTTGCCCAATACAGGGAAGTTCTAAGCTATCAGAGTTCCCACAGGTTTTTGTCGCTCCACACGCATTTCTTTGTATGCGTTGATTTAGTTTCTAATAGTTCCAAAAATAGGTTCCAGATAAAGTTTGCTACTTGATCTCACCTACGTTAGAATTATGAAAGTTTGGGCAGCAAATGAAAGACCATGCTAAGGGTGGTGAGAAATTACGTTGACTTGATGTCTTTTATTTCTAAGGTCTAATAATTTGAAGCTAGCATTCAACAGTATTTTATAGAAGCCATTCACAGATCCCCAAAGTACACAGAAAATTGCATCTTCATTGCCCTTTTTTTAGTCTAACGCTGATATAAATGTTTTTGCCCTGAGCCCAGTTTCTTGACCAAAACTTTTTAAATATTGCTATTACATATTTCATTTTCAGTGAAAATCTGACAGTGGCTGTATTTAATAATTGGTACATCAGGATTAGTAAGTAAGGGTAATATGCTAATGTACAGGTCCATTTGGTATAAAGTAGACACAGAGACAGGCTTAGACTTGTATTTAATATGACAATTTATAAAATACAATCTCAGTCTAGAAGTAAATCAAAGAACACATCACATACTTTGATAATTAATTTGTTATCAATCAAAAAGTTAGTTCACAATAAAATCAGATTGAAATGCCGACTTCAACATATATATTAAATTATAATTTAACTTTTAAAAAAGAAATGGGGGGAAAAAACACCACTCAAATCATAATTGATGACTATAAACCAAGTCCTTCCTATTAATCAAAATTGTTTTTTATTTTATTTAATTATCAGTAAAAGAATAATATTTCTTCCCATGCGTCAGTCCTACATCTCAGAAGGTTAATTCTGATTTGCTTTGAGGAACCCCTCACAGTTAATAGTCTGTTGATAACTATTCGAAAAAATGATTTCTATCTCTTTATCTATGTCAGGCAACTAGAAATATGATCTAGGCAGGGCCTTCATTTTCACAATACCTTGGTAACTTAAATGAAATTCATTTAGTAGTCGGATATTTTCCAGGTATAAACACCCTATAATTCCAAAGTAAAATACTTTGTTCTATATTTAATTGGGTTTACCTTTTCTTGATTAATAAGGATAAAATAAAACTTAAGAGTTCAATCAAAATAAAACAAGAGCCCGTCTAGTTTCAGTACGTATTATACTAGTGTTACAATTAGAATTGATTTGGACAGAACCGGAAAATTGAATAGTGAGCCAATGAGAACTTGAGATTTTCACTTCTAGAAGGTCAGAAGACACAATGTCGACCACTCATTGGATATTTCTATTTTATCTCTAATCCATCTTTATTTCAATTTTCCTTGACTTTTCAAATCAATTCTAATTATAAAACTACTATAGTTACTAATTTACAATTAAAAGATTATACCTTCCACTAGATATTTTTAAGTAGAAAACTCTTTTACATATGAAATTGTTTATAGAAGATATTACATAGAGAAGACAAATCATACACTGAAAAGTCTAGGCATCGCTGTAAATAAGAGAATGTCCAACATTTTATTATATGGGTAAGTGCAGAGCATAGAAAATGATTTATTACTGAAGTAATTCCAGTATTACATGCTCAAGTCACAATTAATAATTATAATTTCTAGAAATTTGCACAACAAAACACACGAAACACTTTAGATGTAATAAAGTTATGTTTAAAACTAACTGTAATAAATGTTGTTCCTTCAAACTAATTCTCATTAAAACGAATCAAAATGAAATATTAATTAAAGTCTCAATTTAAAATTTTAAACTTCAAATTTCTAGCTTGCTTCTCGATGCTTATTTCCAAGTCAATAGTATCTTGTAATAATCCCAAACTTAAAAGCAAAGAAGATTGTACTTTAGTTCTGTGAAATCAAATTATTACATCCTGACATAAAACCAAAAAAAATCTGATCTGAAAGTTCTACAAAAATTACGTACATAGCTCTTATCTCACACTAAGAGCTACGTAATTTTTGTAGAACTTTCAGATCATTATTTTTTTGGATTTATGTCAGAATGAAATAATTTGATTTCACAGAACTAAACTACAATCTTTATTTCATTTAAATTAAATCCAAAAAAATACTGATCTGAACGTTCTACGAAAATTACGTACATAGCTCTTTTCTCACACATTTGTTATATTATCACAAGGTGTATCACTTATATACTATTATTATTACTATTACTCATACACTATAACAGCAACAATTGCAAATGTACTCTACATTTAAATATAAAACCTATTTAATGTTGAATAAAATATTTATTAACCAAGTTATGTGAGGGTAGGTTACAAAACACAACAGGTTACTTTACGGAGTCAGGATTTCAAGTTCTATATAAAATATTCGTTTACATCCATCTTACCCGCATATCAATTAATATACTCTCACATCTCATAAACCTGGGTTTTTTTCATACGTTTGTCGAAATGATGTGACGTATTTTTACGAGTTGAAGCGGGACATAATTCCCCTGAATTTAGTGAGGTTTGTTCAGTCCCGCAATACATTCACGGTATGCGGTGCAGTCTCAATGACACGTCATTTTTTTTATATACTCATGCCCCGTTTAACTCCATCCAACCAAATCTTTTCGTGCTAAGCGATTTTTGTTTTGTGTTAAAAGAAGAAAAATGCATGATTATAATTAAAATATCTAGCATTGAGACGGGACCACAATATTTTTTCGTTTTAACCAATTTTTAATGTTATTATTTACAAAAATGGATTTTGCAAATGATTTAGAAGGAAGAATTAATTATAATGAATAATTTAGCTGTATTTTATGTAAGTTAGACTTACTTTTAAAGGAAGCTCAACAGGTACAATAGGAGACGAAGGGTAGAAGGTAGTCTGGGCCAGTATAAACTTACTAACGGCTACATCACTACTGATCTCAACAGATTTAACATCACTGTAGGTAAGACGATGACTGAATGAGAACATGTGAACTCCATTCACACTCACCTGTAAACAATACACACAAATTAGAAAAATAAACCTTGTTTAAACTTTATTGACTATAGCAACTAGAATTTGTTATAAGCAATAATCATAATTTCATGTGAAATAGTGGCTTGACATTGACAGGTATATGAGAGCTATAAATTTTTAAAATATGGCATTAGGGTGGCATACAAAATGTGAGGTTAATCCACTTCAAGCACACCTAGGAGGTTTATCAGGAATGGTTTCATATAAGAGGATTTGAACGGAAGGAAACTGAAACTGACTAGTGGAAGGATCTGTGGCAGAAAAAAGCTAGGCCTTGAACGATTGGGACATTAGGGTCATTGTGCAATGTTGGGTCGAAGACTTAGTAGGGTGTATTTACTATGGAGGGTCTTTGATTGTAAAGATTGGATTATTGAATTGCAGTGGGAGTTGGAATATGTTTGGTGCAGCCCCATAGCTTGAATGCCACATATCCATGCATGTTTGAATCCATGCAGGTTTTTATTGAGTTGTAGTTGTAATATAAGTCCTTTGTTATGTGTGATGATTTTTTGTTGAGGAGTTGCTATAAAAGTTTGTACTTATTATGTAGATGTCAGTTGCTAGAGCTCAATGACTCAGCTTCAGGCTGTTCCTAGGTTGACTACATAATTTTCAACAAATTTACTTACTGTAAAGAAATATTAACTTTTAATTATGAGAGGAACAGCAGGCAACACAATAAGGTTTGAGAATATCCCAAACATAGGGATGAAATATCACCTTTTAAAGAAATAATTTTAACATCACTTTATTATCCCTGAAGACACCTTTAGAAATTATATAAAATATAAAGGGGGCAGTAAAAAAGAGAAGAAAAAATGACTTATGTAGATGTATTTGCAAGAGAGCCCATGTTAGTCTATGCTCAAGGTACATTCCAAGGTACGCACTTTCCATGTCTTAAGGAAAAGGTCCCATGGACACTTTTATTTTAGTTTAAATTTATGCGCCATTTGTTTTAGCCATATTTTATAAGGTGACAATGTTCTTGAATGATATCAGAAACTGTACAAGAATTTTTATGAGTGGAGAGGATGCATTTATTTTCAGCAAAGGATGCAAAGATAGCGAACGGGTGTTCCAAAAATAAATGTTTCTTTCATTTCATTCTGATTGTTTGTTGTTCTGAACTATTGGGTCATAGCCAGATTTGCCACTTTACAGAACTATTCAATTTAGGTGACCATATTTGTTAATAACGCTTTATTTATTACAATTTGTCACCCTGTGTCATCCTTTACATAAATAGTTAATAGTTGTATAACCTTTTGGCAGGCCTAGGCCCTCCACAGGCTGTTGAGCCAAAGAGTTAGTTTGTATTAGTTAGTTCAATTGTGTCCTGTCTCTCTACATGATAATTGAAAGCCATAGATTAAGCTCCTACAGGAGTTTTCTTGCCAGTTTTTCATACCCAGGGGCACACTATCATCCATCATTCAGTAACAAGTTGTTGCTTGTTGAATTTGCATTGTTTCTGATTGTTGATTATAATTTATTTGTTTTTTAATTAAAATTGGTACATGATAGATTATAAAGGTTGCTTATGAAAATAAATAGATAAATGGCAACACAAGCAAAAGTCCACCCTCCCCTATCTAAAATGCGATAGTGACAACATTAACCAGCATAAGGAAGAAGGAAATTATTTGTGTCTTGAAATGGCTCATCAGACATTCAGACCTGGATGTATGATGGCCTAATAAGTATGAGACTTGGAGACCAAAACCTTACGGGAAAAATAAAAAATAACAGGAAGACTACCCAGCTCCAGAATCCTATTGTTTTTCAAATCTATATTTGATTTGAATCCAGCCTAAATGCAAGGTAATGCCTTATCCAGGTAAATGCAATTTTGCAGAAACTTGCTGAAAGATTATCAGTTCAGGTTTAGATCGGGGCATTCTTCTGTTGCCTAACTCGCACGCTTAACTGATCAGATTACTGATAACTACAACTTAAATAAATTTACAGGCATGTTGTCGTTGGAGGTAGAGAAAGATTTTGATTGTGTGTGGCATAAGGGCCATCTATATAAACTATGGTATTTAGTAATAGTACTGAGAAGTTATCTTAAACACCTCAAATTTTTCATACATAACAATAATAATTCCTCGAAAGATTATAGTATGTCATCCAGCTTGCCCAAGGGTTCAATATTGGCACTGAACCTCTACGATATAATCTTGTCGGGTATCCCAAATACTGAAAATGTCGATCTTTCGATTTTCGCTGAATGAAATATTCTGTAGCTCGTGGTGTCTAGACACGATTGTCAATAGACTAAATAAACCTTTTAATAAAATTACAAGTTACTTTAAAAAATGGAGAATTAAAGTTAAACAGACTAAAACAGAGGCAATAATATTTACCAGACGTCGCTCTCGCCTACCTGAACCTGTTAACTTTGGAGGAGCCATTATAGAATGGAAAGATCAAATCAAATACCTTGGTTTGACTCTCGATAAAAAACTTAATTTTTCAAGCCACATTAAAACAAACCTCAATAAAATTCAACACACATTATATAGTCTCTTCCCTTTATTTAGCAAAAGGTCCAAACTAAACCAAAACAATAAATTATTAATCTACAAACAATTAATAAGACCCGCCCTTACGTACGCCTGTCCAGTCTGGAGCTCCGTGTCTATTTATCTTTCAGCTAATCCAAAAATTTTTCAGGCAGTGTCAAGACAATCAGGCTAACCAACTAATCAAAAATATTGGCAACTACAATATCACTGATCTAAGAAATAGATACAAAAAATACAAACATAAGAGAATCAAACATATACTTCTAGATGGAATATAATATGTGTTAATTACAATTTTTTTTTTTTAATATAAGATGTATCTAATCATTGTTATCAAACCACTTATTATTGTTATACTTCAGTTTAATTATGTTCTACTACGTTACTTTTAAGTTAAAGGGTTTTTGTTAAATTTTTTCCCCCTTTTTGTCACTGTTGTTATTGTTATCTAAAGTATTATTGTATCTTCTATTTAAATCTTGTGGGCAGAGGAAAAAACAAATACTATGTTTGATACTGGCTCTGATAAAATCGAAACGAAAAATGTTCATTGTAAATATCTTTAAATAAAATTATTTATTTATTTAAATACAATTTTAACTAAGTTAAGAGATAATTTTTTTAATGTTAAACATACCATATACTCTGATGGAGCAACAAGTATTTCCAGTATGAAGTGCTGGCCCCTTTTAAATGGAATGGTCTGTAAAAGCTGAGACTCCTCCTGACCCCATATCCTGTTAATCTTAGCATTCCTAGCTATGTACTTCTGGTCAAACCTTGGGTTGATATGAAGAGCTATGTCTTCACCACACCTAAGGTTAACGGAGAAACTTGAACATTTCTCCTTTACTGTGCCTTCTATTAAGATGGAACATCCAGCTGCCAGCCTATCCACCGCGTACTGCAGACTGCTCGCCTGAAAAACACGTTTCAAGACAAAATTATCCAAACTAACACTGCTAAATTAATATAACAATCCACTAAGTGTGAACATAAAATTTAGTATACAGGTACAGTGAAAACCTTTCAACACAAAACTGAGGGAACCGAAATATTTTTTCAGGTTAAAAGATTTTTTTGTTTAATGATGCATACAAAAAACTTACCAATATTTTTTATTTCAATTTTTTTAATTTACACTTGTATAGGTATATGTGTATTGGTCTGTATACTTATTGTCCAACAAATCATATTAGATACACCATACCAGAAGTACTATTCAGATTTCAAATTATTATATGGTATGTACATAAATGTGCATGTATGTTTATAATAAAAACAATATGAAAAACGCTGATTTTGACACATAATTTCAACACACCCGTTACCGAATTCGAAAACTAACTGATAAAATATATTTTTATAATCCTTAAAATATGTGAGTGATAATTCCAATTTCCATTTTTTATGCGTCATTTATAAAATTGCATAATATTATGGTTGTAAATATTTTCCCTGCGGTTTGCTCGTATTGAGAGATTTATAGGGAAAGGACGCAGTAACTCAAGAGCTCTCAATTTCATTGGCTCCCGCTCTTTATTTTCCGTAGATTTCTTTAAATGGGAGAAATTCCCGCTCTCCAAAAGAGGAGGAGGAAGGTGTAACTACCCGCCCAAAAAAAGTTTTTTGTTGAAAGCCATAATTAAATTCACGAAACAACAGCAGTTCACATCTATCTATAGTTACATACTGATTTGTTGCAATAGTTGCTGGGGAGACACATGGAGGAAAACACCTTTATAATTTTGTGCCAGGGACTATCACTCAGCAACTATCGTCCATAGCCTATCATACAAGTACACCGTACCTTAAGATACAAGTTAAAGATGAAATAATTATGGTTTGTTTGCTCCAAAATTTAAAACTTACAAGGAATAATTTTTAAGTAGAAAATAAGCGTGACACATGTTAAACAATGCTGGAGTGGAAATAGAAAAATCAATCTTACTAAGAGATATTATATCAAATTGGTGCATTAGAGATACTATTGTAATTTAAAACATATGAAAAGCAATTATAATTCTATCTGGAAAGTAATATTGTGATAATCCTAGTTATCCTGTGTTATCGCCAGCTTTTAAAAAATAATTGACATTGTCCAAAAATGTTCACTACCATTAAAGAAGGAGATAATAAAAATTCAGATTGAACAAAGAAAAACACATTTTCCTCCATCCTAGGAGAGCAATTCTATAATAGGTTCATTTTTAAAGTTATTTTCTGTTTAATCATAAATAATAAGGCTAAAGTGAATTGTACGGTGCCATCAAATGTTGTACTTCGATTTGGACCTCTACCTGGTCTATATGCATGAGGGTTGTTTTTCTTCAGAGAATCAGCGGAGCACCACGAAGCGGTGAGTAGCTGCTGTTGAAAATTCTAGGGCAAAAAAATTAATTTTGTACTTTGATTCTGTAAACAGCACCCTACAATTCACTTTTACCAATAATAATAATTATAAAAATTTATTACCCTAGGATTTGATTCATTTTTAGGTCTAGATTCACTTTGCTTACTTCTACTGAACCGATGATGATCCATTATACTAAAATATCTACTAACTAAATCAAGTAGCAAGAAAAAATATAGTTTTTATATAACACTGACATGAATACCAACATTATTTTACCAAAAATAAATGTACATTAAAACACAACTAAAAAGAGAAACAAATAAAATCCTTTTTAAAATATCTAAACATCCAAATGTCTAAAATATTCAAATGTGTCTAAAATAAACTAAAACTAAACAAAAAAATAAAAATACCCTAAATAAATATTTGCATTTTCTTTGATCTGATTTTGAATAAATTAATTTGAAAGAAATAAATTATTATAATTGATTTAATTTTTAAAATTACTATTGTTAAAATAACCACATTGCTTTTTTTAAATTTATTTTTATATTTTTAAATAAGGGGAGTCATGTTTTCTGCTGAAAAGGTTGGTATTTTTCACACCCTACTTAAATTATAGGAAAAAATAAGGTAGTCAGTGTTGAATGTTAAACAAGCAGATAAAATAATAAATAAATGGCCAATCATTGTATGAATAAAATTGAAATTGATACTTTAAATCATAATAAAAGGCTCTGCGCCCCTTACGTGATTTGCTTTTCATCCCTCCTTCACTGTTTAATAGGGGTGGGCTACTATTCGCTTTATGTGAAGGTGTAGGGCATTACAAATCAAATTAAAATTCCTAAAGTTATTAGTTATTTGGATACAAATTTTAAATTAGCCAATCATGACTATCAGCCACATGGGGATGCAGAAACAACTTTTTATTTTAGGTTAATTATATAAAACTATTTTTCTTTAAAAGAAAGAGAACAACAAGTAGAGGAATGTAAACCCCTCAATTACCCCCTTTTTCCCTCTATCATTTTCTAGGACACAGTGTATTACTCTTATTCTTCCTCTAACCTTGTTTCACCTACGTTTAGTATATATCCTACTCCTTCTTTGTCACTGAACTTATGGGGACAATAAATTATTAAGTATATCAATACATTAATTCCTTTGTTAGTTAATTAATAATTAGTTACATCCATATAATCCATAAGCATTGGAAGGAAACCTTATATACATATTTAAAACTATACAGAAAGAAACTTTTATTTTTTACTAACAAGAGCTGCTTCTCAAAGGGGTTTTACCAAAAGGGTCTGTAAGATTTTGATTACTGCCAGCTATAGTGCTATAGGGGAAAATTTAATTTATAGTCTCATTTAAGTCATATAAAAGTCTAAACCATCACAATTTCCTATTTATTCAACACCCTCTCACATGCATTGATATAAGGATAAATTGCTTGCATCATAAAAAATCTAAGGATGATCATATTTTATCATATACAGATTTTTCTTTAACACATTTTCTAGAAATCTGTCATTGCTGGTCCCAAGCCCAGGTGTGCGAAAGGAGGAATTTTCCCTTAGTAACCTGAATGAAGGGTAAGGTCTTTGGCTCAGGCAGTAATGACTAACAGTATCCATGGTATCAAAGGGCAAGCGGGCTTACATACTCAGAGGGCAATTTCCGCAGCAAGCTATAGGATATGCTATCTAAATAAATTTGATTAAATGAAGGTAGAAGTTGTAACTGGGGGACGATCTGTACAACTTACTCAAGACCATGCAGGGTCCTACCCAGCATCCCCATATAAATGGGAAACTATAAGTGAAGTGGGGTCAATCCAGTTAAGGAAGCCAATACTACAGTTCATACAGCTGACGTCACCCATAATACATACTTGTAAAAGCCCTTTACATGCTGTTCCACAACTTATTATAACTAGGCATCGTATGGCTCTATCATTGAAGCGAGCGTCATGCAATAAATATTAGATAGATAATCATGATGAGTTTTATTAACATAGTTACGTTAGAACGTAAGATATCGTTAAAAAACTTTGTTTTCTATATTTTAAACGTTTAGGTCCGCTTTAATAATTTTAACAATCTTTATCACTTCATAGCGTCGTCACTGTTGGTTTCACTAAAAAAAAAAAATTATCTCTTCGAATAAGTGATGATAGAATCTTTTCCCGTCCTGAAATTCTAATTTTACATTTGAAGCTCAAGTTTACATGACCTTTGCACGTGAACTCTTGGACGGATCACGCTGTCCAACGAAATTGGCCTGAGCATTAGTGAAAGGAACACGAATACAAGGTAAATTTTAATTAAATCATTCAACATATACTCAAGTTATCGTTGGACTTGTGAACTTTACTGACAGACAGGGTGCATACTTTGTTAAATGTAAGAAGCTCCCATGCGCTCGCTTTAATTATTTGTTTAACCTTAATATTGGAGTTTCAAATAATTGAGTTATACAAAAGAAAGTGTCTCAAATGTAATAAATATACCTCATAGACATTGTCTGATTTTCCATTTGGGAAAAGCAGACTTATGAGAAATAACTATAAAAAATGGAATCAAATCTAATGGCCTTGATGGGAAGAGACGGATAAAAAAATATACAAATATATTTATAATCTGTCCATCTCCCTTCCTCATTAATAATAATAATATTAATGTTTTTAATCTCTTGGCATAGATTGTAATTGATATCAACTTTGTTAATTAAAGTATAGTCTCTTCAAAGAAAGCTAAATCAAGAATTCTGAAAAAATTTCAATTAGAATCTGAAAGGACAAATTATAAACTAAACCTAAACTATAAGGGGCACTTCTCAAATGATAAATTTCCCTTATAATGCAACAATAAGGATAATTAATGCTAATTTGAAGAAAATATCATTTATATTCCACTAATAATGGTTTAATCCGCTAGAAATAGTAAAATTAATTAATTTAGCTGTATTTACAATAATTGTATATGTAATCACAATTATTTTTCTTATTTCTAAAGAAAAACAGAAATCGTTACATAATCTAAACAAAGTCCTACAAATTACCTGTATCAAAAGTTATCTTTTATTTCTTAGGTAAAACGAACAATTTTTTAAAATAATTTATTATTTTAGTGAGAAATAAAACTAAACATTTGAAAATGGAGTAAAACCTGTCAAATTCTAATGTTCTTTCGATCACCTGGTCTCAAATAAGCAACAAAAGACGATTTCAGATTTTTTTGTTTACAAGCTACAATATAGATATTTTGCTCATTTAGTTGACAGTTTTTGATTTTTTATAGAGCCGTTTAAAGTATGAAATAATTAACTCACATTATATTTATTGAGAGGAGTAATGACTTCGAAATCTAGATATTCGTCTGCTTCGATCGCGGAGCAGATCGGTGATAACACTTGGGCCGCCATCTTCTCGTTCGCGTCCATCTGACAGTGCTCCGACGTGCCCTTGTACAGTTGACCAAGAATATAATTTTTGGGGATAAATTTTAAAATCTTCCGTGAAAAGTTATCGTTTCAGTGCGGTTCTAGGTGTTTCGAGTTGGCTTCGTGTACAGTGTGTATAGAGTTTCACTATTATCTGTTACGTAAATAGTTTCCAAGTGATAATTTTTCATCTACAATCGATGCGGGGTGCTTCTTATTTCGGATGTTTGTTATTTTTTTTTTATTTCTATTAGATGTTTGGCACCTTAACTTTTAAATAATTTTTTGTAGTTCTACATTTCATCTATATTGTTTTAATTACCGATGAAAATAAATAACAACAAAAAGTTAAAAATGAAGTGAATAATGTAAACTGAGATCGATTTGTCAAAAGTACGTGGGTTTGTATACCTACTTAGGTGAAGATTTTTGGATATATTATCATATTTCTACCGGTTCTTCTCGAATCTTTTTGTTGACGTATTATTCTACGTTTCCTGCATTATTTACTTTTGAAATAACCTCTTGCTTTTTTGATAAACCAGTTTTAAGTAAAAATGAAGCTAATAGATTTATTTTTTCGTAGTGATTATGTTTTTATTCGTGTTGATATTAAAGTGCAGCTAGCCTGAAAACTAGGTTGGACCTAACTATATAGTGTTATAAAATAATAGGAACGTTAATTGTGAAAATGAGTTCGACTGCGTTTAACGAATCTCTGTTTGAAAAAAAGCTTTTGCAGCTTCGGGAAACTCACGAGAGCATTTCGAATCTCTCGGCATGGTGTCTGGCTAATCAGTCTCATCATACTAAACTTATCTCGATATGGCTCAATGTTTTAAAAAGGGTTAAAATTGAACATAGGTTGCTTCTATTTTATCTTGCCAATGATATTATACAGTATAGTCGAAGGAAACATTTGCCATTTGTCGAATCGTTCGCTCCGGCGTTACAGAAAGCAACAACTATGGTCAGAGAAGACAGTGTTAAAAACAAGATACTAAGATTATTTAAAATATGGGATGACCGAGGTATTTACGACGAAGCTTTCCTTCTAGATTTAAGCGGCCTGTTAATCTGCGATCCTAAAGGAGGAAACCGGATGGATATCCAAGATTTTCATCCTAATGTAATGTTCTCCAGGATAAGGAGTTGCAAAAAGCTTGAAGACGACACTGACATTAAATTGAAAATATTAAACGAGAGTCAGTTACCTATTACTAATGTAGAGCAACTAAGAAAAAGTTTGAAAGACCGTGAGCAAGGTGAAGACGTTATGGAAGATGTTGAAAATGCTCTGAGTAAAATTAAAGCTTATGTTGACGCCTTAGAAGCGGAAATTAAGGAAAGGTCGGGACTGCTCGATATGTTAGATACTGGTGAGCAGTATTATGAAAAAGATTTAAGGGAAGCTAAGATTGTGGTAAATGCGTACAAATGCTTTGGCCAGAGAGTTAAACAAGTCCAGAGGAAGTTGGAAGAGAAGATGCCTGCATTGCCCTCTCCTGTTCCATCACCTCCAGATGTTAACGCTCCGTCACCCTCTCCACCCATGAGCCCCGAAGAAGAACGAGAAGGTGCTGACTTTGGTGCCTGTAACTTCACCATGGGCGAATCTTTCATAAATAATACCAGTATTATAGAAAAAGCTTTAGATTCCCAAGGCAGTACCGTGTATACCGAAAAAGCTGATTATTTTGCTCCACCAGTTTACACTCCAAGCATGACCACAGGATCCGGAGTTGGTAGAGAAGTACCATATACCCCTACAAGAGAAGTAACCTTAAACACTTCACACTATGATAGTGCTGACACTTCTTACAACAGTCAGTTTGCTGGTTCAGAAACCGTTTTTAATGATACCATAAACAATTCTACTTATGATGATGTGTATATAGATAAACTTTATAAAATAGATAACGCAAGGAATTCCCAGTATAATTCTGATTCTCAGTTAAGTAATGAGAGTTATCCAGCTGAGTATTTTATCGGAGCTAATTCAAGTGACGCTTCCTATCCAAATGAAAGTGACGAAAGGAATTTAGAACCGAGTGTTTTCTCCAGTTTGATGGATAGTAAAGGTACTTTGCTACCCCCACCTCCTCCTCCACCGCCACCTAAATCTCCTCTAGAATCAGAATCTACTGATGAAAATAAGATTGAAGTCATAGGTGGTTCAACTAAACAGCCATCACTTGCCGAGATCCTTCAGTCACTGATTGCTAAAAAGGAGGAGAATCCGACTGCACCACTGAAACCTCCTCCAATGCCTCCGACCAGTCTGCAAGAGGATGAAGTTTGGCAGGAGAATGACTGGGACTCTCCTCTCTCCCCTACTCCATTCCAGGACTTCCCTGCGGAGGACACTGATATGAGACCCAAGGATGTCGACCACAGGTCAGTATTCTTTCTCTAACTTATTTTACTAGGATACTTGATTTAACTCTCTGGATCATCAATCCAGTGTAAACTTTATTGACTGGTGTAATCTTACTTTAAGCAAACATTTTAATACAATTCAATTTTAATCACTTTAATTGGTTTTTGGTAGTTTTAATTAACATTAGTTGGTCATTAAGCATTTTCAGTTTAGAACATATGTCTTATCTCTTGTTTAAAAGAGTTTTATTCAAAAGAAGGAAATAGTTTTGTAATTGCTCAGCTTTAATTTGAGTCCTTAAGTTATACGGTTGTAGCATGAATCCCAAACTAGAATTAAGGGAGAGGGGCTAGGATAATACAATATTTTTGATTTTTAGGATAGTAGAGTAAGATTATCTTTTAACTCCCCTCTTCATACTTCTATGCAAGCAGGCAACCCACATCTTATGATTTTACTTGATTAAGATATATTAATGTACTAGTTTTGGAGCTAAGAACCAAACACCAATAGATCCTGGTTTTATTCCCTGTTGGGTGACGTATGTTCCATAATGATTGCATTGATTTGATGTGTAAAATTATTATAATGACTGAACACTGTCCAGTAATGTTATAATACCGTATTAATCAGGCTTTAAAGAAAACATGAGGGAGGAGGTGGTTTTTCTGGTGGCTAATTCTGGTGTTAGTTATAGTTATTTACGCAACAAGGGAGAGAAGTATGTTTTCCTGCTCGAGGTTAAGTTTTCTCCTGAGGCACCGCCGAAGGATAAAACCCGAGGCATAGCCGAGGGAGATAATCCCGAGAGCAGAAATATTTTGATCCATGTTGCGTATTAAATTTTATCTACGACTAGTGCACCATGGCTAATAGCTATTAAGTTTGTAGGTATAAAAGTTTTAACTACAAATTCACACAATTTAAACACCTTAAACTGATATTTAGTTACTTGATTTATTAAAATAACAATTTTTATACTAAATATACAAGTTTTACAACAAACACTTTCAATAGTTTGTTTTTAATTTAAAGACTTAGTTTGATAACCTAAAGTAACCTTCCTGAAAAATTAGCTATAAAAAGCGGAAAAACTTTACTACCAACATAATACTTAAAACATACCTAAAAAAATACCTTTTAAGTTGGTATGATAGTTTTTTTACTCCTATGGGAGGGAAGTAACACTTCCCGCCCTGTTATTAGCAATGTAAAGTCCACTTACAATGCAAGTCGTAGATAAAATATATTCCTACTTAATATTGGAAATTGGAAATTATTTTTTAATTAAATAATTGACATTATTTTTAATTTTTTTATTACCAAGCTATTTTTGCCAAAAGGTAGTAATCGTTAATTGACCAGTACTCTGTAATTGCATTTAAATCCATCTTTTTCAGTTTTACAATTTATGATTTTATCTATATCAATTAATTTACTTGTTGAAGGAACCCTTATTTTTTCTCTGGGACTTACTCATAGTTAGAGTAAAACTAAAAAAAATTGATCAGACTGTTAATGAACCACAATAGCTAATGTTAGTATACATCATTCAACTATATCTTCAGCAATCGGTTTAATTCACTGATGTTCAATTTTGCTCTTTAATTTTCAGTTATTTTCTGTATAAGTAAGTTAAACAAGATTTTATAGAAAAAACTACTGTCGGACAGCTCAGATTGGGTAACCTCTGTTAGGGGAAGAATAAAGCCACTAGGCCTATTTCTAGGGGGCCACACCTCTCTCCCAGTGTCTTTTTTTTTACCTAGTTGGTCCTACCTTTTATATGTCTTAATCTCGAGCTCTCATTTTCAATTTTCCCATGCTGTCAAAATTAACTCTTTTTCTTTATCCTACAATAAGTAATTATTAATGCATTTTATCTACAATTGTTTGAAATAATGTTTATGCAACTTCTATGTAACTGGTTTCGACCCCTTTAATTGGTTGAATTTATTAGTAGCATTTGACCATTATTGTGATACCAGTATTAGGTCACCAATAATCAAATATTTCCTTCAATGTTAGAGAACTTTAATTTTTAAAAATCTTATGATTTAAAAAAAAAAAAAAAAAAAAAAAAAAAAATACTTTGTTTTTAATTTGTTACTACTTGTTTTAATTGTGTTAAAAAAAATTTTTTGACTGTATATTTATTTAGTATTTATTGTATATTTTATCATGACAAACTCTCATGGAGAAATTTTAAATTTTTCAACAAATAGTACACGGAATTTAAAAGAAAGAAGTGATTGAAAATGACCTTATAAACACAGAGAAGGGTCGAAATGTTTCAACTTAAATATCTATGAAAATCAACAAGTTTTGATTGTATTTATTTAACATCTAAAGCATCCATCAAGAACAATATATGTGATAAAATTAAATGAGGTATTTAGTTTTAACAGCGTCATTTGAATAATAAAAATTCAAGTGGTTTCCTTTAGAAATTAGGTAATGATAAATAATTTGAAAAAGACTACATAAACTTTAAGTTAGTTGTTTCTAGTTACTACAGTGATTTGGTGGGAACTGCTAGAGGTATATAAAATTCCATAGACCAATATTATTAGTTCATTGCCCAAAAAATCACAGTATCTAAAATTTAATACAAAAGTATTCAACCATTCTTTAGTTGGTCAACATTAGCCAACTGATTTTAAGTTACTCCAAACCAGGAACTTATATGAAACCAGGTTCTGGATAATGTTTTCATTTTGAGGTTTTTTTTTTTTTTTTTTTTTTTTTTTTAAATAAATTTATGCTAGTACTTAGTTTAACTGTTAGAGTAGGATTTTTTTGAAATTTTAACATTATCTTGTATATTATTCTCTCCTTTTCTCAATCCACCATGAGCTGGATGTTACAGTATTAGGAGTCTGTTAAAAAACTACCTAATTTATTTTGGAAACACAAAACTAGTTTTGTGTTTCCTTTGTTAGTCCCTTGTTAACACTTTCATGTAACCTATTTTTCCTTCCTTTTGATTCTTTCTTGGAAGTTTTCATTTATTTTCCTCATTCTGAATTTGGGTCTCTCCATCCTGTCCATGTGACCTTCATGATTTGCTTTATTTTAAAAAAAAAAAAAAAATGTTTAGTCAATATAATTATTTAATTCTTATTGACAAATCAAAAATACTAATCGATGGCTAAGAAGTGATACCTCGTAACTACCAAAATAGTGATTTTGAGGTTTTTGTTGTATGGCCTTGGGAGGCTTGTCTGCAAGTACTTGCGAGATCTCATAAGTGAAACAAAATTCCTTCTCATAGAAAATGGGCAGTTGTGACATCTCGTATCAGATTCGCAAATTATTTATTATGTGATAGCTTGTAACTACACCTCATATGTGTTTCTGGTGTATGTGTTTTGGTGAAGGTTAGTTGTGACACGTCATAACTGAGCTGCAAATTCGCTAATTAAGTGAGACCTCGTATGTGTTCACTTTATTAAAGAATTATAATTTAAATCAAATTATAATTATAATTATCCCGGCGCGGGAGTGTATTTTTCACTGTCTGTTTCCCGTAGTAAATAATAATTATAATTTGATTTAAATTAAAATTTAAACTTTCCGTAGTATGAAAACTACCAAAAACTTAAAAATTGAATTTCGAATTGATTGTACAAGGTACAGGTACTAATTGAGTACTTTATAATTATAAGCCTTAATTCTTGGTTTAGTTCTAATGTCATAAATATTGACTGTCTAAATGTATATGAATATTGAAAGCTTGGATTCGGGAGTAGTTATCGATTACAGCAGTTAAAAATCATTCTCCTGCGTAGCTTAGTTGGCCAGAGCATCTGTACTGGAGTGTATTTTTCACTGTCTGTTTCCCGTAGTAAATAATAATTATAATTTGATTTAAATTAAAATTTAAACTTTCCGTAGTATGAAAACTACCAAAAACTTAAAAATTGAATTTATTAAAGAAGTGACATAGTGAGAACTCGTTATTACATTATTTTATGAACCACTAAAATTTTACAGTTACCAATGTTTCAGAAGGGTTACTACATGTTATACAAATTTATAAAACATGTAAAAAACTTAGTCAGTTAAAGTAAATTTATTTTTTAAATAGTTTTTTGTTCCTCCTGTAAACCTGACATTTTGAAGATACGAGTTATCACTTCTTAGCCATCAAAATGCCAGATACTTCAGGGTTTCTTGCTATGAAGTATCTTGTTTTTTGAGATAATAATCTAAAAGGTTATACATAGAACTATTAAAGAATTAGTATCAGCAGAGTTGCTAACTATATAAGGTAATAAGGAAGAATAATTGTCTGTACTGTAGTAATTATCTGTACGAGATAAAAAAAATCTCGTTTTGGCAGCTTAAAATTTTCAAACAAGAATGAAAGGTAATGGTTTCCACTATGATCTTATGGAACTAACACATAGTGACTAAAACCTAAAACTGACACAGAATGAACATTTAGTTTATTTTTAGTTCATTGTGAATAGTCCAAAATAATAACTTTATGTATATTTTTTTTTTTAATGTAGACTGATTTTGAAGTTGGTTATCATTAACAGTTTGAGTTTAAGAGATCACTCATTTGTGTTTTATTCATTAAAAACGAAAGTCAACATTTAAAATTAACATTTAGCAGAGAGTTTTATCATAACTGTTGACATCAGGAATCGATTTATTAATTATACTAAATCTTATAATTAATTTAATAACACTATTTATTAATTTAAATGGATTATAAATTGCTTCTACTTAGAAATCTATTCATTAATAGTTATGAAATCCACGTTGTTGATGCCAAGTTTATTAATGGACATGTTTGGTTTTTGTACGTGTGCCAAAGCTTAACTATTTAGGTACTTGCTGTTTTTTTATTGATTGAACATTCCCTAGAAATGTAAAATACCTTAGAAATTTACTATTTTTATTATTGTATTCATTTGTCTTGCAACTTAATCTTCAATTAATTTAATAAATACAATAATACATGATGGAATAAATGTGCATTAGTGTAGATTTATAGATGGCTGAGGTTTTGAAGATATCTAATGTTTACCAATTTATTAGAAGGTTTTAGATTGAAATGTCATGTTCAATTCTTCTTTACGTTGTTACTTTGAAATTTAATCTAGACATTTTTCTTCTTTTATTATTTGTTAGTTAGATTTTCTTTTCATCTTTTGACTGTCACAAACAACAGTGTTATTTTTTAACTTTGCTTCCTTGAGTGAGTGATTTGAATGTCTTGAGTCCACTTATTCTCTCTGAAATGGTGTATATATAAATGTTAAGTGATAAAATATTTTTTGGTTACTGATGTACCCTTAATAAATTGTTTTTATTTTTTTTTATTTTGTTTCTTTTTCATGCTATTTGACGGAACTTTAGGTCTTTGTAGGACACTTTACATACCTCCTTGATGTTGTTCAGCAGTGAGAAACATTACTCTCCCCTGTGGTATTTGAACTTTCTTGTCGATATTGATGAGTGGTTCAATGTGGGCAGGATGTTGTTGCTTGAGTGGTTTTAGGGGACAGTGATAGAAGCTACATTTATTCCCCCAATTAAAGTTTAAATTTTAAACAGTATTAAACTGTTAACGATTAAATTGAGCCTGCTCTGTATAAACTTGTGTTTAATGATTTTCAGTAGTTAATTTTGTTTTATTACTTATGTTAATGTCAAAGCTATTAAGGACGAAGTACTTAGAGAAATATTTATGGGTTCATCTCAGAGATTTGTTAAATTCTACTGTAGGTTGTTGAGTATCCTTATCAAGCTGGATCGCTATGCTCAACACCCTTGAAGATGCTTCCAGTAGTGGAAACGAAACATTCAACTTCACAACACAAGACATGGACTTGACTGGAAATCCTTAATTGTTGTATCTCTCAGGCTAGTTAATTGTTCTTTAAAGTTTCTAGTAATACTATTTTTTTTAAACTATTTCTTAAAATAATGTATGACATTTAAGCTACTCCTTAAATAAATTTAGATTTTAAGTGGATTAAAATATTTTTCTTTCAGAAAAGATCTTTTCTCCGATGTCGCTTTCTGATAAATACCTGTTTAAAGTTTTGTCATTTGTATAAGGTAAATTAAATGTATAAAATGAAAGAAGTAAAAAATGTATGGCAATTCATGCCTAGCCATTTAAATCAAACAATTGTAATTAAAGAGGTAAGTGAGACTGTTAAAAATGAATAGACTTCTAAGTATCAAAGCCTGATGAATTAATTAAGAACAAAGTTTAAGAGTATTTAGGGAAAGTTGAAGGTCTCGAAAAGTGAAATAGTTATCTTGCCTGCTCCCATATTTATAGTTTATGTTAAAATCTATTTAATTGTTTTCCTCATTCAAGTGTTCCTAAGTTTTGCTCAAGATTGCTAGGCACTGCCTTACATTTGTTAATATTTCATTACTACTATTATATTTAATCTGCATTGGTGAAAAAAGTAATTGTTAATTTTATGGACATCAATATCTGCAATTATAAGCTACCCTTTTTGTCCTTATTTGAAGTTTTCAAATGTTTGTCTATTCCTAGATTAGACCCTTGCTTTTATATGAACCTAACATGCAAGTCTCCTCCTCTTAAGATGCATTTTAATTTGGAGTATTGCTTTGTTGCAGGAATCTCATTAGTTTGACTGGATGGGATTCAAAGAACTCTGATGAGACGTCACTGGATAAAGATGAGAGGGCGGTGAGGTCCAAGCTTTACCAGGACACCGACAGCAGTGACTCCAGGTCTCCTCCTGATCACCTGCCCCGTCTCAACCTTGGCCCGATGGATGTCCCTCCCCCTCCCATCATTACTACCCCAGACGTACAGATACCACCTCCAGTTAACCTTCCTCCTACTAACCTGCCTCCTCCAAATATACCTCCTCCTAACTTGTTAATGCCCAATATGCCTCCTCCAAACCGTCTAGTGAATCACAATAATGTGCCTCCTCCAAACCGACCAGTTAATCACAATAACGTGCCTCCTCCAATCCGTCCCATGAATCATGGTAATGTACCTCCTCCGAACCGTCCCATGAATCATGGTAATGTACCTCCTCCAAACCGTCCCATGAATCATGGAAATGGGCCTCCTCTGAACCGTCCTATGAATCATGGTAACATACCTCCTATGCATGTTCCTCCTCATCTTAGGACTAATAACTTGAATAGATTGCCTCCACCTTTGCAGCCTCCACCACAGTTTGACTTTAATGGAATCCGTCCCCATCAGGACAATCCTTTGGACAATGTGGAGAACATTGACATGGAGATGAGTGACGAGGAAGATAGGAAGGAAACATCTCCCACTGTCAAAAGGGAGAGGTTGGGGTTAGTACCCCTGACTCCAAACTCTGATACTAAGATGGCAGATAAATCTTGTCCTAAAACCCCCTCTCTTCCCCCTCCGCCTTCTCCCAACATGTCTCTTCTTACACCTTTCCCTGGCCCTAGTCCTCCAGGACCGGCTAATTTGGGCTCCCCACCTGTTGTAGAACTTCCTCTGACGCCCACTAGACCTCCTCGGCCATCCATGAGGATGATGGGTCCGCTAAACCAAGAGCGGGCCTGGATGTCTCCAGGATTTGGTCCCAGGCAATCCCATCCCATGTTTCAGTCACCCCGCCAGCCGTTCTTCAATCAGGGTCCAACGAGGCTGTTCAGACCCAGACACTTCAGGCCTCGTTTCCCGCCTAGATGGTGAGGATTGCCAGGCAACTTCGACCCAAACCTTCCTTTTATCCATCGAATTGATAATGTCAACCACTTTCAGTGACGTAAGGTATCATTCCTACATCTTTTAATATTATAGCATTTGCAAATGTTAATGGAAGAAATGGCTTCTGCTTACTTTTGCTTACATTAAAATGATAGATTTTTAATGAAGCACTCTCAGATTTTAAAATTTTTGTTGTCATTGATTGGACAACTTTTTATTTATGATAAATGTTTAGTATAAAAGTATTGATAAAATCATATTTATTAAAAATAAGAGCACATGAAAAATTTGTTACCACTCTCCTGGATATGTACATGCCTCTAGTTGTCAATATGTTTCATTAGAAGCTAGTTCATTTTATTTATAAAGTTTTATTTTTCTTTCAGGCAGAGGTTCATCTCTTAATCACACCACTCTGCGTCTCAACAAATGTGAAAACAACCTTATTTGGTTTTTCCTTAATATCTCATCACATCGTTTGTCACTGGGTATGAAATCTGTCTCTATCTGTTATTATTTACCTTATATATTTTATGATTATATATTTATTTTTCTTTTTTACATTTATTCCATTTTTTGTTTGCAAATCACATTGTTGATTTCTAAAAATGATTAGATGACTGGATTATAAATGGAATTTTTCGAAGATATGTTTTACTCTGAGTGGTTTGAAAGCCAATTTCTTAATAATATTGGACATAAGGCTTAACAAACTAGCCTTTTTTCTTTCTGAAACTACCTTAAAATGTTGTATATATCTTATACCTACTTTTAATGTTTTCCGTTTGTAAAGGCTCTTATTTTTAGATATAATATAAAAATTGCGTGTATTTCTGCTTGTTAATGCACTTTTTATACTAATTTGATATGATCTAAGTAAATTCAAATTAATAATGAAAAAGCAGTTACGAAAGTAAGTAAATCTTTTTTGTGTAAATTTTTGCTTTTCCATTTTACCTATAAGGCTGTAATTTGTTTCTTGTCTAATTTTATTAAAATTATTAAATTAATGTTCCTTTTGATTATTTTGTGTAAATAATAGTACATATTAGGTTAAACAATTATAATCTTTGAGAGTGTCACATTCTTCACAATTATTTATTTATTTTAACCCTTTTACTGAGATGTATGTTATTTTGTTGAAGCTATTTGAGTATACTAGTCAGCTTGCCTGTGTTTGAATAATTTTTTGTTTTCAGTGACGTAAGCATTGAAAAAATATTGCATCCTTGTCAATACCTCAGCAATGGAAGGGTTAAAGTTTGACTGAAGTTCAATTCAATGTATTTTCTATTTAATTCCAAGATCTTTGCAACTGAAAACTCCAATTTCAGTGTAGCTCAAAACAATTTTAGCTACCAAAAAAAATGTCCTATCTCATTCAAGCTCAATCTTAAAGATGAGACCATCTGTTGGCTAAACTTATGTTCAAAATTATTTTTTAAATGGCTGGAACTTATCTATGCATGTTTAAAACATGGTTTAGAGTGATGATCTCGAAGTATGGTTTGACGGTGGTTTCCATTTTACAATGGGTAAAAAAAATATATTTGGAAGCTGTAATTATATTGTCTGATGACTGGAGTCTATGTTGTCACTAATTTCTCGTGATGGGAAGTGATATGTATAGGTAGATTATTATGATTTACTGCATCACAAGGGGGACATCCCCATACCAAAGATAAGACAGAATAAAACTAGATGTTAAAGATACAATTGAATTGGTTGTTTTGACTGCAACTTTGTGGAACTTATTTGTTATAAGTCAAATTTAAGAGAGTAAAAATGATCAGTTACATTTAACTGACTGAACCACAATATTCTGATCATTTACTCTCTTTAGATTTTATTGTGCACCGACAACATCATAATTCAGCCTAGATCCTTTATAAAATTACTCTAATTGGTCTCAACTGAGATAATAATTAAACCTTATTATCTGACAATTTTAAATACATTTCTCAGTGCACCTCAATCAAATGATAAATAATCTATGAATGTACACTTAAAAAGAAATATTTGTAAAAAAAAGCATTACTGTAAAAAATAAATCACATTTTAAAAAATCAATGTACATAATATTATAATCTTTATATTTATGTAATAATATTGTACATTTAACATAATTTGGTTTACCTATGTTCCTTTTTCTTTTCTTTTATTGTTTTATTATTCATTGAAAATGTAAATTCAAATTACATCCAGTGAACAATTTAAACTTGTATATAATTGTATAGTTAATAATATAATAATAAAATTGTATATTCTGTTAAATTCAACAATAATTTAAAAATTGTTAATTAGATTAAGTAATGAATTGTAAGGATTGTTATTATAGAGTATGTTTGTCTATATATTATAATTTTTATTTTTTGTTGGTTCAAGAATAATCTCTTTATTTTCTTTTTCAAGAATAAGTCATATTTGTTTATAGTTTTTTTTTTAATTTAAATTTTTGATTTCTCTCTTTTTTTTTTTGGTTTTGTCTGCATTATTTTTAAGTTCACTGTGAAATTGACTTAGTTTAAGGCTCTTCAGGATGGGAGGTTGAAACACCATGAATCTTTTAAGCTTATAGTGTTGAAAAATATTTGTTCTTAGAGCTCATATAATGGTCTAAGGTAGTTGTTCCCCCCTCCTCTCATACTTTATTACCTTATTATTTAGTTTATAGTTGCTTTTGGATTATTAGCAGTTTCTTATTATTGTAATGATAAAATAAATTAAAATGTGTACAAGTAAAAATATATTTTGAAAAAAATGTTATCAATTTTCTAGTGTTATTATTGTTTGTTCCTGCATAACAAGAAGAAACCCCTGTTTTTAGTATTAACTCTATGAGAAAATGTTTTTGGTTCACAAATATTATTATTAATAATAAAGAGAGAAAGCCATAAAAATTAAAAATGCATCTTGCTGTCCTGGAAATGAACACAGATCTCTGAGTTTTCACCCATGTGCTCTAAACACTCTCAGTTATAGCAGAGGAATGTGGTCTTAATTATCAATCAGACAGATGAAAATCACCTGGTGTACCTGATTGCTTAGAGCACTGGATCATAAACCAAGGCATCTGTATTAAATTCCCAGCAACGAAGTGAATTTTTATCTGGGTTCCTCTCTTCTTCTCTTAGAATTATATTAATGGATTTGATTTTCTAAGCATAGATTAGCATTCAATTTACTTACTTTTTTCTCTTTTCAAAACCACGTATTATTAAAAACCAAAAATTTAATCAAATTTTTGATTTGTGAGAATTATTGAGGGATCAACATAGTCAAGTGGTTAACATACCTGGAACTGAGCCTACCTGATTTAAATTCCAGAGAAGTGATACATATTTCACGCTGCTGAACACATAAAATTTATCAGTTGTATGGTCCATCCCTCTCTCTTGTAATAATCGAATGCTTTGTTTATCAAGATATAAAGAGTTTGTTTAATTATTTTCCAAAAAATATTGTTTTAAATTAAAATAGTCATAAAAAATGAGCTCTTACTTTTCAACATTCTCAAACAAGTTTTAATTTATAGAATCGTATTTCACTTAATTTGAAGCATGATTAATTAAAAATCTTGGCCTTACTCTAGCCTCTTACTAATAGTAAGGATTAAAGTAAAGTAAAACACTGATAAGTTTAATGCTTTCATTATTTTAACCTGGTAAAAAGTCTTCTCAATGGGCCCACATATTTGCTAATAGCAAATAGATGAATAATACTGACCTAGTAAATAAAACTTTAAGACTAATATCATCAGTTAATAGCTAATATTCAATATGTTGTATTTCAATATTCAGTATGTTCACGATGTTTTAAATGCATCGTATTTTCTCTGATGACCGTTGCCAAAATAATTACTAAATTATCTGCGTATAATGTCAACAATATAATGGATGTAATTTCATTTAAAGTACTAGTCAACATAAGATATTTAATCTGTTCGGAAAATGTTCATACAAAATGAACTAAAGATTTTGTTGGTTTTATTCAATTTAAAATTATATTATGGTTAAGAAATATCCAATTCCGACTATTTCTTTCTGCTATAAAAATCGATAAGTGGTTTTGAGGACAACTAAACTTAGTTATTTAGAAAAACATTTTCTGTGAAATAATCCTGGGGTTGAAAATAAAACTGATTCTTTTAGATATAAATATTTATTAGATCTTTCACTTAGGGAACCTTAACATCATCAGTACTCAGAAAATGACTAAGATTTCTCTGTGGAAAACCAAAGAAATATTTATCATTTTCTGATCTATTGACAATGCTTAGGATTCTTAAGCAAAAGTTCTATAATAAATCTAAATCTTTAAAAGAAGGATTTTTTTTTTTTTTTTCAAAGCCTATAATAGTAGATTCAAGTCCACTAAATACTTAATATTTACTGTTAAAGTTAATAATAAAATAATAAAAAGCTTTCTTTAGTCCTCAGCAATTCTAGGACTGATTTAATAATTTCTACTGATTTGCTACAATTTCATTTGTGAAACAAAAATAAATATTATATATTTTCTAGAGGAGCAGTGGAGTCACAGAGTAATCTTATTTTACAATTCTGTATTTTAACCACTAGTAGTCACCTTTTTTCAGATTTTTTCTCTTGTGCATTTCGGCTTACACTAAAAATGGACCACCAGTGGTTGAAAGCTGGCTTTGAAAAATAATTTTACTTTGGGGTAGAGAAGTCTTTCTTTTTAATTTTTTTTAATTTTTTATATAACTTTGCACATTTTAATTTGCCATTATAAGAGCAATAAAAGAGCCTGTAAAAGATCAGAAATAAATGCTAAATAATAGATCTTGAGAAATGTTCATAACAGTGATTTTAATATTAAAGGCAAGAGAATTTATTAAATTTCCACCTCCAATCTCATGTAACCTTATATTAAAAGAAAAGAAATTAATAATTAAGTTATTCAGTAAATGCATAAATAAATAGTTTTTATAATAATTTAATATATAAATATGTATTAAGTATTTGTAATAGTAATTATATACTTATATTAGTGCATATTATACTAATGTTCATGTATTTATGTGCTTAAAAGTGCACATGAATTAAAGTAAGAATCAGTGGGTATGTACATTTGAGTTGTATTTTTTATTTTTATTTTTTTTAATTGTCAATAATCTGCTTATTCCTTTTCTGTTTTCTTTGTATTGTGCAGAAAAGATTAGCAGAAGAAAAACAAATGTAATTATGTTCATTGATTTTTTATTTCCATTTATGATAAGGTTTTATCAAGTGATCAATTTTTTTCTTTGGTTCGATAATAATAATGGTATGTTGCTTAAAAAATTGATCACTTTTAATTTTTTTTTTCTTCTTTTGTCTGAGTGTAACACAATAAAAAAAAGGAAAGCAGGTTTGCAATTTTTTTCTTTTTATTTTATTATTTTCATTTGACAAATATATAATAATAATAATAATAGAAATAGTAACTAATGATGTGTGGATTCAAGTTATTCATTAGATAAAAAAAAGAAATAAGGTGTAATAAAAGTTCAGAAGATGTTTTGACCTATTTTTCTTGCCCTCTTATATTTGCTTTGTAGCAATATAAAACCACGGATCTATTATTTATATAGAAAAAATGTTTGCAGTTATTTAAATTCTTTATGGTAAATAGCTTTTTTGAGTGTAATATTAATTAATAATATCATTGTAAAATATTACGACTCAGAATGTTGCACTGGTTTTCCAGAACAAAAAATAATTTACTTTTTTTTTCTCTTATAAATAATTGATCTTGGGGTGCCATTTTTTAACGGTATACTGTTGCAAAGCAAACATAAAAATTACATAAGTACTTATTGTATTTTTTTTTATTCTCGGAAGGATGAATTTCAATCATAAATAGTTATCGTTATCATGAGATTACACTGTGGAGTAATCCGGTGGAAGGCTTCTGTGGCAGGAGACATCAAAACTTTTTAGTTTTTTTATAAAGATAACTTATTTTGTGATAGATAGTGCAAGGAAGATGTTAAGCCTGATTTTTTATTCAATTAGTGTAGGATTTTTTTTTTTTTTTTTTTTTTTTAATATTAGCTCAAAATACTGTTTTGCTCCCAATACTAAAAGCATTTTCAGGCGAGTTCAGGTGTCAACTTGAATTGATGGGTAGAACTTTTCTCTTCTGATAAAGTTTCTTTTATTGAGGGTGAAATATTAGGATCTTCATCATGGTTATGCGGTCTCCTCAAAAACACCCAGAACTTCATGAAAAAAGGCTTTTACCTAATAAGTGTTAAGTAAATGCAAAAAATGGGATTTGTAATTAAATATCCAAGATTTTCCTGATAGTGTATAAAACAACATTTAACCATACAATACATTAATAATCTCGTGCTATTTTTATTGAGCGTTGTTTCTACTACGGTAAATCTGCTAATACTCTTGCTATTTGGTATCAATATCCATCAATTTCCAGAGAGGTGAGCTATACTATACTGGTTCATCATTTGGTGCAAGAAGTGGTTCTTCTTTCTCTAGAAATATCAGCTAGAAGTCAATTGGTTTTTTCCCCCATTTTACCTTAAATTCCCTAATTGCATATTCAGGGTGGCACAAAAGTATGGAGACCCTAGAATAACTCGTCAGAATTGCATTTTTTCTAAAAAAAAAAAAGTTTCATGCAAAAGTTTCAGGATTTTTCGCTAGCTAATCAATGGCGACCTTGGATTTGACCTTGACCTTCAAGGTCATTTGAAGATCAACTTTGTTTTTTAAATGAGAACCCTCATTTTTTTATTGCGGATTTGAAAAGAGCAGGAAATTTAGCGTAAAATATGACCTTGTCTTTATTCATGACCTTCAAGGTCATTTCATGGAAAAAATTGTTTTTCCAATGAGAACTTTTTTATTGCGGATTGCAAAATAGATAAATTTTACCTTGAGCCATGTCCTACACCCACTGTTGATCATAGCATACACCATGCCCTTTCAAGGTCATTTCAACCCTTCCGCCTTTTTATTTAATTTTTTTGTCCTTGAAGATCGAAAAAATACATTTCTGACAATATTCTGGGGTTTCCATACTTTTGTGCCACCCTGAAGATTTATATAATTTTTCGGTAATCATATTTAGTGGAGGACATTATTGTAACACAAAGCTCTTAATTTTCCTTGTCTTTATTTCATCATACCCTACCAAACAAATATTTACCAGCATTCTAGAAAAATAGTCAGACTTAGTAATTCTGTTGAGTTGTGGTTATAAATAAATTTTAATTGGACGCCCTCGTAAATAAAATTCATCTCAGGTTTTCATATCTATGTTGGTAGTCTGACCTAGTCAGAGATGTGTTATAATATAATACTTTAGTTTAATATTGTAGGAATCTGTCAGTTTCCAATTAGTTATAATTAAACTAGCCTTCACCCCGCCTTTCGTGCGGGGCTAATGCTAGGTATTAGTGGCAATGTTTCAAATTATCATGTAGACCTAGCAATGAAATGAAATGTCTAAAAGGTTTTGTTTCCAAAGCCTTCTAGGATTAGAATCAGAATTATATTATACATAATTTATTCCATTACTAAGAATATAATACTTTCCAAATCGTAGTTAGGAGTCTATTTATATGTATATAAAGAAATATCCAATTGAAACTAAGTAAAATAGTAATAAATAACAATGTTGAAAAAAGATAAATAAATGAGAAATAATGATAATCAATGAGATAATAAACGTACACAAAACCATTGAAGAATCATCAACTGGTGCATTAATTTAATTACCACTTTTTTCTAAATGCACCAGTAAATATTTAATAACTAGTTCTAGGACAAATTAATAAAATAATTAACACTCAATTTAAAGAGCAATAGTGTGAGGTTTAAGCACCCAAATCAAAAATTAAATCGGTTAAATTTAGCTCTATTTAAGGTAGAACCAATGGAGTTACCACAAATAGTCATGACCAAAGTTTTAGATCTTTTAAAATCAGTTACTGTTGGTGCAGTCTGCTTTTCGATATGACTTACCGTAGCCGCAATAAGCCTCAAAAAAACTTTAGAGTTGCGTCCGTCATTTATTTTTTTAAGGGGTGTAAAAATACATTTTTTTTAAACTTTTCCAGTCGGTTTGGGCCAATTTCCAAACAAACGCAAAAAACCATGAGTCTCTAGGTGGTCTAGAAGTACCCAAACATTTTGATCAGCGAGTCTGTGGGTTTTGGTTATGGAGGGTCAACCTAATTATTTTTTTAGTTTACAACATGCGTGACATGTTTGCCCTCACCTCTGAAAAAAAAAAAAAAAAAAAAAAAAATCCCAGTTTTGCACCTATAAAGTCAGACTGGTGGCAACATTTACACATACATACACGAAAAAAGAATAATTAACAAAACAAAATGTATAAATTGCAACTTTATTTTCATGTATAAATTAATAAATTTGATTTCTTATCAAAATAAATGTTTAATTATTTTTTCTATATTAGCTGTTTAGTTGTAGTACGTTGAATCAAGCCTTTCACTAAATTCAATCTGTATTGTGCCCGTACAAAGTAATTCCCACACAAAATTATTCCTTGTCAATATCTACTTTATTGTTTTTTTTTTTTTGGCTTTAGCTTTTCAACTATACAACCATACAAGTAACTACTTTAGTAGTAGTCACCTTCAGTGACTAACAAAGAATTTCTCAATCTCAATAAAATTATTTTTAAACCACTTTTGGTGTGGGTAAGTTGTTCTGATAAAAGACAATTTTGTTTTATGGTAATCTCTTAAAATTATTACTGAACTCTAAATACTTTAAAGTAATACTAATTTGATCAAAATGGGGTTAATTTATCAATGCTAACTAAAAAGGTCCTGACTGAAAGACTTTTTAACTTAAAATATTGTTAGATTAGCTGGATTAAATAAAAAATAGATAAGATCCTTAAAATAGGGTTTTGTATGTTGTAAGAAGCTAGGTTTCGTGGCACTAAATGCCAATATTTTATAGGAAATTCGGTCCTACACTTAAGTTAGACCAAATTAAACACCATTTGTGTGTGGATTTCCTAAACCTTACGATAATCATAAATGGTAATATTTTAGAGAGGATATAGTTATTTTGAGTTTCTTAGAAACAAATATTTAATATAACTGGTTTCATCTGACTGGTTTCATCTTAAATCAAATTAATTTAAAGTTTCCAACTAGAATTGTTGGCGGTGAAAATATATATTCAGTATTAAAGAGCTCTAAGAATAGAGTTTTCCCATTGAAGCGGAATAAAATCCAGCAGCTCCAAACTTTCTTATTAGAAATATACTTACCTCTGATGTCATCATTACAACTATTGAAAAATTTATATTATTTTTGGAAATTTTTGAAGAATAATCTATATAATCGCATTTGTTTAACAAGAAAATCCAAAACGACGTGAGGCGTATTGTACTCAATATTTTTTGATGATTCAAAGCCTATGGCACATATTAGCGCACAACATTATATAAAAATATATATATTTCGTTCAGCCAGTTTTGCATCAATAAAGTCAGAAGTACAAACAAATAGAAAAAAATAATAGACGGTTTTAGTTTCTGTTATGTATCCATCAATTTTTCAATCCAAATTAATGTACAGCAGTAAGATTGCCTGTGTTGCCTGAGCTAAGATACTATTGTTATTGGGTTAAACTCTTATCCGAATTAACAATGTATTTTGTCTATTGTAGCTCATTGAGTCTAGGGCAGCAGTGATGAGTTTCCATCTTGCTCATTTGGCGGCCCAATGCTTTACTTCATTCCTTGTTATCCAGTTTCGACGGACCCCTTTTCATTTTTTTTTTGTTTGCTTCCAGGCTTAACAAAATCCTTATCTTTGAATGCTTATTAAGATTCTGTTTCTTTTTAGGGAATCAAGGCAGAATTAAGGGTGCTTGTGAAACAATTATTGTATCCTTTACTAAAATATAGAAATATTTGACTCTACTCGAAATGTTTGCTTACAACTCAACTCTACACTAAAGGTTGTCAATTTTTAGTCAGATTAAAAAAATGTATGTAATAATAAAAAATACTTTATGAGTAATTATTTCTTTCAAAAAACCATTTTATTCATGGAATGGATATTATACAAAAATATTTACTACTACTACTACTCCTCAATCGCATGTTAACAAATTGTTTGACATTTTTATTAGCTCATATATTGAAGCTCAGTTTCCTCATGGATGTCAGAAAGGTAGATATCCTTTGGTTTGGCTACAATTAAATGGCATTTAAGTGGAATGGACCCAATCATGCCTGTGTTGAAGGGGAGAAAAATTATGGTTACTATAGTAGTCTTACTATTAGAATTAACTTAAGGGAGAGGGGGAAGGTAAAAAAAAACTGGGGTAAGGACCCAATGAGAGCTCTAGATTTTTGACATCTAAATGTTCAAGTATCAAAATCTCCTCAAGATTTCATTAGCTCTCCCTTCATTTTCCCACGCAATCTAAAGTTAATTCTTATTTTAAGACTATTGTAGGTTATATCACTGGCCTACTAAAAACATACCCTAGACTTAAATGAACTAATACATTGATAGATAGTCAATAGTTCACAAAATCTCAGAAATATTTGGTTAAAAAACCATTCACACTTTTTGAGTTTCTCTGCAATACTTTGGATGTCCAACATATAATTTGTTTTGATTAGATTTGAATTTTAATATCATAAAGCAAGGTCTTAATGAGACAATGTCACCTTCTTTGACTGGAGTTGGTTATATAGTAATTAAAAACAATGCAGATATCATTCTCAAAGAAGCTGATGTTTCAAGTCATTTGTAAATAATTAGCACTGGACTAGTTATTATTTAGTTAGGCTTCTATTGGCTGAGTTAATAATGACATATATTGAAGCGGATTTAAGAATGATCCTTTGCAGTAACTTTTAAACATTTGGATTTAGTCTTAAAATGACTGTCTAAGTAAAACATAATTTAAAAAATAATCATCTTAAAATTTTAATATATTTTTTTGGAGGAGACATTGACCAAGATGTGTGAATCTTAAGTTTCAAACCTAATGCAGAGACTGTTCTTAAGGGAGTTGCTCATGATGGTGATGTCTTCATCAACAGCAGCAACTGACAGTTGCTTCCGTGAGAATGATCCCTGCATTTTTTTTTTATATTAGGATTCACCCAATCTCAGCAAGGTCTTCTTCAGAAAATCATCTTTAGCATCTAACGAAGGTTCTTGTTATAAATAAAGAAAATTAAATTATTGCAGCATAGGGAATAAATAAAATCTTAAGATGTGTCATCAATAAATTTATAGTTAAGATAAATTTTTATCCGTGATCTTTACTGAGTAAAAATCTTAAAATATTCACTCCTTTAGGGGACTGTGACCTTCAACCTAATTGAATAATTGTTGAAGGTCAACTCTCTCCCAATCTTTCTTCTGTCCTGCATCCAATAAATTCTTTATTTGTTAAATAGATCTGTTGTCATATTTGTACATCATTAAATGATATTTGTTGGGTACTTCTTTAGATTGTTACTCCCCTAAGTTGTTTTAGAATAAAAATGACTTTGACTAAATAACTATTAAGAAAATGGGATGTTTAGTCCAATGTACTTTGGGACAAAGGGATATCCCACATCTGTTTTGATAAGGGGAGTAACAGTCTAAAGAAGATCTTTCCGTACACCTTCTTTAGATTGTTATTCCTCTCTGTTTTTTTTATAAGGGGAGTAAAATCTAAAGAAGTGCCATTTGTTGCTCTTTTGAAATGGTGAACTGAAATAAATGTCTTGTTGAGATCATCTTAATTCATATTTTCCGGTGAAGACTGCATCTTAAAAGATATTATGTGTGAGTTTTTTTTTTTCACGGTACTTGAGGCATCTTCAGGATCGGGCATCATTGTATTTATTGACTCAAAAGTTAGAGATAGAAAGTTTAATTATAGCCATTTTCGAAAGTATGTTTAATTACCTTTGGCTTTCCAATGCTACTATCGCCCTACAAGAGGTCTGATATAATTTCTTCTGTGCTGAGTTAGTTTTGATTTTGCTTTGTGTCAATATACTTTAATATGCTTTCAGTAATTTGAGTTAAACATTGCACTTCCTTTAAGATGCCTTCTTCACAGAGGAAAAAAATAATGTAATGTCAAAAAGATTTTATGAAGAAATCAATTTAGATGGTAGTTTCGTGAACTTGACAATTTAATATTCCAGAGGTTTAATCAGAAATAAAAGTATGAGTTTTTAAGTTAAAGATTTATCAATAAGAACTCTCACTTAGGATTTTGAGCATGTGAAAATATGTAAAATGTTCTTTTTGTTTTGATGTTATACTCATCAGCATAATTATTTATATTTTTAAAATCACTCTTAGGCTCTCTAAGTGAAACTTATGATTGATAAATCTTCATCAAACTCAGTCTTTTATTTCCAACCTACTCTAAAGAATATCACTTTTATTCTTCATCATTGACGAACTTATGAATGGATTGATGGCACAGAAAACATGATCTTCAGACAAAAATGTTCTGGGTCTTCCAGTGATGACTATGGCCCATACCCATAAGTTCTGGAATTTTACACTCGCTGTTCAGAGCATCTTTAGAATTGCACATTCTGCTCTAAGAAGTAATATTGTTAACTCTAAAGTAAGAATTTTAACTGATTCTTATGTTTTTACTTCAGTAAAACATGTTTCACCCATCTCAGCAGTCTCACTAGAAGTCCTAGAACTTCATTGTCCTTCCAACTAGGGAAACGTATACAATAGTAGGATTGTTTTAATCCTACATGAGACCTTCACTGACGCTCCTTATTCTGTCTTTACAATGCTTGTGGCTAGAAGTATATAATAACAGTTACAGAGCAATATTGTCACCATAATTGTTTATTAAAAGAAACAAACACATTTTAGCTTAAATTATCTTTAGTGTTAACATAGTAAGAGTAAAATCACTACTAACTACATATTTTACAAACTTTTTATGGCTTAAAATGTGCTCTAACAGCACATAGTGTGGGTCTAGGACTGTGTGTATACCTGACTCTACACCCGCACTGGGGTCTGCCTTGGACTTTCATACCTCATAAATTGGTGCCATTACTTAATCCTTCTATCCACACAGTCCTGGACCCTACCGTATGCTGTTACAGCTAGTCTTTTAGCCATAAAAAGTTTGTAAATTATGTAGTTAATCGTGATTTTACTCTTACTAGGTTTACACAAGATGATTTAATTCAAAACACGATTGTTAATTTTAATATACAATTTTGATGACAATATTGTTGTGTTACTTGTTTTCAACCACTTTTGTCATAGTGGTAACACATAATCTCAGTCAAAACAACCTTTCATTTTTTACAATAATATTCTAATTTAAATCAAATTATAATTACTATTTACAAGGGGAGACAGACAGAGAAAAATAGACTTCAGCGCCGGGACTCCACGGACCTCCCCTTTTTTACTTAAAAATTGAATTAAATAATATTTTAATAAATAAATTATGAAAATAAGTTCTAAAAAACCCTTAGATTCAAAAAATTAAATCAATCAAAACTTTCATTGTTTAATTTATCTGTGTGACAAGACCTTTAATGTTAATTATTATTTGTTTTTTTTTAAACTATAGGGTAGTAAGATTTTAGTATGAACCCATCTATATTGAAACATATACTCGTTCATAAACCTTCATATTCTTTTCAATATTGAGGCTTACCTGTGGCAAGTCAAAGTGGTAATTTAGTTGGATATTCATAAACAAAAGTTAAATTAATTGCTATCATATTGTCCCACCACATTACTTAGTTGTTTTGACCCTTTTCTTTATCAGTGAATTGGTGACTGCATGAATTGATATTTGTTATTGTAGTTTTTCAATAAATCAAATATTGTTTTTGACTTGTTACAATAAGGTTTCACAATGAATTGGTTGAAACACCCTTTTATAGATAAGTATATTGATAATATTAAAAGTAAGAAAAACATTTAATTTGATTAAATTAAATTGATTGTTGTTTTAAATACATTTTTTTTAAAATGTACTTTAATATTGCTAAAATTACTTATCCTGCTTGTTGATAAAATATTTCAATTTATAGTTTGACATCCAAAGTATCACCAATAAACTCTTCGAACAATTGTTGACAAAATTCTTATTAGAGGGGAACCACTCTTCGCACCAAAATTGGACCAAGTTGAGCTAAGTCTCTTGACTGCTAATGACCAGCCATCTGAAAATTACCTTGTTCGTTATAAGTTGGAGGAGTGACATATTGGTGATTTTATTGATTTTCTCGAATACCACTTGTTTAATGCTTAAATTGTTTTTTTAATTTAAATAAAAGCTTGTATTTAGTCAGGTAGGGGCAGCTGTGATCAAGCATACTTGTCATCATGTGTTTCAATTAATTTTGTTTTCAAAGAAAAACAGGGCCTACAGCGTGCCCAGGCCGTCCTTGTTAAATCCTTAGAAGGGTTAAAGATTTGGGCTTGAAGTCATATTGAACAGGTGTTCTTCTTAAATATGTAATGTATTATAAATAATAATTGCATTCTTTTTCAGATTGGTAATATACTTGGTACAATAGTCTATATATTTTTTTCCTTAACTTTCTGTCCTTTGCAAGAGGACCTGCAACTTCAATCATCTTTGCAGCCAGTAGTGATGTGACCCAGCTATAATGTTTATGTTTGGACACTCCTGGCACCAACCTTAAGGTAAAAATCACTTGTTGTGAGATGATGAACATTTGAATTAAGGTATTTGAATTTGAGGTATAAATTTAAAATAACTGACTCCCACAATGATTATATTTTTACTAATGAGAATTGACTAAAGTGGTCAAAACAGGTCTGCATTAAAATACTTGCCATTATATTTTGCCTTATAAAACCTAATTTTCACTCTTTGAGTTGTACCTGCTATTTTTTGACCATTGGTTGCAAAAAGAATTGACCACTTGATCCATCTAACTGTAATATCAACCAGAAAACTTTGGGAAAATGTTTGATTTTTTATTAGTTAAACTGAAGAATTTACATAATGATTATTAACTGGAATGCATTTTGGAAAATTATCAAATGAACAAAGCCTATCTGGGAAATATTAACTCTAATTGGTAAATTTTTCAATATAGCATTACTTTTGCATTCTTAAATTTAACACACTATTATGTTAAGATGTTAATGATTATGGGAATAAAATCTATAATATAATCTTATTTGTTTCTTATTATTAAAATATTTCGTAGTAGTCGAAATAAATGCATTTTAGAAAATTTTACCAATGACATATAGCCAATTTTAAATGAGTTAATCTTTCAATAAAGCACCAGCTTTGAAGAACATTCTTTAATTTTACATACTGTGGTGTTAGGATAGTGTAAAGTTATTTTATGTGGAAAAGTCCACATATTGATTTTGTCTGGTTTAAAGAGGTCAAGGATATGCTAGGGTTTTAGTCCATATTAAGGTCAGATTTTATGTCCTTTTTTTATTTGGCAAATTTTTAAAATACAAAGCTTTAAGATCTTTTAACCCATTGAATGCGTAATCCGATTTATGAACCTACCTTAATGACTGAATAAAATTTACACAGTTTTAAAAATTAATTAAAAATAAAAAAAAAAGTATAAAAAAAAGTTTGGATCCACTGTGGATACAAACGTCAGCTGGCCTGACGGAGCCTTGCAAGATGGTTCTACTCGAGGCCCGGAGAATAGAGCTACAGAGGGCTGAAAAGGAGGGCTTGGATCCACCCGCCAGGCGTGTTAGCATGGCATGGATCCACCTGCATTGAATGGGTTAAGATTTCAGAAAATTTTTAACCACATATTTATTTATTATTATTAATTATTATTATTATTATTATTATTATTTTTTTATTTTTTTTTTTTTTTCAGAACCTCTGACTAACATAATATGTTATGATTGATTGTCTAAAACTCAAGTTTATTATTCAGATTATTATTTTTTATCCAAATTACTTTGCACTTGTTTAATTTATTTCACTATTACAATAAATAAAACGAGTATCAATTCTTGTCTTTACTTTTGATGCTATAAAATGTATTGTATTAGATCTCATATTTTTATGAATTCTTTGGAGACATTTATTGATGATGTTTAAGGCATCGTTGGTGGTGTTTGGAAAATTAGATGAAATTAGGCTGAGAGATAACTGTAGGGTTAGATTAAAGCAAGTGAAACATCATTCTACACACTGAAGCACTCATGAAATACTTGTTTCGATTCTCGAGTAGTGAGTAATAATGCCATGCTTTGTTATCAATTAAGCTATTGCAATGCTTCAAAATTTTTGTAATGTGAATTTTTGAAAATTTTCTCCATGGAAATCCGTTTTAGACCATTCTTAATCGATTCCTGAAATTTAAAACTCTTTTTTATGTATGTATATATGTGTGTCACTTCAGACTATATCTCACCCTAGGATACACGTAAAAAATCCAAACAAATTTTAAAATGTCAATAATATCAAAAGAAAGGATTTTTGAGTCCATTAAGGGGTCAAATTTTGACAATTTAGGGTCTAAAATAGCATAAAACGTGTTTTTTCCATTTTACCCCCCTCTTATATGTAATTATGATAAAAGTGTACATAACAACAATTACTGTACTCTTAAAGAGCTTTCCAACGACATGCATCTTGAAGGGTAAATACTATTTTGACTTTTGTACCTCGTACTTCTGTGTACGAATTTTTTTTTCACCCATCCAAATTCTAAACCAAAATTTTCCTATATTATCTTATCTAATAATAAGCAGATTTCTTTGAAATTCGCTCATTGAGTCCAGTCATGGTGCATGATTGGCTCTTTTTACCTTAAGCAGATACTTAGACAAAGCTGAAAGGGACCTTCCTGACTTTTGAAGTAATGAGTGGAAGAACTGCAGCCTTGGAGTAGGATTGATGGAGGATTATAAGTTCTTAATAATAGGGTCCACCTCAAACTGTAAAACCAGCAAAAGTGAAGTAAGGTCTTTGTTATCAATAGTGTTTTTGATGAGATGTTTACTAATTAATCTTCTACTCTCCAATTCTCTTAAAGATGCTTCCAAATAGAATCAAAATGTTGGAAACTCTAAATATAGATTAGTTTGCTCTTGATTTTTTAAAAACTCAGTATATTTTGTGTTAGATATCAAAATAATTTAAGTGCAATTAGAGCGATATGATGACTCCCACCACAGAAGCCTGTCCATCATTAATTGTATTTTATACATATTATTTGTAAAAAGTAAGAAGTTTTATAATGTTCTTAAATTTATGTAAAAATAAGTTTTGATATATTAACTTTAACACTTTAATATAAGTGATATATTTTATTGTATCAATATTTCTTTATTGTATCCAACTTTGTAAAAAAAAGAAAGTTGTAAACTATCTCAATTTCTGTAAGGAACACATTTTAAAAGGCACCTACATTTATGTACAAAATAAATTTTCATAATTGTTGATTTACATGTATCCGTGATGTGACAGTGACAGCATAGTATCGTTACCAGCCCTTGATTCCACCAGTTGTGAGGTAAATCTTGACACATCAGTGACGTGACAGTAATGGGACAGTTCCTTTACTAGCTCCTGATTCCACTGGCTGTGATTTTATATTGATTTCTATTTACAAGTTATATTTGATTTTCAGTTTCCAATGAGAGAATGCAACGCCAAATGCATTTCATGTAAGAGAAATGTTCACTGAATACTTTATTTCTGAAGCTGGTTCTCTCTATTGGTTATCAAATAAATAGATATTAGAAAATGTTATCACCGTAATTCAAGTATTTTTTTTTTAATTTACTCAGTTTTGTTGCCATTCAATAATAATTATGTGAAAAGAAGAACTATAAACTTGTTAGTTATTTCTGCTCCTATTTTACTGCAGATAGTATTCTTAAACTACGTGTCCATGTATTTTAGATTTGACAAATGAGTAGTTGCATGCACTGACTCTTAGTATTTTGTCATTCATGTCTTTAAATTTAAACAATACGGAAAACTTGAAAAATCTGCTAGTGGAACAGCAGAGAACATATACAAATTTTGGTTTTGTGTCAATGAGATCAGTGTTTGCTCTGACACTGTCACATGCCAGGTGAATGTAAACAGCACCTTTCATTTCCTAGACTAATATTTTCAACCTCGTCAGATGGATCACTGTGCTGTCACTGATGTGTGTAAATAAAATTTTATACTTAAAAATTATGTAAACAATAATTCACTTAATGTCTATTTTTGCAAAAAAAAAAAAATAATAATAAATACAATAAATATTGAAGTATCTAGATTTCTGTAAAATAATTTGTTTTATAAATTGAAACATTTCTGAACCTAATGAGTTTGATGTATAGTCAAATTTCTGTACAAAATACGGTTTGTGAAGTACATACCTTATTTTTGTATAAAACATTTGTATTTTTAATTTTATTTATAAGTTTGTACTAAATATTTTTTTAACGTGTTTTTTGTAATTTATTGTAAAAAATCAGTATTGTTACAAATGTTTCTTTTATATATTTTTTTTAGCAGATATTAAGCAATCTACAAATTCAAATTAGTATTGTATCCATTTCATTGCTTATATTGGGACCGTATACAAACTTGGCAAGCCCAGGTTTTTTATTTTATGTTTTTAGTGTATATGAAAACATTAAATTTCATAACAGGCAGGCTGATTGAGTATACTTGCTTACAGCTTCCCTGGCAATGACTGATTGAACAATATATCTCTTTTATAGTCACAGCATATTATCACCAATGAATTTACTCTTTTGGGTTAGCCATGAAAGGGATAATAATTTATCATGTCAGTGTTGACCACCTTATTTATTTTATTATTTTTCTCAGCAGGATGGCTAACCCGATATCTTACCACAATGACCCCCTAAAATTCCCTTAATTGGAAATTATAATAGGGTCATTATAATTTCCTGATTGGAGGAGAACTTCGCAGTTTTGTTATGTGTAATAACCCAAACACAGGAAAAAATAGGGAAGCCACAAAAAATCACCCATCAAAGGATTGACATTTTTTTGCAGAAATGCGTCATGTGGGATGTTATGAAAGGGGAGGATGCCCTGAATACCAATACACATATTTGGTTTAGTTTTTGTACCAATTCAACTTTGTATCATGTCAAAATCGTATATGTTGTGTCCCCCTCTATTTTTTTTTATCAAATTAATGAAAAATAGACTGCCAATTAGTGTGGCACATAGCTTCCTCGCATCCTATCATATACTATAACAATTATTGTTATATTACTTTATTGTAATATTGTTTATTTTGTAAAAACCATTAATAGTTTTAGCGATCTTTAACACTTCATAGCGGTGTCGCTGTTGGTTTTACTAAAAAATTGTATTTGAAAAAAATGTTTGTCTCATTGAATAGATGAAGTTAGATTTTTTCCCCGACCAAAAATTCCACTTTTAAATTTAAAGTTTACATTTACGCGAGCGTTGCTCGTGAACGCTTGGACGGATAACGTTGTCCAACGAACTCGTCCTGGGCATTGGTAAAATGAACATGTCTACCAAATTTCATCAATATCGGTCTACATTTACTCAAGTTATCGTCGCACGTTTCATAATTCGCGGACACACAGACCGACAGACAGACAGACAGACAGACAGACAGACAGACAGACAGACAGACAGACAGACACGAAACCAAAAATGTTCCCTGATGTCTGAAACGGATTTCTGTCTTGGAATTTTTAAAATCGGAGGCATAAAAGTTTTTCGTTCTCAAAAGTGAACACAATGCTTCCGTTACCTTCGGTAAGCTCGGAAGCAAAATCACAGTTTAAGGAATTTTTCATTCATTACATAGTTTGTAAGGCTATTTTTCTTACCATCTTCTTAAAAATTTCATATCTTGGGAACGGTTTGACCTAGGTCGTTTAAATGATATGAAGCATTTGTTTAAGGTCATTATAATACATGGTTCCAAAGTTATAGCTAAAACAAACTTTTAAATGTCCACTTTTGTAGTATAACTTTTTATATCCTTTTAACAAAATGTTTTCCACATTTATTTATTGACTTTATATACCACTTTGTTTCATCTCGCTAACCCTTCATTTCATTTTATTCATTTATTTATTTTTTCCATAAAATAGTAAATTTAAGGAAGAAACAATTTTGCTTCTTGTTTCCTCTGGGATTTTGAAGAGCTTACTCATTTTTTATTAAAACTCAAAAATAGTACAATTATTTCTGATACTCGTAGAAGAGACACCTTAAGGCACTGAAAAAAAAAAAAAAAAAAAAAAAAAAAAGAATAAAAATTGGTGGAAAAATTAAATTAAATATGGATTTTTATTTTTTCCAAAATAATTAAACATATATATTGGTAAGTTATGCATGAATGAAATATAAATTTTACTTTTCTGATATTCGTGTGAATTCTCACAAGGATAAAAAATATCTAAATTCCTCATGCTTTGAAATATCTCTGTAATAATAATACATTAGTTTCAGAGCAGACTTATAGTCTCTTAACTAACATAATCGTTGGAGTTGAGAATAAAAATTGAAGGATATACCTGATGAGATCTGAAGAGAGACACTAATTGGACTCTTGGATTTTGAAACTGATGACGGCCAAGAGGCTGAATTCCTCCTTTATGATTGAAGTGTTTTTGCTTTTTTCAGAGGCTTGCTTCTTCATTTTTTTTATAATGGTGTGAACTCCACTTGCCACACTTATTCTATTTAATTTCTCTTTATTCGACAATGGATTTTTAAAAATGGTGTTCAATGTAAGATTTATTGCTGGTGTTTGCTGACCTTAAAAGGCTTTGAGTTCAAGATCCAAAACAGGTTATCTGTTGTTGAAAAGACATGGGCTCTGGTTTGTGAGGAGGATGATGTGAAAGTTGTGGTTCATGAATAGCACATTTGTTTTCCCGGGGGACTTCTTTTTTTTATAAAAAAAAGTCCGAAGCAATAAGACCTCATGTGTGGATCCAAGGAGCAAACCTGGTTTTATAATCCATTCTATATTACTTTATCCTCTTAGCAAGCTGACAGACCCACAGAAAGTGAGCACCTTGTTTAGGGGAAGTAACTTAAGTTCTTCAATTGGCAGGATATGAATAGCACAATACCACTAAAAATGCTATTGACAACTTATCTCTATATATCTCTAATAACTTTACATCAGATGTGGTAACCTTGACTCTACACATTGCCAGATCCCTGTAACTTGTGATAAAGAGTGCGGGAAAGGATTTTTCCTATTTGTTGAGGGTACAGTATTTTACTATTTTCGATATAGATGGTTTTATCTGATGCCTATTTGCAAAGACTGGGGGTTGTATTTAATTCCAAAGTTAGTCTGCTCATCTTTTCTACTAACAGAATAAATTGATTGTATGAGTAAGATGTAGAAATACTTGATTAAAGATAGGAATAATCAGATATACCTCTGTCAACTCCTACACTGTCTATTTAGACTTCACAATTCTAGTGATCAGTTTACCGTCAAAAATCCTCAATAATTAAAGTTAATTCGATAAATAACTCGTTAAAACCAGTGTGTTTTAAATATTAGCTATTGAGTTTTTTAGTAAACAGTTCAATTTTGTTCTTTGAGTTTTATTTACATAGAGTAACACAAAGTCTCGGTAGTAACAACTAAATTTACATTATTTACTTATCTCGACTGAAAGCTGGCTTTGTACAGTAAAGTAATTTTTTCGATGTTGAGACGTCTGTCTATTCCTAATTATTACTTGTAACTTGGTTAATTTTGTCAGCTAGTTCTATTAGTTTCACCTTATATAGCATGTTCTGGCCTTTGCATGAAGGCATTCTTAAATACTATCTCAGCTATGATTCACAGAGCGTCATGTCCCGACAAAATTCTCATATACACTAGTCTTTTAAGTAGAATTAACTTTTGACAGCATGGGAAAGTAACTGGGGTGTCCCCTGTTCTCAAGTAAGTCCGTTAGTGTGAAGCCTGTTCACTCGTTGGCTCTCCCTTTATTTTCTTGTCAAAAGTTAATTCTGATTGTAAGACTATTGCAAGGAATTGAAATTGGTTAACGTGAATCTGAGAGAGCAGAGACACCATGCTGACCAAATCTGACTTCAACTCACACCTTAAAGGGGATATGTCATATAGTAACTTAATGTTGGTAATAATAATTGTAAAATGTATTGATTTTTTAATATATATTTATTTTTTCTTACACTTAAATTGTGATCTTACAGTTATGTGTGACTTCAAACTGAAAAAAAAAAAAGTTTATCTACAGTAATATTAAGGATTTTGGTTATTTGATGAAGGTAGGGTTGTATGTATTCTCATAAGCTAGTAGTAATGCAAAGGATTTCTGTTAAATTAACCATAATACCGTCCACACTGTTTGCTCCTTCTAGCCCTATAATCTTGATTAGTAATAGTATTGCTTCCGAGCTTACCGAAGTTTGTGGAAGCTATGTTTTTTCACTCAATATATAAATATTTAATCATTTTGCAGAAAAAAAGTCTTGCTGAGATCCAATCTCCAAACACATTCTCACATTTAAATTTAATATTCAGCTGCAAAAGTAGTTTATAAAGCTGTTTCAAATATATTGTAAGACTAATACTAGGTAGATATTAAGTGATAAAAACTATGATGATAAATTTGGTGGATAATAACCAATAAGTATCCAGAAATAAAGGTTTTCTTGAGTGCCTACTTTAATCCTGAAATCTAGAGGAGTTGGGTATTCAAACAAAGTAATGATAATTGAACAGAAGATACGTAGGAGCATTCTATCAAGAAAAAATCTCATTTAAGTGGGAGTAATTGTAGTCATATAACGACAGACATATTTATTTCTGTTAAATTTTAACTTTATTGTACTAAGTCAGCATTCAATCCTTAACAGCTTTATATTGGGTTCACAGACGAGAAAGAAGTGTAGAAGGTGAGACATGTGATCTAATTTAATCTGTGTAACATTAAAACTTCTATTGTGTGTTCGTTTAAGGGTAATATAAGAATAAGTTCACTATTGTTCAATTTTTATCATGGCTATATTTCGCCCCTCTCCGGGGGATATTCATGTCTAAAAACATCAAAAATCTACATTAAGTTTCCACTAACTTATTCTTATATTACCCTTAAACGACCCACAAACAATAGAAGAATAATAATAAAAGGGACAAATAGAACTATTTTTAAACTTCTTTCTGAATTTATACTGTTTTTATTTCAACTCATCTAATTGAGTGATTACCATTTGTGATTGGAATCATATGATAAATTTACTGTTGGTGTAAAGATACAGATATCTGAGTAAACTGCATTACCTTATTTGTTCTCACTACTCCCTCCACCAAAGTCCAAATAGTTTATTAAATAAGGCTGAAGTTAAAATTCAATACACACAATCTTCTAGATTTATATTGTTATTCTAGAGAGATGAGTCTTATTCAATACTGTTTGAATTCTGTACTAGTTTGTCAATGATTTGACGATAGCATTTATCGGCTAAGATTATTTATGCTGTAAATTATAGTTTGTTGAAATAAATTAAATATTTATAATTCATTCAATAAATTCTCTGTCATTGTAATTTTTGCATTTGTTGTTGCAGATAGCAGTTGTTGGTCAATGATGTATAGTGAAGATGAGGTTGTCTATAAAGGTAAGTCAATCTGGTTGGAAGGTAACTCCGCCATAGCCGGTTCCAAGCCCGGTTGAGAAAGGAGGAGGGCATTGCAATTAATGATTTTTATTTGATAACTAAATTAGTTTATATGATTAACAATATAAAAATGTCTTACATTTACAGAAATAACTGTATTTTGTTTTTATGCTTTAACAAAAGAAACTACAATTATGTGAGCCAATCTAATTAAAATCGGCTATTTCTGCATCTTGGAGCTCAAATTTTTGAGAAATAAAGAAATGCCTAATTATTTTTGAAGAATAATTTTTAACCCCTTCTAACTCTCCTTTTATGCTCCTAGCAGTATCACTTGAGTTGCATCCCCCCCCCCTCCACCAATACTGGACATTTTGACTTAGGAAGCAATTTGCTAACTGCTAAATTATGTATAATTATTATCAAAGGGCATCAACAGACTTCATGATCATAACAGCCCACTGGTACTACTTGCATAAGAAACTGGTAGTTAATTGGTTTAATACAGGTAATTTTAGAACAATTTTTTTAACCTACGCTTGCTTGAGGTATTTGATACATGTGGATAAGGAATAAAAATACTTAAATAAATTAATTGTCAGTCACTAACCACACTTGCCCGCTGACTGATGGAGAGCAACTGAATTTCATACATTCATTCAAGTATTTTTGGGTGTAGTAAAAACCCCTCTACAATCTTTAGAATCCTGGTAAAGGACTGAAAGAAACCACCTATTTTATATGGATTTTTTTTCATGATTTTAAATTCATTATTAATATATTGGCATTAATATTTATAACTGGGAACCCCTGACATTTTCCCTAAAGGTTAATTTTGTATTATAAACACTTCAAATAAACATTTATAAAGTGGCTGGGACAGTAATGTTTTGGGCAAAATTAAAAACTATAACTATTCTAGCTCATGCTACATTATATTTAAAATATTATGCCTAGCTTGCGTAGTATGTAGTGTGTTACATACGACAAATAAAATTGTTTTGAGTTTTTGTTTTGACTTAATATTTTAATCATTAAAATGAAATAAAAACCTTGATCAGTGATTTGTTCTTATTGATAAGTTATATGCATAATGTACAGGGTGTTTTTCATTGTGAGGAAATACTCTAGGAGGTTATTTAACTCCTCTAAAGCAGCCGAAAATGTAGTATATTTTATGCAGTCGAAGCCCTCTTATTTAACCTCAGTTGAACCACCACCCACTCAGCTGGGGGTGACTCCTCGTATGATATGAAACCCTTGTCACCGACCTTTCTGACCTGGTATATATAAGATTAAAGGTCTATTTAAGGTATCTCTTGAAACCTGTCTCATGCAGTTAGTCAAACAATTGACATTATGGTGTGCTCTGAAGTTTTTCATAGGTTTTATTTACTTGTTACTTGAAAAATATGGTTTTTCCAGCCATGGGTTTGGTTCTAAGGTTGCTGGTTAAGAGGGCTTCCACTGTAACTTTATTTTAAAATGTACTGTAGTTACATGTCATGCCAAAGTTTTTCTATAATATTTGTGTGAGAAGTAGTTACATTTGTAAATTATTTTTAAGGCTTACAATTTTGCAGACTCGCTATAAATCATCACATCTACCACATTGATGCTTCATTTGATATTTCTACCCCTTTTTAGATATTTTTAATACCAGAGAGTGGGATAGGATACAGAGCTGAGTCCATGTGCTGGACAAATTGACCGTGAAAAGTATAACGTTTCATTGCACAATGTGTCATCATAAATGGTAATAGTTAGATGGGAAGGACGAACCACTTGTTCGAACCTAGCAATCAGGTCACACTGGGCCCATTTTACTAACCCCGTGGTGGAGAGTTCCAGCTACTTCATACATCATACCTGTACATTGTACCGCCGAAGCGGGTATGGTGTGGTCATTAGTAAGCTATGTAAGCGTGGGGGAAGAGAACCCCTTAGGGCGTGCCCTCGCCCTGCTCCGTCCTCAAACCATAGATACAAATCACATCTTATGACACGGATCGAACCTACATGAAAGCGTGGGGGAAGAGAACCCCTCAGGGGGTGCAATCGCTCTGCTCCATCCACGATTCATTGATGTAACTCAGAGAACCATGGCACGGGATCGAACCCACGACCTCATTCGCCTCTCTCATTGATAGCCGGGCGGGCCCCCTAGAGCACCTCGGCCACGCTGGCTCCCCCCATAATGTACTGTAGTTACATGTCATGGAAAAGTGTTTCTATAAAATTTGTGTGAGAAGAAGTTACATTTGTAAATTATTTAAGGCTTACAATTTTGCAGACTCACTATAAATCATCACATCTACCACATTGATGCTTCATTTGATATTTCTACCCCTTTTAAGATATTTTTAGTACCAGAGAGTAGGATAGGATACAGAGCTGAGTCCATGTGCTGGACATATTGACCGTAATAAGTATAACGTTTCATTGCACAATGTGTCATCATAAACTATCTACCACCGAAGCTTTCTAATTTTATTCCTTTTAATACATAAACATGCAAAAACAATACAAACAATTTCAGTTTTTCAAATAATTGTGAATGAATGTCCATATTCTTTTGCGCATGTGATCCACATATATTCATATTCCAATATACATGTCATCCACGTATATTCATATATTCCTTTGCAAATGTGATCCACTTATTATATTCATATTCCTTTAGACTTTTTATTCGCATTGAGCACTAGTTGCACAAATAACTATTATGAAACTGGTGTCGTCAGTTAGATATGCACCTGGTTGAGCATTCACTTGTTGACAATTTTATTGTTTACCATTGTTGTCTTATCAACTCAGGTCTAACTACAGATGTTATTGAGTTAAACACAACTACAAAAATTAACTTTGTAATAAGTGATGGATTGGGATTGGAAGCATCCTCAGGGGTGTGGTGCAGCGTGATGTTAATTTGAAGAAACTACAGAAAAACTGATGACTGTAGAGATGAACCCTTGTATTTAAATACTGGTTTTCTGGAACGTGGATTGTACCTGGATATCCTAGGGGTTCCTTCAGTCGGGTTAACCATTGTGCTGTGATACCTGTTAAAGGAGGCTATTGACAGAGAAAAACCAAAGAACTGGAATACCTTATTCTTATAAGTAAACACTTTATTAGTAAGTAAAGTAAACTTTGAAAGGCTTTCATTGGAAAAGAAAAATTGCCTTGTAATAGTCATGAGATTTGTCACTTACCTGTGAATGATAGGTAGCCTCGTAAAGGTTTCGTCATAGTCATTAAAAAAAACTACCTTTTTTAGTATTTTAGAGGGACTAAATATATTCCTTTATGTTCACAGGAATATATTTAGTTTTAGAGTATGTTAATAAGAAATATAAGTAAGGAAAAGAGGAATTATGAAGTATATGAAATACAAGAGTAGGTATTTCATATTCAGGGAGTCAAATATTTCATATTCAGGGAGATAAATATTTTTATTAAAATATAGCTGATCTCTGGTCTTGTTTTTTAAAATAAAATATAATATGAATATTAGGTGGTAAAAATGGTATTAATCCAACAAATAGGCTTGGATGTATGATAAGTATATTAATTATAAAGGTATATCAGTCAATTGTCAAATGAATTTTAAAACTTAAATTTATAAATGTAATATGTATGTAACTAATTTGATTAGAATTATTTTTTTTGCCTAAATAAAGACTAATTAATTGAATTTAAATTCATGTCATAATGATATAATTTATAACACATTTTCTAAATAAAATATGTATTTGTGCTCTATGTCCCTTTTATTTAATATACATTTATTATAACTACGTATAAATATATATATTTTTTTTTTTATTAAAAAATATATATTTATTCCATTTTCCTATTAATTTTTTAAATTATCGATAAAAAGTATTGGAATATTTTGTTAAATGAAACAGCTCAATTGGCTGCACTGATCACCGCTAAACATTTTTTATATTTTTCCACAATGTTTAGTTATAATTATGGTCGCGTTCGAATATAATTTTAAATCTGCAAATTTACGTTTTATTTTCTTTTATAAGGGTTTAATTTTTATTGATGCGGTTAAACACTGCTTATTTATACGTATTATTACGGAGAGAAAACAAATAGTATGTTGGTTGCTTTTTATTTTCAATTCTAATAACGGTGATTTTTCTACCATTATTAAGGACGGTTGTACCTATTTCGTTATTGTAGTTTTTCATGTATATAGTTATAGTGCAGTTGTATAATTACGCCAGAAGCTGCTTTTGTAAAGAGCGAACATGTGCTTGAGGATAAATATCACATAAGGTAACCAAATTAATGTACCAGTTAACTAGTAGTGAGTTCTTCATTTCCAAACTTATATGATTTGAAAAGTTTGCTTGTTTGTCTAACCATAACTGGCGTAAAAATTTTCCGATTTGAATAAAATTCGGCACGCAGGCGCAGCTCAGCATTTACGCAACTGGTCCTAAAGTTTTTGAAAATTTCCCCTTTTAATATTTTCAAGATGGCGGACGACTAGAAAGAAGGTTTTAGTGAGCATGACATGTTATACATCGTTTTAAAGGTCTTGAAGTGTAGGAAAAGAATGTGGAATATGTTACTATTCTTTTGTTACTACGCCGGCGTTTTGAAATAAATATGGCCAAATAAGGGTAATTAAAAGTTTATGGTAATATGACTTGTTGCAAATTATTATTTTAAAGTTATTGATGGGTAAAGGAAAAAAATATTCATACTTTATGACAATATTTTCAAAATGGCTGCCACGACCGAAAACACAAAATGAAGATTTTTTAAGTCATGTTTAGTGTCTAAATAATAGTCTCTTAAAGCAGGTAATGATGATTATTGTCCCGAACATCCTATAAATACGCAAGTTAGTATTTATGTACCTACATATAGGGTTGGGACATCGATAGGCAAACATCGATGTTTTCGATACATCGACATCGGCCCTCCAAGCTGAAGAGCAAAAAAAAAAAAAAAAAAAAGTCACCACTTTCAAAAAATCTCTCCTTTTTCGTCCCCCATTTTCGTTGTCGTCCATTTTTTAGGCTTTAGGCTGCGATGGATCGATAACATCGGTCTTTTCGATGTTTCAGGTAAACATCGATGTTGACCGATACATCGAAAGATCAACATCGATGTTAAACATCGATTTTTTAAAGTCCGATACATCGATGTTTTCGATACATCAACATCGATGTCCCAGCACTACCTACATATTTATATACCGTAATGTCTAATCTAAAGTCTCTGGCACGGTTCGAAATGGTTAAATTAAAGTTAAAAGCCCTGTCCTAACCTCACTAAAGACAACTGAATTATCTTATTAATTACCTTGAAAGAGCTTAGAACGATAAGTTGCGTACTATTCATTATAAACAATTAACATTTTTTCAACATCCACATTTCAGTCATATTTGTTTACAAAATGCTGGCGAAGAATGAAAAATTTGTAATAATAATTACATACCTTCAAAACTATGTATAACATATCATCTTACTAAAAACTTTTTGTTTAGTCGTCCGCCTTATTGGCCGCCATATGACAATATTAGGAATACAAATTTCTAAAAGAACGATAAAAGTTGTCACAAATGATGTTGAAACCCACCAGTATGCTGAATTTCATTTATAAAAATTGATCAATTTTTACTCCAGTTATCGAGACAAACGCAAAATTACCAAAGCCTAGTATCTGAAATGAAGAACCCACTACTCTCGTTCAATTAATAGAATCAACTTTCAATTCCCGGTACATCTTGTCCGCCTCTCTCTCTCTCTCTAACTTCGACTCATAATTTATTTATGTAGAAAGTATTATAGTACAAAATCGGTCCGAAACTTTTTCATGAGCATAGTGTCTATGAATTTGATAAACCCCTATGATATCCCTATTATAGAAATCCTTGGCAGAGGACGGAAAGGTGAAGCTTTCGACTGGGCCGATTTTGACGAAATTTGGCATTCGTGTTCAGAAAAATCATAAGAGAAATTAATTATAGCTCCAAATTTGGAGGTGCTACCCCCAAAACTCTGAAAAAACTATTTCTCGAAAAACTGTTTCGACGATTTTGATTAAAAAATTCTAAAATGTAGTCCATTTAAATACGAAAGTAACGATATAAGCAGTTTTCTCGAAAAAAATCTAGTTCATGAGAAAAAAACGCGACCGTAGAGCGACCGGGTTCGATTCCCCGCCGAGGACAAGTTATTTTTATGATACATTTTTATATTATGTTCAATAATAATTAAACGTACCTTCGAAAACTAATAAATGGAAGACGCTGGTCTAAGTAATTATGAACTCATATATGAGAAAGGTTGTCTGATTTATCTTGGACCAATTTTTGGAACGAAGTTCTTTATATGGCATGTTACAGCGTCAGGAGCCCGGGAGTGAATCCGAAAAAAACGACCGTCACAAAACCAACCGTCACGAAATTGACTGACGACGATAAAAAAATTTGGTATTCATGTTCATTTTACTAATGCCCGGGACGAGTTCGTTAGACAACGTTATCCGCCCAAGCGTTCGCGCGTAAAGCTCGGGTAAACAAAATTAATATTATTTACAAAATTAATCAAAATCGTCTAACTCGGCCCAGTAGTTTAGGCTCCAGGCGTCTGCATAGACGACAGACATTTTTTAAAAACCACTTTTTTGGACTCAGGGGACAGGGGAGCTAAACGTGTAAATCCATCAAAATCTCTAAATCGAATTTTCGCGCCATCACTATACTTTCTCTTTATTATAGAAAGTAAAAAGTGACTTTCTTTTAATTTACTAAGTACAAATAGTTAGTTACTTTTAATTTTGTCTCTTTCTAACTTAGCCATGTATGCGTTAGCGTAGTTAGCATCGTACACTGAGCAGTGTGATTTTATAATTTATATTACTAGCCTTCGATTGATTACGAGTCGAGGTTAGAGAGAAAGGCGGACAAGCTGTACCGTAAATTAAAAATTTCCTTATTTGATTAAGTTGTACTTATCACTACCGCTGTAAAGTTTAAAATTAAAATGTTATGTAGTGACTTATAAGTGCACCATGCATCGATCTTTATCACTTATCTTACGTTGCTATCGGCCGTAAAATATGACTTTATAAGGATAGCGATGTTCAGTCATAATAAAGTGAACAACTACCAACTACAGGATGAGTTTTAGAATGTGCATTTGAATTAGTCTATAAATAAAAATACACTGCCTTTTTTGAATGTCAGCAGTATAGAAACTCGATGATAAATAATTTGTGACTATATTGGGAATCTATATATTTGTATGTATGTTTATTAGGGTGGGTGGAAAAAAACTTTTTTTGAAAATGTAAAAACATGTAGTGATAAAAACTTGTTACTATGCTAGAAACGAAAGATCCCAAAATTTGGGCTCATTTGAACAAGTGCTAGGTCGCGCCCCGTCGCTTTGAAGTTTGATGTATGTGAAATTCTTATAAAATAGCGATGTTGTGGTGTTTCGTATTATTTTTTTGTGTTAAAATATATTCCGAGTGTAGTTTTACTGTTAAATATATTTTATAGACAATTAGTGCTTGTGGTAACTACATAGTTTAAATAATTAAGTTGTTTAGTTTAGCCAGTAAGTGATGACATATATAATTTTTTCGAAAACATTAGAAAAAAATAAATTCCGCAGAAGTTAAATTCCAAGTTTAGGTAAAAGAAACTTAATATTTTCTCCATTTTTAGTTTATTTCGTAATCGGCATATGTATAGCTTATAAAAAAATTAAAAAATTTAATGAAATTGTGATATTAGTATTTTTTTATGAAATTACATACATAGTCATTAAGTGGAAGAAAGCAGTACGTAATAGACTGCCTTAATGCTAAACCACTACCAGTTTACTTATTATTTTTATTTTATAGAAAAACTAGTAACATGTTTTCACTAATAATTTTTAGAGAGTGTAATTTTAATTTTAATAATTTTTGTGAAGAAGTTAAAAACAGCTAATATAAGCAATATTTAAAACACTAAAAACATAGAATGAGGACTACCCTAAACAGGCCATTAAGCCGATGCTCTAGTATTTAGAAGAATCTTTATTTCTCAACTTACAACACTTCCCATTAAAAAGCTATGGATTTAACTTAGTAAATAAATGTATATTGCTTAACAAGAAAGGTCACAAAACGAAAGAATTTCATAGAAGTTAACACAAGCAACGTATTGTTGATACTGAGTGAGAGTATGGCTATCGGGTAAGATAGTAGACATGGCAAGGGACAATAGTATGGTTCACGGAACCATAATTTAGTTTGGAAATTCATTAGCAGTTCTCATTTAAGCGGGTTCACATAAAATATTATGCAGAGGTAAGCGAAATAATATAGAAAAGGTGTTGCTGTTTTTAACTTCTTCACAAAAAATTACACCCCCCCCCCCCATTCTCGTTAAGGGTGATGGGAGGGGTATAAAATTCACTGTCTAAAAATTATTAGTGAAAACATGTTACTAGTTTTTCTATAAAATAAAAATAATAAGTAAACTGGTAGTGGTTTAGCATTAAGGCAGTCTATTACGTACTGCTTTCTTCCACTTAATGACTATGTATGTAATTTCATAAAAAATACTAATATCACAATTTCATTAAATTTTTTAATTTTTTTATAAGCTATACATATGCCGATTACGAAATAAACGAAAAATGGAGAAAATATTAAGTTTCTTTTACCTAAACTTGGAATTTAACTTCTGCGGAATTTATTTTTTTCTAATTTTTTCGAAAAAATTATATATGTCATCACTTACTGGCTAAACTAAACAACTTAATTATTTAAACTATGTAGTTACCACAAGCACTAAATGTCTATAAAATATATTTAACAGTAAAACTACACTCGGAATATATTTCAACACAAAAAAATAATACGAAACACAACAACATCGCTATTTTATAAGAACTTCACATACATCAAACTTCAAAGCGACGGGGCGCGACCTAGCACTTGTTCAAATGAGCCCAAATTTTGGGATCTTTCGTTTCTAGCATAGTAACAAGTTTTTATCACTACATGTTTTTAGATTTCCAAAAAAAGTTTTTTTCGACCCACCCCAATGTGTATATACATAAAACCCCCAGGCATTATTTTCTTTTTTGTCCAAAAACATAAAGACCCCAGATTTATGTAATTCTCATTTTGAATCAAGGATCCTGCTGTCTTGATCTTTATATAATGACCCCTCCTGACATTACCACCCTGTCCACCTTATTGTATTCTAGTAATCAAGTTAATTAAACTTGGGCTCCAATAAGAAAAAAGAAACAACTGATTACTGATACTGGAAGCCAACTTGATATTATATCCGTGAGCTTGGCAGAGGATGCTTTTGTCCCTCGACACCGGAGACCTCTATGAGCAAGCACTCAGCTAATATCCCGCCTTATTGGACCAACTGTTTGACATCACTTCAACATAATTACACCAATTAGAGAATGGACTCTTACACTCTATACTTTTATCGATATAACTTTAATTAATAAGTTATTATATATCTCGTTGAAAGATATTATGAAACCCCCTCCTCCTCTTTTTGTATCCTCTGCAACGGGCAGATGATTGGTTATGGGTTATTACTAAAAGGAGTCACGTGATTTCGTTAAAACTAAACTGTATTATTTGATCTATTCACTATCAGGGCCGGACGCAGTGTCTTTTTTTCGGCTCTATGAGCATGAGCAGGTTACCTGGCGGAGGTTATGAACCCTCGCGTCAGTATCCTTTAGTTCAATCGGTGTATAGAACGTAACAAAAATAATTAATTGAATAATAAGAATATGTATTTCAATTTAGTTTGAAAATATGGTATAATTTAAATTCTGAAATACAATAATGAGGTGTGAGATAAATAAATTCTTCAGGTTTAGCAAGTTGACTATACAGATAAAAAGCAACAAGTCATAATTCTTTCCTTAACAATCTAAAAAAATCAGAGGGAAGTACTAGCATCCAAGTTCTTTTTAGGGTATCGTAGATTATATTAAGCATATACGTTTTTATATTATGGGTTTTGGGTATATTTCAACTTAATATACCAATAAAGAATATACTATAATATATTGTAGTTGTAACCTACTTTTCAGGAGCTTTCATTTGATACTCCACTCGAAAAATTTAAAAAATAAAAACATTTGATTTTGCCACGTTTATGCGAACTGCGCATTTAACTTTTCTGCATTTTTCCTTTGTGTGGGTCAAAAAGTTGCGCCTGTGAACCCAAAACGATTGGGGTGATATGAACCAAAGAGCGACGGTCAGACATACACATCATCCTCGGCATAAGAGTTCCGAGAAGGATCTTTCACCCTCATTCCTTTCTCCCTGTAGTATTGAGTAGAAAGAAATGTTATATTGTCAGCAGTACAGTAGTGTTGGAAGAGTTTAACCTGCTGCCCTGCAGGCACCCTTCACATAAAATGCTGTCCCTTCCCATGGCCCTTATTCTAATATTGAGTCTGTTTATTTTCTTCTTCTTTTTTGCCTACTAGTGTACCCACTTGAAGTTATAAAAAGTTCATTTTGTGTGTCAGAATAAATTCTGACGTTTAAAAAACTAAAAAAGTAATCTTAGACCAGAGTTATTTAAATAACATTTTTAATATATTTACTCAAAACTATCCTAATATGGAGGTGTAGAGAGAATTCTCAGTGGATTCTATCTACTTTAGATAGGCTGTGACTTGTCATTCTGAAATTGATATTAAATGCTGAAGTTAAATATCTTTCCAAAACCTACATTGGTGTGTATTTTTATTTTTACGAAAAACAATTTTTCATTTCTTGTTTATCATAATTAAATTATTGTTTTTATTTTTGCTTCCGAGCTTACCGAAGGTAACGGAAGCTATGTGATCGTTCTGAAGAACGAAAAAATTTTATATCTCCGATTTCAAAAATTCCAAGACAGAAATCCGTTTCAGACATCAGGGAACATTTTTGGTCCCGTGTCGGTCTGTCGCTCAATTTTTGCGAACCGCCATATCTTAAAAACTAATTGTCCGATTTTAATGAAATTTAGTTATTAGGTCATAATCATTCCATTGTTGGTCCCATATAAGTTTCAACCTTCTGCGATTATTTGTTTATCTTCCACATGCTCACAAACATACATTTATTTACAGCTATATCTTTAAAAGTAATCATCTGATTTTGATGAAATTTTTATGGTTTGTCGAAAGTAATATGCAGATAGCACCTGCCTAATTTCAACCGTATGCGCAGTTTAAATCGTGATAAATTAATACGTCTTTGTACTATAAAGCCGCATGGCTAACTGACTCACTGACTGATATTAATGTTAACCCACTTCCAGAAGAGCTAGAGACTTGCGGTTGGCGCCATTCGACGCGCAATGCCCATATTGTGAACCAAAATAACTATACAAAGTTCACTTTTCCCCCTCCTTCCCCCTTTCAAAAATTAAAAATGGCCGACTTGATTTTTCAGCTGTATCGGGGACTTATTGCGGCTAAACGGTAAATCGTATTGGAAAACGGATAGCACCAGCGGTAACTGATTTTAAAAGATCTACAACTTTGGTCCTATGATTTTTTGTCGTATAATCATCGGTTGTACCTTAAATGGTGATAATTTTGGTATTTTTTTGGTTTTATTTTTTTCCTTTTTGTCTTTGAATGACCATAGTTTCCATAATAGTTGACCGATTTTATTTCTCATTGAGGTGCGTGAATCTCACACTAATGCTCTTTAAATTGATTATATTTTATTTGAATAGTTCATCCTATTTGCTGAGAACATGAGAGTAAACTTTTTCGCGTGTGCCGTGTCACGTGACCACTTTTTTTGGTTTTTAATATTGTGTCGTATATCATTTGAAAGGCCTTGATATGTACATTAACGCTATTTTATTGGTTGATTTTTTAAAAACATTGTACACGTACTTTTGTACCGATTTTTAATTTTGTTGTTGGTTAAAGGGTTTAAATATTTTTTTGTTATTAGGGTTTTTATTTATATTTATTTATTGGTTTAATTAATGCCCTTTTGTATTGTTTGTTTTTTTAAAATATAATTTTGGTACCAAAGTACAGGGGTACAAATGTCAAAGTTAATCTTTTATAATATTATGTATATCGTTGAAAAGCTCTTGAATAGTAGATTAATTTTTGTTAAGTTCTATTTTCTGTTGTTTCTAATTTTGAGGGGGTAAAATTAAAAAAAATTATCAATTTTTTAAAAATTTTTTTAAGAGAATAATGGTTTGTTGAAAGCATAAAATCAAAGAAGTACGTGAATAGGATGCGAATAGGAAGCTATGTGCCACACCAATTGGCAGTCTATTTTAAATGTAGAATACAAATATTAAAACGTGGTTATAAAAAAAATATTTTAAAATATAATTTCAGTTCGATTTAAAAACAAAAAGGAGTACCAAGGGGGGGGGGGGGAATAAATCTTCACTAGCTAGGTGAGTTCATATTATTTATGTTGTGAAAGTTTAAATTAATTTAATATTACACGATTATTATGTTTATCCATGCTTATTATATATATAGAAGGTAACATTACATAAATAGAGGTAATTAGGTAACATTGTATTAATTCCGTTCCTATTAGCCAATATCAATACTACAGTAATTCTAGGGAAGGAAGGGAAGGCTGTATCGATTAAAATATATTGGAATAAAGGAAGCCTCCGGCTTATTAGCTGATGGGGGGTCTAACAAGGTGCATTTTTCGTCCCTTCCTCTTCATCTGCTTCTCGTTGCCAATAATGGCCACTCTAACAATACCACTTCACCATTAATTCAAAGCTTAATCCCTTAACAACTTTTTTGTCCTTTGCAATAGCCGTTATTAAGAAATGCAATGTTATATAAATATCTATAACTCTAGTAAGCTTTTAGTTTATAGTATAGATTTCATTTTAATGTAAACATATTTTAATTAAGTCCGAATAATTGTAAAGCTGCTTCAATAAGTTGTTATTATTATTATTTTTTAAATTGTGTACAACATTTTGCTCTTCTTGTTCTATATATTAATATTTCAATCTATTATTGTGGGTCGATACAGAGTATATTAAAAGATATTAGGTGATTTATCCCATGAATCAAAATTGGCTATATTTCGTTCCTCCCCAGAATTCCAGTATATTTTCACCTGGTTACTTGAATACCAAGGATGTTAAATAAAGGGGATGGAGGGTTGTGAAAAAAAAATAAATGACCCCATGAAGATATATAAAATAGGAGCTCCAATGGGACACATTACCTTTCTCTTGTTTATAGGTTACCAAGAATTTGTTTACAGTTAAATCAGTTTATAACCTGATTCAAAATAAACAAAGAAGGTAATGTGTCCCAATCTAAAGTTGTGATCATGCGCAGTACGATTTTTTCTCCAATTTCCCTAGTCTCCATGGGGTCTCGCTTTTGCCTTTAAACCCTATCTAACTTTCCATCTCCTTTATTTAACATCCTTGTTAAATACGTAATTATTATTCATATTAAAATAATCATAACTTCGCTTTTAATTCTCCAATTCACTTAAAAACTTTATCAAGAAAATCGTAATTATTAATAACACAGTTTACCATAAAATAACTTAGAAATGCCACTTTTTACTAAAAATTGGCCAAAAAACAGCTGAACCTCGAAAAAATTAGTACAAGCAAGAAACTTGGTGGAGATGTGGTGTTTAGCTTCCTGTTGATTATACTAAAAGCCCCCTAAAATCAAACCTGTGTTACGGCCGCCACATTGAAAAATGGCACCTCATTTTCGGTTAGAAATTATTATTATTTTACCAAAAAAATAAAAATATTCTCACTAACTCGCACATTTTGGCAAACGAAATAATTTTTTTAAACATGTCAAGAATCATGAAATAATAGGAAGTATTTTGAACTAATAATTATGTCTTCATTTCAGAGATTTAGGCTTTGAAAAGTTTGTGTGTTTGTTAGTCTAACGATAACTGGCGTAAAAAATAATCTTTTTGAACGAAATTTGGCACATAGGTACATCTCATTATTTGTCACAACTGTATTGGTTTTGGAAAGTCTACACTACACATACTAAATATTTTCAAAATAGTGGCCAATATGGATGACGACTTAACAAAAAGGTTTTTGTCAGCATGACATGTTATATATCAATTTTAAGTTCTTGAAGTGTAGAAAAGGAATGTGCAACTATTAAAATCTCACACTTAATATTATTGTCAAGATCGCGGCCGATATAATGGACAACTAAAATAAAAGTTTTAGTCAGCCTGACATGTTATACACCATTTTAAAGTTCTTTAAGAGTTGGATAAGGATATTTAACTAATAAAATTTCAATTTAATATTTTCAAGATGGCCGCCAATAGGGCGGACGACTAAAGAAAAAGTTTTAGTTTGTATGACATGTTATACATCGTTTCAAAGGTATTTAAGAATAGGAACAGAATTCGTAACTATTAATATATTTAACTTGATATTTTTAATATGGTGGCTAATATAATGGACGTCTAAAGAAAAAGTTTTAGTCAGGATATATTATATATCGTTTAAAGGTAATTTAAAGTAGGAATAGAATATGTAACTATTGAAAATAAATATGGATGGAATGAGGGTGTTAAAAGAAATGTTTATGCTTCTATGGTATAATTTAATAATTTTAATGCTCTTTTCAGGTAGATTAAGCATATTTAGGAGGTTTCCTGGTAGCCATACTGAAAACAAAAATGGTCAATATAAGAGCACAATGCAAATTTTCGATTATATTATAGCATGTTAAAGTCGTTTTAAAGGTATTCCTAATCAGGTAACAAATAAGATCAGTCACTCGGGCATATATACTACACTTATAAAGACAGGCTTTAATAACAACTTAATCTTACACCTATTTAAAATTTTTCTATTATAGCTTTTTACACATAATAACAGCCTGGATTGCGCTCAACAGCTATGAACGTAATCTAATTAAACGAACGTAATTAAGTTCTTCATTCGTTTCAGAGACTTGGGGTTTAAAAAGTTTGTGTGATGTATGTTTTTTTTGTGTATAACGTTTCTTTATCAATATTCAAACAGAAAGCAATTTTTTAATTGTATTCATTTTAATTAAATGACAGTAGAAGTAAGTAGGTGAGCCTTGCTGGCCTACAATAACATTAGCATGGAATATGCATTTGTAATGACCAACGCTGTGAAATCTCAGCGAGCGAGCGACAAGTTTAGACAGCTTGGCTTTTCATATTTGTCTTGCATTTATAGATACTCTTTATTTAATAGCGTTGTTGCAGGCTCGCTACGTTCACCTATTTAATTCAACATATCGAGCCTGCAATATCTTTATTATGATCGACCACTTCCACTTCTTTCTCTTGTCTCTAAATCTTGTTCATGTCTCCAGCTTTATATTTGAGATTTTTATAAGTGACTCAGAAAAAATCTCAAATATAAAGCTGGAGACATGAGCAATTATAGGATAAAATCACTTATTTTTTTATAAAAACCAGTGACTTTTGTGATTTCATTTCCTTAGAGGCTTTCAAGGATTCTGATGAACATAATTAGGTAAATAACTGCTAATTTGACATTGCTTCTAGAGATCATCAACTGGTAATAATTTTACTATTTCGAATTTAATAAAACTATACAGAGGCAACATTGCTTTTTTTAATTCGTTGAAGGTACATACTCTTCTATCCCTTCAGTCTTCAGTTTTATCAACTACACTTCCTAGTACAGTTACTAGGTAGTATAGTACTAGATAGATAACAGTTTCTTTTTAATTTTCTCTAGCATAAGCCCGATGATTTTTGCCAATTTTTACTTTACTCCATCGCATCGCAGAAGTGTTAGTCAAACATATTTTTTCATTGGACACTTATAACGCTGCTTATAGAGAACGATAGGGAACTTAGTATGTATAAAAAAAAGATACACACATTTTTGAAGTTCCGATTGCATCATCTTTGCGTGAGCTTGAATTCGTTAATCTTAATAAAAGATTTCAAGAAATTGATAATCCAAATTACTATAACGTATGTTAAGTGTTTGTTATATTTCTTTGCAACTTTGGACTTAAACTACTCAGAATGATGTCAAGATAAAAGTTAAACTCTATAAGATAGTAACATCCCGTCATAGGATGAGTTATATCTGCAGTGATAATTGTCTCCGTTAAACTCACGACCTCGTCTTGAGTTTACGACTCCTTTAATTTACAGTCAAGTGATAGTATAGTGGTTACGTCACTAAACTATTTATGGTCAGTAAAACTTTATTTTCTTCTTATAGGAGCAAATCGATATTTCTGTCCTGGTGGACAACTTGTCTTTATCTCTTCTGCAGTAGATTTTTTTATATCTTTTACAAAATAGAGAAAAAAAAAAAAACATTACCATTTTGTGATCTATTTAGCCTAATGATATATGAGTATAACAATTTAGATCTGTATGAATCGATCATACTATGGATTTTTAATATTTAATAATTTTAAAAATGCACACGTTTTTGATTCATATAAAAGAAAAATCGGTCCGAGACAACTCAGACAAACTTTCTCATATACGAGTTTATAATTACGTAGCCCAATATTTTCCATTTATTCGTATCAAAATTTATTATAAAAATAACTTCTCCTGGGCGGGGAATCAAACCCGGGCTCTCTCCGTCCGCGTTTTAAGCTTTTTTAACTAGATTTTTCCCGGGAAAACGGCTTATATCGTTAGATTCGTATTTAAATGGGCTACATTTTAGAATTTTTTAATCAAAATCGTCGGAACCGTTTTCGAGAAATAATATTTTTTCACGTTTTTCAGAGTTTTTTTCGGAGGTAAAATTCGTTTCAATATTTCGCCTCGGGGTATGATTTTTCTGAACATGTATGTCAAATTTCGTTAAAATCGGCCTAGTAGTTTAGGCTCCAGACGTCTGCACAGACTACAGGCAGACGACAGAAAGAAAGACATTTTTTAAAAACCACTTTTATGGAAGGGGACCTCAAAACGTGTAAATTCATCAAATTCTCAAAATCGAATTTTCGCGCCATCACAATACTTTCTCTTTATATGAGAAAGTAAAAAACGTTTATTTTGTATAAAAGAAATGTTTAATAGCAAATTGGAGTGTATATTTTTGATAGCATATTTGGATTCTACGGTGAAAAATAATAAACTTTTACTTGAAACTATTTTTTCTATCTCCTATATTTTGCCCCCTACAGGGGGGCAATTATAGCAAAATTACCCTCCGAAATAGTAAAAAAAAAAAATATCACTTAGATCGTTATAATATCTAAACGGTTTGAAATAAAGTAATGGAACTTGGAGGATCTGTACCATGTAAAAGGAAGTGTGTATTCATCCACTCGCATACTATATAGGGACAACCACCACTTTGCCCCCAGGTGCTGAAATCTAACATTTTTATACCTTTGTCCCCCCTATAGGGGGCAAAATATTGGAGATAGAAAAAAAATATTTTTATTTTTCGCCGTAAAATCTAAATCTGCTATCAAAAATATACATTCCAGGTTAAAATTTAGGTGGCCTGGGGGCTAAGTGGGTGGTTGCCCCTAGTGGGCGATTGCATGAAAATGAACATCCCTTTGCATGCTAGAGATGCCCCAAGTTTCATTAATTTATCTCAAACCGTTCAATAGTTAAGAGGGGGGGGGGGGGGGGAGGGGGACTTTTGGACCACCATGTATAATAACAGCCTTCGTAATAAACATAATAAAAAATCCCCTCCTCCCAGATATTCCTAAAATTATAGACATGGAAAGGGGAACTAACATCTCAAGGGCTGCTAACATCTATAACCTTTTTCACTATATTTTGGACACAATTTAATCTCCAGATCATCTTCTGCAGATTACAATTCTCAGTTTATTTCCCTAACTCAAGCCCTCAAACGATTTCTATAACTGCCAATAGATGTTCTAGTTTTAGAATGTTTTATTGGAAGGACCCGGGACCACCCAACCTAATTGAGGTTTTCTGTGGTTTCCTTCAGTTTACTAGGTGAATGCCAGGTAAACCAATCCACAGACTGCCTAGGATACTTGTTTACTCCTGCAAATCTTCCTAGCTATGGCCCCTTTCCATGTCTATAATTTAAGGAATTCCGGGGGGGGGGGGGGGGAGGGGAATTTTTATTATGTTTATTAAAAGGGCTGTTATTATATATATATATATATATATACATATACATATATATATATATATATATATATATATATATATATATATATATATATATATATATATATATATAAAATTTGTGTTAGTGAGACACATATTTTTGCACACGGTATTCCGTTGCTGATATATATATATATATAATATATATATATATATATATTTATCAGGGAGGCTGTGGTTTTTCTCCGTATATATATGTATTGACGTGTGAGAATTTTTTTAGTCGTTGTTTAGATGTTTTACGGTGAGTTTAGGTCTTGGATTAATATTTATTGTGTAGTAGCTTCGTAGTTTTTCCGTTTTGATTGTCATGAGTGTTTGATTCATGGGTTTTTTGTATTACGTTTGTTTTTTAGGCCCCTGAAGAAGGTTTTAAGTAAAAACCGAAACGTCGGGATTGTAACAGTGACGATTTTTGTGACCGAAACCTGAGTTTTGTTTGTTTTTATTTATATTTACAATCGAGAATTAATTAATTTTATATATATATATATATATATATATATATATATATATATATATATATATATATATATATATATATATATATATATATATATATATATAAAATTAAAGTTTTGTCTGTACATTGGTCAGAATTGAAAAAATGTTGGATACTTTTTCATTTTATACATTCCAAAGACCGAATCCGGCCTTAACTTTTTTCGTGTATGTGGGATGTATGTATGTCTGTCGCCCCAGTCAGACATTATAGGCGCAAAACTGGCTAAATGAATTCGATTAATTTTTTTTCAGGGGTGTGCGCAAACATTTTGCGCAATTTGTAGGCTTGGTTTCATCATAAAATTTGAGTAGAACCAAAGTTATTAAATATTTACTGGTGCAGCAGCCGTATAGGGAAGAGCATTGAAAAGCCGTATTGGAAAGACATATTCGGGGAGCACACCAAGGCTAATGTCTCATCTCAGTCTGTACCAAGTAGAGTAGTACTACTGTCTTAGCGGTATAGCCCTTTCCACCCCCACCCCTTTCCACTATTTTACCTTCTCCCACTCCATTCTCTTTACCTAGACCCCCTCTAGGCCTAGGCTAGCTCCTCTTGGCTAATTTCTGATTGGGGTGCTTAGACCTTACACTATTGCTCTATAAATCGAGTATTTATTATTTAATTATTTTTTTTCGAGAGAAGAGACTGGTAATTAAATCGATGCCCCATCATCGATTGTTCAATGACTTCAGAGTCTGATAGGTTTTTACGACATTTATTTTCTTATTTATTATACCTTTTTTAGTATTTTTATCAATAATATACATATTAATTACATAGTTTCTCTTGGCTTTAAATATATAAATTAATTAGACTGAGATCAATTAAAAAGTCTTTTAAGTAAGAGAAATGTTTATTTCACAAAAAAACAACAGCCTTCCTACACGATTGTCAAAACAAGAATGACTTTATTTATTGAAAGTGACAGCTAGGTGACATGTAAACAAAACAAACAAGGTGATAGGGAAGACTAAGATAGAGGTATCATCCTAGGGGTCCTTAACTTATAGATAGACTCTTAACTACGATTTGGAGGAACTTATTTTCTTAGTAACAGAATGAATGATGTTTAATATAGTCCTGATTTTATTCCTACAAGGCTTGGATAGAAAACAATTTAGGCATTTCATTTAATTGCTAGGCCTACATGACAATAGGCAACATAGCCGCTAATACCTAGCATGAGCCCTAGTGAAAGCTAGTATATATATATATATATATATATATAGGTGATGTGACCATATTTGTATATAAGTACGATATCAAACTTTGGCCTTTAAAACATTTGTGTAAGATCCAGATGCTTCACATTTGATTTTCTCAAAAATGCACTGAGAATTATATCTAGAACCTTATATACTAGCTAGTTCAGAAAAGTAAACATTTCATACTCGTATACTGCCAAATTGTAACACAGGTATTTATTTAAATAACTCGGGGCGGAGATTTCTAACATCTGTCAGTATTTATTCTGACATATGAACAGGATTTTTTATAACTTCAAGTGGGTACCATAGAAGGTAACAAAAGAAGAAGAAATAAATAGACTCGATATTAGAATAAGGGCCATTGGAAGGGGCAGCAATTCATGTAAACGCCTGGAGGGCAGCAGTTAAAGCCCTTCCAACCTTCCAACTCCACTACAACTGGCAATATAACACTTCTTCCTACTCATACTCAACAGTATATAAGGAGGAAGGAAAACCCTAATCCTTCTCTTGAAATATAGGCAGAAGAAATTATCTGGCACATCTACCTATAAATAGAATGAAACAATGTAAAATAACCTCAGGGATAAAAGAGTCGCTTCCCTTGAACATTTTTAGGTAGAAGTTTTATCTTCCCAAGAGGTTTCGACTTATTTTACAGTTTTTTTTTAAACTTTCAAACATATAAGTGGCTTCATATAAATCTACTTCGGCATAAACTGGTTAACACATGACCTTAATTTATTTTTTAATATTTGAAAATTGAGAAATAAAAGTTTTAAATTAAACTACGGGTTTAAAAATCTTTTTGCTACCCATATCTTGTGAGTAGGCCACTAGTTGAATATTTTTACATACATCATTTTCACATATATTTTTTAACATTTATCTCAGGAAATGCTTGAAATTGAATTGAAGTGAAACTAGAATATAAATTTAACTATATTTGGAGGACTATACTTTCAAATTGATTAAAATATTTATTTCTCAATAACGGTTTTTGGATAAAGATTTTTGGAAAATAATAAATATAGTTCATTTAATCCTTCTCGCCCCTGGAAAATATTTTGTTTCTGAAATAATATCTAAGATACAAGGGAAAGAGGACAATGAGATTAGTAAAAAGTATTTGAGAGTTACCACGTACGTTTATTTTTTTATTTCTTATTAAAAGTTAATACTATTTAATCTAAGAAATACCTGCTCATACGCTTCAATTATATATGTGGTTAAGAATAAAATGTTTAATTAAGTTTTTTCCATCGTACCTGAAATCCTATTCTTCTAAAATATTTTTAACTCAAATTATGTGGGTTCCCAAAATTGAAAAATTCCGTTCGTGTTCCCTTACCATCAGGGCATCCCACACACCTAGAGATATGCAGAGCCTCCCTCTCCTCTCCTGGGTACATCTAGGAAGAGGAGGAGTGGGGGGAGTTTTGGGGGTGGTGGGGAGGTTTCTAAGGATCTCGAATCAGTTGCCTCACGGCATCCGAGCAGGCTACATTGGTCTGTACGACACTTCGGGGTTTTTCCGGCTTCGTAAATACGTCAACTAGTTCTAAATCATATCAATACTAAATACATGGTAATAATACATAATGCATGCGGTTAATACCTAAATATATTTCAAATAGCAGATTTTACCATTGTATTTTGATGTAATGATACCATCTCAAAACATACGATTTTATCAGAAATATTAAAATTTTATATTTAATTATTAAATATTTTTTAAATATGAATATGACTATAAAATAATTAATACTCGATGTATTATTTCTGAACAGAATTAAAAAAATTGAAATAATTTTAACAATTTACGTAATTAGTATGTATTATATTATTAAAATTTGATTTTGTCTCAACCTGGCAATTCCTCATATGTGTAAACATACACATATGTTTTCTAGGGTGTTCAATAAAAACGTTAACTTCTTTATCTCCAATCGGCTATAATCAATGTATGATGATGACTGGGTATGGCTGAAATATAGCCGATTGGAGATAGAGAAGTAAAAGTTTTTATTGAACACGCTAGAACGACTTAACTACACAATATATAATAAAAAAGGGACAAAAGAAAAACGAAATACACATATTATGCCAACGCTCTTTATTCTTCAGAGCACACACACACACACACACACGCATACATATATATATATATATATATATATATATATATATATATATATATATATATATATATATATATGACATATTATACACATCACTATTATTTATCACTCGAGTGCAAAAACCCTAATTCATATTCTTTGGGAGAAAGGAAAATAATAAACACTTATTTATTTATTTTGAATTACTAATAATTATAGTTTATATTATATTATTAAGTTCTATATTATATTAATTTATTTTTCTAATATAAAAACATTTCAGGAAATATATATATATATATATATATATAATATATATATATATATATATATATATATATATATATATATATATATATATAATGTAATATATAAATATGTACATGTGTGTATGTACTGTATATGTATATGTATATGTACATATGTATGTAATATGTACATATATATGTAATATATATGTATATATGTAATGTATATAGCAATGATTTTATCATACTTAAATTTAAAATAGTAAGAAACAAATATAATTAATATTCTACTGTCATAAGTAATAACAATTCAACTGTAATATATAAAAATAAAAATATGATTACATATAACACAATAATATATCTTCCTATGTGTAATAGCAAAAAGTAAAATATATATTTCAGAATTCACAATAAATTAAGTAATTATAACTAAATTTTGTAAAATTTAAAGTACACAATTTCAACTTTTCAGGAAGGAAATATCGTCTAGAATATGTATCTTATAATAATTACAATTTTAGATTTTAACGTGTGAATTGGATTTTATTTGTTTAGTTGATGGTCTTGTTTGTATTAAATTTAAACATTTTGTTCTTTTCTCGTTGTTTGTTTACTTTCATTTTAAATTTAACGGTGCTGGAGAGAGCGTGTAAAAAAGTGTCTGACTAACATCTAGCTAGAATTGTGTTTATAAGTTAATCTTATGGTGCCTTTTAAGAATATGTGGTCGGCTATCTCGTCAATTGTGTGGGTCATATATAGTCATATCTTGGCAACGAGTATTGAAAAAATCAAACCGGTAGAGAGCGGTCATGCCCCGTCTATTTTTATGACAATGTGATTTTCACGACCCTGAGTAAAAAAATAATTACTATAGACAAAAAATAGAGAAATAGAAATTAAAAAAACAAAACTACTCCAAATCAAAGTGGTCACGTGTTAAGTGACGAACTAACATAAACTTTAATTTTGGTCTACTAAGTAATTTTGTACTCAGGGTCATAAGAATTACATTGTCCGCCAAATTGGGCGGGGTCATGGTCGCGCTCTACTGTTTTTGTTAGTCAGACGAACTTAGCCGACCGCGTATTTTTCTTATACACAAAATTCTAGCTTAATGTTATCAGGCACTTTTTTGCACGTTATCTCCTAAACTATACAAGGGTAAGAATTTTTAAAACCTATCATTAAATTAAATAAAAAACTTTAAAGAAACTTTTGTATATTTTAATAATCAAAATATAATCATCTTTTAAGAAACTTTTGTATAATTTAAGATGATTATATTTCTGTTTTTGAAAATAGAAGTTAAAATTAAATATAAATTATTTTTTCCTCTTTTCTTTCATGATAGAATCAGGCTAGGTTTAAAAGTGGTTTATCACTTTTATTACCAGGAAAAAAATGAAGGCTGCGTATCTTCAATAATAATAATAATATAATAATTGAAACCTTTGCTTCTAAGCGTTACGCTTCTAGCAGGTGTCTGAGGTTATTTAGCATCATAGTTTAAATAACGACATTCATGGATTTATTCATTTAGTACGAAAGCCCTTAGTTTAGCCATTCGAGCTAAGAAATTTGCTATGATAGTTACTTCAGTAGGGTTTCTTACAATAAGGAGATTTTTAAGAGTATTTTGTTGTTTGAATTGTGATGGTCGAATAGGGTCATAGGTTGGGCATTGAAAAAATAAGATGTTCTAATGACTCAGGTTGCATACATTTACATGTTTGGCATAGCTGGTTGAGGTCTATTTTGTACCACGTTCCATAGGCTGTCACTTTTAACATGTTTTCAGAGGTTAATCTGAGTTGAGTAATGATTTTGATTTTACAAAAGTCAGATTCTAGGCTTAGGTAAGTTTCACTTTTATGACTGAGTGATGAGTACTGCCGGTACATAGTGTTATAACTAGAACCTATATTTGTATCTTCAATAAAAGAGATTTTACGGTTGAAAGCCAATTACTAGTGGTAATCTTTAGCTCCTATTAAATAATAAACCTATGACAAAAACGTGGAAATTTTTTAATATAGTTTTTTAAATGTTGAACACTTTACTCTAATAGTTAGATTTTAGTGAAAGTGTGAGGCGATTTTCTTTGTTCATTATCAAATTATTGAATACATTACAAATTAGTTAGAGACTGTTAGTATGAGATACATGATAATTGCTAATTTGTTTTACTTTTCATCTAACCCCCCGTGATCTCTTTATATTAGATAAAATATTACATAAATTTAATTCTCTCTCGTTTATATATATATTATAAAAAAATACACTCCCGCGCCGGGATTTGAACCACGGGTCTCCTGTATCATTCTCCTGCGTAGCTTAGTTGGCCAGAGCATCTGTACTAGAAATACAGGAGACCCGTGGTTCAAATCCCGGCGCGGGAGTGTATTTTTCACTGTCTGTTCCCAAGTAAATAATAATTTTAATTTGATTTAAAGTAAAATTTAAACTTTCCGTAGTATGAAAACTACCAAAAACTTAAAATTGAACTAATTTAGAAGAAAATTGAATTTATACATTTAGATAAATTCAAGTTCGCACAAAGTAAAATATATATATATATATATATATATATATATATATATATATATATATATATATATATATATATATATATATATATATATATTGAATGATAACGACGCACATTTACTACATTTCCATGATGTTTAAATACAAATTGAATACGGGTAGAATGCAGTTTTTGGATCCAAAGTGTCCATGGAAACCTAGATTCAAAACGGATTAAATACGATCCCGTTCCCGATACAATTCACTAAATTCTGGGATAGTATCTGGATCTAGTTGCATGGAAACACCTGAACTCGATCCTGACATGCGCGGGGCGTGGGTGTGAGCAAACCTAGAGTATTTCTGTAGAAACTGTAGTCAAATCTGTCAAAATACGTAATAAAAACCATGGTTATAAAAGGTGAAGGTCACAAAATTATTTATAACCTTTAACAAAAGTAACGAAGAAAAAGTTTGTTTCTTTAATTTTGTATTGAATACGGATTTAACACCACTCATAATGTAATACCACTCTTGGTATGTATATTGTATCAATGGGATCAGAATATGGTTTACTAATAATAAAAAAGTTCAGTCATGCACCATGACCTAATGAGCGAATTTTCAAATAAATCTGCGTATTAATCGATGGCGACGACTCCCCTCGAAATTATTTTTTATTGCTAAGGCAACCACATTTATTGCCTGTTGCCACGAGCATAACGGCTAGTTTTATAATAATTCATTTTAAATTTTATATTTACATTAAAGGTCATATTAATTTAAAATTTGGGGGGATTCACGTTTGCGCATGCACTGCACTCACGTTGCTATTGGTAGGTACGACGGAAATAAAATTATTAGAGGGCAGTCTAGGCGCTGACCCGCTCAAACGCTGGCAAAAAAATTTAGATTTGCGCATGCGCAGCTATTACTGATCCTAGGTGGCCTTATAGGAAATTTCTGATTCCGAATATACTACATGTTAATATGTTTAAGATACTACTCTTCAGAAAATGGGGGAAAAAAAATTGGTACACAGGGGTACGGGGTACAAAAGTCAAAATAGTATATACCCTTCAATATGAATGTCGTTGGAAAGCTCTTTAAGAGTACAGTAATTGTTGCTATGTAAACTTTTGTAATGACCTACTTATAGGAATAAACTTTTTTTTCATATAAGAGGGGGGTAAAAAAAACACTTTTTATGCTATTTTTGACCCTAAATTGTCATGCATAAATGGACTCCTTAAATTCTGGCCAACGAACTCATCCTTTCTTTTGATATTATTGACATTTTAACATTTGATTGAATTTTTTAAATTCATCCTAGGGTGAGGTGTCGTCTGGAGTGACACATACATATATACATACATACATACATGTTAAATTTCAGGAATCGATTACGAATGGTCTAAAACGGATTGCCATGGAGAACATTTTCAAAAATTCTCATTACAATATTTTTGAAGCCATTGCAATAGCTTAATTTTCTTCGGAAATTCGCTAAAAGAAAACAGTGTGAAATCATCTTTTGATGATAAATTGATATTATCATTGATATTTTATGTTCAAAATTTGTCATTATTTGCACCATATTTATAGAAATTGCACATAATTATGTACTGATGGACGTTTAATTAAGAGTTCCCTACCCAGTTTAAAATATTGGAATAAAACCATTTTCATATTTCGTAACAAAATTCAATCGTATGTATTCGTCTAGAGTCAGTTGCACCTCACCTAGTTTTTTCTATTGCAGTAAACATTTGACATTTATTTCTTTCCAATGATTACTTTAGTTGATTTAGAATGGCTATTTAGGGTCCGTAGCCAAAAACGAGGACCCTTATACATTCCTGCGTTTCTGTAACCTTATAATTACCCATCCCTCTGTCTGTAGGTACAGCACCTCATCTTCAAAAATACCCAAAATAAATATTTGAAACTTTGGAGTTATGTTATGTGTAATAATCTAACCCCATGAAATTTACAGGGAAGCCCAAAAAAATCTCTCAAACACTGAGGAGTGAAGTTTAAGGGATTGAAATGTTTTTAACGGAAATACATCATGTGGGGTTTTAAATTAAAAAGGAGGATGCCCTGCCGTGAGTACAAATATATTTGGTTTTATTTTGGTACCAATTTATCTTTGCACCATTTGTGCAAAAATTCATATTAAAGCGTTTGCTTCACGTCATTATAATAAATGGTTCAAAAGTTATAGCTGAAACAAACTTTTAATTGGCCGCCATCTTGATAAGGCTGGGCCGATTATGCTGCTTAGCGATCTCGTCCTATTTGTTAAATTGCCTACGGATTATTTGTGTGTGCTGGACGCACATACTTGGCCAATTTATTTAATTTTATTAAGAAAACATATTATTATTAAGGAATACTTGCACCCCGCAATTTATGTCTAAGAATCCCTTATTTTACGTCCAAGAATTCCTAACCTTGGAATTCAAGTGGTCCTTGTGGCCAAACTACTGAGCATTGTTCAATTCCCGGTGGTAACACGCATTTTAATTCCAAATCATTCCTCCTCCTTCTTGAATCCATACTAGTATTAATATAATTTGATCCCTCGGTATGGATTGATTTCTTTTTAACATCTGGGTAATCATTTTTTGGTTATAGTTTATGGATGTTATTTTTTTATATATTATATATTTATATATATATATATTATTATTTATATATATATTTATATATATTTATATTTATATATATTTATTTATATTTATATTTATATATATATATATTATTTATATATATATATATTATATATTATATATTATATATTATATATTTTTATATTATATATATATTATATATTATATAAATATATAAATATATTATTATAAATAAAAATTATTAATATAAATATATAAATATATAAATTATATAAATATATTATATATTATATATATTATATATTTTTTTAATTTTTAACCAGGTACAAAATTAATATAATAATTTTGAAATTGAAAAACAACTTTATAAAATTCTTTAAGAGGAATAACTTGGTTGGCTTTAAAACCTGGTCACGAGTTGCCGAGTGTGGTGCCTCTCTTTTTCTTGATGGATTGTTTGCGTGCTAATTTAACATATTCAGATCAGGACTATGGCTGTGTTTGAAGGAAGGTTTAAACATTGTGTAAATAGTGAAATTTGAACGAGAGCTCGCTAGGGGAAATGTGCCCATACATTCTAATTAGTTTCCCTCTTCAACTGGTTTTTTTTTCTTAAACCTAAAATCCCTCTTTTTACATTTTATAACATGAATTTACGTCATGACACCGTTATCTAATCAATATATCTGTTATTTTGTAACACCTTATACTGTCCTTTCAAGAAATAAAAAAAAATTTTTTTAGTAATAATATAACTGCACTAAGTTTATTAAAATATATTTTTCAACAGGTACTAGAAAAATTAGTTCAAGAAATCAATCAATTCAAAATATTGGGAGGGTCAGAGGAATAATGGCAAAAAAAATTCTAGTCATGCACCACGACTTAATGAGCGGATTTTCAAAGAAAGCATTATGGCAGATAGGATAATATAGGAAAATTTTGGTTTAGAATTTGGATGGGTGAAAGAAGTTTGGTACACAGGGGTACGGGGTTCAAAAGTCAAAATAGTATAAACCCTTCAAGATGCATGTCGTTGGAAAGCTCCTTAAGAGTACAGTAATAGTTGTTATGTACACGTTTGTCATATTTTCATATAAGATGGGGGTAGGGGTAAAATGCACAAAACCATGTTTTTATGTTATTTTTGACCCTAAATGGTTAAAATGTGACCACTAAGTGGACTCAAAAATTCTGGCCAACGAACCAATCCTTTCTTTTGATATCATTGACATTTTAAAATTTGTTTGGATTTTTTAAATGCATCCTAGGGTGAGATATCGTCTGGAGTGACACACACACACTCATATATATATATATATATAATATATATATATATATAATATATATATATATATATATATATATATATATATATATATATATATATATATATATATATATATATATATATATATATATATATATATATATAAATGAATAAATTCTCGACCGTAAATATAAACAGAAAACAAACAAAACTCAGGTTTCGGTCACAAAAATCGTCTTTATGTTACAATCCCGACGTTTCGGTTTTTACTTAAAACCTTCTTCAGGGGCCGTAAAACATCTAAACAACGACTCAACCGAACCGAAACGTCGGGATTGTAACATAAAGACGATTTTTGTGACCGAAACCTGAGTTTTGTTTGTTTTCTGTATATATATATATATATATATATATATATATATATATATATATATATATATATATATATATATATATATATATATATATATATATATATATATATATATATATATATATATATATATATATATATATATATATATATATATATATATATATATATATATATATATATATATATATATATATATATATATATATATATATATATATATATATATATATATATATATATATATATATATATATATATATATATATATATATATATATATATATATATATATATATATATATATATATATATATATATATATATATATATATATATATATATATATATATATATATATATATATATATATATATATATATATATATATATATATATATATATATATATATATATATATATATATATATATATATATATATATATATATATATATATATATATATATATATATATATATATATATATATATATATATATATATATATATATATATATATATATATATATATATATATATATATATATATATATATATATATATATATATATATATATATACATATATACATATATACATATATACATACGTACATAAAAAAGTGTTAAATTTCAGGAATCGATTCAGAATGGTCTAAAACGGATTTCCATGGAGAAAAGTCCCTTACAAAATCCCTTACAATAATATAATATTCGACCTTCGGATAAGGCAACTCTCTGTTGACATTTGACGTGACTGTAGTCTCTACATTGTTTCTCTGCCAAAATCGCCTGGTTGTACCTATATAGTATACGCCTTCATGTATATTGAATACTTGTTCATCTGTTTAGATAGTACACTGCATTTAGTTTAAGTATATAGACTTGAAGAGCCTACAATATTAAACTCGTACTGTTTCACTTAATATAAATAGAATCAATGTTTTAGTTGATATTTCAAGAATATTCAGTGGAGCTGAAAGAAATGACTTTACTTTACATATCATACTGATAATAATACAAATTTAACTTAATTTAATTATGACTTGCTGAAGCACCAGGGATTGCTCGTGGGATGGGGGTGGTGAGCCCGGAATAAAACTGTAGAATTGTATAAAAGACAAATCCACCGACTCTCTTCTTTATATTATATAGAATTCAGTGGCCTTCCTTATCTTATGAAAATTAAGTGTGCAAAATTTCATCAAGAACGGAATAAAATTGTAGATTTGAATACATATTGAATAAATAAACCAAAACACAACAGACTCCCTTCTTTAAATGTATAGATGAACAAAATTAGATATTCACATTCAATATTTAAGTGTTATTGTATATAATGAATTGTTGTATAAGGTAAATGAGATTGAAAATATGATAATATATAAATAAATAGGAAAATTATAATACTGCTTTAATGGTTAAACCAATAATTAACTAGAGGAGTACATTTAGTTGGAATATGAAAGTTGTATATAAAAGACATTTTATTTTTTTACACAGGAAACTTCATTAATTTAAGAGTATAGAGCAATTACTTAAATTGTTACTACATTGTTACAAAACAACAAGAAGGCAATTGATATTAGTTTTCAAGCCCCTTTCAAAAATGCCTGACTTACTTACAAAATAGATGAGCTCTTTCTACCAACAAACTTGAGTACTTAATTATATAAGTACTTCTAATACGAGACAAAAGTTTAACAGCACTCCGTCTTAATAGATATTAAAGTGAGGAGTCTTAAAGCAAAATAAACTGCGAGTAAAGTTAAGTTGTAACATATTTGCTCTCATCTCTCTCAAGCAGTTCGGACTTGATGTTGAAGCCACTTCATTAGACAACTTCACAAACTTAAGAGCCCATTGCTTCGGACTTAAAATCAATATGATGCGTTCTTACTCAGCTAGAAAAGAAAATTAACTATAGTCTCTCTAGTTTTCTTATACCCACAAGAGTTCTTTCTTTTTTTTTATTGCTAGTAGTTTACTCAAAATTAGAACTTTGTACGGTTTACATTTGTTTTTTTCTTTTTTACTTTAGCGCAAATAAATTAATAGCATTAAATTAGAGTTATATTAATTTAAAGTTTTGTTAAAACCTACTATGAAGAAAATATAACATAGATTTAATGTTTGAAATTAATTATTTGCCATATCTTCTTAAACTTTATTACTTTTTATCTTTTATAAGATTTATTGAACTTTTTATGAGTTAAATTTCATTTCAATCAAAGTAATAGGCCATTTTAAAGTAAATATATACACAAATATAATAAGATCCCAGATATTAGTATAAAATATGTGTCACCTAAACTGTGTAAATCTGAAATTTTATTATTTATTTTTCTCAATACAATTTTGTTAAAGGAATCAAACAAATCTATGTTATCTGTACATAGATCAATAACTTTTTCATTCCATGTTGCCCCAATGCGCGATATGAAGGGAAAACGTGCCCAATTTATTTTACTTGGTAGTACAAGTCTAAAAACAGGTATGAACCTTAGCAAGGTCACTGGCTGGTTTTCTTGACTCTAGTACTCTTTCGTGTAAAAACATTTTAAATTTAGTCACTTCTCTTAATTGTGTTAAAGTATTATGAAAATTTAAAATTGCTAATTTTTTGAAGATAAATAATTATCATATTTTTTTATTTCCTTAGGATAAATTGTTTCGCTCATTATTTTGTTGTTTATACAATTAGTGTAGCACATATCTTCCTTTCGACCTGTGAATGTATGAATGGTCATATGCGTAGGAATATGGAAAGTTAGTATAGCATATATCTTCCTCTCATACTGTGACTGTACGAATGGTCGCATGCGTAGGAATTAGTATGGCACATATCTTCCTCTCGGTCCTGTCACTGTACGAATGGTCGTATGTGTAGAAAATTAGTATAATAAGATAGATCTCAAAATATAAAAGTTCTTCTAAAATTTGGTTGACGCGTGAGTGGGAGTACTTGGCGAAAAGGTTAAAATTAATAAAACCATTCGTGGGCTCACTTAGACACAGCATCAAAATCGGATAAGTAATTATCAAAATAAGAGCGTTTGCTATAATGTTAACGTAGAAATACAAGAAACGTATAAGAAGTAAATATGTTTACAAGCTAATAGATAAACTATTATACTAGTCTACATGCTAACAATAAAACGAAGTAATAAGATAACAGTAAAATAATGTAACAAGTTACTAATTAAAAAGTCAACATGCTAGAGGTCGACCAAGAAGTCATGGAAATGAGAGGAGTGCGCTAGTGTCGCCATGTACAGCCAGTTTTTGATATAATAGACCACGGTCAAAAAACACAGTGTTGTTCTTCTGTTATTAATAATTTTATTTTTGATAACTTCTATATTTTTTGCAACAGGCAACACTGTACCTGATAAGAAATCACTAATAATATACGATAATATCTTTATATTATTATTTATTGATTATTCATAATAATATTCTTTAAATCTAAATCGATATTCTTTTTCCTTAATCTATTTTTTTTCCTCCTCTTTATTTCTGAGTTTGATTTGGATTTAGAACAGTTGTGACTATAGTTCGTGCTGTATAAAAACAAACAAAACAGGAAACCTAACAGATTGGAAACCTTCCTGTTGTTATTGGTGAGATTAGACATAACTGGGCATGTCATACAAACTAGGAATGGTTATTGTCTTAACACCCGACTGTACTGACTTCGGCACTACTCGGCAGTTCCGATTTTAAACGAAGTTAAGCTTTCCGTTTCTCCCGTGTTCATGACTTCTTGGTCAACCTCTAACAATTATAAACAAAGTGACAAGATAACTAATAAAAACGTAAAAATGATAACAATAAAACAAAGCAAGGTTTACAAGATAATAATGTAATAGAGTAAAAAGTAAACTAGCTAATATAATACGTTGCTATTAAGGCGACCCCATAAATAAATTAAAAAAACAAAACATTATGGGGTCATGGGACCTTGGAGGCTAAGCAATGCAATCTTGTAAACCTCTTTTATCAAATGTACTATAAGGAAATAATGTTTTCTGGAAATAGAACTGATAATGAACTGCATTATCAACTACGTAATCAGTAATCACATATAATTCTTCATGATTATCAATATTTAAATGTTAATTAGTATAATGAGTGGGTGTACTAATAAAATGTGAAAGGAAACATGAAAACATTATAGCAATTGGAAGATTAAAATAATAGTGACTAATTGATAAAATTAGAGTAAAACTATTAGTTTTTTAATGAAACTTGTATTTATAAGACAGTTTAAACTTTTTTCAATGGGGTAACTGCAATTATTTCAGACCAGAGACATTCAAATAATTGCTATCTTATTATAGTTTTCAAGCCCCGTTGAACAATGTTTTACTTGCTAACAAAATGGATGAGCTCTTTTACCAACTACAGTTGAAACACCTACCAGAACTTCAGTACTTAAATAAAAGCTCTTCTAACATAAGAGAATATTTTAACAAAACTCCTTTTCTGCATTAATATTAAAGTGAAGAGTCATAAAGTTAAGTTATAACATAATTGCTCTCATCTCTCCCAATCAGTTCGGACTTAATGCCATTATTCAACTTTACAAACTAAGGGGTCAGCCATTACTTCGGACTTTAATCAATATATTGCCTTTTTACTCAGCTAGAATAGAACACTAACTGCACAAATCTTCTAAATCCATTTATTCCCTGTACTTACCCGCCGGAATATGCCTGAGGGGCCTAGGATCTTACTTATTTGCCTAGGATCTTTACTTATTGGTGCTATGAACTCACTGGTCTCTGGTCTGATTGATCTAAGCTTTTATCACCACACCATCAGTAGTTACATCGTTCATTTTGAGAGTATTTCTTTATTACCTTGCAACTAATATCGGTTACTTTCTTTCGTATCCCTTATGGACCCCAAGGATTTAAAAAGAGAGGAAAAATCTATTCTCTAAAAGATTATTAGTAAATGAGTTGATTCGATTTCAAGATGGTTGAGAAAAGAGACACACAAAATAGTTTTTCGTTAGATCAATAAGTCAGCTTATGTAATGTTATTATATTTCATAGCTTTATATGGCTCTTTTGTTTTTCTCTTCTCTGTTAGAGTGAGAAATAAATAATTAAAATTTGCTGAGTGATAAATTGAAAAATGAAGTAGGTGAATACGGTAAGTGTACAAATGGTTAGAAAGTCCCAAGTGAAATTTAGTGAGAATGTCGGGAAGAGGATTGGAAGAAAATGATTAGTGGTGTGGTAAAAATGCAATTATCCGATGGTTGTACAATGGTTACCGTGGTGATTAGAGTAAAAGCATAAAGTACTTAAACTAATAATATGGAAGCAAAAGTATCGAAATTATTTATTTCAACTTGTGACATGGAATGAATTGAACCAAATGGAAAACTTTAGAAATGTATAAACTCGGTGTTGAAGTTTGTTTCGAATAAATCGTGTTTATTTTATTTTTTTTATTTTTTAATATTCAGTTAAAACCTTAGTTTTATGTTGCCTTAGATTTAGCCTTTAAGAATATGGATTTCCTTAATTAATAGATGGGAACCCTTAGTTAGAAACCCTAACTCTATAAGTTTTCTTACACCAAAAAACATGTATAAACTACACAAGTCTAGCCGTATAAAAAAAGACAGCGATAGCAATCAATGTTAGCTTTCTTTCTATTAAAAATATTTTGCTTTAAACTTTTCATAAGTAACAATCATTTACGTTAGTGTTTGAAAAGCTAATTAATTATAAGCTTCCATTATTATAAAAATATACATTATAGGGGTAGCACTATTTATTATTAGATTGAAAGGATGGGCGTACAATTAGATATTCTTCATGAACTAATCACGTATATGTAATATTTTATTGAATTCCGATTTTATCGACCCTGTACCGCCCTCGATTCATAGATGTAAATTAGAACACCATGGCGCGGGATCAGCCGATGGGTCCGAGCAGATGGGACCAGTAAATTAAGCCCACGTATGAGGTCTTAGTACTTCGGACCTTTTTTCTATCCAAAATTATATTATACGAATTATATACTCGTATATATAATTAATTATATGTTTACAGACACCAGTCTAAAATTATTTTCAAATCGTGTTCGCAGACACTCGAAATTTTAAAATTTCAGTTTACTTCATGGTTTTATCCTGAAGTAAAACGTTGCTTCCGATTATATGATATAATAACTTTGTGTTCAAACCAAAAACTTTTTAACTTCTTGTACTATTTTGAAGCGAGAGTATTGATCAAAAATCATGTTTGTAATAGTTTACTATTATGATTATTTTTTAGGGTATTTGGTGTTTTAATAAAGAAGGCGAAAATGAAATGCTATTGTTATAAGACGGAGGTGGAGTTGTGATAAAAGCCTTATAAGAAGATAAAAGCTAACGAGGACTGGAGTCCCCATTGTCAAATTGCGAGGATTAAAGGAGTTCTTCAGACATTGGTTATGGATTTATCGAACTCTAAGGCCTCGTGAAGCCCTTCAACGCTGTTTTGACTTCCTGATCCTTCACAGTTTTTGTACTCCTAAGAATCATTCTTCTGTTGATGTGTATCTAGAGTCTGTGACTTGCTAACATGGTTTTATTTTTTTTACCTGCACTTAACGAGTTGGCTTTCACTAACTATATAAATATGTATTTATGAAATTCCTTATAAGAAATATGTCTTAATCTTGGGGTATTACACATAACATAAGAATATTTTCCATTCACTGTCTTTGTTAGTTTTATGAATACCTTTTATGAATAACGTTTATGAATAACGTCTATGCCCCGGAGTGGGGCGAAATATAGCCATTTCGTATAATTTAAACCAAATCTTTTTATTACCCTTCACGGCCCACTTCTACACCTATAGTTTTCCTTTTTGGTTTGTTAATTGAGTTCGAATTATTGCTCTAGTTATTAGTTTGTCTTTAGTCCATTTGTTGTATCCGCTGTTCAGGGCGAAATAAATAGAATGGAATACCATTGATTGTGTCCAGATTTGTTTGGTAGCAACGTTTTTGCTTACCTCTATTAGTTTGTCTTTAGTCCATTTGTTGTATCCGTTGTTCATGGCTATTTATTTTAGTGAGGAGCCCGGAAGATTGTTGGTTGCTAATGTCTTTCATCATGAGCAACATTCTTGAGTATGATCCTCGCATTGAGTTTGAAACCAAAGCGATTCACGAAATATCGTATTCGAGTTAATTGAACAGTTTAGAGTCCTGATAAAAGTAAAAACTATGCAATAATCCCTAGCAAAGGAGAGGCCAAGATTACTTATGAAGATTGGAAGAACGAACACTACACGTACCTTAATTAATACGAACACGTTTACTACAAGTTTTAAGCGATCTCCTGGAGCAGACGCCTCCCAAGGGTGGCGTGGCGTTATTTGCGCCTCTGCTGTTCCCCATTTTATAAAATAAAAATACGTGTGTTGTCGCGGGACATCCGTTAGGAACGAACGCTTTTCATTAAATATAAATTATAAAATCATACTCCTAAGTACGATGCTACTACTTATACATGGTGGACTTAAAAAAAAGACAAAATTAAAATTATTTAGCTATTTGTACTTAGAGGAAGTAAGGCAAAATTAAAGGGAAGCATATTTTTATCATTGAAGCGAGCGTCTTGCAATAAATATGTATTGAATGTTGAGAAAAAAGTTAATCATGATGAGTTTATAGTTAAGAGGGTGGTTGCAGTGGTTGTATAGGGAACAGTCCTGTTTCCTACCTACCCGGCCTCAGTTTAAAATATTTCGGAACGCGGCAGCGTTCCGCCCCGCCAAGTCAAAAAGTCAAAATTTCACAAAAGCTGCCAGTGTATATAATATACTGTAGGTGACAAACTAGGGTTTTTGAGGGTCTGCAGCGTGGAATACATACAAGATACCGAAATAATTTTTTAATATCTTTGAAGGCCGTGTCCTGTAGATCAAAATAAAAAAAAAATGTCGAAATCGGTCAAGTAGAAGTAGAGAAAAATAGGTTTGAAAATGGTAGTTTTGATGACTTCTTATTCTTATTCTTATTCTTATTCTTCCTTCATTTTACGTTGACGCACCTACAGCCTAAAACCTATATAAAAAAAAATAAGATAACTTATCCCTACGCTGAACGCGGCGTGAGAAACCAAGCTAGCGAACAGTCACTTTAACGTTGACGCACCTACAGCCTAAACTACTGAACTGATTTTAATAAATGAGGGCTTTTTGGATTCATCCAGAGCCCTAGTGCATCCCCCCCCAACTCATCCCCCCCCCTACAATCAATCAACTTATTCCTACGCTGAATGGGGAGCGAGAAACCAAGCTAGCAAACAGTCTAAAATGGGTAGAAACCAAGTAAGCGTCATGCGAAGTAGTGAGCCTATATTATATTATTACACATAAAAGATAATATAACATATATAGATATCATTACATATATATTATATTAGTATATACATACATATATATATATATATATATATATATATATATATATATATATATATATATATATATATATATAAATAATAATAATAATCATAACAATAAATATAAAAATATATGTAATAATAATATATATAATTGTAATTATACCATTAGTTACTTTTAACAGATATAATTTATAATTAAGGTAGGTATAATTAAGACAATATTAAGTGGTCACTTCGTTACTTATATAAGGTCAGGATCCAGCTGGATATGCGCAAATGATAGCAACGTTAGTGTATCTAGGTGGCCAAATGCCGCTAGAAATCTTTATATTATGCTGCTACTATAAGAATGTTAAGTTCTTTCAATGTCATAGGTCTCGTAGTTCTCCACAATCTCCATAGACCTTGTCCAGCTCTTAACTTCACTTTTATTTTACTCTAATGTGTGGGAATAAACAGTTTAGAGAATCCTTCCTTAAGGACCGTACAAAAAGTCATGAAATCTGACCAAAAACCACTTGTGTGGTAAAAAAAACACCCCGCCAAGTCTGTGGTCCAAAAAAGTTGTGAAATCAACTTTTTGTCCCGCCAAGTGATGTTGGCACTTTCTCCTGGCCCAACACTGTCAACTTAGATATTTATCAGCTTCTACTCCTTGGCGGTGTGAGGAAAGCCTTTTAACAGTGTTGTTGAAGGCTCTTCTCGATGCCACAATGATCATTGCTGAAAATCTTTCCCATTATCAAAAAGCAAATAAAATATAAATAAGTAATATACAAATTAAGCTTTCAAGGAATGACCCCATGCAACTACTACTTTCTTTGCAGAGGATGCGTGGAATACAACCTGTTAACTTTGAGTAGTACTGCAGGCACACCGCCAAGGAGGAGATGCTGATAAATATCTAAGTTGACAGTGTTGGGCCAGGAGAAAGTGCCAACATCACTTGGCGGGACAAAAAGTTGATTTCACAACTTTTTTGGACCACAGACTTGGCGGGGTGTTTTTTTACCACACAAGTGGTTTTTGGTCAGATTATAAAATATATCACTTCACTACGCAAAAACTTCTGCTTGCATCAGGTTAAAATTTTACATACCTGTTTCAATTGTAGTTTTGACGATGTGCAGTAAGTGTTATTAAAATCGTTATGTAAGATATCAGTAAAAACGTTATTTCCTCTATTTTAAATGTTTAGTTACGCTTTAATAAACTTAGCAATCTTTATCACTTCATAGCAGTGTCGGTGTTGGTTTTACTAAAAAAAATTATTTATAACAGTTGTTTGTCTCATTGAATAGATGAAGTTAAAATTTGTTCCCGACCTAAAATTCCAATTTTACATTTGAAGGTTTATGCGAGCATTGCGCACGAACGCTTGGGCATGTGTACCAAATTTCAACTAAATCGGTAATTTTTATTCAAGTTATCATCGTCGGTAAGATTTCGTGACGGTCGGTTTTGTGATAGTGGGTTTTGTGACGGTCGTTTTTTTCGGATTCACTCCCGGGCTCCTGACGCTGTAACGTGCCGTAAGGAACTTCGTTTCAAAAATATATCTTTTGCCAGGTGTCAGTTTCACTTCGTTTATTTATATTTTGAAAGTAAAAAGTTTATAAGTACATAATAACTTTATCAATTTGACCTTCTATGAGTTATTCTTCTTGTTAAACTAAATAAATTTAAAAACTTTTTTTTTTTTATAAGAAAGTTAGATAGAGCTGCCTTGATGACTTAATTTACATTAACACTTCTGCTTAGTTTTTCCTATATAATAATGAATGATACATAGCGTTTAGAATAACTAACTCCTAAGGGAAATAATGGCTAATATTTTTACATGATGAATGGCCGCTATTTTGAGTCAAGATTTAGAAGATTTGAAAACCAGAAGGTCAGGATCGTAAAAAAAATCTTAGAGAGCAGGATAGGATTATCTACATATCTGCAAACATTTCAGTCTGTGATGAGTCAGTCAATAAGTGGTATTTAGAATTTATTCCATATAAATTATTATTTAAGTATTTGATGCATATAGCTATTTAAAAAACTAAAAAAATGTAAATATAATTTTTAAAACTATATGTATGTATTTTTGTTTTTTAATTTAAAAGCATATTGACCCACATGGTCTTGTATTTTTATTACCACTGTCCGTGAATTATCGGATTATCACACACAAAAAAATATACAAAAATTAAAATAAATTAGGACTATATGAATGATCATGGGCGCAAGTAGGCGCTTAGTAGGCTCACACAACATTAGTGAGGCGAGGCTGGAGAAAGTTATAGAGAGCTCCGCGCTTTAGGATCAAGCTGGCTTTAGTCAAGTTAGTTTTAGTAAGTGGAAGGTCATGCCTTGATCATATTTTTAGTGTCCGTCAGATTACAGAGAAGTTGATAACGAAAAGGCGTGAGATCCACCTGGCCTTCATGGACCTTGAAGAGGCAAATTATTCAGTACCAATCTAGTTCTTGTGAACTTCATCTTTCTTGGAAAGAGGAGTTCAGGCCTCTATGATTGCATTTCTTAAGAAATTGAATGGAAATTGATTAGGGAATAGAGGTTGCATGGCCGCAGTGAAACAAGGAAATAGGCTGCCTGGACAGTTTCGGACAACAAAAGGTATTTCTACAGGTATGTGGAATGTAGGATGTGATATATGTGTGGTAGTATGTGTGTTCAGATTGACCAGAATGTTATCCACTCCCTTTTCTTTGCCGGCGGTAGTTTTCCCTCAGATTGAGAAGACTTACATTTATGCTTAGAAGAATGCTGGAAGCTTTTGAGAGAGGAGGGTTGAGTTAATACGGAGAAGACAAAGTATATGGTGATTGGAGGGAAGGCAAAAGACATTGTCCTTACCCAAGGTGTCATTCTAGCAGTAAACTCCTTTAAACATCACAGGGCCATTAGCCATTATCCATGAGTCAGGAGGCGCTTGTCAAATTGATGTGGGACCCTGAGTTGTTCAAGGCTATAGGTATCCTAAATCGAGCTCTGTGGCGTCGATCGATGGGTGGGAGCACACATAAAAAAAATAATAAAACAAATCAGAGAGCGTATATGCGACCTTTTAAGACTAGAAATCCTCCTCATTCATTCGACGTTTTCAAGACCAAAGGTCCCTAATGGATCGTTCATGGAGTGGAAGACCCCGCTCGGGTCGTTGCCTGAAAAATATTGAACGTTTACGACACAGCATTGCTGATGAGCCAGGAACGGCAGGAACATCCCTCCGATGGCGTTTCCAAGAGCTTGGAATTACCGATTTAGTACGTCCTGCAGTTCATCTCACACAGCTTGGGAATCTATGCAGCTTGTAAGGCAAATTTTCGGTGAAAGAATATTTCGAGATTTGCCGAGTTCGTTTAGCCACCACGCCCTCCGGATTTCACGGCTCCTGTTCGTTTTCTATGGGCATATTTAAAAGAGCGAGTGTATGCTAATAAGCCTCTAACTCTTTGAGAGCTGAAGGACAATATTCGCCGGGAAATTCAAACGATAGACAGAGCCACGCAGCTAGCAGTAATGGAAAATATTATGGAAAGAGTTCACCTTTGTGAAGAAGAAAACGAGGTCATTTAAAGACAGAATTTTCCATGTGTAGGTAAACAAATCTCCAAGAAGTGTACTTTATTATGCAAAAAAAGTTTGTTAAATATTTAAAAATAAAAAAAATGATTTAATTTAAAAATGGTAAAGCGACTTTTAGCCCACCCTGTGTAAAGTAAAAATTTTGGACAATGACGGAACGGCAGAAGGACCGAATTGGTACTGTGGAGATGGATAAACTGAGGAGTGCACAAATATCTAGGTTGGAAAGGATGAGGAATAATGAGATTCGGTGGCAGATGGAAGTGGATAGACGGTTATAGAATGGATTGAGAAGCGAGCACTCTGTTGGCGGTCCTGGAAGATGAGCCTTGGTCGCGGAGAGTGCTTGGAGTGTCCTGAAGGGATGACATCGTAAGATCAATGAGGGATCGGAAAGCGGAACCTGTAGGACAAAGACTGGGATGACCGCCGAGGGTGGAATTTAGGAATAACAGGCAGCCGCTGATAAGTTGAGAATCCTGTAAAGTAAAGTAATTATTCAAGAAAAAAATAAAAATAAAATTAAGTAGAAAAATTTACATCTATAACTAGGAAGACATCTAGTCTAAAAAAATAGTTAACATTATTTTTTTAAAATCTTTTTTCGTCTTAAAAATTCGAAGTATTCTAAATTAAATAAAGGGTAAAGGGTTTTTCAGGGGGCGTTAAAATGACTCCCCGGTTCCTCGCCCGGGGCATTTTAGATTTTTAACAACAACCCCCTCTAATTTTTAGTGAAATGTCAAAAAAAAAAAAAAAAATTATGGGCTTGCCTCAAATTCAATGAAACCCGTTCCAATATAACTTCATTTTATTTTTACGTGAAGGAAAGACAATCCAGCTACTTAATTTACTTAAAGTTAAATTTTTATAGGCTTTGTATTATACAAGTATTTATACATATATTAGATTTTTTTTTTTTTTTTATAATTTATCTTCTTATTACTGAGTAATATAATCAAACCGTTACGAAATCCGTCACGACCGGATTTTGAGGGAAAAGATCTAATTCATTCCACTCTTAAAAGGCTGACATTTTTATAACAACTATTACTTTAAAAGTACTGATCTGATTTTAAAGATATTTGGTTGGTTTGTCAAAAGTAGCTATCATATTGTTCCATATTAATTTGAACCGTCTAGGCAAATTTAATATAAATAAGTATAGCCCCACTAGGAATTGAAACAGGTCCAAAAACACATTTTCGATTCCTATGTGAGCAATAATAGGACGTGTGGAAGCTATGTGCCACACTAATTGACAGATTAAGTTTTGTGTTTTATTTATATAATTCATTTTATTGTTATTTGATAGTAAAATTAATTTTGTGTTAATATGATATTAAAAAGATAAATCGTAATCACTTATCCATGTGATTACTATTTATAATAATCATCTTTAATCCATCAACAAATATTTTAGTCTAAATTGAAAATGGTTTTCAATAGTAAATTCATTAGATTAATAGCTAAATCTTTGTAAGAAAGCAATAATTAATAATGAGCAATGCAGAAGTGGATATGAATAATGTTTGATATTACACGTGTTTTTATACAAACGGTTTTCTCATTTGTTTCATTTAAGATTTCTATTAGTGTTAAATCATTCAATATCGTCTATCATGTTTCAAGTTTAACGGCTTAAGACTTTGTAGTGAAATAAATTCCTTAAATTCTAAAAGATAACATGGAGATAACCCAAACTTAGTTGTTATTAAATGTTTAATATGAATGCAATAGCCTATAGTGGTTTTCCTCAATTTAATAATGATTACGTCATTCTTCCTCTGACCACTTATATAATGCTACCATATCAGTGCAAATTCTTGGGATTTTAAAGATTTAACAAATTTATTAATATATTATATTACTAAGCTTAATTTTAATCGTCAATGATCGCCGCCGAGAATTTTATATATATATATATATATATATATATATATATATATATATATATATATATATATATATATATATATATATATATATATATATATACAGGGTGTCCCCGGATCGACTTACCTATATAGGTGTAAATGCAAAAAAATTTCATATTTCGAAAAAAAGTCATTCTTTATAAAGTCTCCTGCATGTTTTGGAATGAAGATATATCGCATTAATAATTTCGTACCTTGCACCCTGTAACCAAAAGGTACAAATTTCTGAAATTGGTCAAGAGGGAAGTGGTCTTATTTTCAATTTTTCGATAAAATGTTATTCTTTATAAAAATAAGTATTTTCTATTCTAAGATCATTTTTGAATAAAAAAAATTTAAAAACGAATGACAACCCCTCCCCCCTTCAATATTGAAAAATATATAAAGTTGTTCAAACTGGATAAATGAGGTATAAAAATAATAAAAGGGTTGGGTGTTTCTTTTTTAATTTCTTCCCCACTTTAAGTTGCTTTAATAAAAAAGGTTATTATAACAACTTTTGATGTAAAAAACAAGACCTTTAAAATGATACCTCATTTATCCAGTTTGAACAACTTTATATATTTTTCAATATTAAAGGGGGGGGGGGGGATTTTTGACATCCGTTTTTAAATTTTTTTTTATTCAAAAATGATCTTAGAATAGAAAATATGTACTTATTTTTATAAAGAATAACATTTTCTCGAAAAATTAAAAATAAGGCCACTTCTCTCTTGACCAATTTCAGAAATTCGTACCTTTTGGGTACAGGGTGCATGGTACGAAATTTTTATTGCGATATATCTTCATTCCAAAACATGCAGGAGACTTAATTAAACAAAACATGCAGGAGAATAAAGAATTACTTTTTTCGAAATATGACATTTTTTTGCATTTACACCTATAGGTAAGTCGATCCGGGGTCACCCTGTATATATATAGCGTGTTTAAAAACGTATATTTAGCACAAAATTAACAAGAGAACAAAATCAACACAATGTCAACTGTCATATTCATGACATATATATATATATATATATATATATATATATATATATATATATATATATATATATAATACATTTACTACCTTACCATTGACACTACTACCTATATTTCATTGTTGGGTAAAAACAAAATTTAGTTGACAGTTATTAATAATAGTAATTTTTTTGCTCTTTCAACTTTTTATATTAAAAGTGATAAGAATTATAACTATTGAGAAATGGAAATAAAAAGTAATAAGTGTTATAATAATATTTAGATAAAATAATAATGTTATTATTAGAGTTAATATTTTTTATCGTATTATAATCTTAAATTAATTAAAAAAAATCTCTTGTAAAATCACATCCATTCATAATTAGGTTAAAGTATTTTATTATTAATTTAAATTATATTATTTCATACTCTGATCTTGGCCTTATACGGATTATATATAATGCCAGTCAGTCATATATAATTTTATATTTATTATTGCTTCCGAGCTTACTGAAGGTAACGGAAGCCTTGTGTTCACTTTTGAGGCCGGAAAAGTTTTATGTCTCCGATTTTAAAAATTCCAAGAGAGAAATCCGTTTCAGACATCAGGGAACATTTTTGGTTCCGTGTCTGTCTGTCTGTCTGTCGGTCTGTGTGACCGCGAATCTTGAAACGTGCGACGATAACTTGAGTAAATGTCGACCGATTTTGATGAAATTCGGTAGACATGTCCATTTTACCAATGCCCAGGACGAGTTCGTTGGACAACGTTATCCATTCAAGCGTTCACGCGCCACGATCGCGTAAATGTGAACTACAAATTTAAAATTGCGATTTAAGGTCGGGAAAAAAATTAAGCTTCATCTATTCAATGAGACAAACATTTTTTTCAAATACAATTTTTTAGTAAAACCAACTACGACACTGCTAAAGAGTGTTAAAGATCGCTAAAAACTATTAATAGTTTTTACCCAATAAACAAATAACAATAAAGTAATGTAACGTTAATGTAAATACACAATAAAGTACATGATAGGATGTGAGGAAGCTATGTGCCACACTAATTGGCAGTCTATTTTTTTTAATTTTTTTTTTTGTATAATAAAACACGTCTTAAAATAATATATTTGTAATTATACTCAACCTATAAAATAATTTTAAAAATGAAGTATCCCTCCAGTTCACTAGCTATGTTTTTTTAGTCGAGTCAAATTAGCTCAAAATGGCGGCGAATCTTGCATTAAATCATGTAGTTCCAATTTTTTCAGGAATGTGTAGGGGGTGGTCCCCTGAACAACGTCTAATAAAGTCCCATCGATTTCAGGCGCCGCGGGTGGTGGGAGGGGGGCAAAAGGTCACATTTTTCAGTTTTCGGCGTTTATCTCGAAAACGGTACGTCGCACAGAAAATGATATTCTATTCAAAATTGAAGCTGATAAAATTCTCTTTCAAATGATATACCCTATTTGAACCTAAGTGTTACCGTTTTTGAGATATGAGTCGTTGAATATGAAAAAAATTAAAAAAAAAGTCCAGTGGTTTAGGTATCTCGTCAAGCTTTCTCTTCTAACTCTATGCCCTTCCATTTTATCGAAAACTCGTGAGAAACAAAGTTGTAGAGCGAAAAATTTCCTTAAAAAATGAATCAAGTTATGCTAATTTATCTTCACCCGGTAAATAGCTTGAGCGTTTTGAAGTTAAGGGGCACTTTTCAACATTTTACTAGTAAAATGGTGCTTGTGACTCATGTTTTGTTTCTAATGTCTATAACACTATGTAAACAGTCTCTCACGCGTTTGCGCCAAGTTATGATCGAGCACAAAATTTTCAATACAATAACAGGTCGTTCAAAATGAGTGAAAAGTGTTTAATTTGTGATAAAACAGCTGAAGAAGGTGCAAGCCAAGTGAGTGATATAGGGATGAAAACGTTAATAAGTGCTATTCTTACACGAAGAGATGTAAAGCATGATTTTTGAAGACATGATTATTTAAACGAAGATTGAAAGGTGGTGTCGTCCATGTGGCATGTGGAGTGCAGAAAACGATATTCCAGGCCATAGTACAATGTTTCCAGCGGTATGCCAATGAAACAGCTAACATCGCAAAAGTGTTTTATAATCCTAAATCTTCACCAGGAGACATTGCTGAAGCTGGGGAATGAATGTTCCTGCTCATGTTCCAGTCCCCGTTAAAGTATGATCTCAATCACTACAGGTACCTTTAATTTTACTTAGACCGTACTGACCCCATTAGGTAAATTTAATAATTCATTTAACTAATTAATATTTAATAATACGTTACATTATTAATAATACAAAAATTATTGAATACCACTTTCTACAATTCTAATCTATTTTATTCTATTTTGTTCACTGATACATATGCTTCGTGATTCGTGAAATCCACAGCAAGAATGAAAGCTAACCTGCGCGCTTTGCCGCCCACAACAGATGCTGCAGTGCAACATTCATACAGAGTGTTTCTGGAGGTGCAGCAATGGTTGGGGAACGAATCCCTCCTACCTGAATGTTGGGAATGGACGAGAAAAGATGTGGACCCCTTACTCTTATCAAGACAGAAGCCCCTTTGGCACCAGACAGTGTTCTCAACACACTCTTCTACCGTTGTACTACTGGCTGCGGAATGAGGTGTGGTTGTCTGAGAGCCGGGAATTCCGGGATCAACTGCTCCCCGGTGTTCAGCAACTGTCATGGCATATATACAAACAGTGTTTCGATCCAAAAAGATTTTGAGCAATTTGATAGTGAAGTGCTTGATTTTTTTTTTTTTTTTTTTTTTTTTTTTTAACTTTTTCCGAATAAATCAGAAAGCAGTTGATGAAATGAACTGTATGTATATTCATTGTTAGTATTTGTTGTTTGAACCTATTTTTGATACCCAATTTTTGATTTTATAAACACATTTTATTCATCTTGGTTTGATTTATTACTTCCTCCTCTCTAATACAAGTGTCCTCTTATATATTACGAGATATAGATTTACGTACATATATACATAATTTATTATTTATACGGGTTATAAATACTATACTTATCTAATTAAACAGCATACTAAGTGATCAAGAGTGTTACAGATATTGGAAACAAAAAATGTATCCGGCATTCCCGGCTCTCCGACAACCACCTTCTTCAGCTGTTTCATCACAAATTAAACACTTTTCACTCATTTTGAACGACCTGTTATTGTATTGAAAATGTTGTGCTCGATCATAACTTGGCGCAAACGCGTGAGAGACTGTTTACATAGTGTTATAGACATTGGAAACAAAACATGAGTCACAAGCACCATTTTACTAGTAAAATGTTGAAAAGTGCCCCTTAACTTCAAAACGCTCAAGCTATTTACCGGGTGAAGATAAATTAGCATAACTTGATTCATTTTTTAAGGAAATTTTTCGCTCTACAACTTTCTTTCTCACGAGTTTTCGATAAAATGGAAGGGCATAGAGTTAGAAGAGAAAGCTTGACGAGATACCTAAACCACTGGACTTTTTTTTTTAATTTTTTTCATATTCAACGACTCATATCTCAAAAACGGTAACACTTAGGTTCAAATAGGGTATATCATTTGAAAGAGAATTTTATCAGCTTCAATTTTGAATAGAATATCATTTTCTGTGCGACGTACCGTTTTCGAGATAAACGCCGAAAACTGAAAAATGTGACCTTTTGCCCCCCTCCCACCACCCGCGGCGCCTGAAATCGATGGGACTTTATTAGGCGTTGTTCAGGGGACCACCCCCTACACATTCCTGAAAAAATTGGAACTACATGATTTAATGCAAGATGAAAATCTAATTTGACTGGACTATTTATGAAGGGATAAAAACTCAAATTTGATTAAAAAACATATGACAACACCACTTTTTTAACGCTTTGAGTCCAAGGTGATTGAAACGTATTTCTCCATGAAAACGCTTCTATTCTGGGTCGTTTTTTCAAAAATGTTGAGTCCAAGCTTTGAATTACAAAAGAAATAGCTACTGCCAGAGAAAACTGCTTTTCTGCGACCAATATATGATTTTCCCCAAGTGCAGAGAATTTCGTGCACCCAGCTGATTTAAAGACTAAAAATCCATAATCGAACTTTGCAGCATCATGCTGTGGTTAGAATTTAGTAACACCTGTTCGTTTTGATATAGGGTTATGATTATTTAAGTAGCATCTACTTTTTGAAATACCCTCAGTGAATTACGAGTAGAACTAGTTACTACACTACAACTACATATGCTGCTGTATTTATTATTGCAAGCCGTTGTCCCATATGACCACCCACAAGGAAGCGTATTCAAATTCTCTTGCTGTACTCAATGCTTATAAATTCCAAATGCATACTGTAATGTTTATTCCTTTGTCCCGCTTATTGTAATCATGTTCTCCTGAGGCGCCTTCTAATAAACCCTATAGTATATAAACAATTGAACTTGCACAAATTTTACAGAGATTTGTTTAAAAATCAAGTTATTTTCAGAACGGTAATCTATTATAAAATAGATATATTTCATAACAGTTGGTTTCAATGTTGGAAACCTTTGTTTAGAAAACCATGATGGGCTCAAAGATAAAAAAAGAATTACGTTTTTAATTCTTCATTGGATCCTAAGACTAGATTTATTATTTAGTTGATTTCATCATCCATATAGCTGTCGTAATTCTATATTACATATTACATATAAATACACATAATTAATTTTCATTTAGTCATTGCTTCTATACTTACTGAAAAAACGGAACCTTTGTGATCATGAAACACTTCTGACTAATAATTATAAATAATTAATTTTATATGTTTGTTTAATACAATTAAATAAAATATAATAGGATTATATACTTATTCTCTTTTCTTTTAGATTTGTTTATTATAAAATAAGTAATAATTAATCTAAGTTTTTACCATGTATAAATTCAACTAAATTGTGATGGAAACAGTAAGCAAATATGGGAGTACTCTCTGGGCCTCAGCACAAAATATTATCGAAAGAATATACTTGAACAGATTTTTTTTTTTTTTTTACAATAACAAGAATCAATCAACTATTTTTGAACAGATCTCTTTACAATAAGAACTAACAGAGGTCTTAAAAACCGAACTAAATTCAAACTAAAGCATATGGGCTTCAGCCATTTATTTATTTTTACACCTTCAATCAAAGATAAGAAAGGTTTACTTTTATTTAAAATAAACCTTTTAAAGGTTCTCTTTAGTGTAGGCTTTCTAAATCCACCGTTCTTTTCATTGAAGATGGTTTATTACTTTAGGCTTTCTTTACAAATATATCATACTGTGAACGGGATAAATCATGGGGAAAAACATATGAATATAACCTAGGAAGTTTACTCAAAACGTTCTTAGTTTAAAACCAATTAGCTTTTTAAAACTTTATATAAACTAAATTCTTTGTCTTGTTTAAGTGTTTAAAAAAGAAAAAAGTTCCCTATTTCGTTTGAGATTCTTTACTATTCTATTGAATTCTTAGTCACGAGGTAGGGTTTGTAGGTGGACTAGATTATATTTTAAAGATCGGTCTTCAAATTCTGGTTAGTTAATATAAGGCTCTAAATTTAATATAATATATTATTTTATCCTATCCAAGCTGCCCCTTACCTTTAAGATAACCTTCTCTCAATAAATGGATTATTATATGGGATATTAATGTAATTAGGATAATTGAAGTGTTGTACCTACATCTAATTTGTATGAATACGTTTTCGTCCATTGTCCGCCGTTATATTGAACCTAGAGTTCCTTTTTCCATTGCCTAGCTCGCTCAATACCTTTAACTCTTGCTTGTTTAGCGGCTCATGTGGGACACTTGAATATATTTTTTTAAAAACAGGAGATTACTAGCTTGAATTATTCTCTCATTTTTTTCTAGAGAACTTTTTTCTTTTATTTTAATGAGTGACTCTCTTAAAATTAATTTCTTCTTCGTATAGTATAAGTGAAAAATTGGTTCCCTGAAACTTACATTAATCTAAATTACACCGTAATAGGAACCTTTTTCATGTAATTTCATAAAAGATTCACTAATGAAATTATTTGTACATGATTCACGAAATTTATCGGCTACAAGAGATTTACTGTATTGAATATTATTATTTTTTTTGTTACTCTAAACTGATTTTGTTATTTAAGTTGTATCATAACTAGAACTTAGAAGATATTTAAAAATATTTGTTTACTTAATTGTACTTTGGCATATTTCAGACACATAAATAGTTTTTTGTTTTAAAAATATACGTTTCTATTTTTTTTTTTTTTTTTTTTTTTTTTTTATTTTTTTTTTTTTTTTTTTAAATCATCTGTCATATCTGTTTAAATCATCTGTTTATATATATAAGTTGCTTTTTACAAACAAAAGTCGATTAAAACATTACTGCAACCAAGTATAATATCAACATTAATGTATACAATTATGAAGGTTTGGTTTACTTTTGGCTAAAGCCAAATGCATAATTATAGTACTTATTTAAAAAAGAAAAATCATAATAGACCAGAAAATGAAACCATTAAAGATAATGAAAAAAACTTAGAAGGATGTACAAGAAACGCACTGGACTGGAAGCTTAAAAAAACCTTAACTTATAATTTGTTGATAGGCTAGTCTGTTATACATTATATATCATGCCAGACTTCTTGTCAAACTTATCCCATCTGTATCACACTATACGAAATATTAAACAGTGCCCCAAAGAGAGAGAAAAACTTTTAAAAAAAATAAGATGCAAATGCGAACCAAGACAAGATATTATAAGAAAAGTGGAAAGAAAAAATCTGACTGAAAGATCGAACAAAACGTTCTCATACGGATACTGATACTTTATTTAAATTCTATAATATCCCATTTACATAATTTATTATTTTTAAACGTACTAAACATTATTTATGAATATGAGATTTTTTTTATTATTTATTTATTTTCTTTTAATTTGGGGGGGGGGGGGGGGGGGGAGGGGCATCGCCTTTAAAATTTGAAGTTGAAATTAATTTCTCGATTTCGCCTTTTTACTAGCATGCCAAATATGATCGAAATCAGGCCAATAGTTTAGGCTCCACGCATCTGGACACTGCACACATGACAGACGAGACAGATTAAAATAATAGACTTGCATTTTTTAAAACTAATTTTTCGGACTCAGGGGACCTCTAAACGTGTAAATCTATCCAAATCTTTAAGCATATTTATGGAACATAAACTCTAATATAGGATCATATTAATATTACACTTTTTAGGTTGTATCTCGAGAAAAATTAAGATCTTTTTAAAAAGAATCTTAGCTCCAAATTTGAGGGAGCTTCCTTTCAATCAAAAAAGGAAAACTAAAAAAAAAAAAAAAAATTAAGTACCTACATTAAAATTTGATAAATTCAGCCAAATACATATTAGCTATCTTTGTTGCATATTTATATAAATATATTTTTCCTAATAAAATTTGTGTGAATTGCCTGAACTGTCTCCGTCCGAATTTTACTTTTTTATGTTTTCGTATGTATAGCACCTGCATAAAATATAATCTATTTTGGAATTTTCATAGATTTTTATTGAAATTCTGTTTTTGGTAATTTGCTTATAAATTTATAATTTACAGAGGTTAAACGTGACTTTTGCTAGACGTTTCTAGAAAAATATTTTAAACAATTTTTATAACATTTGCACCTATACTATTTAAGTATGAAATAATTATTATCTTCATTTTAGATTGACGACATACCTTTAATAAGGCTCAGTCAAATAGGAAATGGACTGTCCGCCGCGGACTCTAAACTCTTTTTTAAACTTTTTTTCTAAACTTTTTTTGAGAAAAACTTTTTTCTAACTGTAGTCTGTTGTAAGAAGTCATTGGAGACCTATGAAGGCTAAACTTCTGGACCGGTTTTGATCAAATTTGGCATACATATTCAAAATAATGGTCGATTTACACACATCAGTGACATGTCAGTGACGGCACAGTGACGTGACCGGTCCGTGATTCCACCGACCGTGAAGTTGCTTACACTCATCATTGACGCAGACACTAGACACGCAGTGTAGCAGAGGGGTTGAGCAGGCCGCCCCAGGCCCAAGGCCGTATAGGTGCCTATGTCCATATGCCACACGCTCAGATTTCTCGGGGTTGGTCCTCGGAAAAGCATGGTCCATGCTAATATTTCTCGAAAACGGTTCTTACGATTTTCAAACTATTCAATTATGTAGTGTAGACCATATTATAATATATGCTTTAGGCCTGGGGCATGAGGCTTCGGGGATTGGGGGGCCTCTATATATTCAATGTCGCACTAACCATATGTCATTTTCCCGGGAAAAATCTAGTTTCGATGAAAATTAGACTATAATAAAAATTGGTTTGATTTCGTTAAAAATCAAAAACAAAGTGCAAAAAGTTACGTTAAACTATTGTTAAATGTGTTTAATATTAAACAGCTTGTCGTACCTACCGATTTTTTTTTGTATATTTCTTATCAATTAATTTTTCGTCTTGCACGCCTCAAAGCGAACTGAAGAATCACGACTAAAACAACTGAAAAATCAAGCTGTACTATTTGGTTACCTCTGCTCTCCCACTAGTTTGTCCTGACTTTTTTCTATTCTGTTTGACCGAGTGTCTTAGAACATTACTTGTTTAATACATAATATATAAATATACATTTTTAATATATAATGTTTTAATGTATAAATATGCTTTGAGTAAAATAACATTTGAAAATTTAAATATTATTTCACGATTTTCCACTTTTTTATATTTCATTTATATTTTTTTTTCTCTTGGATGATTTTTTTATTTCAATGGATTTTACGAGGACGAGAGGAGGTAAAAATGGTTTTTATCGTCTCTAGAGAAGGGTGTGTTTTGAAACACTCGGCTCTCGACTTATTCTCACCTAAAAGGTGTTAGCGTTGAAACGTTAACACCTTCTATAACGGTAAATACGTTAAGATCGTAAAAAAGTTTCTAGAATGTAGCTCGGGTTATCCGCAGCAACCAGGAACCCATAACCGTGGATTAATTCTACATCAAAATAGGGAAACTCTTAAAAAAATAAATGCCATAAAATCCCTTCTTTTTTTCTCTAGAAATAGTTTAGAATATGTGATAACATTAAATGCTATTATAGGGCAATGTCTTTTTTAGGGAAAATATAAGTGTCTTGTAACAGATGTGTATATCCAGATAAATAATATTAATGTGTAAGCTTCCTCTGTTTTTTAGCTAAGCTTCCTCGTATTTTTTTAAAAATAAAATTTAAATAAAACAAGAATAACAATTAAAACAATTTGGCTTGTTATATATTTATTGTTTACAACGAATAAGTCAAATATCTCCTTGTTTTTAACGAGAAATATCTCTTAATTATTTCATCTCTAATTTATCTCATTTCTCGCCAATAATAGTTAACTTTTTAATTTCTTTAATTTCATTTAAATATAGTTTCATTTCTTATTAACTTACAATATTGATACATTTACAATTAAAATACCTGTCACATTTTATCTGATATCATTAAATATTTATTGTTTACAACAAATAACTTAAATATCTCCTTGTTATTAATTTATTATCCAATAAATAAATTATTCTTTTCACGTTAAGTAATGTCAACTTGACAAGTACATACCTTGTCACATTTTATCTGATAACATTACTTTTTGTTATTATTGATTTATTACTCAATGAATCATTCTTTTCACGTTAGTCTAAGTCCACATGTCAAATGCACTGTCACATTTTAACTATTATTATTATTATTAAATAAATAAATCATTCACGTGTCAAATACCTGGCAAATTTTATCAACATTTATTTTTGTTATTATTCATATATTATCCAATAAATCATTTTTCAATAAAGAACATTTTTATTTCTTGAACTATTTTTCTCTTTTCTTTGGTTGGCTTTAAACCATATACCATGTTTATCTTAAATTATGACAGGGTTCCATAAAGCTCAGCCACACTTAATTCATTATACAATTCTATTAATGAGATTAAAATAATACTTTAGTTTTGATGTTCTCTACTAGATAGCTCTAGTTATAATTGTTTTAAATATTTATTATATATATTATCTTTAAGAGGTGCAAAGAACCATTATTTTTTAAATTTACTGGGATTGCTAGAAGTGCATTATAATTTTTTATGAGTCAGTGAGTGTCAAAATAACAAAAATTTAGGCTGATATATTAGAACAAAATAAAAATATGGGGCAATGTATGCAATTTTTATTTCTGGTCCAGTTTGTAATGAAGTCTAATTTAAAATTAATTTTATATATCTAAGTATCTTTAATAGAATAATGGAGGAGGGTCCAATGTACCTTGATTTGATTCCAGTAAAGGATGGTACGACTGTACTCGACTTGGGTGGCTGCCGGATTTCCTGATATTTTGCCCCTTAAAAGCTATTTGTAATCCAGTGGTCTTAATATCTTTTAGAAATGTTGTTTCGTTAAATGTTGTTCTTTTTTTATTTTTTTCAGATTTGATTGGAAGTTAGGTCAGCGTTTTAAAAGGAAATCATCGAGTTCAGATAACAGGTATGTTCTACATCAATTAAATTTATGTTAGTACATTAGTAAAAAAAATATAGCATTAATATGCAAATGTACTTAATAAATAAATAAAATGATGTATAAATTGGTAAAATTCTGCTAATATATCTGATCAGTATATAAGCGATTAGGACAATAATTAATTATCATTAAATATAAATTTGAATATTTAATTTAGAAAGTATATAATTAGTACTAATCATAAAAAGAAAGATTTAATATTGATTTAAATAATTTTCATCATACTCTTTTAATTGGTTGATATGTTGAATTGGAATATTATTGCCAGACTAAATATTTTTCTTTTAAAACAACCAATAGTTGTATTTAATTAAATCAGATTTATAGTTTCGGCTTTTGTCTTGTTTATTTTATTTTACAACGACCTCATTCAGTCTATCAATAAATCTTTTGCCCATATGCGTTTGCGCTCATTAAACATTACTTAATTGATACTTTAAATTCAAGTAAAAAAAAGTTGACACATTAAAAGGGAGGGAATAAAATAAGGCAATAATGGGTCATAAAAGCAAATCATATGAGTAAAGTACGAGATAGGACTCAAGGAAGCTTTGTGTCACACACTACGACGATATTTTAAATCTAACAGAACTGCTTTGTTTATTTACACGATTAAAAGGATCAATTAAGCACTATAAAATATGCGCAGATAATTCAAAACAATATAAGACAATTTAAGGGCTTCTTTCGACAAACCATCCAAATTTATTAAAAATTGGATGAGTACTTTTAATTATTTAGGTGTTAATGAAAAAAGTTTGTGCATATGCGGAAGAGAATCCAGTAAGCGCAGAAACTTGACAATTACAAAGAACCAACAGTAGGTTAATTATGGCCTACCATCTAAATATAATTCGGAACAAACAGAACAATCTAGATCAATACTAATTACGGCTCAGCAGAAGAAGATAAAAATATTTCAAAGTAAACAAAACCACTGAAAGGCACTAAAATTAGTATCACTGAGAATTACTCTAAGGAAAGAGACACCAAGAGAGCTGTTCGTAGAGATGATGAGGCCAAGGTAAAAGAGAAAAATAACTTATATTAGATATAATAAACTGATTATTAAAGAACCTGAACTAAAGCGGGGTGCAAAGAGAATCAGGAAGTCCAGCCAATCTCCTTCCAGCCCTAGGGTCAGGGTATACCACGAGCTTAAGCCCGATGAAGTTTAAAAAGGAGAAATGACCTAATGCCGTTTTCATATATTATCGATAAGCTCAAACCCCCTTCATCGCCTGGTCAGAAATGATATTCGGCCAAAAACCTCCCACCATTAGAACGTAAGTTACGAATTTCCCTATAATAACTATAAAGGTAAAAGATTAGACAAAGAATACATTGTAATAGCAAGTCAGTGATGATTACAAGCAAAATAAATCTCTCATAACCTATACCTTAATTAAGAAAAGGGAAGACCAAGGAAAAAACACAACAATAAAGCAAGAAAAAGAAGCATGAAGTTATTTGCAAATTTACAAAATATGCCATCTGCAAAAACTTAGAAGACTTAAATAACAGAATAGTCGAAGATTGAATTAAAAATATTGTAGGAGTAAGAATAGCTATGCAAATTTAAAGCATAAGCAAAATGGATGTGGGAGCAAGATGGTGGAGAGAAAGAGAAAAGGCCTTAGAGAAAAAGACATTAGAACTGACCACAAAAATTTTAAAAGATCTATACCGAGGGACGAAACTATATCCAGCTTGATAACACAAGTGAGAATGAAGATTTTCCTCAATTTTTAATGGACGTAGCTGATGCTGCGAAAGGTCTTAAAAATAAGAAATCACCTGGCAACTATGGAATTACAGAAGAATGATAAAAATAAGCAGAGAAGTGCTGATAAAACATTTAGTGAACCTGTTAAACTTTTATTAAGAAATGTTTAACCTGATTGTTAAGAAAAAATACCTAAATTGTGGTGTGATTCTGAGATTACTTTACAAGAAAGGAAGCCGAGCAAACTTATCCAATGACAGACCTATAAGCTTGATTTCATGGGATGGAAAAGTATTTTCTAAGGTAGAATGAAGGCTAGCTTGAAGGAAAACTTATTTAGCTAACAAGCAGGATTCAGGAAAGGGTTCAGTACCACAAATAACTTACAAACAATTCAGCAACTAGTGGAGAAAAGGATACTAGCAGACAACTTGTTAGTCGCCTTTATAGATTTCTTCAAAGCATTTGACTCTCTGCGACATAATTACCTCCTTAAAGCTCTCTTTAAACAAGGTACGCAAATTATTCTAGTCTTATTGAACTGGCATAGATAAGGAGCAGAATAAAAGTAAAATTAGAGATTAATAATTAAAAAAAGGGGGGGGGGGGGGGGTCAGACAAGATGATCCCATTTCTCCAGATATCTTCTCGGCAACATTAGAGAAAGTTTCAGTTCTCTTGTCTGGTAAAATAAGGGATAAACTTAAATGGAACAAGTATGAGTATTCTTCGTTTTGTCGACGACTTGGCAATATTCTCCAGTAGCCTAGAAGAATGTTGCAGGAAATAAGCAATGAAAGTAAGAAAGCCGGCCTACCTACATTGTTCGGTAAGGAGGCCCTGGATAAACTAAAGGTCCAGGGGAATAGTCTATTTGGACGGGGATAAACTTGTATTGGTGAAATAAAGCATTTACTTTGGAAACTAATAAGCTTCAAGTATAGTTTTAAGGAGATCAACAGACGCACAGATATCGTATGGAAGAAATACTTTCTTCCATGGTATTTTAGGTATAGGTACATATTTTTAAGTGACATGGCGATATCTCTTAAACGCAAGTATTCTACAGTTGCGTACTGCCATGCATTACGTACGCATGCCAAACATGGGCTCAGAATGAGAAGATCCTCCATTACTTGTTCAAGATGTTCAAGATAAGAAAAAGGATAAAGTGAGCAACATACGACTACGTGGGCTATCAGGATTCCAGGACCTAAGATAGGCAGTAATACCACTTGGAGTAATATCAAAGTGGAAGAGGGCAGGCCACGTGATAGAATGAAGGAAAATAAACGGGCTTTAAGAACACAGTAATGGTACCCCAAAAAATAAATGTATATATCATACATCAGATCATTGGAAAATAAATATGTATGTATTGAACATTGTGTAGTGAGTATAATAGTCAGCCAACTAATGTGGCACATAGCTTTCTCGCGTATAATTTAATGATGCTATGCTTTTTATTACCCATTATTGTTTATTTATTTAATTTTTCCCCCTCTTTTTTATTTAAATCTGTCAACATTGTTTTGATTTTTTTACATGCATTTGAGTATAAATTTAGCAAAATTGAAAGAGCGCATATGGTTGAGATTATTATGGGTATGGGATGCTGTTATTATAGATCATCCCATAATAATCTACTTCGACTAATAATAATAAGCTACTTTCGACAAACCATCTACATTTCTTCAATTTCGTATAAGTACGTTTAAACATACAGTAGTAAATAATTGAAATTATGTGTGCATAGTGCATATAGAAGAGAAACCAATGAGCGCAACTTATATGGGACCAACAATGAACTAATTTGGATACATTTAATTAAAATCGGGCGAGAATTTTTTAAGATATTATGTTGGTTCACAAAAATTCTGGACAGACCGACGATTCAGACACTAGACCATAATTAATGTTTCTTGATGTCTAAAATGGATTCTGCCTTGAAGTTTTCATAATCGGAGTCATAAAAAAAATGTTCTTCTGAACGATCACATAGTTTCTGTTACCTTCGGTAAGCTCGGAAGAAAATTGTTAAAATTATATATTGTAATAATTATAGAATATTATGATAATTATCCAGTATGGGTTGCATCGTAGTCCCAGTTGTTTGGACTGCTTATTTATTTTCTATATCTTTATTTCTACTTAAAAAATAGCTTTCGTCTAGAAGAATTTTCTAAAAGCTTTAAGAGGCTAGTTTACTTACTTCTCTTCTCACCTCAAAAATGATCATATTCGTAGTTTCTTTTTCTTCCAACTCCCCATTTTTCCCCTTGCAAGTTGATTTCGAAAAAAATCTTGTTTATATTCTGAGGAGTAGCCTTTTCAAAAATTTAAACTTCCTATTAAGAATGGTTTGGGCTGGGCTTAATCACCCTCATTTTTACCCCCCCCCCCCCCCCCCCCCCCCCCCTTTGATTATTGCCCTTATCGGTCAGATTTAAAAATTCCTGTTATAATGATCCTTTTTACTGAACATTTTTATATCATAATAAGTGACTAAATTTAAGAACTAAAGATATCTCCTAAATACTTACATGAAAATTCACTCGAAAAACAAACAGAACATTGTGTTTGGTTTGGTGTTTAAATCAACATTGCAATGTGTAACACTCCTTTTTACCAATGTATTTGGTAAAAAGGAAACGAAATGGCAGATATCACATTCCTCAAAATGCAGTCTACCAATGACCTATTATTGTTAGTGGTGTCCGGCTACAGAACTTTGAGCATTAGATTGATTGTCAACTCTGTGTAGTGAGTTGGTAATTTTTCTCCTGCAACATCCTTTGTATCATGTTATCAGTCTGGGTTCATGGTATTAACTGGCCTTAAACACCATGTTTTAACTAAAACCTTTTACAAGTAAATTGCTTTAAGTATTAGGTCCAAACCATGTAAATCAAAACGCAGTCACCTTAAACTGCTTAAAATCTAGATATTTATATAAGAGGAGTATTATAACTGGAAAATTGTAAACGATGTCTACTATATAGTAGTAGATTTACTTCCTCTTATTTGCTCTTTTCTCTATCGGTTGACTTTAAACAAATGGTGGAATATATAACATAATACATTTCTAAAGACATAAAAATGAAGGGAAGCATAGATAAATTATTATTTGGAGAATTCCATATCTTATCAAGATCTTAGAAATATGGGTCATATACAAAACATCATGTTTCGCATATTTACTAATGGCTTCTTACATATAAGCAGACATATTGGCTAGAGTGTGAAAAGGCGTGGGGGATATTACCTCCCTGGAAAATATCTTCTATACCCTTAAACATTTATATTTTCACGTGTCGTATGCAGAGTCTAAGTCCATTCGTCATATTCTCCAATCCCATTAAATTAAAAATATACTACGTTTTAGAGTAGGCAACTAAACTTTCTTATGAATAAAATATTTTTTTTTAAGTATAAGGATTAGTTAGTTCAAAGAAATTACAGCTTCTGAGCTTACCGAAGGTAACGGACGCTGTGTAACCGTTATAAAGAACAGATATTAAATATTACTAAATTGATCCTTTTATTCGTGTGAAAAACCAAACAGTTTTGACTGATTCAATTATCTTTTAGTAGTCGGCGAATTATTTTGGCTCATAGCTTCCTCGCGTTCTATAACGTACTTAAATGATGAAATGCTTTTACACACAATTTGTGTCTAATTTATTTAGTCTTATCCCTCCTTTTATTTTATATCTGTCAAAATTGTTTTGACTTTTTAAAAGAACGGAAGTAACAATTTAGCTAAATTTTTATTATGTGGGGATACACTAGAGCATTCGCCCCGAATGAGCATGCATTCGCTCCGAATTCGGGGCGAATGCTCAAGTTTATCCCCACCCGAATGAGCGCAGAAGGTTTAAATTAATATGCGAAAACATTTTTATTTGCTCATGTGGAAGAGAAACCAATGGGCAGCGTGTTGAAAATTATTTTTAACCAACAATAATGGGTACAAATTATGACCCCCAAATTTCATTCAATTCGGATGAGTAATGTTTTAGTTACAAAAATGTTGGACAGACAGACCAACAAAAAATGTTCCCTGATGTCTGAAACGGATTTTTGTCTTTGAATTTTTCAATTCGGAGACATCAAATATTTTCGTTCTTCAGAACGATAACATTGTTTTACCGTCACCTTTGGTAAACTCGGAAGACAGAAAGGGGTAATAATTAAATAAATTTGATATTAGTCATTTGTAAAAGGATGTTATGCTTATGATTAAAATACGTGATAGGTTGTGAGGAAGTTATGTGCTGCACTAATCGGCAGACTATTTTATGAAGCTGGTATAATAATTATATGATAAAATTAAACTAAATCTTACTTAGTCGGTCACATGTAAAAAATTACGAATTAATAATAGATCATAATTGTTTTTATCCTCTTTAACTTTTAGTAATACCTTTAGTAATGTAGTATTTAAAAAAAAATTAAAAAAATATTTTCATTTAGATATTATATACTATACTTTACGTAATGAAATGAATGTTTTATTCAATTATTTAAGTTAGGACAAAGCAACATTTAGAGTTTCTAACAACAATAATAAAGTAAAGCCTAGAATAGCCCAGAAGAAAATTGCGATTTTCAGTGGTATTGAATAAGTTTCCTATTGTTTAGCGAAATTGTATTATTACTTTATCATCTTTACAAACTTTAAGAATTGTTTTAGTGGGTTTCAAGGTGGGCAGTACTGACACTGGATTTCTATATTTTTAATTAGTTAGTTGATACTTTAAGGGAGAGAATACTGCTTATATATATTGATAATAATTTAATGTGTATTTAAAACGGTTAATTATAGCTTTTTGCTTATTTTATTAGGATTTTGTCTTAAAATTATAATACTTAAGAATGAAATAATTAATCAAGACCCTAGATCACTCGAATAACACGGCATATAATATTGGGTACATGTTGTAGTTTTGCATCTATCTATACGTGGAAATTAAATCTTGCTTTATTTAACTTTGATTTATTGGATTTATTTTCGTGTTTGGTACATTTAAACTTGTAAATATCAAATAATTCGGTTTCCTTTGATCGAAGTAGCTCTTCCTATCATTTTGGTTTATTTTAATTATATTATATATTTTCTCTTGTATTGAATAAATAATAATTTACATGGCCTAAACAAACAAAATTATAATGATTATTGGACAATGTTACCCAAATAATAGTTGAAATAGTTAAATTAATTATAGACTTATAAATCTTTCAATAAAACAATAGAAAGGTCTATACCAGGGGTAGCCACACATAAGGTCAACTAGACCCGCATCTGGTTTGTGATGTATTATAGAGCCACACTATTATTGCATAGTATTAAATTTAGAAATTTAAATTTAATTTAATTACATAGTATATTTGCATATTCTACACAAGTCTTAAGTGCTATGTAATATAAAAAATATAATTAAGAGAGAGACAATGTAAGGAATTATTAATCAAAATTAATAATTAAAATAAAATAAACTTTGAGCGAAGAACTTTGGTCAAATCTTAGAAATATTAAAATTAAAATTTATTAGATGTGCCCTCATAAATTCTGTGAGATGATGATTGGTCAACTGAGAACGAACTTTGACTTCATGAACTTTATTGTGGCGAACAAAAATATTCATAGCAATATGTTGTACCTGAAAATTAAATTAAACTGCAAGCCGCTTTCTTTATTTCTGGATATTTTGATTGAAGGCACGAGTTACTAAAATTCACCTAAGTAGATTTGTGCAGCATTTGCAGTGCTTGATCCTCTTTCACCACTAATAATTCTCAAATTTCTTACCCAATTTTTCAACAAGTATTATTTCAGAAATTGGACATCTGTTTTCAATAATATCACTAATAAATTGGTTTACAAAATATGAAAATGTAGATTTCGAACTTTTTAAATTTTCAAAACTAAAAAGTATATACATTTTGAGCCGCCCTTAACTCAAAGAAGAGCCGCATTGGCCCATCCCTGGTTTATACAGTTAGTTTGATGTCCTCTATCTTAGACGTTGTTCTATGTAAGTTTTGGATTAAGTAGATCAAGAGACGTGAGAACCTACGTCATTAATTACTTTTGGAATTTCTTATTTCGATTATAATTCATTGAAGTAGAATGGTTTTAAAAAAAGGTACTACACTAGAAGTCAGGTAGCCGGAGAGGGTTGGGAGTATTCTCACTGCTAGTCTGGTATGTCGCAACAATACTCTGGAGCATAGAACACCGTACTTTTGAAGTACGATGTTCTATGTCAGACTCTCATGAATGAGGAGTCGATAGCCCAAAACCTATGAGACTTCCACCAACGTTTTACCATCCCACTAGAGGTGTCATCCCTAATCGAAAACCCATTTTATGGTTCATGACTTCAATGAGACGGGAAATGTTGTGCGTAAAACAAGTGTGTCATTACGTACAGCTCGAAGTCCAGAAAACATTAAAATGGCGAGGGTTGCAACTATCAGAACCCCAACCGACCTGAATGATCAGGTGATTATACTCTCAGCTCTCAGTGCAAGATTTTTTGAGAGATAATGATCACCGTGCTTGAAGAGAATGAGAATGATGTTCTGTTAACAATATATGAAGCCCATTTTGAATTAAATAGGTACGTTAAGTAACAAAATTTAAGATATTGGGTGCTGAAAACTCAAGAACCATTCATGTGAGACCTTTACATTGGCAGAGGGCAGTTATTGGACCTTACTTCTTCGAGGAAAACGGCGTTACCATGACTACAAAACACCGAACGATATGTCATCATGTTGAATGCTTTCTTTTTCCCTTAGCTCCGTCGCCGACGTATTGCAGTGGGCCACAGTTGGTTTTAAGAAGATAAGGGCTACCTGCCACACGACCAACCCAACTTCATCGGATTTTTTTGCGGTGATACTTTAAAAAGGGTGTACCTTTCAAAAACCAAGAGCTTAAAAGGAGATCATTTTGGTTGAAATCCATTAAGTCCCACGCGAAATGTTGCAAAACGCGATGAAGAGCTTCCGAGAAGGAAGGAAAATGCATTCGAAAGATGGCCGCCGCATGCTCTATGTTTATGTAATATTAAAAACTTAAGGTTATTATAAAATTTCCCAATCTTATAACTTTAAGACCAATAAAAAATGTGTACCTCAAAAGTGGGCTGTTACGATTTTTCGAACTCCATCCTACTTCACTGTATTCTGTATATTATAGCATTCTTCATATTTGATTGTATTTAGAATAATACTTAACAGAACTTAGGTTATCAAACAGTACTCACAATAATATTCACTATTTAAGTCGTGAGAACTACATACAAAATAAACAAACCAGGCCGATACGACTCATACTTATTTTTCTCATATTCGAGTACATAATCTACTTGGACCAGTGTTTTGGAATTTTATTTGTTGTTTCGGAGGAATCGACCCCGGTCTCACTGCGTCCACGGTTATACTTATTTTATCAGGAAATAGATTTTTCCCGGAAAAACGACTTAATATGCTTAGATTCAAATTGACTATATTGCGTATTTAAATTGACTATATGTGAGTTTTTTTTTAACAAAATTGTAAAAAAAAAAAAATTCTTTTTGGGCGTTGAGCTCCCATATATTATATAGAGCTAAAATTCATCATTCTAGAGGTGTTTTTTTTGTTTTGTTTTGGATATCAACGCGAAAATATTAGTTACTGGTTTGCTTCTAAATAAATACAAAAAATTGAATGTGGCTAGCATCAACCACTTTGGCATGGTTGAAAATCAGGTTGATTGTATCCAGGAAGACGTGAGTGATTGTGGCGTCGGATTGTGTAGGCCGTAGGCCCGTTAGTTAGTAGCTAGGTTCACTCTACTGAGCTGACACTGGATTGCCTTCCTCTACTCCATATATCTTCATCTATCTCTTCCTTGTTCCTTATCATGACAAATATCTTGTTCGAGCACACTCTCAAACAACGCCTTATAATCACACAAATCAGAACATTTGAAATCAAATACAACTGCTTGGTTAATTCTAGTTAATTGCATCTAATTTAATCCTGTAATTTTAGTAACATTTCTTTTAATTATTCCTACACTGGATGCTACACACAACATACATGCTATTGCTTGACACAACTCTACAACTATTCGTGTTTACCATCACCTCGTAAACAACTTTGAACTTAACTAGTTTCAAATGAATAATAAATAAATTTGAACTAGGTTTTCTTTAAAAAAAAAAAACAAAAAAAACAACAACAACAGGGGTTCCTCTAAAAACTACTAACTGGTTGGAACAGCCTACCGTTTAACCGGGCAACCAAGATTTTTTAAAAAAATGATTGCCATACTTTGGTAGTCGTGAAGATCGTGGCCAAGTGGATAGCGTACTAGCTTTATACAAAGTCCAATCGCCAATATATCTGGTCACTTTGACTTCCAAGAAACGTGACACAGTTTCATACTGATGATCTCATTTAGTTGATTAGTAAAGAGTAGATTTCCCGCCATTTAACACATTGTTTACGTGAATGTTCGATTATAGTTAAAAGTTTGTACAATTCGATATATACAGGGTGACTGGCGATAGGTTGTTCTACGCCTTAAGGGCTACAAAAAACACTATATAAGCCATGGGTCAAATCTTAACCGTTCTCCCACAAAATCAAATTTCATGATTTTCGCTCATAAAAATGCTTATTGCACCAACAGTATAAAAGCTAGTATAAAAGCTAGAATAAAATGTTTGTCACCTTTGTAAAGCTGACAAAATTTCCTATAAGAAAAATGTAATTTTAATTTTCATGCCTTCAAGATATGACAAAAAATTTATACAAATTTTATTTTTAAGAAAAAAATTTTTTTTGAGGTCCCATATCTTGGTAAAGGTAAAGCACCGAGCTCAAACTTTTCGGACTTCAGGCGAAACTTTCTTATTGACTAACATTTCGATCAATATTAATATTATTACCCATTCGTAAGGCGGAATTTTTAGTAAACTTCCTTGAAAGTGAAAAAGATACATGTTTATTGTTGCTATTGTTGACACTAAGATGAGTATACTAAACCAACCTTGCTTTTTTTTAAAATTATTTAGTCACCTGTAAGTCAAGAATTGCAACAATAAACACTTTTTTTTTTACTTTCAGTGAAGTTAAATTAAAATTCCACCCAACGAATGGGTAATAATATTAATATCGATCGAAACGTTAGTAAATAAGGAAGTTTTTCTTGAAGTTATAGAACCGCAAAGCAATTGATTTTTAGGGTCCGTAGGCAAAACCAAGGACCCTTATATTTTCCTGCGTGTGTCTGTCCGCTTATGTGAAGTGCAAAAAATCTGAAAAAATTCCTGAACATTCTTCGACCAAAAGTAAAGATACCACTTTTTGGAAATTTCGAAATAATTATTATTTTATTTTTTATTGACAAATTTTTTTTTTTTTTTTTTTTTATTTTATTTTATTTTATTTATTTTTTTTTTTTTTATAATTATGGTCTTTGGTTGTAGTCCGGTTCAGTGGCAAAGAAATACTTTATCGGAAGTTTGTTTATATGTTTTGAGAATATTAGACCTATAGGATAGTTCAAAGTAGGCTTTTTAGCATTTTAAAAAAACACCATCAATAGGGTACTACTTAAACTATAAAGTGTGGTGGCCTACGGACCCTCGCTGTATGCTGGCTAGAACAAACTTGACCTGCTTATTTAATTTTTTTCTTAAATATAAAATTTGTATACATTGTTTGTCATGTAATTTGAGGGCATGAGAATTAAAATTACACTTTTCTTATTGGAAAATTTGTCAGCTTTACAACGATACCAAACATTTTGTTCTAGTGTTAATACTTTTGGAGCAATAAGTGTTTTTATAAGAAAAGGTATGCGATCTTAAAAAAATCATAAAATTTGACCTTGCGGGAAAACGGTTAAGATTTGACCCATGGTTTATATATAGTTTTTTTGGCCCATAAGACGTAGAACAACCTACTTCATTTTTTCACTTATAACGCAAGTCACCCTGTATAATATATTTAATTACTTACTATATATAAATATTTCAAACAAATTAAACTATGGGAGACAGAAACAGAGAAAAATATTATGCTCTGGGGATTTGAACCACGGGCCCCCATATTTCCAGTTTGGCGCTCTAACCAACTAAGCTAAGCCAAATACAAACTTTTCCCTGCGCAAAACGTTAGAATAATCCCATTATTTAGCGTGTAATGTAGTCTCAAATCTAGGAACCGATATTTTTACGGCAGGAGAACTAGAAATAAATATATATTAAATATATTAAATATATATATATATATATATATATATATATATATATATATATATATATATATATATATATATATATATATATATATTTAAAACACATCCATATTGTATTTAAGGTCACTGTAGAATAAGTTAGAGATCATCAGTTCAATAATGATTATAATATGCACATTGAAAGCATTCTAAATTTTGTTGATAAGGACGTAAATAAAACGTAACAACCATTTATAATAGTAAAATCGAATCTTCCTCGAAAAAAAATAAAAATAAAAATAAATAAATGTCGAAGGTGTAGTCATAACAGCGTGTTCCTCTAAAGAAGAATAAATTGGCCAAGTATGTGCTTTCAGCACATACAAAGAGTCCCTAGGCAATTTAAAGTACCGGTGTGGAAATCCCACACATGACTTCCATGAAATGTTGTGGTGTCAATACGTGAGCAAGAGAGAACTCAGTATAAACTTCATCGTACAAACAGCTAATATCGATTATAGTTTTGCAACAAAAATCCAAAATTAAAGAAAATAATATTTATAATAAACACAATTAAATATAAAGTTAACATAAAATGAAATGATACCTTATAAATAATGTCGGTACAATGTAAAAAGATTAGAGAGAAAGGAGGTTTGTTTACATCTAGAGTTCAAGGTGAGTTTATGCGAAAACAAAACAAATTTATTAATCTTTATCCTTTATAACAAAAAACTTAATTATTCATTGTTTGTTTACATTTTCTTTATACTTGTTTTTAACAATACAATATAAGAATATAATAATAAAAGAATTTAAAATCAGCCGATAAAAATGATTGTTTACAAAGTAAATAAGACGGTATTTTTTTACTTTTAAATTTCGATTCTTCTTTATAAGTACTACAAATAATTAGAATAATAAATACTCGTTTTAAAGGGCATTAATGTGCGGTTTAAGCACCCCAATCAGAAATTAAATCGGTCAATTATTGCACACGATATTAGAGCTCAAAGTCGAAAATTTAACAAAAAACTGAAAAACATGTCTCTATTTAAGGTAGAAGGGATGGTTCTACGACAAAAAGTCATAGGACCAAAGTTGTAGATCTTTTAAAATCAGTTACCGCTGGTGTTATCCGCTTTTCGATACGACTTACAGTTTAGCCGCAATTTGGTTCCGAAATAAATCGGTCAATTATTTCGAATAATATAAGAGCTCAAAGTCGAAAATTTAACAAAAATGACTATTTAAGGTAGAAGGGATGGTCCTACGACAAAAAGTCATATGACAAAAGTTGTAGATTATTTAAAATTGGTTAAACTGGTGTTATCCGCTTTTCGATACGACTTTCAGTTTAGCCGCAATTTGGTTCCGAAAAAACCTTTAAAAAAACACTAAAATACCAATATCTCCCAAACCGCTTGTCCGATTTTGCTCAAAAAGTATAGGTACAATCTACCATATAGGACACATATATACCCCAAAGGAAATTGAAATCAAATAAAGCCTACTAAAGTTATCGTCGACAGACCGATTTCGTGCTTAAGTGACTGTAGCTCCGAAACGTCGTAAGCTACGATGTTCGGGTTTGCGCCATCAGTTTTGCCGTCCAAAGTTCTAAAAAATGCCGAAAACCGCATCTCAATACGACGTCTTGAAGCGATGTTATAAAGGTTTTAAGTTCCGAACGAACGTACGTACGTACGTACGTACGTACGTACGTACGTACATACATACGTACGCACAGACATACATGTATATGAAACGGATTTCAATGATACCCCCGGGTCCGTAAGACCCCTCCTTCACAGAGATCTCGGAATCACGTTTTGGAGGGTATCACCATACTTCCATTTTCATGGAAGTAAAAAGTCGAAAATTTAACAAAAAACTGAAAAACATGTCTCTATTTAAGGTAGAAGGGATGGTCCTACGACAAAAAGTCATAGGACCAAAGTTGTAGATCTTTTAAAATCAGTTACCGCTGGTGTTATCCGCTTTTCGATACGACTTACAGTTTAGCCGCAATTTGGTTCCGAAATACATCGGTCAATTATTTCGAATAATATAAGAGCTCAAAGTCGAAAATTTAACAAAAATGACTATTTAATGTAGAAGGGATGGTCCTACGACAAAAGGTCATATGACAAAAGTTGTAGATTATTTAAAATTGGTTAAACTTGTGTTATCCGCTTTTCGATACGACTTTCAGTTTAGCCGCAATTTGGTTCCGAAAAAACCTTTAAAAAAACACTAAAATACCAATATCTCCCAAACCGCTTGTCCGATTTTGCTCAAAAAGTATAGGTACAATCTACCATATAGGACACATATATACCCCAAAGGAAATTGAAATCAAATAAAGCCTACTAAAGTTATCGTCGACAGACCGATTTCGTGCTTAAGTGACTGTAGCTCCGAAACGTCGTAAGCTACGATGTTCGGGTTTGCGCCATCAGTTTTTCCGTCCAAAGTTCTAAAAAATGCCGAAAACCGCATCTCAATACGATGTCTTGAAGCGATGTTATAAAGGTTTTAAGTTCCGAACGAACGTACGTACGTACGTACGTACGTACATACATACGTACGCACAGACATACATGTATATGAAACGGATTTCAATGATACCCCCGGGTCCGTAAGACCCCTCCTTCACAGAGATCTCGGAATCACGTTTTGGAGGGTATCACCATACTTCCATTTTCATGGAAGTAAAAATAGGACTAGTTCGTTAACCAGCCATTTAAAAGTTAACTACTAAGTTTTAAATTTTTGTGGTTGGCACATATCAGGTGCGTTACAGGCAGTTAAGCGCAGGAGTGTATGTGGGTCCTCATTTTTGCCTACGTACCCTAAAATCAATTAATTTTAAGCCTTCTTGAAAATTGTTTACGCGAATGTTCGATTATAGTTCAAAGTTTGTACTTTTAATTCAATATTTCAATATATATATATATATATATATATATATATATATATATATATATATATATATATATATATATATATATATATATATATATATATATATATATATATAAAATATCTACCGCGGCTTTAATATCTAGAGATCATCTAGAGAATAATTTAGAGATCATCAGTTCAATAAAAGTATATATGCGTTTTACCAATAAAATCTGGCCCTTCTAAATTGAAAATACAGATAGTCCTTAAAAATTGTGTATTAGATGGGAAAGCTAAAAAGCTATCTATCTACTATGTAGTTTTGTTTTGGAACGTTGCTGTTCATGTAAAGAGACGATACAAGATTGCAAACAGTGTGGGAGATAAATGTTTATCCTGCGGAACGCCCGATCGAGTTTACTCTCAAAATAACCTCCGTCTTTCAAAATCTACCGTCTACCTAATATTCTATCATTCAATATTTCTACTAGTTCTACTCTCCTTTCATCCATTTATATTCGACCTTCACATCTAGAAAATATTCAAATTATGGCTTTAATTAAATTTATCTTTTATCATGGTTTATTCCTGCTTTTTCTGATTATAAAACAGTAATAAAAACAATAGTCTGCCAATTAATGGGGAATATAGATTTCTCTAATTTTATTATTTCTGAATTAATGGGGAACATAGATTTCTCTAATTTTATTATTTCTGTCATTTGTTATCTGTGTTCTGTTATTTGTGTTGACACTTATTATTCTCTCTGTAATGTGTATATATTTAAAGGTAAACAAAAAATGGTCATATTGGGCATTTTATAAAATATTTTATGCGAAATATGATTATAGATTTTTTTTGTTTTTTTAATCGGGAAAGTTTTGAGCTAATTCTTGGATTATTTTATAAAAAAAAAACCTAACTGAAAATGAATTCAGAGAGAAAATTAAGGTTGCTCTGGCCAATTAGGCTGTGAAAAACGGCAATTTTCTGCTGTGAAAAGCAAAGAGCATTGTAAAAACCTTTGGGAAGCCTTAGTAGTGAAGTTTTGAAAGCCGTTTTCCCTGACCTATTCAAACTCATTTAAACCTTAGTCCTTACAGGGACCAGGAAATTCTTTAGGTTTCTAACGATAACGACCGCGGATAATGCAACATAACATCTAACTAAGTGATAAAGAAAATTTTAATATAAGAAACCAACATTATACTAAGCAAATAGGTACCAAATTGTAATTTTTAAATATATTTATATATTGTTCTATTTAGACAATTAGCCAGCTTACTTGGCTGTACTTTATTTCGTTGAACAGTGATCATTACACTGTCATATTATTTTAAATAATTTGAATTAGGAAATTTTTTTTTGCGGTAAAACGAGATGGCTAGAGCAGCATATAAATAGTGTTATTTGATTTTTTGAGTAATTGAATTTTTATGTTAGTTGTTTATTTTAGTATTGTGTTAGTTTCTTGATAAAATATATAATGTTATAGAATGATGCGAGAATGCCTTGTTACTATTCAGGATTTGTTATGAAAATTTAACAAAGGTAACAAGGTTTATCATAGAGAACAATGACGAAGGATTGAATGAATCCCTCGCCATGGAATCATGTTTCAAACATGTCTGCGTCAAAGTATGAGGATGGGAAAGGAGAAAGCCGACGGTGTAGACATGATGAGTATCATTCGTAATATCCTTGAAATCTTGATTAGCTTGACAACATTTCATTTAATATCTAAACTTAAGCATTGTACCATAATGTTGAATTCACTTACTTGAAAATTATTTATAGCTTAGAGTCCGACCATGTGTCACAAACTTCTTGCTAGCGCGATAATTCAAAATTCGTTAATCCTGCTGAAATTTTCAGACTACTATTCATCTTCTTTTAAAGATGATTAATCGAGTTGAAACCACAGCTGAGAGCTCTTGTTTGATAACTAACAGAAATTAAAGGCTTTACAGGCAACTTTAATTTCAACCCTCCGAAGTCTTCTCTAAAGATTCAAAATCTTTTCGCTTTTGGAACCATTTATCTCTTTTATCAATGGGCCAGTATATAGTTACTTTTCACCTAGGTTTCAAGTACTTCTTAGCTTGTTAAATTAATTTTCGAATGAAGTAGAAATAATAATTATGAAATATTGAAATTGAGACTGACCTATAAATGGTGTGTCCTCATTGAATCCGTCCCATTTACGAAACCGAAAAAACAATAATATCAAATGTATATTATCAATAAAGTTAATTTACGTTCTTTCCTTAATCACACCATTTTTCCACACCTTCTTTTCACATTCTTTTTGGTTATTTTTTTAAGTACTAAAATGTTATTAATATGGTAATTGCTATTTATTGTACACTGTATAATTTAAAATAGACAAAAGTGTCTGTTTTAACGATAATACCACCTCGTGGGTTTATCCTTTGATACAACTCTAAGTAAATTGTTATTACTAGTCTTTACTTTAAACGGGTCAAAGTTCATCTGTAGACAGCCCCAACTCATCCAAGCTTCTCTCCTGATGATGATAACGTTCAAGTTAAAGGAAGTAATGTTGTCAGCTTCAAGTTATCTTGTCATAACGTAGTTCTCACTAGGTACTTCGAGGACTTGATATAACCAATCGACGTCATCAAAGAACAAAGTTTTCAACTTAGTTTGCGACGAAGGCTTGTCTCAACTCCTGTCAATGATTTTGCAGTGATCAAGGCTAGGAAAGTTTTACAATGTGCATTATCTTACTGATCCCTCGGCATTATCTAAAACTTTCCCTAATATATGTGCAATTTTCTTAACAAAATGAGACGAACTAATTTCCTTTTTCAGGAGTTATGTCTAATTCAATTTTTTATGAACTAAATTAAAGGAATATTATGAGCCGCTGCCCTGATCCAGTACCAATGATATGGAATGCCTATAAATCCTATATGCCTTCTACGAAGGTATATAGGAAAAGTATTGTATTCTCAAAAATCAGTGTGCGTGTGCTCGTTTGTGTTGTGTGTGTGCTCGTGTGTGTTGTGTGTGTGCTCGTGTGTGTTGTGTGTGTGTTTTAATATATTGATTCAGTATGCTTTACTTATTTAGTATTACATGTAATTGATATCAGAATTTTAGATTTCAATAGTTTTCTTTAAGTTCTAATGTTCTTTTTGTAGAACTCCATAATAAGGTTTAAGGAATGGACTTTAGTTCTTACATAAGTTTTTAAAAAAGCAATATATTTCGGATGTTACTCCATCATAAGGCACAAAAACAAAGACTACATAACTAGATTGCACTTAATATTTAAAATTTGAAATATAAATAACATCAAATATCTATAAAAATCATATTAAACAGAGTACACAAGTATAGGTTAAGGTTATGATAAGATAAGGTTCTGGAGGAGGTTATATGAAGAGGGTAGGTTATTCCAATGTTGTCTTTCATCTGTTGAAACTGCTTAAATCGTGGGGAGTTGGAGACTTCTATCTGTTCATTTAATGTAGAAACTGCTGGGTTGTGGGCTGCCAGATATATTTCTAAGGCCTCAAGCTGATTTAGCCTAAGACTCTTTTCTTGTTTATGAAGGAGAGATGCATAATCTAGATTGAAATTGGGGTTTTGGTAAGTAAGATGCTTCGCAAATGCTGAATCTCTCTTTTATCTGTTAAGTGTAGACTCTTTCTGATTCTTGGTTCATTTTATTAATTCTAGTTTATTCTGTAGGGGAACTCTTCTAGAAGGTAACGCTTTGGTGGTAAGTAAGTGGTTGACGTCTCTAATGTCCGATTCTAATTTTCTAAATTCTATACTATTGTTACAACTTCTATTGTTGTTTCTTCTATATTATTGTTACAACTCATTGTTACTCGATAATAAAATCTATTTACATTATTAAGTAAAGGGCGCATACTAAGTAAGGGGCGCATTTTATTTTTTACCTTGGGGCGGGCACTATCAGAGCTAGCTACGCCACTGTTCTCCAATAATAATTAATAATCATTGGTTACTCTCAGTGATAATTTTTATTAAAATTACATCGGGTACATGTTTCAGGTGTCACGTTTAATTTTATAGTTCATTCATGCTAATTAAATGGTTATACGTATATATTTCAATTAGAGTATCATAAATTAAAAAAATGTTTTTTAAATCCTATCAAACGCCCTCTCGTGGAGGTAGATGTAAAAACAAACTAATAGTTTTCTGTCTTTGAACTTAAAATCTTTGCTTTCTTATTGACCTATAAACATTTTGCCGATGAAAAACAGGACCCAAACTGCTTCCTGTAAAAAAGAAATAAAGAAAAATAACCAAGTACTACAGGATTTCCTCTCTTTTATACGTCCCTCCGCCTAGCCTTCCACTTCAAATACCCATTAAAAAGCCCTGTTTTAATGAGGGAGTTAATTTTTATTTGATATTTTCCCTCATTTAGCTTTTTTAATAATTGATGAAATAATCAGGGATTAGGAAATTGATATCGCTTTTAACGTAACCTTCTTTGGTATTTATTGTTTAAAGAACACTTTTTAATTATTTTTTTTTTCTTTTACTTTTAATCCTTCCTATTTCTAGTATGACGAACAGTATAATCATTATGTATCTTTATTAATTTTTTTATTATAATTTATGTAGGTATTTCAAGTTATACTGTTTAGCGTCTAAATTTACCTTCTAAAAGTACAAAATTCTAAAATACTAGATTATTAATATTAGTAATTTATGGCATTTTTTCTACAACTCACATACAACTTTTTTTCTACAACTCACATAGACCATGTTAGAATCGTACAAAAAGCCATTATAAAAATATGTCTAAAAAAACCAAGACGACACCCGACTAACAAAACCTTCTCGGACTTCAACGTCTTACCTCTCGACTTACTTTTTAAACAAGCAGTGTTAATTAATTTCTTTAAAAATGGAATTAAACTAACAAGACATAACGACTACTCGTCCAGATCACACACTCAAGGCAAATTACTGACTCCATTCTGCAAAACTAACAAAAAACAGAAACATGCTTCATATTTGGGACCACTTTATTACAACCAACTACCGCACTCACTTCAACAGATAAAATCATTAAATTTGTTTAAAAACAATTTAAAGAAATATATGTTTAATATCATCTAATACAATATTTATCACAAATAAATCAAAAATCTAAAATTAAAATAAAATTTATCGAACAACAATCCGGGACATACCCAAAATTACAGAATAGACACAATAAAAAAAAAAAAAAGAGCATAAGTATATATTATTTTTACATTTATATATTGCATGTAAAAACTGTATGTAATTTTTTATTATTATTATTTTAATTATTGTTATATTTTATTTTTACTTTAAATTGATTTATTTTCTTTTTTATTATTAAAATATACATTTGTTATAAGAGACGGGGCCCTCGCTCTAGGTGATTAACACTTATTGAGGGCCCTCACCTTGTATTTATATTGTAAATATCTACTTGTTAATCATGAGGTGGAAATAAACAATTATTATTATATTAATTATTATTATATTACTTTTCGCAGTACTATGCCATGTTATAAGTTGAAATATATGGCATTAATTGTAGTAGTCTAAACTGATCTATATTAATATTAGATACTGATTTATTCTATACTTATCAGAACGTGTGGAGTCAGATCAATTTTGTTCTTTGAGTTATACTTACCGCTTATAACGATTGCCAAAACTCAATCTTCACTTTATTTTCTCAATAAAAAATTACTAAAATCTTAAAAAGAAACTCTTTTATGTTGATTAATGAATTAAAATTTATCATAGACATTCCTTGTGAAAGTTGGGTTAAGCTAAATAGCCTTTATTTTTGCGTTAAATTGAAGTTTTACACATAACTCTATAATTAATATTGAAAGAAATATAATAAATTTAGAATTTAAAACAAATTAATCCCAAACTGTCAATAAAAATGGTTTAAAATCCCAAAGAGGCTCAAATATTTTCAACAAATGACTACCCCAATAAATGAAACTAAAATGGTTCAGGGATTTACGATAACCACACCAAGGTTAGATTAAAACAGAATTTTGTGTAGAACAAATTGAGTTAGTAATCTTTTAGTTAGTTATATATAATCCAAATATAGAAAGAAAATTATAGTATGTATTATGTTACAAAATTTACTGTAGTTATTGGCAATAAATGTTGATTTGTCAAAAGCGAGCTTTTTAATTTTTTATATAGACCCTAGCATCAATAAGGTATAATTCTATATCTAGTTTTTGGAAATTTACTTTTTTGTTTAGAGTAAATTGATATGAAATTTAAAAATATATAATGTTGAAATAATCCTCGTTTCAATAAATAAAATATATATAACGACGTAATCGGAATTGTTCATTTAGATTGACGCTGTATGAATACATTTATAATATACATTTATAAGAGGATTATAAGCCTTTTTAAAACTTAAACAATCTACATGTATGAGTATAATGAGTCAAGCTTCAATGCAGAAAGTTTAAAGGATTAAAAAAGCATAATAAATATATCAAAATTAAAATATGCATTTTTTTTTGGGAGACAGAAACAGAGAAAAAAAATGCACTGGCTATATATAATATAATATATATTATATAATTATAGTATATATATATTTTATATATATATAAATATATATATATATATATATATATATATATATATATATATAAATATATATATATATATATATATATTATATATATATATAATATACATATAATTCAAAATTAGTAGGTTTCAAAACATTTTAGTGCGAAGGCTTCCGCGGTTGATGTCATCGTGAATTTCTAAGTCTAAATAAATCACTAGGTCTTCCGGTAATTTCCGACGTTTCGCCTTCTATGCTGTAGCCATCATCAGGGGTGTACAGTACATTTTATTCTAGGTGAGTTCCTCTATTAGAGGCTCTAGCATAGGAGACAAAACGTCATAAAACACATCGAACATGACGCGGTAACCACAGGAAGATCTAGAAATTCAACATATTATTTAAAACCGATTTAATTTACAGTTACTATTAAATTTGGGTGATTGGCTAATTGGAGATCTGTATTTTGGAAATGAAGAACTGAAACACAAAATATCTTAAAAAGTTGTCTTTCCGCCTCTACAATGTTTAAATTAGACGAAACACTTGTTTAAATAAATAAAAAGGTTTTTAAAAAAGATATTACTTTATTATTTTTCATTTGTCTGCATCATAAACAACTCTAAGTAATTTTCTAAGAGAAATTTAACGAAGCTTCTCTTACAAGTCGTGCTTTTCTTTCTTGTCTTGAATTTGATTTTTTATTTTTTAAATGCTAATGGTGAAAAGACTGTTGCAAGAAATGAATAATAAACAAAAAAACGAACAATTGTTAAAATTAATTTAAATGTTTATTCAACTTTTAATTTTAAACAATAAGAAGTATTTCAATTGTTATTTTTTCTTGTGTATCAGTTCCTTGAAAGAATGGCCGGAGATTTTCAAATCTTCAAATTTAAAAATAACTTTCATTCGCCATTAATCAATTTGTTTATAGATTATTATTTTAGTTTTAATTGTTCACGCAAAAACATAGTGGTTATGTATACCATTATTAATTATTAAAATGTGTAATGAATCAAGAATGCATTTATCGAATTTTAATTTAGATTTTTTTTCGAGGGGAAATTTGATCATTATTGGAATTTTTTTTACTGAACATAAAAAACATTTACTGATAAATTCATCTTAACCATCAGGAAATTGAACTTAGACCTTCAACTCCAACTATTAATAGTGTCCAATTATTAATAGTGTCAATATCTTCTATGGACTCAGAGGGCCTTAAAACGTATAAATCCATCAAAATCTCACAACTAGCACAAAGATTTGCGCCATTGCAATTATTGCATGTATGAAAAAGTAATAAAATTTTAAATATCTTGTAGCCAAAATAAAGTTAGCACATACCCTAAAATATATTATCCCTGGCTAGGAGTTTCCTAGGTTAAAATCCGTATAATTAGGTTGGTTCCAACCCCTCCCCCCCCCCCCTATTTGTACCCTCCTTTACATCGTCTAACGGATTGATCGGGAATCATTTAGGACAGGTTTTATGCGCATGCGCTTATTTTGTACTCAAATAAAATCATCGTCATGTTTAAACGGAATTTTAACGCTAATTAAACCGCATTAAAAACATTTAAGTAAACCCAATAGATAGGGGATTGACATAACTGCGCGCATGCCCTATAGCCCTATAGGGACTTGGTTTTGCCTGACTATCGCTTGAATCGTATGGTAAACGATTCGCAAACGATCCATGTGTAAGTCGGAACTCCTTGGACGGTACGAAATACAGCTCCCAGTTGGGTTGGAACGGCTTAAAGGGCGGGCGCACATTTTGACACAGGCGACACAGCTAGTTTTTTAAACCACAAAAATATACGAGACCGCGCGAATTGAGACTCTAGATCCACATTTTAGGAGGCCACATCTGGATCCACATTTAGAAATGCCACTTTTGGCGCAGTACTGCCCTGCCTGTGCTCTCATATATTTTCATATAATTCGCGTGACCTCATATATTTCTGTGGTTAAAACATTGCCCTGCCCTACCCTGTGTCACCTGTGTGTCACTGGCACACACTCTCGCGGACGGTTTCTAGCTTGGTTAGAGTGAACCTATTATAAATTCTAACACTTCCCTTAATGTCCTTCAGAAAGGATACAAGGGTTGCTAAGTTAAGTTGCTAACGTTAAAAGGATGGTTATGCATCTCTGCATATGAGTTGTTGATTAATGTTTAATGATGTGATACCATATTAATGTACCCTAAAAACTAAATTTTGTACTATTGTTTAGCTTCTTAGGAAAGTTAGCTGTTTAAATATTTATCTATCCTCTAACAAACTTGTTGCTGTGCCCATAAAAATCTGTTTTCTTTTTATTTTTTGATATTTATGCTAATTTAATTAAATATTCCAAATTTCAGCTGTTAACCAAATTTAAGTAGTCGTTTCTAAATGAACTATGGGAAAATTTGTGTGTAAGCTAGTTTTCTTTTAATATTTATTTTTGGAACGAAGTTCTTTATGGCACGTTCTGGAGTCCGGGAGTAAATCCGAAAAATACGACCAAAATAACCGTCACGAAATCTACCGATGACGATAACTTGAGTAAAAAATGACCGAGTTTGTTAAAATTTGGTACACATGTTCATTTTATTAATGCGTAGGCTGAGTTCGTTGGACAACGTTATCCGCCCAAGCGTTCACGCGCAACGCTCGCGTAAACGTAAGCTTCAAATTTAAAATTGGAATTTTAGGACGGGAAAAAATTCTAACTTCATCTATTTAATGAGACAAACAACTTTTGTAAATACATTTTTTTTTTTTTATTAAAACGAACACCGACACTGAATTTACTAAATTTATTAAAGTGGACCTAAACGATTAAAATAAAGAAAACAAAGTTTTTAGCGATATCTAACGTTTTAACGTAACGATTTAAATGAAACTTTGTATACATCACCTATAGTACAATTGAAACAGACATGTAAAATTTCAACCTGATACAAGCAGAAGTTTTTATGTGATAGTGATTTATATTTTTGACATTTTTATCTTTAGGCAATGGAACATAAGACAAAAACGTTACGTTACTTTTAGCTTAAAAACTCAGAAAAGTAAAACAGGGAGTAAAAAAGCTATTGGAGGTGTGTAATCCAGTCTCCAGCTGTTGGGCCTCCCTCCACCCCGCAGGGAAAGTCAAAAAGATTTATACGTGTGACAGGGAGTTAGGAACGTACAGGAGGTTACCATCAACTCTCAGCCCACTCGGCCCTACCTAGTATGAAGGCATATTAACAATTCGTAGAAGGCGCGCCGGCGCCTTTGAATCCTGCGTTTGTAATCAAGCGGCGGCAGTGCCGGTATGGAGATAAGAATAAAAATTATCTTCTATCTACTTTTATAAATTACTTGAATAAATTACCGATTTTATTTCATTTTTTGTCGGTAGTTTACGCAGAGTGAAAACATGAAACTGTTCTTGCGGGCTCGTATGCAAGAAGTATTTTTATTATAATATTTAATTGGAGTAATATGTCGACGGAGTCTGAGAGGACAGTTCTTATTCGTCTCTACAACCATCTGCTTTAACTATAAATTCATCATTAACTTTTTCCTCAATATACAATACATTATATATTAAAAGACGCTCGCTTCAAAGATAATAATAAGCTTTTCTTTTAATTTTGCCTTAACTCCACTAGTAGTACATATAGTTAGTTACATATAGTAATTAGTAGTAGTACATATAGTTAGTTACTTTTAATTTTGTCTCTTTTCTAACTCCGCCATGTATAAGTAGTTAGTATAGTATACTTATTTTAGAACTGTGATTTTATAATAAAAAAAAAAGATTTTTTAATTTATATTTAATGAAAAGCGTAAGGAACTTCGTTCCTACCAGTATCCCGCGACACCACACGTATTTTTCTTATATTTGTTGTTGGTGGTGTTTGCTTTCTCTTCTTCTCCCCCATGTTGAATCTTTTATGAGAGCAATTCTTCATTTCTTTTCATGTCTTCTCCAGGATCATGGACTTTTTCATTTATAACCCTCTCACCTTCTAACTCTCTACCCTTCGTTCAGGCTTTATCATGGAAATGTTTTTTCCTGTACTACTTATAAACCTTCCTGCATATTTTATGAAAATAAGATCACTGAATGTACAGTGTAGTAATCGTAGCATATCTTTATTACTTTGGGTTGTCTATACATCTAATTTATAGTTAACAACTATTTATCGTGCTCCTATTCAAATAAACACAGTTCGACTTCTCCTTTGTCAATTTTTTTTTCAAGCTCAAATCATAATACAGGGTGTCCCAAAAAAGCTTAGCGAGGTATTCAGAACAGGGTTCTACATGTGAAAATAAGATGAAAATGTTCAGTAACTTTTTTCGATTTAGGCTTATTTTAGTCGTAATGCGTTAATAAGTTTTAAAATTTTAAATGGCCGCCATTTTGAAATTTGATAAATTTGAAAACTAATATTTTTTAAAATTTTAGATATTGGAGTTAGTAAGACGTCTGTCAAGTTTCATAAAAATATCTTGAAGGGTTTTTGAAATATCATTTTTTTCAAATAAATACAAAATGGTGGATTACGGCTAATCTAAGCCGAAATATAAAAAAAAAAATGACTGAGCATTTTCGACTTATTTTCACATCTAGAATCCTGTTCTAAGCTTTTCTGGGACACCCTTTATATTTAAATATAAATAAACATAAAACAGGTCAAGTGTGTGCTAGTCAGCACACAGCGAGGGTCCGTAGACCACACTATATAGTGTTTAACTGTAAAGTGTATAAACATTGTTTTTTTAAAATGCTAAAAAGCTTACTTTGAACCATTCTAAGGGTCTGATATTCTCAAAACACACTCTGATAAAGTATTTTTTTGCCACTGAACGGACTACAACCATATAAATACATCGAAAAGACCATAATTATAAAAAAAACGTATTTTGTCAATAAAAAATAAAATAATATTTTTTTTCGAAATTTCCAAAATGTGGTATCTTTACTTTTGGTCGAAGAATGTTCAGGAATTTTTTCAGATTTTTGTGCACTTCACATAAGCGAGATAGAGGGGGGGGGGGGGGGGGGGCACGTTTCAAACCCGCTTCAAACTCGCCTACGCTCGCCCTATTAAAGTTATATATAACCGAAGAATTATATATTTTTGTAATCAGCTCGACGTACCCTTTCAGATGATACCCCTCACGGTGTCGAAAAAAAAAATAAAAAAATTGTAACCCTTAAGTTTTTTTACCCTAATTTTTTTGAAAAATATTTTTTTTAAGTCGCTACATTTTTAAAATATGTGGGTAGGTACAAGACACATACATGCCAAATTTCAAAGTGATCGGACGAAAGGTGTAGCCGTGAAAGCACGCGAGAGGACGGACGGACAGACACACGCAGGAAAATATAAGGGTCCTTGGTTTTGCCTACGGACCCTAAAATTGTCAAAAAACAATACAATTACTACACACTATACATATACTAACAATCAACTTTATTTTTTTATTATTTTACACACTCGTATAAAATTAAATCATAACGAACCTAACTGAATAGACCTAAAGTTCACTATTATTTAATAGTTTTTTTACACGCTTTTTCTTTGCTTTTCAGGGACAAATAGCCGAATAACTGAAACCTGCACAGATGATGTATTTCCTATGACAATACAATAATCAGTCGTTGGTTTTACCAAATTAGTTTTAGCCGATAAATCAATAAATTTCTGATAAATTTTGGAAGCCTGTTTCCACTCACCTTAGGGCTTCCTCTAGTACTCCCGAAACACCCTTTGAATTTACCTTTGTTTTAAATAACCATCTACAACCTACAGGATTACGACCTTTTGGCAAATCTACCGATTCCCACGTATTATTCTCAATTAATGCTTCGTACTCGGACTGCATAGCATGTCTCCACTCATCGCTGTTATTGCTTTCTAGGGCTTGTTTGACGGAAGTAGGATCGGGATTTGCACTAGTTTTTGTATAACTTTTTCGGTCTACCTGGCTTACCAGTTTTTAGTAACTTAGATTTGCCTGGTCCCCTTTCTTCGGATTGTGTTTTATTAGTATTCCAATTTTTAGGTTCTTTAACTGAATTAAAAAATTCTGGAATACCCGTATAACTCTCAGAACTACTTTCCTCATTTGAGGATGCAAATGAGTTTCTGAGCTTGCTATCGATGTCTCAAAATCTGAGTCACTCGAAGTCGGCTCTTCAGGAGTTATATTCTCGTTTATTTTATTAACGCGTATATTGTGATCGTTTGTAGTACTGTGGCTGCACAAACAATTATTATTTTCGGTACTTTTTCTTTTTATTTTCGGTAAATTAGGTCGGATGTGGCAAGATTTTACTTGGTTACCCACCGTTTGATTACATTATTGTGTTTGACATTTTTTTTTAAAAATTAATTGACAATTTTAACTGCGAAATGTTCAAATATTCTTTTGGGACAAAGGAAGATCACACTTCTGTAAATAAAAATGACAATATCCGTTAGTCTAACTATCTAGTAAGGCAAAGTAACCTTTAATACAATAAATTTTGAACAAAAGAAAGTTCACTTTGATTTAATAATAAATAAATAAAAAAATAAATAAATGGGGAGTAACAAAATAAAAGAGTGCCTTATTTTCTCCTTTTTTGTTCATTTTTTTAAAAAATATAATCCGGGACAAATATTTTAATTTATATTTAACCCACTTCACTTCTACCTAGATAGCTAAAACTTACACACTTTATGTATAACCGATAACAGGACTGTTAAATGTTGGTATTGATTAAGATTTGTTAATCAAAATTGATTATGAAATTTTTAGTTGTCATTTGTCATTTTTTGTTACAAATTAAAAATTAAAGAACCTTTTGTACGTTCCTCGAATATCTTTATTGAACAAATACAATAATGAATCACATAATCAATGACGTTTTACAAAACCGTTTATATTAGCCAATAAATTAATAAATTACCGAGAAATTTTGACGGTAAAATTAGAAAACATTGTAAACATCGATGACCAGGAAATTGAGGTTAAAGTTTTTGTCATTTGTTGTTGGTGCCCCACGCTTTTATCTTTAGTGACAAACGCATCTACTATGATCGGACGTAGTACTGAGGCTATTGAAATATTGATTTATGAGCGCGATTTATTATTATAACTATAATATTGTTTTTACTTGAATCTACTTGCTTTTCGAGTTCTTGACAGCCGGTTAGTGATAAGGATGACCAAAAGGATTTTCAGGCTCTTCTATATTTGGAGAGTTGAGCCTGTTGCACTGAAAATCCTCTTCTTCCTAAGGTTGACATGATATTCATCCAAGTAATCTTTTTCCGTCCTCAAGGATCTTATCCTCTCAACCTGCGGTTATTCATCGGGACAGTTTTCTCTCCGTATTCTTTCTACGTGAATAAAATACACATATTAGTGGTACAATATTATTAACTCACTCAGGTGGTTAGAGGTGGTTAGAGGTGGCCAAGTAAGTTCTTACTTTGGTACTGCTTTTATAATATGCTAGCATTCATGGTGGTCACATTATACCGATTTTAGTTGGGTAACTTATTTTCTTATGGTTAAATACATGGTTGTTATATTGTCTAATTAAATTTACTTAAGTGTTTGTTTATTTATACTCCCTTTGTGTTAATGGATATTCGTAAAATACTGATTAAAGTTACTTGTAAGCCTTAGTTAATTTACTTCCTTTATATCTTAACGTGGAAGATGGTTATTATACGACTATGCTGATTCAAGTTACTCTAAATTTACTTCCTCTATGTAATTGGATAGTCTTATTATACTTATTGAAGCTACTCGTAAGTGTTATAGTTTAGTTACTTTCTTCATATCCTAACGTACTAGCTATTCACTACGACTATAATATATAATAATGATCCAAGTTACTCTGAATTATAATTGAAGCGAGCGTAGCGAGCTTCCTACATTCAACGAAATGTGCTCCGTGTCTGTCTGTCTGTCTGTCTGTCTGTCAGTAACGTTCACGCGTGTGACGATAACTTGAGTAAAAGTTGACCGATTTAGTTGAAATTTGGTATACATGATCCTCTTACTAATACTCAGGCGTTGGACAGCGTGATCCGTCCAAGAGTTCGCGCGCAACGCTCGCGTAAACGAGAGGTTCAAAAATTAAATTGGAATTTCAGGACGGGAAAAGATTCTATCATCATCTATTCGATGAGACGAACATTTTTTTCAAATAACATTTTTTAGTAAAACCAACAGCGACACCGCTATGAATTAATAAAGATCGCTAAAACTATTAAAGCGGGCCTAAACGTTTAAAATAGAGAAAACAACCTTTTTACCGACATCTTACGTTCTAACGTAACGATTTTAATAAAACTTCATAGACACAATCTGATGCACAATTGAAACAGGCATGCAAAATTTCAATTTGATACATGCAGTAGTTTGTTTGTAGCAAAGAGATACAAATTATAAATATTGAAATAGAGATGTGTGGTTAGTGGAATAGTAAGAATGCGGGGTGGTTCCCTTACTACTAGCCGCTGCACTACTACTAGACCCATTATCTATCAACTCATCATGATTCACAATAATCTTTTTTTTCAATATTCAATACATATTTATTACTATACGCTCGCTTCAATGATAGAGCCACGCGATGCCTAGTTTTAATTATTCCCATTATGTCTTATTGGATAGTCTTATCATACTGATCCATTTTACTTGTGAGTTTTCATGCTTATGTTGGTCAAAATATCTTATTTAAATGACATCCAAGTGTTGTTTTAGTTACGCACTACCCTCGGTAAAATACATTGTGCCATAGTTGGCATGATTGTTGAATTATGCAAATTTTAATTTTTTACCCTTTTGCAATAACAATGAAGTATGTATATTTTGTAACTTTCTTTATTTTTAAAAGTTGTTAGAATATATATATATATATATATATATATATATATATATATATATATATATATATATATATATATATATATATATAATATATATATATATATATATAAATATATATATATATATTATATTATATAACTTTTTCTCCTCGTAAATATATTTAAGTTTAATCTCAGTGTGCATTTAATGAAGTACTAGCGTTCCTACCAAAGGGAGTCCTATTCAATCAAATCCTATTCAATAAATATTATAGAAATATGAACACACCAGAAATAAATATAATTCAACGGTACTAGACAGGGAAAAAGTGCAAACATAAAAATAAGTACGGAATAAAAAAAAAACGACATCATTAACGCATTTTTTTTAACTTAAAATAAAAAACAAAAATTTAATTTCTATACTATAGACTTGTTTTTGAGCATTTTAAATTTCAAACTTTACAATTTAGTACTATAAGTTAGTTAAAAAAAAATCTTTAAATTATGTTTCAAGAAAAATGTAACCGAGGAAGTTCCTTTAAAGGACAAAATAAAAATCTTGATTAATTGTGGCCGGAAGAATCAACTCTTCTTCCTATTCTTTTTTATCCTTTTACTACTTTATTCTTCTTGGGATAAATTATTTTTTGAAATTGAGAAAGAAAATCGTACAAGAAAATGGAGGGAAAACCTCAAAAGGTCTTTTTTTAATAATAAAAAAATGAAACTATTTCAATGTTAAGAAGAAAAAAATAATTGAGAAATCCTTTTTTACATTCTTATTGGAACAGTGATTATTCTCTAAAAAATAAATGTTCACAAAAAAATGAAAAGTGATATTAATAAAAATAATAATATTTTTTTTTTTACAAAGTAAAAGATAAAATATTAAACTTTTCAAATGAAAAGTAAATTATAAAGAAAAAATTAAGTACAGTAATAATTTAGTAAATTTTTCTTTTATTAATTATTAAAAAAGTGATATTTCCGAAAACTGATATCAAAATTTATCTTTGATGTGGTTTTTAAGGTGATATAATTTTTAAGGTTTATTTTTATTGTTATCTGAAAATTAGACTTTTACCACTTTGTTTAAATATACCAAAATTAGAACATTAGTGAAGCCATACAGCGTTATTTAAATTTTCTAGGCATATACAAATTATTAATGGATGTGTAATTATTATATTATTCGACAAAATACCGATTCTGTAGACTGATTCATTATGATTTTTAAATAATTAAGGTAGTTCGTGACAGATCAACAGTAATAAGAAGGTAGGGTTAGCGAGATGCTTTCAAATAAAACACAGTTTAAGGTTTATGCTAACGTTTCGCTAAATTTATTAGCATCATCAGAGCAAATACACAAAGTATAACATAAAAATTATATAAATGTTGACTCTTGAAGTCCTATTTATAAGTGTGTTTTTTCAGTATATTTTTTCAATTAACTTTCTTAGTAATAGCTATACAAATTTAATCAATGATTTCTAGTCCTATTTATAAGTGTGTTTTTTCATTAAACATTTTTTGTCTTTTCTATAGTTTTCACATAAGCTCATTTTTCCACCATTGTATTTCTAGGTAAAATTTTTTGTTTTTAAAAAAATCTTTGTTGTTTCCACTAATCTGCCTACCTGACTTACCTTACCCTTTTCTTATGTCTCTGTATTTTAACTACACCTTTATTCATTCTATTATAACATGTCTTAGAGTCAACATTTATATAATTTTTATGTTATACTTTGTGATGATGCTAATAAATTTAGCGAAACGTTAGCATAAACCTTAAACTATGTTTTATTTGACAGCATCTCGCTAACCCTACCTTCATATTATGATTTTTAATTTGTTCAAACAACTTCAATAACCTTTGTAATAGAACATTAATCATTTTAATCTTGTACTCAGTCTTTTCATTATGCCTCATATCCGAGATCTTGGGGGAAGATCGTAACGTTAAAAGATTATTTTTTTATTTAATGTTAATAATTTCATAAAATTTTTACTATTGAAGTATACTCTTAAAAGCTTACATATTTAACGTATTTTTTCTTTCGAGCTTACTGGAGGTATAAACTGATAAGATCATTCTGAAGAATGACATTTTGTTATGTCTCCGAATTCTAAAATTCCTAGACAGCAATATCCTAGAGACCAATATTTTTGGTCTCTTATCAGTCTGTCGGTCTGTCCGTTTACAGTTTAGTCAACCACATTGTTGATCCGTATAAACTTTATTCTTCTACACCCATTTTTTCTCTTCCACACACACACAAAATTGATTTATAACAATACCTCTTCAAAATTAGTCATCTTTCAATTCTTTTTTCTTTTTCAATTGCAATTTTCTTTTTATTTGTTATAATAACACATACCTACATTAAATCGTGATGAAGAGTAAATAAAAAATTAAATTAATTAAAAACATAGACGTAGTCCATTTCAAATCCTAGTACATATTACTATCCAGTATTACTTATTTTTGACACAAACATATTTTATGCTAATCACATTTGTGTTAATCCTTGAAATTCCCAAAATATGCTTCTTACCATGAAAAAAACCTTGAAGCAAACTTTGTAGAGGACCAAATTTTGCTTCGAATAACAACCCCCAGCTCAGTAAAATAAATCCTGGTATTAAATTTATATTCAAAATTCTTCAGGAATAAGAGCGTTGGTGAAGGTTGTATTAATGGATTAACTAAATAAAAGTAACAGGAAAGTAGAATTGTGAAGTTTTGCGGAAAATCAGGGGATTGTTGTAAAAAACTGGGATCGGCATCACTAGATGTTTTTTTTTATGGTAAGAAGCATAGTTTTTAAGAATATTAAGGATGAACGTCAAAAATCGATTATTTTATTGATTTTGTGTGAATATATTGAAAACAAAGCTTTCAAATTCGCACAAACTTATATCTTTAAAAGCACTTAAGTCCTCATCCAATAATTCAGTATCTGTGATAGAATGCGAGGAAGTTATGTGCCACACGAATTGGCAGATTACTTTTTAAAAAGATCGTTTTTTTCAAAAACATGTTTTTTAAAATTATTATAAATTCTAAAGAAAGTAAGATACGATTCCAGTTGTTCATTATTCTAAAGTAAGATATATTTTTCATTACTTTAGATTGAGAGTTTTATTTTCCCAAAAGAAATAATATTAAAGGTTTTTTCTCCATAATGATTGATTTTCATTTTGGTTCTCTTTCTAAAATAATGTCGTTTACAGCAGAAGAAGAATGAAGAAAAAAAATATGTTTAAAGAAGAAATGAGTTATTCGTTTTAGCCACAATTAATCAAGTTATTTTCGCCCTACAAAGGTCGTCTCTACCTCACTTATATTTTTCAAACTTTTTTAAGACCTAAGTTGTAAAGTTTGAAGTACACTGAAATATGAACATCCTTAAAAAAAAACAAGTCTGGAGTTTAGAGATTTTATTTAAGAGAAAAAAAAGTTTGAAAAAGTATGACCTTTTTGATCCTTAACATTATTCTGCGTAGTTTTTATTATCTTTAGAAGAAATGGGTAAATGATATCTTGTATTTTGTCTTTTGGAAAATTGTAATTAAGAATAGTAGGCACAATATGTACTTAAAAATTCAAAATATTAGGCCAATGCAAGAAATTTGTAGTTATAAGTACTAAGTAAGATTTTATATAATAGGAGTAGTTCACGTAGAAACAGGCTTAATTTTATATTTAGAAAACAAGTAAAATTAAGTAGGTAAATTAATTTATATATTAATATAAGTTACATAATCTATTTGAAGACTAGCAAAGCAAATCAAAACAAGTCTCGATATATATTATCTATACATTAACATTTATTTTTATTGGAATAAATGTGGTTGCCTTAGCTTAGCAATAACAAATCATTTCGAGGTGTGACGTCGTCGCCATCGCCGGGACACTACTCGATTATATAAATGATTTATAGATAATATATATCGAATTAGTTTAGTATAAAAGTCATCATAAGTTTATTAATTATTTTTAATTTTTTTCACGTTAAATTTTTCAAGAATATTATAATCCAATTAGTGATTCCTATGGAATTTAATAGAGATCTTCTTTATATGAATCTTCTTTAGATAAATTAAAAATAGTAAAAATTATACAGGGTGATCCAAAAGTTAATATCTCCGGTTATAATTGAGATATTAAGTTAATAATTTGTAAATAAATACTTTTTTGGTGGGTAATAATTTTTCCGCCATATTGGTTGCCGCCATATTGGATTCAACTTCGAAATTTTAAATTGGAACATCCATAAAGTGATACATTTTTTTAAAGCCCTTATTTGCCGCAAACCCAAGCTTTCTATGTACTCCCGTTCCAAAATGGCGGACACTCAAAGTGTAAAAAATTAGTCTTTTTTTGTTATTTTCAATAGTATAGTAGGATATAAAAAATAGGTCCAAGACAACTTAGACTAACATTCTCATACAATCTCGGTCCCAGATCCCATAAAATATAAATATATTAGTGATGCGGTGCATAAAGAACTCGCGTAGATTGTGGTCTTATATCACCCATACTATGTTCTCAACCAGGATAATTTTTCGGTGAAAACCTAACATATTCTTTTCAACCTGAAAAGAGCTTTAAAATTATGTTACGTAACACAGCCTATAAGAATAAGCTTACTTTTTAACACCCCCATCTCGGTCACATTTGTTGCAAAACTTTTGTACAAATAGTTACATATTCATTTGCTACTCATAAAACCTTCGCTGCGCTCGCCTGTTTATACAGCATTTCTACATAATCTTTACTTAATAAAATTAAGCAGGCTCGCTACGCTCGCCTGTTTATACAGCATTTGATGTAAATATTTTATTAAATAACATGATTACAGGCTCACTACGCTCGCTTTTGTAAAAGTATTTGTACATAATAATTATATAATAAAATATGCAGCCTTGCTACGATCGCCTGGTTATAAAGTATTTATGAATAATAATTATTTAATAAAATTAATACATGCTCGCAGTGCTCGCCTTTTTATACAGTATTTGTACATAATCTTCAGCCTTTAAAATACCTTTAAACGATTTATAACACGTCATGGAGACTAAAACTTTAGACTAACTTTGTTTTCGTTATATTAGTCGCCATTTTGAAAATATTATGTTTGAAATTTAAATAGTTAGGTATTCCTTTCCTAGAGTTCAAGAGCTTTAAATTGATGTATAACATGTCATACTGACTAAAAACTGTTTGTTTAGTCGTCCGCCATATTGACCGCCATTTTGAAAATATTAAGTGTAAAATCTTATTAGTTACATATTCTTTTCCTCCTCTTAAAGGCCTTTAAAACGATGTATAATATAATACATTATGCTGACTAAAACTTTTTTTTTAATCGTCCGCCATATTGGTCGCCATCTTGAAAATATTTAGTGTGGAATTTCCAAAAACTATACAGTTCTCAAAAATGCTGAGGTGCATCTATGTGCCAAATTACGTTGAAATTGATCAATTTTTACTCCAGTTATCGTTAGACAAACAAACAAACTTTTCAAATCCCAAGTCTCTGAAATTATGAACACACTACGCTCGTTCAAAAATTAAATATTTATTGCATTAAGCTCGCTTCGATGATAAACCTACGTGATGCTTAGTTAATTTGTATTATTTAAAATGTGTACAACAGGAGGTTGTTTACTTTTTGTTTTTGATTTTCAACGAAATCAGATTAATTTTCATCAATATCTCGGAAACTATGACTTGATAACTAACTATGTTCCCTGGGATCTGGGACCGAGATTGTATGAGAATGTTAGTCTGAGTTGTCTTGGACCGATTTTTTATATCTTACTAAACTATTGAAAATAACAAAAAATGAGTAATTTTTTACACTTTGAGTGTCCGCCATTTTGGAACGGGAGTAGATAGAAAGCTCGGGTTTGTGGCATTTTTTTTTTTTTTTTTTTTTTTTTTTTAAGGGCTTTCCAAAAATGTGTCACTTTATGGGTGTTCCAATTTAAAATTTCAAAGTTGAATCCAATATGGCGGAAAAAAATGATTACCCACCAAAATAGTTGTTTTTTTACTAATGATTAAGATACCCGCAAACGGGAACTTAATATCTCAATTATAACCGGAGATATTAAGCCATTTCCGAACTTTTGGATCACCATGAATGTATGTATCAATATAAAGAAAAATAGACTAGCGGTTTATATTAATTTTAAAATAAGTAATAAAATTATTTGAAAAGTAATGTACAGCATATATCCTTTAAAATATATGGAAAACCCTCTTGAACATATTTATACATTTGATTTCTCCTTTTATATGTAGAGAAAAGTAAATTTTATAAAATTAATTGCTTTTGTGGGAGATCGGGAGGGTTATATATATATATATATAATATATATATATATATATATATATATATATATATATATATAGCAATGTAATACCGTGTTTTTACACACTGCAATTTTCACTACACAATTTATGTAGTGAGAGACACCAATAGTCCAGTCACCAGCTGTTTTCGCTCTTAATTTTGGGAATCAACATCGATTTTCTTGAAAATTTGGATTTAGGTAGTATTTATAACCTTCTTCGAAATCTAACCTGTGCCGTAGGGGGCTTTTACAATAGGGGTGAAAGCCATCCCTTCTAGGGTTTGAAACATTTTTTAATTAAAATAAACTAGTAGATCGATAGACTGACCAATTCTAAGCAACTTTTGTTCTATAAAGTATTTTTTTAAAGTTGATACTTTCCGGGTTATTATAGATTGAAACTGTGGATTTTTCATTGAAAATACGCATATTTTTTAACCGATTTTCACGAATAACTTAAAAGTTTTCATTTTATCGAAAAAATTATTAAGGACAAAAATGTATCTATTAAAGAAACAAAGAGATTCGTTTTTTAAAGACTTCTGTAAACCTAATAAAAACTGAGTTATTGCTCGTTGAAGGACGGTCATCTTTCGAGAAACCCGAAATTGAACAAATTCAACCTTAAATAACTTGAAATGGTTAAGTTTTTGGGGAAAACGTAACAGACCTTTTTTAAAGTTCACAAAAAACCCTTTCAAATGAGTTCTAATACATTTTTTTGCATAAGACTGACTTAAAACAAAAATAAAGTCACTTTATTCAGTGACGTGATAAAGTCAGTCTTCTTTTGTTTTGTTTTGAAATATTTAACAATTAAACCCTCGCTATTACCACCCTAATTAAAAATAATCGTAACCCACTTGCAATTAACTTCATTTAGGTGTTTTTGATATGATCTAAGTGATTTGACCGGTTTGGAATGCTTATTTTACAAAAATAATTGATTAAATTGAAAATTGCATTTTTGTAATTTTGAAAAAAAAAAAAAAATAAATAAAAAAATCATTTTTCTTTAATAAACCAAAAACTATTCATGATATGAAAAAATTATTCAAATGTTAAGTGTAGGGTTTTTCTTATTGAAAATTTTGATTTTTTTTATATCTTTGTATAATAAAAATTGAATGATATATGGTGGTTCAAAGTTTGCATTCGAGCGCACTATTTGTAGCTGATACAAACCCTTTGAACTCAATCCTTTTCAAAAATAAGGGTTGAAAAAAGTTTTAACCGATATAACGTTAAGGCGCTTGAAATTCCCTACAAACTTTTTTTTTAAAGAAAGTTAATAGAGTGACAAAACGTAATTGAACTGATCAATATTTAAACGGAATAATTTTTTTAACAAATCATGAATTATCCTTCAATAAATGTCTCTGTATAAGGATGTTTTGAAATCCCTCTCTGTCCCTTGAAAAGTACATCGGATGAGGATTACTCCTTTCTAACTGCTCTCGAGTACATTTAGTGGCTTTTCTTCTTCCTCTTCTTCAGGAATAGATGATAATAACATCGATGTTTCCTCCATGAAGTTACCGAAGCTAAAGAAAATACAAGCGACTAGGAGTCGCAGTTATCGAGCCGCGCGGCTAGAGTCGAAGTTATACGAGCAGCGCTGCTAGTGTATAGTTTCATTGTTGCATTGACACGCTAACTTAAGAGGGCACTTTATTGCAAATACTTATGTTTGATACAGTATTATAAATACAATATTTCAAGTGCTTGTAAACTTTGAAGTGTTCAAAACCCTGGTCTTTAACGTGGCCTATTGATCATGGGCTAATCTAGGTGAAAAAATGATCAATTTTGCTCATTAAGATATATTCCCATTGAATAATAAGTAGTAGAGTAAGTTCTTCAAAAACGTAGTAGAAAGAACTAATTTTGTAAATGGATACTAGCCAAACACCTAAGTGTTACATTTAACAAACAAATTTCAAATAATGGAAATTAGGGTTTGTTCGTAATTAATTAATAGTTTTCATTTTTCTTCTTTACTGAAAACCACATTTACTAAACATTTAGTCTGAAAGCAAATCTTTTAAATAATTAGCAGAGAAGATAGAGATTAATTCTCCCTTGGTTTTCACTACACATGGAGTTAAAATAAGAATTTAAGCATTACAGTGCTTTTTCATTTGAGTTTCCTAAAGGTGGCTTAGTTTGAATGAAGTTGATGCTTTGAATATGAACTTTCCGTCAAGTGGAGCATCAAGTCTTAAATAAAACAAATTCATTGTTCTCAACCGAGGACAATTCTAAGAAACTTTAGTGAGGTGAAAGAAACCCTTCTTTGTGTACATTGTACTCCACACTAAAGCTTTTAAAACAATTGATTTAATATTATTTACAATTCATACTTTCTCATATTATTTGAAGTATGTGGCACAGTATTGTAGTCGTGGATAAATTCTATTGTGGTATTTCGATAAATTTAAACGTTTTAAGGTACCCTAAGTTTTAATGTGGTTTTATTTGATATTTCATATATATTGTATATAATCTTAAAAATCATACCCCCAGGTGAGAGCAAGAATTGTTATTTAGCATTAATTTTGGAGTTACAGCCTTGACATTGTTGATTAAACGTGTCATTTAAATTTTTTTTTCCCTGGAGAAAAAATTTAGTTTATGAGATAATGGCGCATAGAGAAAATTTACTGGTGCTTTCTATTGCACGATGATTTTCGCTTCCGAGCTTACCAAACATCTGAAGAAAGAATTTTTTTGAGGCCTCCGAATTCAAAAATTTTTGGGGGAAGTTCGTGTCCCCCAAAGAATTCTGTATTATTTTCAACCGTATGCGCACATGAAATATTGCTAAATCAATTGTTTTATTCTTGTAATACACAAAATTATTTTGACAGATTAAAAAAAAAAATGAATTTGACAATAATAGGTCGTAAAAGCTATATAAACATTATTAGAGTACGCGATAGGACGCGAGGAAGCTATGTGCCACACCAAGTAGCAGTCAATTTTTAAATCTAGTAAAAGTGTTTACTTTTATATATAATATGATGAATAATTTGTGATATTATTCTACTTTTCTGTAAAATATTGTCTCTAAGTGATCCTAGATGAAGATTATTGGGGTCTGTTGATATAATGGATGTACCTATAGATTTCCATCAAACAGAATGTCATCCTTGTTTTTGAATGGAAGGTATTAAGTTACGGTTACTCCATTTCTATTATGGTGGAACTATTGTGTCTTAAGGGGTTGGTTTCACTTCTCACCACCATTACCTTTATTGTGTCATTTACAATGGACAGGTTCGTAAATTAATGGACTGGAGACAAGAGTCGGTTCATGGAGATCAAATAACTAGAGATGTTCTTACTCTTCTATCATACCTCAAACTTCACCGATCTCCAGGATGGGAATCTCTCCAACTCATTTAACTCCATTGAAATTCACACCTCTCTGAATAGTAGAGAACCTTAAAATAGAATCAATTACGAGGCTCGGGATTCTCTGGGGTTTCCAGTTGACATGCAGGAAGTAGTCGATCTTAAAATCTCAATTTACGGCAAGCATAGAACCCTTAAATTAACATTATACCCTTAGTTAAATGAACATTATATCTTTCTAATGTGCGGCCTTGTTATGAGGATTCTAATGTGGCCAGGTGAGAGCATTCTAACGTGGCCTCATTGTGAATAGCTCTGAGTTGACTCGGTTGTGAAGATAACGTCTCTAATCTCACCGATCAATGAAGATTATAAAGGACTCCAAGGGAATTTGAAATTCAATGACAAATACCCCCTCAGTTTGTTGGTTGCGGTTAAACTTAAGAATGCTTAAATATTATTAGTTAACCTAAATTTTAATTCACTTGAGGTCAACTCAATTCAATTTAGGACTTAAAGAGTAAATTACTTAGTGAAGTTTTAATGGTCAGTGTAACTGACGTAATAGCTCTAAAGTATACAGTTTTGGGAATGAAAAATATTCAGCAGGAGACGAAGATGTTGTTTATCAATACCAGAAATTCTTAACATGTTAAAATATAATAATAAAATAAATAGTCTGCAGACTATTTTGCCCCCAGTGTGCGCCTAGCCCTAAAGTTGATAAGAGCTATTTAAATAAAAATTATATAGAGTAATAGAAAAATTGGCTAAAAAATCGATGTAACCTAAATAGAGGCAAAGCCAGAAAACCTACACATAAGCAAATAATAAGATAACTGAAAAGAGAAGGTAAAATCTTAAAATAAAATAAAAAACTTAAAGAAATACCTAAAAACAATCTTGAACAAGCAACCCCGAGTAGATGCTATGTAGATTGCCAGTATCACTTCTAAAATCTAGTGAAGAAGGATCCTTTTTAATAAATAACATCTCCAATGTATGTCGTTTCTGCTAATGCGTTTCCTGTACTAACACTTTGACATCCTTGAAGTTCAATTTTTGATTTTGGTTAAGTGCATGCAAAGCTAAAGCTGTAGAATTAGTCTTACTTATTTGAATATTATAATCATATAGGTAAACCCTTTTTTTTACCAACCGGGACGTCTCCCCATAATAAACCTTATCACAATCCTGACAACTTATAGCATAGACCACATTAGACTGCAAGTAAATCGGTATTTTATCCTTTAGTTTCGTAAGCAGCGTGAGCCAACTCTGTGTCTGTGTCTACTATAAATCGCCAAACAAATCTGAGGTATTTCTCTCGTAAAATCCGTTCTAGGCTTGGAAAAAGGCCCTCAATAAACGGAAACCTGAAATAAGCGACGGGACCATCATCCACCCTCTGAACACTCAGATTCTGATCGTAATAGTGATGCCAACATAAATTTACTAGTTGAACAGGGAACAGGGTAGCCATTGTAACTAAAATATGTTTGTAATCTTTTCCTATTATTTACAAGGAAACAAGGACTACAAATATCAATCACTTTCTTTATCAAATGTTGAACACAATTTATCTTTTGAGACATTATATTATGTGAGGATTGAAAATGAAATACTATTCTAGAACTGGTAGGTTTAATGTACCGGTTTGTAAACTATAAACCTCTAATCACATTTATATCGAGGAATGATAAACAACCATTATTTTCTAACTCCATAGTAAATTTAAGTCTAGGATGGAATGAACTGAAAGTATCCAAAACAACTGCTCATCACCTTTTTTCAACAATCAGAAACAAGTCATCTACTTAAGGCGCAAGGAACTTAATTTGGTATCGATATAGATGTGATCATAGGACAGGTCCTAATAATTCATTTTTAATAGACTGGTACATCAAATTGGGAACTTTGAGCACAAACGGTACCAAATGCTTGTTTCAAGTTCAGGTTTATGATGAATGTTCAAATGATTACTCAAGGGTGATTATTGTGCTGAGCTACAATGATTTATAATTGCTACAAAACAATTTTTCACAGCTGTTACCATACATTGTTTAGTTTGTAATACATTGTGTGACAATGCCTGACCGGTTGCGTTTTAATGCTTCAGAATTTATTCCGCTAAACTAAAATTATTCTACTTTCTACATCAACTATGTGGCTTAACATAAATCCATTTAGATCTTATCTAGTTTTTCATTTCACCTTCCTCTTATTTGTGTTCTCACCTCGCCTTTTATACCTTCCTTATTCATTCTCTTATCGTATTTCCTTTTAATCTGTGTCTAGTTCCCCTTCTGGTTAAGCTCTTCTCCAACTTCCGGCAACTCTGCAATTTTAAATATTGTATTTTATTTTCTTTTATCTCTTAGCAATTATCTCTATCTTAAACAATATATAACGACATTAATGAATGGAACAAATAGTTAGTAACCATTTAAAAACTAAAAAAAAAAAAAACTAAAAAAAAAAATGTTTGTTAAGAATTAAAAACAATATTTATGTGAAAAGACGGAGAATGGAGACAATAAAAATAAAAATATGTTTATAAAAATAACAATATTTAAAGTTTCTTGGTTTCAACGGACCGTCTGATTATTTAATACAACATATAATGAATACAAAACTCTCTGAAAAATGATAATTTTTAAATCCTTTATATTAACATCACTTTTGTTAATACATTAACAGATTGCGCCTTTAGTTTCCAATTCTTGAGTAGCTGGTCTATTCTAGTCTTTTGCAGTCCCTTCTTTATTGATCCCTTCTTGGGTCCTTCTCGAGGTAAAAAATAATTAATTGCAATATTAAAATTTTACTTAATTATATTTACTGTACAGAACATTAACAATTACATATTATCAATAGAACTTAGTAAATAGATATTACTCGTAACATTAGAAACTTATTACCCTTACTAACCTGGCTGACTAGATGATTACATTGCCATGGAAACTATTTCATATAAAAATGATTGTATTTGAATCTTACTGATTCTCATCAATTCACCCTAAATTTTTAAAAATAACAATTGATTGATGTTACCTACTTGTTATCTAGGTTATTAAAACATTACTCTAATAACTCAAAAGATCAATAAGTTTTCGGTGCCTCCCGTCAATCGTCTTTCGTCAAACTCTAATTAACGCTCTTCCAGTCCATCCAATGGAGTTGAAACATGGCACATAGATTTTGTACCAATAAAAAAAATTCTATAAAATTAATAAATTAAATAATTAATGTTAATATTAATTAATTGTTAATTAATTTAAAAATATAATTTAATTAAGTTACAAAAATTAATACCAATAACCATTATTAGTTAATAAATTTAAAGAATTAATAATTTAAAAAAAATTATAACAAATCAAATTTAAAAATGACAAATAAATTAATTTAATTAATTATTATTTTTTAAATTTAATATTAATTAATACCATTATATAAAATTCGATTGATTAATCAACTATTTTATTTATTAATTAACAAATTAACTTGCCGATGATTCTCACAATGAAAGTGCATAAATATGGATTTCTTTAGATTGTTACGTTTCGTAATTATTAACTGTTGAGATTGTTGTTAATCAAATACAATGTTGTTTCACTTTACAACGAACTTGTTACATACAAAATTATGGTAACATATTTATTATCTTTATTTTATCGTCTAATCCTAATCAGGTGATAGATAATATTTTAGCTTTATTTGTAACTTTTTTTGGACACTTGACAAGTAATACCTATAAAGGTTTTTTTTACTCGTAATTTCAATGCGACCTCTCAGTTAAACTTGTTCACATTAATTGAGCTCTTAAAATGTGTATAAACATTATAAAGTACCTCCCCACTTACCAACAGGCATAAATATCAATTATGAATAAATAAATACAAGAAAAGATACTCCTTTTTGATAATTATAGCTTAAGATGTAGTCCTGATATAAAATAATAATAGAAGGAAAGTAGTTACTCCCTTTTAGGAAAATAAGAAAAAATTAAGAACAAATGGTTTACCAACTCTAAATTATACCAAGCTCTTAAAACCTTTTAAATTTTATCAAAGTCAAAATAATAAAATTTTATGAAGGAGATAAACAGCAATAATAAAAACCAATAAACTTTGTCTACTCTGAATATTTACGAACTAGTTCTAAACTATAAATATGACAATAAAAATAATATAATTGTAGGAATGGTTAAACCCCCAGTTTACTTCTAAACCAATGGCTTTAGCAACAAATTCAAAATTCCATAAATTTATTAATTAAGAATAGAATTTGCATTGGCATTGCAACTGGTCTAAATTTTAATTTTATGAAAAAAAAGTCATTCTTCATAAAAAAATATATTTTTCTAAATAAGAAAGAAAAAAAAAGATCATTTGTATTTACTTATACACATTTATTTGTTTAATTTAACTTATTTTTGCAATGTCGTTAAACACAGTGCTGAAATAGTTAACCATGATAATTTTAGACTGATGACTTTGAAACAACATCTTGCTCTAACCACCTCTAGTAATTTTTACTATACTTTTGTTTTTATTTATAATAATAACATTACTATAAAAATGTTATTATAAATAAAATACAAATGATATTTATTTTTGTATTTTCTTTTTTATTTAGAAATATATATATATATATATATATATTTTATTAAGAATAATTTTTATTTATAAAATTAAATTTTAGGCCAGTTCTTTCTTGTGCGATTTTAAAAATCGCAATTTTTGGGAACAGGTTACATAGACCAAAAGTTTTAATGCGATACATTTTCATTTGAAGACATGCAGGCGGGATGATGAAGAATGACTTTTTGTCGAAAAATGAAATTTTTTGGTCATTTCACGTATCGTCAAGTCGATCCTGGGACATACTGTATACTGTATAATGTATAAACATACTAACTATAATAGAATACGTTGGAATCAACATCTTTTCAATTAAATTTTATTAATGAATACGACGGATCTTTAGGTACGAAAAATAAAAATTATTTCATTTTAGTATCATTTGTTATTGTAATATTTTGTTATTTCTTTTGTTAATTGTCACATATAGTTGATAGATAATGTAGTATATGATATATTTTTATAAAATATTCGTTTTAATATAATTAGAATTTTAATTTAATTTGACAGATTTCCTTTTTAGGGTCCGTAGGCAAAACCAAGGACCCTTATATTTGTCTGCGTGTGTATGTCCGTCCGTCCTGTCGCGTGCTCTCACGACTACACCTTTCGTCCGATCACTTTAAAATTTGGCATGTATGTGTCTTGTACCTACCACATATAATAAAAATATAGCGGCTTAAAAAAATATTTTTAAAAAAGAATTAGGGTAAAATAAGTTAAGGGTTAAATTATTTTTATTTTTTTTCGACACCGTGAGGGGTATCATATGAAAGGGTACGTCGAGCTGATTACAAAAATATATAATTCTTATTTTATAACTTTGATAGGGCAAGCGTAGACAAGTTTGAAGTGGGTGTGAAACGTGTCCCCCCCCCCCTTTATCTCGCTTATGTGAAGTGCAAATAATCTGAAAAAAATCCTGAACATTCTTCGACCAAAATTAAAGATACCACTTTTTGGAAATTTCGAAAAAAATATTATTTTATTTTTTATTGACAAAATACGTTTTTTTATAACTATGGTCTTTTCGGTGTATTTATATGGTTTCTGTCCAGTTCAGTGGCAAAAAAATACTTCATCAGAAGTTTGTTTATGTGTTTTGAGCATATCAGACCCATAGGATAGTTCAAAGTAAGCTTTTTAGCATTTTAAAAAACACCATTAATTGATAATACTATTTCATAGGGTACTACTTAAACTATACCTACGGACCCTCGCTGTGTGCTGACTAGCACTCACTTGACCTTTTTATTATTATAATGACCTATGGTTGAGAAAATACTGGGCTGAATTAAAACTACTTGTGAATAAAGAATATGACTGATATGAATGAATTAATTTTAATTCTTCCCGCTTAAAGATCCATTGTATTTATTAATAAATACGATAATGTAACTATCATATATTATATTGTAAAACGAGATTGTTTAAACAAACTAATTTTTTATTTTAAAAAATATCAGCTAAAATAATCTTTTATAGAATATCTATTATAGAAGATGTTTTGATTTTCCGAACTCTGAATAAACTTTGATGTTCATTACTAACTTTAGTTTCCTTTTGATAAATAACAATGATTTGATGGAATGCTTTACTTCTCAACTTTACAGACTGTATCTAACAATTTATCGGGAGATGAGTAAAGTTTTCAACTTGAAAATTCAATTACTCTGTTTTGAAAACAATGAAAACTTGACTGGTATTGTTTTGAAAGCCAATAAATTAAGTTTAGTAAATAATATTTGCCTTTTAATTAGTTGTTTTTGCTTCCGAGCTTACCGAAAGTAACGGAAGCATTTTGATCGTTTTCTATCGTTTCCTAATTCAATAATTCCTAGACTGAAATCCGTTTCAGACATCGGGGGACATATTTGGTATCGTAAAAAACTATCAGGCTGAAAATAATCCTGTGTTAATAGAAGCCAGAAGTATGTAATTCTTGTTGAAATCGTGTGGTAGAATTTTTTATTTGACTCTGACGTTTTTTACCTGACCATGAAAAAATAAAGAAGGCAATGTTCACGGGAGTTTCAAATATTCTTTAACTTTCTTTTTATCAGGTGAAAACAAACTTTAATGCTTCGCGACTGTAAGGCTTTATTCAAAAACAAAAGAGAAAAAAATATTCTGTAGTTGAAAACAACTTGGAACATTTATTGAGTGAAGTTGGGCAATGGATGGAGAAACTTGTTGGTTAATCCACCAAACATTTCACCGATTTCCTATCTAATTCCTTTTCGTGTCTTGACAACCATCAGGTGAAAAACTTTTTACTAAAAGTAGGGGTGAAGAGTAAAAAAAAATCTTTGTCACTTTACTGGTTGTGAAACCGGTGAAGCTATTTACGAAGAATAAAAAGGAAATGAGTTGAGTTAGTATTCTTCTTATAAATTGAAATGTAGTTATTTTCCTGTTGATTCTTTCTTCTACTTTGGAACTTATTTTTCCTCCTTTATTGTTCTGTTTGTAAGGAACGAAACTAATATTTTAAATTTGTTTTTGAATCGTACATTTATTTTTAAGTTTTTATATATTTATTAGTATTTCTTTAGCACTAACAGTTAACTGAGTGTTAAAGCATTAAAACTTAAGTCAAAACACCGACATATCTTATTCGAATTCCAGAGAGGTGAAACATGTTTCACCCTGATGATCACATGGAGTAAGGGATTCAGCGTGAACGTGGGACTAAACTCACTCACTTTTCCCGTCTCCTCGCCATTAATAAATCGAGGGCGACCACTTGGTCGAGTGTTCTATATCTCATGGTTCTCTGATTCACATCCATCCAGGGTATCTTCAGAGGGTTCCATGCCTTGGTGCTCTGATTTATATCTGTTAGTCGAGGGCTTCATCCTCGCCTTTTAATTATTATTATTATTATGTTATTAAAATGGCTGATCCACCGTCCTGTAATAACCTCTTGATTGGGACGTAAAAGAAATGGCTAAAATGCATTTCGCCTAATTGGTTATTTTTGTTTAATTGGTAGAGCATCATTGGATGCGTAATCTAAAGGATAACGCGTCCAAAGTTCTACTAATTTAGCAACGCCTAGGAATGATTTTAGTGCTTTAAACCCCAAATCCAAAGGTACGGGTTCAAGCCCCGGCGGTGGAATGTATTTTTCTCAGTTACATCTCCCTCAAAAAATTCTAAGCTAATTGAAAACTAAGTTTCTAAACCGCGCTAAACTGTCTCAGGAACTAGATTTTTCCTGGGAAAACGGATATCGTTTGATTCGTATATAAATGGACTATATTTTAGCATTTTTTAATCAAAATCGTAGGAATCGTTTTATTGAGAAATAATTGTTTTCTTACGTTATTCGAGGTTTTTTGGGAGTAGTGCCCCCAAAAGTGGAGCTATAATTGAAGCGAGCTTCCTACATTCAACGAAATATGCTCCGGGTCTGTGTATCTGTGTGTCTGAAACGTACGACGATAACTTGAGTAAAAGTTGACCGATTTCGATGAAATTCGGTACACATGTTAATTTTACCAATACTCAGGACGAGTTCGTTGGACAACGTTATCTGCCCAAGCGTTAGCGCGCAACGCTCGCGTAAACGTGTGCTTCAAAATTAAAATTGGAATTTTAGGACGGAAAAAAATCTATCATCACCTATTCAATGAGACTAACATTTTTTCAAATAACATTTTTTAGTTAAACCAACAGCGACACCGCTATGAATTAATAAAGATAGCTAAAACTATTAAAGCGGACCTAAACGTTTATAATAGAGAAAAAATCTTTTTACCGATATGTTACGTTCTAACGTAACGATTTTAATTAAACTTCATATACACCATCTAATGCACAATTGGAACAGGCATGTAAAATTTCACTTTGATACAAGCAGAAATTTTTGCGTTGTGAAGTCATACATTTTATAATAATTGAAAAGGAGATTGTGGTTAGAGGAATGGTAAGAATGCAGGGTGGTTCCCTTACAACTAGCCGTTGTACTAATATCATACCCTTTATCTATCAACTCATCATGATTCGTGATTATCTATTTTTTCAATATTCAATACATATTTATTACTATATGCTCGCTTCAATGATAGAGCCACGAGATACCTAGTTTATATGAAAGTAAAAAGTGGAGACATAAAAAATGTTCATAGCTTCCGTTACCTTTGGTGAGCTCAGTAGCAATATTGTTATAACATCATATTATTCTATGAACACTAGAAAAGTTGATTTAGTAACCAGAATGTAGAGATCTTGTAGAGGATTAAGGATTCCTTTGCGTTCTGATCAATATTTTTTGCAGAGATCTGTCGGTCCAAAATAAACTAATCCTGGTTCTTTTCCCAGATAAATGAGACATGTTCCCCCCAAATAACCCTTTCGATTCGATAGATGTGAAACATAATTTCACCAGTCTATACACCATCTCTGAAAATATTCCCTGACCGAAAGCTCTGTTAATAAATGAGTAAACCTAACCTTCAGGGTGCATTAAATTGAACAAAAGTATAATATGTACTACATTTCCTTTTTTGGCCTCAATAATTTCTTAACAGTAACTGATAATATATTAAGGTTATAGCTTTTTTTATTTTAATTTTAAATTAACTGTTGCAGTTTACGCTTTAAAGTATATTTATAATTTCTTGGTTTCAACTTAAGGTACTCGTATCGGGTTTAACACCGAAATCTCTGTTTCAATTCCCAAAAAAGTGAGACGTATTATTTACAATAAGTATGACGACATCGAGGAGATGTGTAAAGTGGTTTTGTGTGTTGTTATGACGTTATGTGTTGATTGTAACTTAAATCAAACATGAAACTACACCTATTGAAGTTATTTGGTTTTTAAGCTAAAAGTTCTGTAACTATTCAAATATTTTAACTAAACGCATTAAAATTCAATTCATGGACATGAGTTGTCAATAACATAGTCACGTTCTTAAACTGTTTTAAATAAAGAAAACACGATTTTGACAAAGCTGTTAATGAACCAATACTTTTTCTTTTCCTCAAACTTTTCAAATTTCCCTTTACTTACTCGTATATTATGTATTACAAACAAATAAGATTGCATGTTTAAAAATGATATATATATTTATTTGAATATTTTCAAATAATACAGTATGTTATACCAACTTGAACAAAAATGTTCCAAGAAGGTTTTTTTCTCATTTCGGAAAGGAAAAGTTTCTATGCAATTTTCATGTAAACTTATAAGTATGAAGTTCTCACAACAAAGTTTCCATTAACGTGCGGAAAATTAGATGAGGAAGAGTCGGGGAAACTTGACAATTGTCTTTATATCTGTCAGTTATAATGAAAAGTTTCACAAGATATAATGTTTTCCAACAGAATATACCTCGATGGAAATATGACACCGTCGTCGAAAGGAGGTAAAACGGTGTTGAAACCTGCGTAAAGTTGCTTCTCCTTGCGGTAGGAAGATTGGGCAACCCCTGTCAGGTGTTCAATTTATCTCTCATCTGGATTTTCATTGTTTCATCGTTGCTTTATTTCTATTCTATCATATTGTTTACGGGTTTTAAAAGCAATTATATTATTTATTGTAAGATAAATCGTACATTCCTATTAATTTGAAACATTATACTTGGTAATACCTAGGCCAGTGGTCACCTAAAGATATTTCAACGTGATCACTTCGTGTGGGCTATTTTTGGTCTGGATCCTAATTTTTGTGGATAGGATTCATAGATAATTGTACTTCTTTGTGGACTTAAAAATGTTATTATAATCCATGTATCTTATCGACAAATCCAGGGGAGTTGTAGCGAAAGCATTTCCAGGATTACAAACCTACACCCCAATTTAGAAAAGACCACTAGTCTCAACCAGTTATAATTTTTTAAATCTCCAATTAATCCCTTTAAAATATTTAAATTGTTCCTTTAATTTATGTTTGTTGGGATACAATATTTAAAATGGTGGTGATTTAATATATACATAGTTGTTAGGAGTGACTAATCTCACTTATTGTCAGTTACAGAAAACAATTGCTTGGACTAAATTAAATTAGTCCGAGCATTGATGAAAAGAGCATGTGTTCAAAAAATTTAAATCCGTCATATTTTACTTAAGTTATCGTCACATGTGTGAATGTTACTGACAGATGGTTTCCATATTTGTTTTTTTTGTGTATAAGAAGCTCGCTACGCTCGCTGCAATTACTTATTTACACTTTTCTCTTTAATGAGTTTTAATTTTTTTTTTTTTAAATATATTATGTTTAAGTGCTTATTAAATGAAAGCGTGAGTTATACCATTTGTATTTCAAATCTATGAAGTTCAAATATATTGTTTAATCTCGTGACAATGAGCAATATCTCTAAAATATTTTCTTCTTTTTCAGACTCAAAGAGAATTAACTTTATTTGATAAAAACGTGTTGTAAAAAAAGGAACTATTATATTGATTAATTGTTATTATATTAGATTGTTTCCAACTTTATACGAGGTAACAGATGATATGTGATCGCTCTAAAAACTTTTTATGTCTCCAAATTCAAAAGATCCAAGAAAAACTTCTGTTTCAGACAACAGGGAACACAGTTGGTTCCATGGCTGTCTGTCGGTCTCTCTGTCTGTCTAACGCTCAATTTTTATGAAACTAAATATCTTAAAAAATACTCGTCAGATTTTAATAACATTTATGATGGCAGGTCATAATTAGCTCATTGTTGGTCCCATATAAGTTTCAACCTTCTGCGCCCATTGGTTTTTATTCCACAAACATAGATTTATTTACACCTATATATCTTCAAAAGAACTCGACTGATTAAGATTTTTTTGAGTGTTTGTCAAAAGTAGCCCGCAGTTAGCCCCATATTAATTTCAACTGCCTGATACACACAATAAATATTGCTTAATTGATACTTTTATTCATGTAAATAAATAGTGTGGTAAATACTTTTGTAACTACTTTTGGTACTGTGCTACTTACAAACTATTTTTGTCAATTTAATTAATTTTCCTCCCGTTTTTTAAATCTGTCAAAATATTTTTCATTTTTACGTGTATGAGAGTATCAATTTAGCAACATTTAAAGTGCGCAGACGTTTAAAATTAACCTGGGGCTATCTGTTGGCAACTTTCGGCAAAACATTCAAATTTCATAAAATTCAGATAAGAACTTTTGAAGATATAGGTGTAAATAAATGTATTTTGTGCGCATGTGGGAAAGAAACTAATGGGCGCATAAGGTTGAAAGTTAAATGGGACCAATAAAGGGCAAATTATGACTTATCATCCTTATTTGATCAAAATCGGACTAGTAGTTTTAAAGGTTTTTTGATAATCAAAAATTGAGGGGCAGGCAGGACGGAACCAAAAATGTTCCCTGATGTCTGAAACGGGGTTCTGTCTTGGAATTTTTGAAATCGGAGGCATAAATTATATCACTCTTCAGAACGATCACATAGGTTCCGTTACCTTCGATAAGCTCGGAAGCAACAACTAAATAAAGGAGAATTAAATAAATTTGACAATTATGGGTTGAAAAATCGTTTAAGTATGTGCTATAGAACGCGAGGAAGCTATGACCTATACTAATTAGCAGTATATTTGAAATATTATAGAGCATCAACATCCTAATACATATTCTTCATTTGAATAAGATTTTTATCTCTGAAACGTCCAATGAAATTATGGTGCGTTAGCATTGTTTGAGAACCACTCAATTGCGAACAGAAAATCTTGAGATACTAAAGTTAATTTTACATGGTCTTAGAAGAAAAAAACCTAACTGTAAAATGATTCCAACGCCATTATAATTTGTTTTGCCCTTGAAAATTTGTCATAGAACCTCTATACTTTTCTGCGATGATTTGTTGCAGTTCTATTTTCAAACTGGTTATTACCACCTTTTTATTTATTACTACAATTATTTTATATTTCTTACTTTGTGTGGGTTTTTCTCTTTTTTTAAATTGTGTCCTCAAATCAAAATAGTCTGCCAATTTGTGTACCAACTGGCTTCCTCTTGTCCTATTATTATTGAATGAATGGTCAAATCAGATTTAGATCTTTAGAATAAATATTGGTTTTCCGATAACATTCTTAAGTTATAATCAAATGTGAAAATGTTGTTTTGCCTTTTTAGGGTCCGTTATATTTTTAGGACCCTTATATTTTCCTGCGTGTGTCTGTCCGTCCGTCCGGTTGCCTGCTCTTACGGCTACACCTTTCGTCCGATCGCTTTGAAATTTGGCATGTATATGTCTTGTACCTACCCACATATTTTAAAAATATACCGACTTAAAAAAAAGATTTTTCAAAAAAATTAGGGTAAAAAAACTTAAGGGTTAATATTTTAAATTTTTTTTCGACACCGTGAGGGGTATCATATGAAAGGATACGTCGAGCTGATTACAAAAATATATAATTATTTGGTTATAACTTTGATAGGGCGAGCGTAGGCGAGTTTGAAGTCGGTGTGAAACGTGTCCCCCCTTCTATCTCGCTTATGTGAAGTGCAAAAAATCTGAAAAAATTCCTGAACATTCTTCGACCAAAAGTAAAGATACCACTTTTTGGAAATTTCGAAAAAAATATTATTTTATTTTTTATTGACAAAATACTTTTTTTTTTATAACTATGGTCTTTTCGATGTATTTATATGGTTGTAGTCCGGTTCAGTGGCAAAAAAATACTTTATCAGAAGTTTGTTTATGTGTTTTGAGAATATCAGACCCATAGGATAGTTCAAAGTAAGCTTTTTAGCATTTTAAAAAACACCATCAATAGGGTACTACTTAAACTATACAGTGTGGCCTACGGACCCTCCTTGTGTGATGACTAGCACACACTTGACCTGTTTATTTAATTATTATTTAACCTAAAAAATGTTATTTAAAACTTTTGAAATAAATATTTTTTGTTCTTATATTCTGTTTCAGGTAATTCAAGAAAGATTTTTCTAGATAGTAGAACATTCTGTTTACATGTTAAATATCATCAAAAATTGAATGTGAGTTCTTAAACATAATTCCTTATGTTATAATTGCTTGCATTGTAGGTAATTTTAGTTTATTACTGGAAATTGGATTATCTTTTATACACTTTTATACAAATAAACATAATTATGTTTTTATAAAAAATCTAAAGTAAGTAAACTGTCGTTTAATCCTTTGGAGAGCTAATTAACCCTTCAAAATACAAACAAATTCTATAAGTAAACCATTTTAAAACATAAAAAAATGACACAGCCCTTAAGGCTCTACCGCCCTTTGAGGTTAGAAAAAACAGTAAAATTAAAATTTTATTGGTTCTAAGCAAGATATAAAAAATCTAAGTACAGGCTTCATTCCTAATTTTAATTCTGCACAATTTGAGCCCTATTTCAACTTCCTATGATAAATAGTACAGGCACCATTTCAATACAACGATAAAACTCGTTGTATTGAAATAGTTATAGTATTTATTGTAGAAGGGATACTCGATTTAAAGAGTGTTAGTGTCAAATTTGAGCCTTCCAATCAGAAATAAAATCAGTCGCTATATGAGAGCCCAAAGTCAACAGTTATAAAATATTGATCAAATTTAGCTCCAACTAAGGTGCAACTGATGGAGGTAGAAAAAAGTGATAGATTCAATCTTGTAGATCTTTCAAAGCAGTGCCTGCTTGTGCAATTAAAGTTTTTCGATACGACTTACCGTTAATTTAAAAAAAAAATCCACGTTGAGTCCACCATTTTTAATTATGTTGTGGGGGGTATAAATATAAAAAAAAGTTTGTTTTTTTAATTTTCCAGTCACAGACATTGCCACAGCTACATGTGTGCCAATTTTTAGGTTTCTAGCTATTCTGGAAGTTACTTATAATTTTGATGATGAGTGAGTCTGTGCGATTCAGTAGCAATAATGCAAACTTTGAACTCTTTCCATTTGAAAACGCCTTATATTGAGGGCTCAATCTTTTTTAATGTTCTAAGCTACTTAAGCTATTATATGTTTAAAATTTTAAAAGCCTGTCTTAAGAGAAAGCAGAGATATGAGGCTGAGAAAAAACCGGGCAAATTGGTTAAGTAAAAATACAGTCCATGCTTACAAGAACTTGGTCTTTCGCACTGCCGTTGCTCAGGTATAGATTGAGATAATTTTTCCTATAATGCTTTTAATTAGTAGCTTATTTTCTTCTTGTCGCTTCTCTTTTTTTATTTGTACTTGAACAACTCGAATTTTGTAGAGTTCGATTTTTTCTCAACTGAAAAGTCTCTCTTTAAGACCCCGAATCTAGCTTTAAATAACATAGTGAAATATTCGTCTGTAGAATCTAAGGGATTATGCTCAAGGTTGCAGATAGTACTCTAAAATAAAACGACATCTCAATTATCACAATATCCTAAATTGTCCCTTAAAGATATGAATGGAAAAGCATCTGCTGGATATCTTGGCAGAGAGAATTTTTAATCCATTAGAATCTGAGTGCGAATTCCTTTTAGACTGTCACTACTGTTAAAATGTTAAGTGCTGCAAATGCTTTACAGAGAAATAATAAGAGAGAAAATAATAATATCTCATATTGCTTCTCTCTTTTTTTCTGTGCCAAGAGGCTGAGTTAGTTTATAAAATGGACCCGTTAAATACTCCTCCATAGAGTTGTAGATTTAAAAATGCGAGGTCGGTGGAGCAGACGCTTACCTACATAAGCTTCACTTATAAAATCTAATATAGTTATAGCTAAAACAAAATTAGCCTTACTATCACACTATATATTTATATAAAGGGTGGTCCAAAAGTCTCCCTCCCCCCCTCTTAACTTTTGAACGGTTTGAGATAAATTAATGAAACTTGGGGGATCTGCACCATGTTAAGGGAAGTTTGTTTTCATGCAATCGCGCAGTTGGGGCAGCCACCTATTTTGCCCCCAGTCCACCTAACTTCAAAATTTCACACGCGTGTATATTTTGGATAGCATATTTGGTTTCTACGGCAGAAAATAAAAATATTTTACTCCTAACTTTTTTTCTATCCCCAATATTTTGCTCCCTATAGGGGGGCAAAGGTATAAAAATTGTAGATTTCTGCGTCTGGGGGCAAAAATTGCCCCTAGTACGTAAGTCGATAAATACACACTTCCTTTTTCATGGTACAGATCCCCTTTAGTTGTTCCATTAATTTATTTCAAACCGTTTAGATTTTATAACGATATAAGTGTTTTTTACTTTTCCTCACTACCTATAGTAGAAAAAGTATTGTTTTCACCAAAACATTTTTTTTTCGAGAATTCAACGGAATTATCTGTTTTGGGTGTTTTTAAGACCTCCTGAGTGGTTTTCAGCATGACGTCTGTATGTATGCATGTGTGTATGTATGTATGTGTGTATGTATGTGAGTATGTATGTGTGTATGTATGTGTGTTATCATCGTAGCGCCCAAGGTATTTAACCTTGAGAGTTGAAACTTGGCAGAAAAATCAGTCCTAACCTGTAGTTGTGCTGCCCGGAAAATCAACTTTTTCTTACTATAAAAAAACTCGATGAAATTCCATTAATTAGTTTAAAAGTTATAAGCGAATATAATTATTTATTAGTGCGATAATTTTGATGACGTCAAAGTTTGTTTACATCTGTCAAAATACCGCCAAACTTCAAATAATAAAATAAATTATAGGAATTAAAAATAAGGCTTTTTTTGAAGAATGATAATAAAGAGGAGAAGCCACTTTAGTGGCCTCTCTTCCTTCCCAGTGACCTCTCCTTCTTCTGCTTCCTCCTGCTGCAAAGCAGTAGGAGAGGCCACTTTAGAAAAGTTCCAAGGTACCCCATACCCGATATTTTTTAACTGATTTCGAAGGGTTATTTTGTTATTTTTGCCCCCCTATAATGGGCAAAATATTGGAGATTGAAAAAAAGTTCCAAGTGAAATTTTATTATTTCATACCGTAGAATCCAAATATGCTATCAAAAATTTACAATCCAATTTGAAATTTTTATGACGCCCCTAGGGTGCTATTGCATGAAAACAAACTTCCCTTTACATGGTACAGATCCCCCAAGTTTCATTAATTTATCTCAAACCGTTCAAAAGATAAGAGGGGGGGGGGGGGGGGGGAGGTGGAGAGAGACTTTTGGACCACCCAAATGTACAAATGCATTTGTTTGCTTCAAAGCTTATCAAAGGTAATGGAAATATTGTGATCGTTTCGAAGATTATATATTATGTTTTTAGTTCTTCGAATTCAAAAAGACAGGAATAGGAATCCCTTTTAAACATCAGGGTACAAATTTGGTCTCGTATTTTTCTGTCGATCCGTCTATTTAACATATTTGCAAAAGCTGTAACTTTTAAACCACTCATCTGATTTAAATAAAATTTAGATCAAGTAAGCTGTAATTGTCTATTTTTGGTCCCATATTAATGTCAACCTTCTTCACCAATTTTACTTTTCTGCATACGCACAAACCTCTTTATTAACACCTGTATCTTTAAAAGTATACTCATCCGAGTTTGAAGAAATTAGGATGGTTTGTCAAAAGTAGCCTGATGAAGGTCCCGTATTATTTTTTACCGCCTGCGTACATTTAGTCCTTTGGTGGGCATATGAGTTTGTTATCTATTTGCAGCCAAATCGGTCTCTTAGAACCCTAAGCTAGAATTACTAGCCTTAATAACTTACTTAATCACAAAATATCGTTGTCATAACAACAATTAATATCACAATAAGGATTAAAAAATTATAAACTTATACAAAATCGTATATTTGGCTTATCGGACTGTCATACCGGAACGAGGATTGTAGACTGTTAGGCACATCTGTCATACAGGTATGCAAAAACATTAAAAACAATACGTTTTGAGGTACACCGGTCTACCAAACTAATGTTTTAGTAAAACAAAAATTCCTGCCAAAGAGTTAAGACAGGAGACATTAAGAGGGAGGAGGGACCGCCCTCTACGCAGAATATATCTTAAGAATTCACGTAGTTTCTATAGAAGTCAAATTTGTTGCTATAGAGGTATCATGACCGATGTGCCCACCAGAGTGTTAATATTAAATAAATATAAATATGACCCCACGTGGAAGCGATACAGGTACGAAAAGCCACCATTCAATTATTAAGTGACCATTCGTCCAATAACTGGACGCGAGGAGCCTATGTACCCCACAATAATTAGCAGACAATTTAGACAATTATAGCGTACATTGCAGTCGTAATTTTTAACTAATTTCGATTAAGTTATGATGTTCACCTATACATAAACATTTATGTAACCACCTTAGCTAAGAATAAGTACGATTAATTAATTAAAAATGCAAAACGCTCACCCTAAATAATACTAACTAGTCACGTTTCAAACGGTCTACTTTTAAAATTTAAAAACCCACTTCTAAGGCTTGAATGTCTTCTAATTGAGTAGTTATAACAATCTAGAAATCCTCACGAAATAAAGTTTCTTTTGTAAATATGTAGTTGATATCCAGAGATTTAAAAGTGATAGAAAACACTGTGTAATATAAAACCTACTATACTTTTCTTACTATTCACAATTTGTAAAAAATAGTTTGACTGATAATTTTATTTTATTTGTAATAAAATCTCGTGTCTGGAAGCGCTTAAGATGTCGTGTAAACAAAATGCAATTTGACAGATATTTGATAAATTTACTGCCTGAATATTATATTGAAGCCTTGAAAATATTGATTTTTTTCTGCCAAGATATAAGAAATCTGACGTTTTAGAGCTAACTTGCTGTTAAATCAAAGCACAAATAATAATATAATTAACTTACTCTTGGAGATAATATAGAATTTCAATATTCTTTTGCGAAAGTTTTATTAAAACCACCGGATATCGCAGCTTTTATTATTTAAATATGAACCACATAAAAATTAGTAACAAGCACCACTTCTTTACACAGAACATCTAATTTGGCTCTCACTAAAACTATGAAATAATCCAGAATGTCTATCATAATCTTTTAGTTTTTGTTAACACTTTGAAATCTTTGTATCACCTTCTTTATCAATAATATTTATTGATAAAGGTATAATTATTTTAAAATAATTTATTTTAAACGTTAAATTCCGAACGTTTCTAGTTGTCCAGTCAGTAAGTCCAGCCTTTAAGAGGTGATTGTCAGAATTTTTCAAAAATGCTCAATTAGCAAGCCTTCCTACCTGCCAACATTCATAACACATGAACAATTGGTTTTCGGTAAATGCAAAATAGAATGAATAATTTACCATACCATGAAGTAACTCCTCCATCTTCTCATGTGTAAAAATGGAAATAGCGTGATTCCTATAGATTGATAATACATGAATTGGTCGATCTGCCATTATAATTTTCCCCTTAATTACAAAGTTGGTAGATTTTTATTTAGTTTAGTAAATTTAAAATTTTCTTCTTCGTTATAATATTGCCCCATTTTAATTTAACTATATTTTTACGACGTTCTTTTTTTGTTCTTACTTTCTCTAATTTTCGAGATTTTAATTATAGCATTAATAACCAAAATAATAATTAAACCTATTTCTCACGGATTGCTTCAAAACTTAGAAATTCCCATTAATGAAAAGTCGTGTTTGAAACAAAGTTCTCAAAATGAAAGGAAAAAAACAAAACAAAAAAACTTTTAGATCTTAATTACATAGATGTAAGAAATCAACAGACTCGCATGTGTAAACGTACAATATCACGTACTATGTGTGTCAGTATTTATATTTTTGTGTATCCTACTCGCTGATCTATATACTCGTACATTATTTAACAAAAAAATTGTTTAATGATGAGTTATAATTAGGAAGTATTTCTATAAACACCTTTATTTGCTGTATAAGAAAAAAACCAAAATACTGTATATACTCTTTTGTTGGAATATTTAGTTTTCGCAAAAAACATGGAATTTTAATATAACTACTTTCCAGTTTATAGTATTTTTTGTGCGAGAGTTGAGAGAAAATTCCCTTCGCTAGTTAAACTGGTTTAAATTTAATAAATCTTTAGCCAACCGTGATTGTGGTTTTTCTGTATATTACAGGCTAATATTAATTTTTTTTTTGGTCGATTGTCACTCCCCTTAAAGAAAAACAAGAGGACAAACAATACAGAGAGGAGTAACAATCTAAAGAAGGTGTACGGGATGTTCTTCTTTAGACTGTTAGGCCGCTCCCTGACTTGACGGTACGGTATCGGTAAGCTAGTATGCCGATGCTGTAAGATTCTTTACCGAGCGCCTATATCTTACCGACTCTCGGTATACCGATGCCTTACCGCGCGGTAAAGAATCTGTACCGAATCGGTAAGATATAGGCGCTCGGTAAAGAATCTTACCGCATCGGCATACTAGCTTACCGATACCGTACCGACAAGTCAGGGAGTGGCCTTACTCCCCTTATAAAAACAAAAGTGTGATATTCCTTTGTCCTAAAGTACATTAGACTAAACATCTCTGTGCCTTAATAGCTATTTAATCAAAGTAATTTATATTCTAACAAACATAGGGGAGTAACAATCTAAAGAAGTACCAACATTTCTTATTTATGGAAATGGTAAATCCGTCATCTATATTATATCTCTCTACTTCTTTTTCTATTTCGATAGCTTCTTTTACTATCTTGCCTACAAATTTTGAGAGGTTATCAGGTTCGTCCGTGTTTTAAAAGTTTGAGATACTGCTAATCTTTAATTATTGATAAAAACAGCTCTGATGTGCGACTAGTTTTCCTATTGAAATATATGATTGCACAGATTAAACATTTAAAACTAAATGTTAAATTCCACGAGTAATATTTGGGAGCCAGCGTGATCATGTGGCTTGAGTCACTCGCAACATTTGCTTGCCCGTCAATAAAGTGAGGTGAGGGTATCACGAGGACGAGGGTTCGATCCCGTGCCACGATGCTCTGATTTACATCTATGAATTAAGAGCGGAACAAGGGCAAGGGAACCCAGAATACCTACACAGGATCCCAGCATACCTACGCCTACACAGTATCCCAGCACGTGGTCCTCTGATTTGTACCTGTTAGTCGAGGGTAGTACATGATTTACATGGCTCACTAACGATCAAACTTCGGTGGAACATTGTACAGAGGTTTGATGTGTGAAGTGGCTAGCACTCTTGACCAAGGGGCTAGTAAAGTGGGCCTTAATAAGGCCTAATTGCAAGGTTAGAACAAGAGTTTCGTTTCACCCATCTAGTAATAATACTAGGACTTACTCCACTACTATTACTACAACTATATATATTCTTTCACAGCTCTGAGAGACTTTCAGGGGTTAATTTTACTTGAGATTGCACTGAAATCATAAATGAGAGACCATGTTACACGAAATTGCCTTCATATTTAATAATTTAACAATAGCCGGCAAAGAAAATTTGCAAGTATATTATACTTGACAAGCTATTGGACGAAATAAGCCACACTCAGCTTGACCCTTTAAATAGATTTTAATTATAATAACTAAAACCGAATTAACTTAATCATATTTTTATTACTTTGCACCCGTTCCAACAGTGTATACTTATTTAGAGAAAATTACCCTATTATAATTTGATAACGGTGTTGCTCAACGCGTTAATATTTTACGGTATTGTTGACCTTTCCATTATAGGATATTTCAATAAAAAGGTTTTATTAGAACGCGTTTTTAACTGTACAATACGAATGAAAATAGTGAATCATCGTGAAAATCTGATTTTAGTTTAAACAGGAAACACGCAACATTCCGTTTTTAGATTAAGATTTTAATTTAAACGATGGATTGTCATGCGAGTAATTGCCTGACATTTTGATTTCACAACATGCCTGTGGAATTGAATAATGCATTACGACTACATTTTTATCAATATAGTCAACGAAGAACAAATTGTTTGGTATTTTTAATTGCATGGGATTTAAAGATAATCCTCAAGATATATAATTTAGTTGGTTCGGGAAACGAGAGATGCAAGTATATTAGAAAAATTGAATGGTATACACAAAAAAAATTGCTAGTGTTTATCAAACATAATAATAATACATTACCTAGTTATATTCATATCGTCTTCTATCTGCTTGTGATGACTATTGACAAAGATTTTTCTAAGATTCGCGGTCTATAGTTAACCTTAGCCAAAAGCTTAGTTTCAGGGTACATCAAGTTGTTGGTTAGCAATTGTATTATTCTTTTTAAATTCTTCTTCTTTTTTGTTTTTTTACGATTTCTCTGAAGAGGTAGTTTATTCTTGTTTGCCTTTAACCTTTCAAAGATAGCTCATTTCAGAAGCTAGTAGAGATGAATATTGCTATTCTGTAAAGGCTTAAACAGGAGAGTAAGTATTTAACAATGTTACAAAAGTACCAAATAAAGGTGGTTTATAGACTTAAGATGAAAAATAGGTCAACTCTTTATTTACTAAGTAGAAGGAAAAATCTCACCACGTAAAATATTTATTTAAAAGTCAAAGCAGCTGTCGGCCTTTATTAGGCCATCAAAACAAACAGTAACTGAATACTTATTAAAATGTCAAAAAAGAAATCGAGATAAATACGAAACAATATACAAAGGCAACTAAAACCCAATAGAAATAACAATAGAAGTAAGAAAATACAAATAAAAATAAAACAGTCTAACAATGAAATAAAATCATAGAATATCTGCTGTTGAGCTTAATCGCTATGAGCTTAATTGTTAGAATCTCCCTCATAAGCATAGCAGTCCAGAGGGCAGTCCAGCTTGGCCCATAGGGTGGCAAGACTTCTCGGGTATAACTGCATCTGTGGCAGTAGGCTTCCGGTGGATTATATGCTTCAAAGTGTCCAAAGTTCTTATGAGAGTAAGGTCTAGAAAATATAACCGCTTATTTTGTTCAATCTCTATGGTCAACTCAATAGTTGGAAAACAACTGTTAAGATATCCCAGAAATCTGTGTAGCTGCTCAGTGGACCCTATTCATATACAAAAAACGTCATAAGTAGTGATTTGATGGATTTAGATGCTGAAGATCCCTTGAGAGTCCAATTAAATGGATTTTTTTTTTTAAAAAAAATCAGTATATGGACTGTCGTTTGTAGTCAGTGGTGACTCCTAAACTTCTGGACCTTTTTCGATGAAATTTGGCATGCATGTTGAGAAAATCATACACCAAGACTAAATTAAAATAAACAGGTCAAGTGTGTGCTAGTCAGCACACAACGAGGGTCCGTAGGCAACACTGTATAGTTTAAGTAGTACCCTATTGATGGTGTTTTTTAAAATGCTAAAAAGCTTACTTTGAACTATCCTATGGGTCTGATATTCTCAAAACACATAAACAAACTTCTGATAAAGTATTTTTTTGCCACTGAACCGGACTACACATATAAATACATCGAAAAGACCATAGCTATAAAAAAAAACGTATTTTGTCAATAAAAAATAAAATAATATTTTTTTCGAAATTTCCAAAAAGTGGTATCTTTACTTTTGGTCGAAGAATGTTCAGGTATTTTTTCAGACTTTTTGCACTTCACATAAACGAGATAAAGGGGGGGGGGGACACGTTTCACACCCACTTCAAACTTGCCTACTCTCGCCCTATCAAAGTTATAACCAAAGAATTATATATTTTTGTAATAAGCTCGACGAACCCATGGTACCCCTCAAGGTGTCGAAAAAAAATTTAACCCTTAAGTTTTTTATACCCTAATTATTTTGAAAAATATATTTTTTATGTCGCTATATTTTTAAAATATGTGGGTAGGTACAAGAATACATGCCAAATTTCAAAGTGATCGGACGAAAGGTGTAGCCGTAAGAGCAGGCGACCGGACGGACGGACAGACACACACAGGAAAATATAAGGGTCCATGGTTTTGCCTACGGACCCTAAAAATACTTATAGTAAATAAATCTGATTTAGCTAAAAATCAAAAACTATCGCCTACTGAACAATTTTAAATATATTTAATAATAAATTAATTAAATTAGATAGTGTGGGATTTAAATTCAGTATCTCTACCTGAGAATGTTTTATATGAGTTCGTGGACCGAGTTTTCTATTATTAAAAGTAACACGCGTGAATGATATCTTCATCATCGAAGAAATTTGACTTCACGTGATGAAAAGCTTTGCTTCTCGCCACTAATAGATCGAAGATTGAAGAGATTTAAAGACATTTGATTAGTGTAAGGTTTAAGTTGCCTATAGCTATAGGTATCATACCCGCAGGCATCTAAATTTAACGCTACTGCCAGTATCCGTCACCGTGTAATGTTAAGATTTCCTTACATGTAATTGAGTTCTTTATTTTCAAAAAACAGTAAATATAAATATTTAATACAGACTTGTGTGCTACTTCAATTATTTTTTCCGTTCTAGCATAATAATCATTAAAAATTGGTTTTCACGCATAAAAAGTTTTAAAACATAAATTAATTGAGATTAAATTATCCCATTAAATTAATGCATCTACTGTCAGTGTTATTGTTGAAAATGTATGTACGAGTATAATTGGAAATTCAGACGTTATTTTAGGATTTAATTCTCACCAGGAATTCCACAAAGTAAACATCTGTCCCCCAAACAATTTGTAATCTTTGTTTAATTTCATCTTAATTATTCTGTTTTTTCTCAACACAAAACCAAGAAATGCAACGGAAAACAGAGATAGTATAAATGAATTGGTTAGACATAATTATGTCATTGAAAGACTTATAAGAAACATGTAAAATGTTATTGCATAATAAGAGATTTATTTTTAAATCCGAAGCAAGTTGTCAATGAAGGATTGAAGCAGAACCGATTAATAACGTTACATCGCTAATAATAGCACATACTTAGCAAATTTTATAGTTTATCAAGCTTCGAAGTTTACTCTTAAAACATAAAGTTAGAACCTATAGTTTCACTTAGCTAGGTTCCTATCTCTTAAACTTAAAACAACAACATTCATTATCACTGACAATTTTAACAAACGATTTAAGGCAAGACACAAGAAATCAATTGTAGAGTGATTAATTAGAGTCACTGAATTGGTTGTGAAGAAAGATGGTCTTCCACCAAAAGTAACTTTAATGTAAAAATACGGGATTTAACTACAAGAATCCACAAATCAGTGCCATTGACAGAAATAGTCGGTGTGGGGGACATCATTTATGGCTCACAGTAATAATGATATAGGCATTGGAAAAATAAAATCCCAATCTAATATCAAAATAATTGGTATGAAACAGTCGAACATAATTTTCTCTAATACATAGACTGAATTTAAATCCAATAATATCTAACTTAACAAATTATTTAAAATTATTATTAGAACCGGGGACCGAGCGCCCACAACGCTCGAAAGGAAGAGCAATTTTTTTAAAATGTGTTCGGAAAATGAATAAACAATTCAATTTTAAGGCATATTATTAAATATACTTGTTTATCCAATAAGTATAAAGCTAAAAGGGTTTTTTTTTTTTTTTTTTTTTTTTTTTTTTTTTAAGTCGCTATATTTTTAAAATATGTGGGCAGGTACAATACACATACATGCCAAATTTCAAAGTGATCGGACGAAAGGTGTAGCCGTGAGAGCACGTGAGAGGACGGACGGACAGACACACGCAGGAAAATATTATAAGGGTCCTTGGTTTTGCCTACCCTAAAAAGCAACACTTTTTTGGACTCAGGGGAAATGTGTAAATCCTCATTACTCTCTCTCTCTCTCTATTAATATACGTATATGAGAATGTAATGATTAAAATATTTTGACAATTAACTGAACTACTATTGTCTTTGACCTTTTCACTAAGCGTATGTTCCACAATATCTTGGCAGAAAGAAAATAACTAATTTACGAATGTCATTAATGCGTGCTTTTATGGATTTAAAACACATTCATGCTAATTTTAAATATTTAAATTAAGTTTTCTTTGCATTACTGATCAGACTTCTAATTCAAGGCTCTTTTAATCTACACATAATCACTTGATGAAGTGTTTACATTAGTCTAGTTGTTACAAATGTTCGTGTTAAATTTAATACTTATTGAGCATATGATAAAGATAAAATAAAATGTCATTAATTCCTTTTTTTTAAAGAAAAATCAATCTGAAATTAATCACATGAATCAGTAATGCAATTAGACAAATCTTTCCGGTGATGAGCGCCTCGGCCAAATTCCAGGTGGAATTGCCACAGTTAAGATTTGTCAAAAACTTATACCTACTTTTATTATTATTTTATTTTTTTTAAATAACGGTAATGTATACACTCCACGGTTTTTCAAAGGGGAGCCATTATGATAATTATATCTTAAGTACCAAGCCAGTTGACAAACAAACTCAAGTTTCGGGTAAACATACTGCATTGTTCACAGCATTGCTTTTTTTTTTTTTTTTTTTTTTTTTATTTTTATTTTTTTTTTATTTAAATAGCAACAAAATAAAGGGAAACAATTCCCTGATTACAAATTTTGAAACAACCCCAAAAAAAACCTTTGCAAAATTGATGGAGGTGAACAGGGGTTTTCTTCCGAAACCGCTGACAATTGACGATTTGGATCGATATCCCCTATTAAGGTTCTGACTCAGGTGAGTGAGAGGGAATTCGGATGAAAGGGGAGGAAGAGGATTGTAATGAAATGGTTTGGGAATCGAAGGTCGATTAAAGTGCAATTTGGTGCCTCGTCGATTCAGAGGGCCAAGCGATGGGTGAGGAGTCTTCCCCTCGTGCTCTTCCCTCCGATTAAAACTTATCTAGGAATAGCCGACATTCCATCGTCCATCGGAGGGGGTTAGAATTCCGTCGGGTTTCGTCGGATTCTATCGAGTGTCATCGGATTCTATCGGGTGCCGTCGGATTCCGTCATGTAAATCAGAAAGGAGGGGATCTCTAAAGAGGGGCTTCAGTAATTCCGGCACTAAGAGCTTCCGAACAGGGCCAAATAAGATTAAAACCTTCCATCTCTTGCTTCTACTAATGACTTCATCGAGGCTTCAAATGAACTTAAGATTAGTAATGACGTAATTGTTCTGGCTCCCTAAACTGTCGTGACACAATGCTTCCTACCTTCGAACATTATCTTCTACACCTCACTCATAATTATCCGAAATATTTCTCTTGCAAGTCCCTCTATTTATAGAGACAGAAAATGAAAAGTTGGTGAAAGGGATGAGATCAATTTCACTTTTACAAATTGAATTCGCGGGTTATATCTTAAATTCCGAGACCATGCAGCACATATCACATCTACTTTACTAGGTATATGAACTTAGGAAAAAGTAAAGCTTTGAAATAATTTTTTCTCTACACAATTTGTGATACCTAACAGTAGGAAGTAGAAGTGAAATATCATAGCTCGCGAGATGCAATCATTACTACAAAGTTAATTATCTTGTTCTTACAGATTAAGAATAAGGCTATAACAATTATCCAAGGCTAGAGGCCTTGGAAACCTTGTATATACTGTACCGGTCTAGGAGGAAGTGCTGACGCGGGGGTTCATAGCCCCCGCCGGGTGACCTGCTCACGGAGCCGACCGGAGTTCACTCTGTGTCCGGCCCTCTTAGAGTATAGTTCAAATATAGATTCATAGTTCCAAGTTTATCACACGTCTTATTTATCAACTACCTATCACCAATCATCGGCCCGTTACAATACAATTACACTTTCTAGTACGTAGAAGTATCGTATTGGTGCAAAAAAAAGAATTTTAGATTTAGACATTGTTAGTTCCTAGTGTCTAATCCTAGCAACCTAGTGTCTGTCTGAAAAGGCGTGGAGCGCAGAGAAGATAAATTTTCAGAACAACATCGCACATGCAGGGTAATAACAAGGACAATCACATAATAAAATATCACTACGAAAAGTTTTACCCTCAGTTTCTAGGAACATTCTATCTAAACATCTCAGAGATTAAAAGACACAAAAATCTAATAATTAGTTGAGGATTCCATCGTGAAATGACTAATACGAGTAGACAAACATGAGGATATATCTAATATCCTCATTTATTGTTTGTTTTTATAACTTTAATCACGTTAGAATAAAATTAATGATGTACTGTTTGATAATAACTACATAATTTAACTAACTAGTTTTTGTAAAATTTATTTACAATATCAGGGTAATGCAGATACTATACTAGACGAACAAGCTTACTTAGTGAAGTTTAAAATAAAACTAGACGGCACTATAAAATAAGTAAAAATTTGATGATGTAAATAAATTTTGGGAAACTAGATGGATACATCATTAAATTCTCAAAGTCCTGTTCTTTGTATTTAAACCAAATACCAAATTTTCATTTTTAACGATTCCTAGTTTGAATCTGATCTAATCACGTTGTTTTTGTGTACTCTTACGTAACGATTATAACGAAAATTGGAGTTTCAAAGGAGATCATTTTAGAGTAGCTGAATACATTTTTTCTCCACGTAAATTATTACTTACTTATTTATTTATCAAAGAATACTTCATATTTTAGGCTTATAGGTCATTATCAGAGTAGATTACGACAAAAATTGCTGCACTCTAATAAATTAAATAGAGAAAGACACGTTTGCACTGTGTCAAAGATCGACGTAAGACTTTGTTGATCTAAAAATTAACTTCAATATTGCTGTTAACATTTTTAATTTTCCTTCTTTTTCTTGTCAATTCATCTTATCAGCGAAACAAAATTGACATCTTTCTACCGTCGATATACAAATCCATATTAAAAGCTTCCAAAACAAACTTTTATTTTGAAATTAATATATTTCCCCTCTCTCTAATAGATTTAATTCATCTTTTTTTTTAAGCCCTGACGAAAAGATTTTTTTAAGTCAGGGTTGGCTAATGAAAAGTCATAACTCAATACCGAAGATTAGTGTTAAAAAAAGTGAGTAAAATTGCAAAATTTATAATTGGAGGACTCATCAAGATATTTCAAAAAACGTATACATTTTTCACTAGATAGATCAAATTTATTGGCACTGACGTTAATAGTTGACGCAGTAATAAAATAGAGGTTTTTCTTTCTTCTATTCATTTTACAAAATATTTTGTCTTTTTTTTTTGGTCGTAAATTTTTTTTTTGACAAAATTTACACCGATATATTTAAATTTTAATTATTTTTGTAAGCTGGGCTTACAAGCTTTTACACCCGAAGATGCAAATTTCGTAGGTGGGTTCTTTGAACAAACCAACAATGGGTACTGGATACAAGACAACCAAACTTTCCCCACATGTGAAGTGTTGGTCAGTAAACCATTCGTCTACTTGTCTGGGAATAATTATATTTATCGAACAACCATAAGAGTACATGACCACGGATTTAAAAGGTGTGGCAGAGAAAATTTATTTTAAGATAAATAAAAATAATTTTTAAAGATAAAATGTTTGTCTTTTTGCTAGCAGTTATACTATAACATGGGACGTTTAAAATTCAGTATGCACATATAGTTTTAAAATAATATCTTTTAATTGACTACCTTTGATGTTAATACATTGATTTAACCGATTTCTGCCTACTCAGTCCAGCATAGCAACCGATATGAGGACTATCTCGTTACTAATATTCGAATATTTTTCTTCAAGGCTTCTCCACAACCGTCAAATTTGTAAAAAGCAGCTGTCCCACAACCATGTATACCTTAAAGAACAACATTGGATATATCCCGCATATCTCTATGCTGTAAATTATCGTCGGGAATTTAATCTAACTAATTAAAAATTATACGTTAAGCGTTAACACATTCCATAGCCACGGAATCCGGCTAGTTATTATTATGTCATGGTAAATTTCATAAGATATTTTTCTGAGTAACATCCAAACTAATATTTGCTGAGCTTGAGGATACTTGTTTCTTATTAGGGTCATAGTGTGGGCTGAAGGAAGAAGTTTAGTAGAAAAAATATAACCTGGTCACCTGGTTTATAAATGAGTAAGGCTCTATCTAAGGTTTTGATATACCTTGGTTGTCGAACTTTGGCAAACTGCCTTCTACAGTAAAAAGGTTCCAAACCCAACATTTTTACTACCTGCTGAATAGATTGAGGGAAATAACTTAACCCAAAGAGAGATACGAGGTGAGATCAAAATAATCCCAGTCTTGGCTTAGGAAAAAATTGTAAAGCTTTCACTAGCTGAGATAGTCATCTAATAACCTAGCTTAAAGTTTGTTATCTCCACTTGTATATATATATATATATATATATATATATATATATATATATATATATATATATATATATATATATATATATATATTTATATATATATATATATATATATATATATATATATATATATATATATATATACAGTATGTCCCAGGATCGACTTGACAATACGTGAAGTGACCTAAAAATTTCATTTTTCGACAAAAAGTCATTCTTGATCATTCCTCCTGCATATCTTCAAATGAAGATTTATCGCATTAAAAATTTTGTTCCATGTAACCCGTTCCTAAAAATTACGATTTCTTAAAATCGCACAAGAGGGAACTGGTCTAAATTTTAATTTTATGAAAAAATGTCATTCTTCATAAAAAATTATATTTTTCAAAATAAGAAAGAATATACAAAAAAATAACCATCGTATTTCACCCCCCCCCCCCCCCCCCCGCTCACCCCACTTTAAATAAGAAGAAAAATTTTAATTAAAAAAACAAATTAGGAATCGTTTTGAGTACAACAATGATTGTTGAATAGACATTTTTAGAATTAATATAGTGAGGTAAGCGGGAAGGGGGAGGGGGGGGGGGGGTGAAATTTAAATGATTTTTTTTTTTCTTTCTTATTTTGAAAAATATAATTTTTTATGAAGAATGACATTTTTTCATAAAATTAAAATTTAGACCAGTTCCCTCTTGTGCGATTTTAAGAAATTGTAATTTTTAGGAACTGGTTACATGGAACAAAATTTTTAATGCGATAAATCTTCATTTGAAGACATGCAGGAGGGATGATCAAGAATGACTTTTTGTCGAAAAATGAAATTTTTAGGTCACTTCACGTATCGTCAAGTCGATCCTGGGACATACTGTATATATATATATATATATATATATATATATATATATTCTTCATCCCTTGCTTCGTTTAGGGATCAAGTATCTATTGCTGTGTATCCTATTTCCTATTGCTAATATAATGATGACATTAAACCACATCTAATCACGATATGTTAGGTTTCTTAAATTTGGTAGCCATTTTAGGGAAATATAACGAAATTTATATATATTTTCCTTATTTCTTTTTATCTAAGATATCTTTTTACTCATCATTTTGAGACATCATTTTAATTGGTAACAAACAAAATAGTAACAACCTAAATATATCGTATTAAAAAAATTATGTAAATTTATTTCTATGTTAATGATCTGAATTACACATTTTCACATGGAGAGATTATTTTTATATTTTTGCCGAATTTTAAGATATGAAATAAATTTTGAAAATAATAATTTGAAACGTAAGTAATAATGAATAATGCTCAGTACATTTAATTTGCCAACATTACCTGTGCAAGTGTTAGCCACACCTTTTATTACCCCCACTTGTTCCACCCCGCCCAGTCGATTGTTTACAGTCAACTCTAAGGATCTGTTACTAGTGTTAAAACCTTTACTCTGGTGATTAAAACCTTATTCTTGACTTTAATTAACCTTTCCCTCCATCAGCCTGATGAATTTATGAAATCAATATAAATGAAAGTCTATTTAGTGTAAGAGGGAAAACCTTTTCAATTCAAATTACCCAAATATCAAAAGAACAATTATTTTGGTGAATTTGATAATATGACCTTTCTCCTTGAGTAAAAAGGAAAATACATATTTTCAATTAAAATTACCCAAATGTCATTGAAGAACAATCATCTTGGGGAATTTGACGATCAGTCATGAGTATAATACAAAACCTTTTTAAATTTCCGCAAAGTTGTGCTTTGAGAGTAGTAAGTTTTATCTTTTTTTTTTCTTTTAGCTAATTAGCAGCTATAAACTAATAAAAGTAATATACATAGTTAAAATGATAAGTCTAATTAAGGTAACGAGACCTGTGGATTCAATATCCGCCACATTTAAACTATTGTATCTTAAACTTTGAGGGACACTGAATTAAATATTTATGGATTATACAAAAAATTGTACTTCGTTTTAAAACTCGCATATTTAGCTTTAATATATCTAAAAAAATGATCCTAGAATGTAAGATTTTTTCACCAGAACAGGGAATAATAATGGTTTAGGACTAGGTGGTTAGTTGAATGTTGGTAGAGCTAAGCGACTTACCAAGGTTGATGTTGGCTTGTAGTATGCAAATGTTGCCAAGGAGTTAAAGGTTTTGTTGAATCTAAAGATTTTCCTTACCAGCCACGTTTCAAAAGACAGCCTCTCTTGCTTGGTAAGTCGTTAAGCCCTTTGAACCATTAACTCGGGAAGGAAGCGAAGTGTTCTATCCAAAGAAAATCCCCACTCCAGCCATCTAAGTATCAATCATTTTCGTGTCCTCTCTTTTTTTTGACTTTTCAGTCGGTATTGGGAAGGATCAATCAGTTAGCATGTGTTTCATTTTCTCCCAGTATTGGAAAATAAGATTCTCTTTTAAGATTCTTTTTTGCGTAAATTCAATCAATTTACAGCATCATAAATTAAGTAATCCGCAAACTCCTTCTCGCTTATTATATATATAACAAACATCACAGGAGATTGATTGCGCATAGCTTCCTCGGTCCTACCACTTAAATTTCACATGATGCAAATAATAACATGAGAATAGTATAAAGTATAACGAGGCAGATTTCAATGCGTGCGAGAAAGCAACGTGTGGAGGTTGAAATTTGTATGATACAATTTGTAAGATAAGTTTGACAAACCATCAAAATTTCTGTAAAATAAGGGGTTATTTCGGAAGAAAAAAAGAGAAAAGGATTGATTAAAAATAGAAACAACTGAGATACTTGAAAAGTTAAAATTATAATAAACACCGCAGATATTCCCATTGAATACATTTTCAATTGAAGTCTTTTTTAAAGCCTTTACTTTATTGTATGCTTTTATCTTTTCTCTTCTATTCTTTATTTTTTTCTTTCTATCTTCAATGCAAAAAAAGTCTTTTGAATGAAAGACTTTTTCATTAAAAGAAACAATATTAATTTTCCTCCCTTTTATCTATATATTTCTCAAGAACAAAAGACAAGTTAATAAGTTAAGGAAGATGATTAACGATTGAGTTTTTATGTATATATATAAAGTATATAAAAAAGAAGAAAATAAATTAAGGAAAAAGTAATTATAAATAAATTCATTTACTAAAAAAATGCCAGCCAAAAGCATCTTAGAAAAAAAAAATATATATATCGCTCAATTTTTGCAAACAAACATAATATCTTAAAAACCCCCCGTCCTATTTTTATGAAATTAGTATGTTAGGTCATAATTAGTCCATTGTTTGTCCTTCTGCGCTCAGTAACTTCTTTTTCTTATGCGCACAAACATATACACTTATTTACACCTATATTTTAAAAACTACGCAACCAATTTTTAAGGATTTTAAATGGTATGTCAAACCAGTGGCGTACACAGGGGGGGGGGGGGGGGGGGGGGGCCCAAGGGGCCCTGCCCCCCCCCCCCCCCCCCCTCCCGAAATGATTACATACATAAGACCCGCCATACACTTAAAGCCAAAAAACAGTAATGACAGATGCATTCGAATTGGCTGTAAATATTTTCCAATAAAAGGAACTAATTAAGTATTATCTTATGGTGTGTTTACACTTAATCACCCCAAATAAGCTCGGATTTTGCCGATGGAATTGAATTTATTAAACACTATACTGGCCGACTGTCGGCTGGGCCCGGATTTTGCCGATGGAATTAAATTTATTAAACACTATACCGGCCCGACTGTCGGCTGGGCCCGGATTTTGCCAATAGAATTGAATTTATTAAACACTATACCGGCCCGACTGTCGGCTAAGCCCGGTTTTTTGTCGATGAAACTAAAACTATAAAACACTATACCGGCCCGACTGTCGGCTGGGCCCGGATTTTGCCAATGGAATTGAATTTATTAAACACTATACCGGCCCGACTGTCGGCTGGGCCCGGATTTTGGCCGATGGAATTAAATTTATTAAACATTATAACGGCCCGACTGTCGGCTGGGCCCGGTTTTTTGTCGATGAAACTAAAACTATTAAACACTATAGCGGCCCGATTTAGGCTGGACCGAGATTTTTGCTGATGGAATTAGATTCATTGAATTAAATTAGGATGCATGAAATAAATCGGCTCAGTTGCCGAGTAGGCCTTGATTTTTTCCAGTGGAACTAAAAACATTAAACTTGATCCACCCGATTTCGCCCGGCCCGATTTTTCGCCAATTGAATTCAATGATTTTTTGTGGTTTTAGTCCAGTTCAATAGCATAGGTTGCATTATAGGACAGCTTCAATTCATTACGAATCCTAATGCTATATGAAGTGAATTTGGATTCGTAAAAATAGACTGCTCCGATTGACAGCTAGGCCCGGATTTTTTGCTATAGAATTAAGTGCATTGAATTGATTAGGATGAGTACAATAAATCGGCCTGATTGCTAGTAGGCCCGATTTTGTCGATGGAAATTATGCATCAAAATAAATTGGGATGCGTTCAATAATAGACCCGATTGCCGGCTCGGCCCAGGTGTTACGCACATTAAATTAAATGAGGCCTGAGTCAACTCGAACTTTTGCCGATGGAATTAAATTAATTGAATTCAAATATGCACACTAGACTGGCTTAAACGGGAAAATGATGGTAGTGGATTTCAGTAGCAAATTTTTGTTTTGGACCAGGATTGTGTGTAGAACGCTACGTGGGTCCTCTTGTCTATGCGGCATTCCCCTCTTGCTGACTCAGGTCGGACTAGTGTTCGTCGACATGTAGTGGGAAAACAGAGGCAATATAAATAAATCGGTTTATCATTTTGTGAAAAAACTGATTCATATTACATAGTAATAGTAAATTTAAATCTAAAAACTCAAAAAGCGTTCAGAAAACATTTGATGTTAAATGTCCCATGTAATTACCCAGCGAATGAGCGAATGATTCTTTTGTTTTGCAATAGGTATTTAATTTTCTTAGAGAAGAATTCTCTTCTTGATAAAAATTTGAAATTCGTATGTGCTCCAAATCCACGTTTGTTTTTGCAGTATGGATCACGTTTTGCTTCCGAGCTTACCAAAGGAAACGGAAGATATGTGACAGTTCTGAAGAACGGACAATTTTTATGTCTCCGATTTCAAAAATTCCAAGACAGAAATCTGTTCAACATCAGGGTACAGTTTGAGTCCCGTGTCCGCCTGTCCTTCAATTTTTGTGAACCAACATATCTTAAAAGCTATTCGTCCAATTTTATTGAAATTTTGATGGTAGGTCATAATTAGCCAGGTTATAACATTGCTGATCCCGTATAAGTTTCAATCTTCTGCACCTATTTATTTCTCTTCCACATTCGCACAGACATACATTTATTTACACCTATTTCTTCACAAGTACTCATCTGATTTTTATGAAATTTTAATGGTTTGTTTAAAGTAGCCCGCAGATAACCCAAGTATAATTTCAACCGTCTGCGCTCTTAAAATATTGCTATATTGATACTTTATTCATGGTAAATTTACTCAATTTTCCCTCCTTTTTTAAATTAGTCAAAATTGGTTTGATTTTTACATGATTTAAAGTATCAATTTACCAAAATTTAAACAGCGCAGACAGTTGAAATTAATCTGTGAGCTTTTATCAGATAAGTTTTATAAAATCAGATGAATATTTTTGAAGAATAGGTGTAAATAAATGTATGTGTGTGCACATGTGGAAGAGAAATGGTGGCAGGTGGAGAAATGTGGTGAAGGGAAATGGGACCAGAAGATTGGACCTTATATAGGACCAACAATGGACTTTTTATTTGCTAATTAACTGCCATCCGAATTTCATTAAAATCGAAATAGTAGTTTTTAAGAATTGTTCGCCATGATTGAGCGAGAGACAGACTAACAGCCAGAAACGGGATCAAAAATGTCTGATAACTGGAACAGATTTCTGTCTTGGAATTATTGGAATCGGAGACATAATCGTTCTTTTGAACCATCACATCACATAGTGAGGTGTTACCTCATAGGATTTTAATTTAATTAAATATGAGGATAGAAATTAAAATTAGAGTGTTGAAAAGGGGGAGACATTGCAATTATAATAAATTATGGGGTATGCTAAACCCGCATATAAGTTAAATTGGGTTGGGCCCCCCCCCCGAAAAAATTTTCTGTGTACGCTACTGTGTCAAACGTAACCTATTGATGGTCCCATATCAAATTCAACCATCTAGGCATAAAATTGACTTAATTAATACTTTAATTCATGTAAAAAATTTACAGATTTAAATTAAAAGGTGGGGAAAATTAAATAGGTTAGAGGTTAGACAATAAGTTTTGAGTATAAATAATTTAAGTACCTTATATATAAACACATAAGGAACCTATGTGCAACACTATTTGTAATCATCATTGTGATTGGTATCATTCAATAAAAAACTTAATTCGATTATTAGCAATTAAATTAAAAATAAATTGGTTAAAGTTGGTAATTTAGATTCACTCTTATTTTTAATTGGTTTATGTTTGGTCATTTAGTAAGAGTGGAAGATGAAAGATGGAAGATGGTCAAGGAAAGTGTTAGATTGGTGGCCAAATGGAAATAAAAGGAAAAATGGAAAACCAATAAGAAGATGAGATTAATAAGTGGCGGTGTTACCTGGAAACGTATTGCATGCGACAGAATATAGAAAGAAGGAGATTGGGTCTTGTATATAATGAAGTCTGGTTACCAGCCTAAAATTACAAATCTTGTTTATTGCATGAAATTTATTCACTATTAATTTGTCGATTATTAATTATTTTTTTATTTTATATATTTAGTAATGTCATATAAAATAATAACATATTAATCAAGAGTGATATAAATTTAAACAAAGCAAGATAATTATTTTATGTATACAAGAATTAAAGAGGAAACTCCGCCTTTGTCGGCTACCACAGCCAAGAGGTGAATTTGCGTGTGTTAAAAGGAAATAAATGCATGTGATTAATTTACCAAATAAATGACCATTATTATTATTATTATTATGTTTGAAGTAGTATAAAAAAACATTTTAGTGTTTATAATATTTTTTAATTTTATTAAATTCTACTTTGTTCTGTTTAATCCATTTTTTTCTATTAAAATAATAAAAGTAATTCTATTCCTTAAATCATAGGTAATAGAACTTATTATTTAATTCTTGAATATACGTTGATTTTTTCAAATTAGCGTGAACTATTATTGATTTTACAAGGATAAAGAGTAAATTTAAGAAACATATTATATAGTCAAATAGGTATGTCGTCAATAGTATGATTAGATAAATGGGTATGTGCTTGATAGAGTAGTCAAGTAAAATAGGTATGTCCTCAATAGTATGTAGTCAAATATGTGCTTTTTTCGTAAATCAATCCGTTTCATGGGTGAAATCTCCTTTCCAATGACAGATTAATAGAAGAAGAAAGATAAAATCATTCCTTATGCGTTTAAAATATTGCTTGCGGTTCAATTAATATTCTGTGTAGAAGAATAAAGAAGCATTCAAAGAATGACTAACCGACATCAGTACATGTCATTGCGATCTTATGCTGTCAAGTTTGGGGGAAACGGGGTAACATAGTTACCCAATTAGTGAATAAGCTATGTGCCACTTCTTCGCATTCAAAGACGTACTTTATTGATGTTATGCTTTACAATCCATAATTGTATAATTTATTAATTTAATTATTTCCCCCTTTTTGCTTCCGAACTTACCAAAGGTAACGGAAGCTATGTGATCATTCTGCAGTATGAAAATTACGTAGAAAATAATGTTTTATGTCTTCGATTTCAAAAATTCCAAGACAGAAATCCGTTTCAGGGAACATTTTTGGGTCCGCGTCTATCTGTCGGTCTGTTGCTTAATATTTGCGAACCAACATATCTTACAAACTAAACGTGAGATTTTAATGAAATTTGTAAGGTAATTTGTGTATTGATTATTACCTCATTGTGGTCCTATATAAGTTTCAACCTTCTGCGCTCATTTGTTTCTCTTCCACAAGCGCACAAACATACATTTATTTTCACCTATAGCTTCAAAATTACTTATCTGAAATTTGACAATAATAGTTTGTATAAGCGTAAAATCAGTAAAGTATACTAAATAGGACGCGAGGAAGCTATATGCCACTCTAATTGGCCGACTATAACTTAAGGCAGGTGGTTAAAATTAGTCTAGGACTATCTACAAATCAACTTTATATAAACCAGGTAACTTTCGACAAACCATACATACAAATTTCTTAAACATTAGTTGACATTAGTAAAAGATATATGTGTAAGAAAGTATATGTTTGTGCGCATGGGGAAGAGAAACAAATAGGCGCAGAAGATTGAAACTTTCATGGGACTAACAATATGCTAATTATGACCTACCATCTAAGTTTCATTAAAATCGAACTAGTAGCTTATTAGATATGTCGGTTCTAGTTTTTAGTTACCTGGTGCTGATTATGACGATTAGAAATTAGGAAGATAAAGAGTTGGTGTAATAGTTTAGGTAGAAGTTTCAATCTGACTCAAATAACCATTGTCTTTTCTTCTGAGTCTCTCTCTTTTCAAAGATTACTCATCGTTACCGGCTCAGAAGATTAACGGGATGGTAGCTGTCTTTGTACAATAATGTTACTGTTAGTGGAAATGCCATCATTCCTAATTCTTAGTCTTTTTTCATTCCTAATCAAGTGACTCTACTGCTCATCTATAGAAGTGTATCTCCAAGCTTAAGTTAAAATGTATTTTTTTCGTTTTTATCACTGGTACGATTTAATTTGTTAATTTTAGTAGATACGAAACATCAAGAAAAGCTAATGTTTTAAAAATTTAACAACAAGGTTGCTTTAGAAATTGTCACCCAAACGCCCCATTCTCATGTTCTGAAACTAATTACTAAGAAATTGCTGTGAGTTTTTCCGGGCCTCTCCCGGTTTTTTTTTGGAATTTTATAAGGAAAAATTCTTGAAAAAAATAAGGGGGAAAAAGTGGAGACGAAGGTAGGAGTTGGTTGGAAAAATTCCAGGCAACTCGAGTCTTTTGGCGAAGCCCAATTAAAACTTGGAGGAAACACTTAATGAAAGTTTGATGTGACCCTTTCCTTTAACTTTCCCTTGTAACTCACCTGGTCACGATACGACGCTAAGTGCTATAAGAAAACGCAATTCTCGGTCAACAATCTGCTTTACACATAAATAATCAAAACACTTAAAGCCTCAATATCAATATCTTTATCACTAAGCTTATCGATGATCGATTGACCTTGGGAGGAATTAATGTGAAGATAACTTTCTTTATTTACCGAAGATTTCTATCTCTAAAGTTAATCTAAAAAAGTGGTTTTGATCTGTCATTCAGATTAATCTTAAGTGTTCTAATTCAAACTTTTAATTTAGCGTTAGTGTTTGCGCGTCTATTTTATAAACGATTTTTTTTTTTTTATATATAAAAAAAAGTCTGCCAATTAGTTTGTCACATAGCTTTCTCATATCATACCACGTTATTATTGCCTCCTTTTATGACCATATTTAATTTATTCCTTTATTTAATTGTTTTCCTTCTTTTTTTTATCTTTTAACATGGTTTGTTTTTGTTTTTTTACGAATAAAAATATCATTTTGGCAACTAGGGGGCTCTGCCCCTACTAGCTTTTCTCGTCCCCCTCAAAAAGCGGCCGCTGCGCGGGCGCTACCTTGAACCTTCGCAACGTCGGCGTCGTGGCACTATGGAGTGAGGCATTAAAATTGATATCATGATTATTTTCAATGATGACAAAAACACACATGCTGTAAAAATATCACGTTAGTTATAGAAATCTTTATATATTTAAACTTTTATAACTTTTTAAAATTTGACATAAGCCTACAACCTTAAACTTAGTAATTCTACGCAAAAACAGAATCATTTTTATTTGAAAAATGCTTGATACAAATTAAATATAAGTATATATAAAGAGATATACTTCATATGAGAGAAAGTAAAAGTACAAGTGAATAGATACATAACTATTGCGACTTTTTGTTTTTTATCAATAACTTAACTTTAGTTCGATGAAAACACACCTTTTTCCCATTAGAATCTTCTTTATTACGGCACCAAAAAAATAAGAAAGTGATTAAAAATTCTTCTTTTTTGTGATCTTTAGGGATTATTAATAATTTAAAAAACAACTATTTTTTAATTATAATATTTTTTTAATATAAGCTATATTTCGCCCAAACCTGGGCATCTTTGGCCTTATCTGAATATTATATATGCTGTGACATTAGATGAATGAATGATATTTAAGAACACATGAGTAACTAACACAATCATTGTTCATCAGTTACTCTATAAGAATTTATAATCAAAGGGATAAATTGAAGAATACTGGGGCAAAATTTACTTTTTTTAAAAATATAATACGTCGGGTAAATTTGACTGTTGAGAAAGTCCTGAAAAGGACTTATTTTGCGAAGGAATATTACATTTTCACAGACGGTTAAAATTAATATGGGGCTCTCCGTCAACTTTCGACGTACCACCCAAATGTGTAGTTAACTTTCGACATTCCACCCAAATGTTATCATGATAAAATGAGTTCTTTTAAAGAAATAGATGTCATTAAAAAAATGTTGAGCGCAATGGGCAATGGGCGCAGAAAGTTAAGGTTAATGTGGAACCAACAATGGGCCTCCTCCGTGTAACGCTTTTTTTTAGTAACGCTTTTCGAGTTCATGTGCCATAGCCAAGACATGAAAATGTCAAAACTAGTTAACATTTTTGGTCATCCTTGGCACTTTCCTACAGAGGAAGACTCTGTAGTAAGTAATTAATCAATTAAAAGTTATGAGTCAAAATAACGTACACAATTAATGATACAATACACAATGATCATGTACAATCATCACTTTATTAATCATTATCTGGCAATAATCTTAAGTTCTCTGCGGTTTTTCAGTGATTTTTAATATTTTAAAATTATTTATATATTATAAAAATAGTTAAAGTATAAGTATGAGATAATTTATAATATGGATAAAAATGACCTTGAGAGAGTTTAGTTCTAAACTAGTACTGAAAATTAAATCATTTTAAATTAAATTATGTTAATATTACTTAGGCAGAATACTGTAGAAGAATACGACAAAGACCAGTATTCACAAATTTTGATTATATAGTAGTATGATTAGTTCACTTACTTACTTAGATCTACAGCCCTGCTTAGGTTTTGGCTTGGTATCTCCAATTATTACTTTTCTTCGCATCTGAAATCCATCCTCTAATCTGTGGCTTATTTAAATCTCTCTATCGTCCTCTTATGCTTGTACAATCTTTCTTGGCATCCTGTTATCTTCCATATGTTCCACATGTCCAAACCATCCCAATCTAATTCATATATTTAACAAATCTTACTATATCTTCACTCTTCAAGATATGATCAACATCAACCTCAGAATTTGTAAAAGTGCAACAACAAGATTAGTTTACCAGTCATTACAAAATTGGTTTTTAGGGTTTTGTAGATACTTCTCAAAACCCTTATACCGAGGGTGATGTGTCCGTCCGTCCGTCGCTCTTTGGTTCATAGGGCCCGAACCGTTTACGCGAAACTACTGAAATTTGAAACACTGGTGCAACTTTTTGACCCAACCACAGGAAAAATATACAGAAGTTCATAATTAGATTTGCGCATGCGCAATTCGAAAAAATGTGGTAAACTCAAAAATTTATATTTTTTTAAATTTTTGAGTAGGGTATCAAATGAAAGCTGCTGAAGAGTAGGACACATATATATATATGCTTTTTTAAAATTTGCATTCCTTATAGGGGAAAAAAATAAAAATATACCCCAAAAAAATTTTCCCCCCCCCAACCACTATAGATCGGCTGGCGCTAAAATTTTGAAATAATTCATGCTAATATCTTATTGTGGGGCGATGAAAATTCCGGGAGTTCATCCCAAATTTTCAAAAATTGTTAATTTTGGGCGCGAAAAAGTGAAGTGCGCCCAAAATTTTATTTTTTTAAAATTTCGAGTTGGGTATTAAATGAAAGCTGCTGAAGAGTAGGACACAAATATATATATGCTTTTTTAAAATTTGCATTCCTTATAGGGGAAAAAAATAAAAATATACCCAAAAAAAATTTTCCCCCCCCCAACCACTATAGATCGGCTGGTGCTAAAATTTCGAAATAATTCATACTAATACCTTATAGTGAGGCGATGATATTTCCGGGAGTTCATTCCCAGGTTTTAAAAATTACCAATTTTGTGCGCGAAAATTTGGAGTGCGCCCAAAATTTTATTTTTTAAAAATTTTGAGTTGGGTATCAAATGAAAGCTGCTGAAGAGTAGGATACAAATATATATTTGCTTTTTTAAATTTTTAAGTCAAAATATACCCCCAAAAAAATCCCCCCCCCCAAATTTTATATAATGGCTGGTCTTAAAATTTTGAAATGATTCGTGGTTACACCGTATGGTTGGGCGATGAAAATTTCCTAAAAAATGTAATTTATCTTATCGTTATTACCTATAAAAAATATTGTGACCTCCCGGGGGATCGAACCCGGGACCCTTAGGATCGAAGGAAAAAATCATAATTACATAAATAAAAGCTTAATCATCTACAAAACCCTAAAAAGTACTTGGACGCAAGTACTTCCCTGTGATTTTTGAAAAGTATTTTTTGTTGAGACTGTACAATTACTGGCCAAGTCTTCTTTTGATAGTATGATGTTTGGTGGACTTCGTATGAATATCTAATCATTTCCCATTCAAATTAAGATCATTCATAATTCATATCCTCATTCTTGTTTGTTGACGTACCATGAATAAGAATAAGGGGCTTCGAAAACCCCCATGGGGAAAAAGGTTAGTGACTAGAGGAATAAAAGAATAGAGCCTTTAATAAAATTCCGGAAAATTGGCTAAATAAATTCGTCCCTATCCGAAAGGAAACTTTTAAATAAATTTTAGTTAAAGCGACCATGAGGAAAATGTACCGTGGAATTTATCAGCCCCTAATGTAATGGGATGATAAAAATTTCATACTGAAGGGGGGTAAGGGCAAAAGAAAAGAACAATTTTGAGGGCGCATTTGGACCCCATCGTGCTCTTTGGACCCCCAGGGAAAAATGAACACGGCAAAAATCCCAAAGGACACTGTATTCTTTTCTATTGCATCCTTCAACATTTTTATTTTAACCCTCACCATTTTATTTTCGAAGATTTTATGATTAAATAGAATTCATATGATTTTATAAAATTTTAAATTAAATTCATCGGTATTTTCAAATTTAGGCAACCTTCTCTATAATTAAAAGAAATAATAGAAGAAAGACGCTAAGTGAAAACGTGAGTGTTTTTAAGGAGATAAATTGCAAAAGAAACTTGAAAAAAGAGTAAATAAGATTGGAATTAACTACTATTGTAAGGTGTAGAAAGAGGGAGATAAGAATAATAACCTGTTGATTTAATAGAATTTCGGATAAAAATAAAAACAAATTGAAACACAGACACCTTAAAAATGTATTTAAACATACAAACACTATAAACGAAATAGAGCAGACAACATAATATGATAGTTACTAACCTCTTTTAGTTATTGATTTTTTTTTAAATTATACTTCTAGGAAAGTATAAGTGCGCAATCAATCAATACCGGCAAAATCATTTCTAGTAGAAGATGAGTTCAAGAGTTACAGCGAAGAAACATATACATTTATATTTATTTATTTCCTCTTTAGTTTCGAGCTTACCGAAAGCACTGTGATCATGTGGAAGAAAGAAATTGTTTTTTATCTCCAAAATCAAGAATTCCAAGACAGAAATTTGTTTCAGACACCAGGGAACAACATTTTTGGCCTCGTGTCTGTCTGTCGGTTTATCATACGGTCGTAAACATTTCTTTATTATCGCACATATCTTCAAAATCTACTCGTCTAATTTTTACGTAGTTTGAATGGTAGGTTATATATTTAGCCCATTGTTGGTTCCACATTAACCTTAACTTTCTGCGCCCATTGCCCTTTGCGCTCAACATTTTTTAATGACATCTATTTCTTTAAAAGTACCTACTCATTTTATCATAATAACATTTGGGTGGAATGTCGAAAGTTGACTACACATTTGGGTGGTACGTCGAAAGTTGACGGAGAGCCCCATATTAATATTAAGCGTCTGTGAAAATTTAATATTCCTTAATAATTGTGTGACCCCACTGCAAATCGAATCAGACACAAATCTCATGTGACAATTCATCCGGGGAGGAAGCTGCGTGCTACACAAATTGGCTGGTTATTTAAAAAAAATCCGACTACAAAGATGTTTGGATGGTTTATTGAAAGTTATCCACTGATGGTCCCATATCAATTTCAACCATCAGCGTACATTTAATATTGATTAAAAATGAATGTTGCTACACTTTTAATTCCCCGTGGGATCACATTGTTTTATAGTTTTGTGACCATTCATCCAATGATAGAATGATAGAAAACTATGGCCACACGAATTGGCAGACTATATAAAATAATTGTTTAATGATTAAATGTATTGTGTGTGTGTCTTTGTGAACTGATTTAAAAGAACACAATTTAAGAATTTTTATTTGTTTTCTTTCTTTTTAATTATCGGAATAATTGATGCACCTAACGTATTATTTATTTTTTTAGAACTGTTTAAAATAATTTTATACCAACGATTTGCTTGGATGTAACTATAAGAAAGTTAAAATAACGTTTCAGTATTAATTTTATGAAAACTGCTGATTGAAGATGAGAAAAATGTCAGGTTAAAGTGAATTATCTTGGAAGAATTGGGAGAGAAGAAAATGGGGAAATTCCTCTGGAGGTCTTGAATTAGTTTGACAGAAGAGAAGTGAAATACTTGTTTAGTTCTGGTCTAGAGTCTAGAGTTAGAAGAGGAGGAGGCAGGTAAACCAATTCACAAAGACAGACTATAAGACCTGGAATAAAATCAAATTAAACAACCCACATGTCTCACTTCAACTTACCTAGAGAAGAAACATCCCCAACTGACATTTATATTGTCAATCTGTAAGGTAGAGATGGGGAACGAATTGAACAACTGCAGCGCTCTACCAGTGCCCTGAAACGTGACGGATTCAAATAGAACTAGAAAATGCATTAGATAGGAATTTAAGGATTTTTAGAAATGCTTTTAAATTGCAAATTGATTCAATTAGAATTCGAACTGGTGCCTTTTTCTATTTCCTAAAGTCGTTTCCTATTTCTATTTATAGAGAATATTAAATTCTTAGCCTAGTTTTTATTTCTTTTAAAAATATTATTGACTAAGTAAGAATGTGAGAGTATGCACTAAATTTACGAACACCTCGTTTTAAAACTGTCATTTTGAACTGAAATCCAATCTCCTTTTATTCGTAGGCCTTGAAGAATTTTGACTTAATTTCAGTAAAATAACAAGTAAGGCGCGCTTCACGTAAGTATGTGAGGCGATAATCGCCGGTTTATTTATGATCGTTTTCTTTATGATAAAGTGCAACACAATAAATTTTATCGTATTAATGTTACTTATCGGTGACAAATATGTCTCGCGTCGTGGGTATTTCTTTTCGTAATTTCATGAAACTTTCTTCCGTGTTGTAAAGTAAGATAAACATTGAATAAAAGCCGACATTATGTAGTATGAACTTCTTTTGCCGGTGTTTTCACCCATTTGAGTTACAATTTTGAGTGATTTACGAAATATATTAAACTGTAAAAAATATCAAATTATCATAGTTAAGCGGACATCGGAAACTGCCCCTAATATCCCTGCCTATGCTCTCTTTTCAGTCCGTATACCAGGGCGAGGAGTTAGGTCCCTTTGCCCAGACTTAAATGTGAGCCTACAATAGTTCGTGAACACTTGTCATGGAAGTGTAAATACCACTTTGACAAGGTCTAAGTTGATAAAAATAGGATCTAGTTTTGAGCCATGTCGTGTTGTCGGCAGCATAGGAGATTTCAATGTAGTCACCCACCATATTGGCCGCCATCTTGAAAATATTAAGTGTACAATTTTAATAGTTGCATATTTATTTTCTACACATCAAGACCTTTAAATTTATGAATAACATGTTATTGTGACTAAAAATTGTTTTTAGTCGTCCGCCATCTTAGAAATATTAAGTGTAAAAACTCCAAAAAGTGTACAGTTGGTGTCCCAAATGCCGAGATGCACTTGTGTGCCGAATTTTATGTTCCTAGCTATAGTGGTTTATGAATTGAAACATACCAACGGCCAGACAGACAAAGCCGTTATATAAGGTTTCTATTCGTACTTCGTACAGAAACCTAATACATATTTAAAAGTTCTAAATATCTGTTTTCAGCGTTGATTTAAACTTTATCATTTTATTCTCAACTGGTTGTTATAAACAAATGTATTTTATTTAAACTAAACATCCCAGTTTGTGATGAAAACCCAGTTTTTTTCTTATCTGGTTTTCTTCTTGCCGTATCATACAGGTTAAGGGTTAACCCTCATTGCAATGATTAATTTCTATTAAGAAGAAAATAAATTATCTTTTTCAATATCAGAGTAATTAATAAATTTATTGGACCTTTATTAGAATGAAATAGGACAACAAAACCTGAGGCAAGAAATAGGGGCAATACTAGGTACGAAACCGAACAAAGAGTACAGGATTGCCCTTAAGAGTTGATTTAAAGGGCTGAAACACAAGTGTTGACTTAAAAAGCCTTAGCAATAAGTTTCTAAGAACTTTACAAAAGAATTTGTGCTTAATACTTAGCTTTCTCTCTCTTTAGTAAGAAAGTAATAAATAATTCTTACAGCTTTCACACTTTAAAACACTGGAACTATACTAGTAGCCCTTCCTGGTTTTACTTGTTTAGTTGAAACGTTATTACGTATTAAATTATATGGTAGGAAAAGCAGCCTACCAATTAAAAATATTCACAGAGAATAGTACATTACACGTCTATTGCGGAAAGTAGCATCTTGCATGCGAGTGTGGAGTTTCCACCTGAGCGATAGCCAAGGTAGTAAAACCAAACGAGCTAAGCAAAATGCGGTTTTCGCAAGAGTTGCGTTTCGTACTTTATCTACGATTGTTGGATTTTAATAATAATAAAAAAACAAAAACAACAACCCAGTTATTTTAAAACAACAGCAAATTATTTTTGTTAAATGTAAACAAACATGTTAATCGTAAGATAAGGTGAAGAATTATGAAACGCGCATGCGCAATGAATACAACTATACGAAGAGAATCATATTAAGGGCTGATAGATAGATATTTGCATACTAGGTGTGCACTGGAATTTGAGATAAGTTATTAAACTTTGCAGTACAGTAAATGATTTGTTATTTCTATAAGATTTTTTACGTCCCATGATTATTTTCAATCTAAGGAAATCAAACATGTCAGGCACAGACATGTTAGAGAATTTGTATAGGATCCATTGGTCCAGCACTTCTGAGATTAAATATATTTTAGCTATTCACCAAATTATGTATATTTGTGTGAAACAGCTCAGAGAAAGAAGGGCTTTTTTAATTTTAATTAATTCTGCACTATTTAAATAAAAATTACAAATGACAATGTTCATGCGAACATTGGTAGAGCCAAAGCTCTAATAAATATATCAACTAAATTATTCCTCTAACTTAGATTTTAATTTTCAAATAAATTATTCAGGAAATTTATTAATTTTCTTATAATAAGCCATTCGAATACAAATCTAACAATATAAGTCGGTATACAAATTTCCTTTAGCCAATTAAATGTTAAATAAAACCATTTTTTTTGTCCGGGAATTTAAGTTAGATAAAATTTTATATTATTTAATTTATCAATGCATCAAAGTTGGTGCATCAAGAAACCGTATAAAATTACAATTGACAATGTTCATGCGAACATTGGTGGAGCGAAAGCTCTAATAAATATAACAACTAAATTATTCCTCTAACTTAGATTTTTAGGTGCTTCAGAATTATTATTTATATTTAAAAAATATTACCTTAGATTCCCTCGTATCAGTTTGTTAATCAGATGTAAAGGTTAATTTCTAAATAGTTATGAAATACGGGCAAAACGTTGAGAGTAAGACTTTAAAGAAAAGAAAAAATAATAGCAGAGGAAGGTAATTTAAAATTGTAACTTTTGTTCTTTAGAATAAAGTAAGAAGTGTTTGTTTAGCTAAGTCCTCTTGTAGAAGGATTGTAGTTTCAGGTAAAAGTAAGACTTGTGTAAGGACTTAAATTACGTTTTTCTTTTTAAGTGTAAAACTTCAACTTTCATTCCAAAAAGTGTTTAGAGGTGATTTATAAACATGTGTTTCCGTATTTCTTAGCTTTAATGTCTTAGTTCACTTTTCCAGGGCATAATGTTTTAAAAGCAGGAAATTCTCCTGACATTATTTGTTTCTATTCTGTAATTAATGTTTTAGGTAAAAAAAAGCTACTCAGTAATGCGTTCAGTTGATAAATAGTTTGCTTGTTCAAGGTAGTTAAAAACAAAAAAATCTAAAGCTCGATGTCAGAGAAGTAATAAAATCTGCCGATTAGTGTGGCATATAACTTTCTTGCATACTTTGTATACTTTCATGATTTTATGCTATTATAGTCAAATTTATCCCCCCCCCCTCTTCCGTTTTTAAGATTGTCAACATTGTATTGTTTTTTTTTTTTACGTGAAGTATCGATTTAGCAAAATTTAAAGAGCGCAGACGGTTGAAATTAATCTGGGGCTATTTTCGACAAAACATACAAATTTCATAAAACTTACATGAGTACTTTTGAAGATATAGGCTTAATAACATGTATGTTTGAGCTTAAAATGCATGTAGAAGAGGAACAAATGGGCTCAGAAGGTTGAAACATATATTGGACAACAATGGGCTAATTATGCCCTACCATCTATATTTCATTAAAAACGGACGAGTATAGTTTTTAATATATGTTGGTTCGCAAAAAGCCACAGACACGGAACCAAAAATGTTCCCTGATGTCTAAAATGGACATCAGATTTGTTCTTCAGAACAATCAGATAGTTTCCCTCGTCTTCGGTAAGCTCGAAAGCAAAAGGTTTAACAATTATTGTGGCACGTGGCTTCGTCGCTTACCATAATTGAAAGAATGGTCATAATAGTTAATATATATGTTACAAAAATCAGTACTTTTTTACTTTAGCACCCCCCTATATCCTATATCCCTTTATGTTAATAGTTATTTAGACAAAGGAACATTATACCGAGTAGCATATATTCCTTAGTCAAAATTACTTTAAAGACGAAGGGATATTTATTCCAATGTACCTTGGGACGAAGGAATATCACACTTGTGTATATAATTGTGATCATATCTTTTAGTCTAATCAACTATTAAGATAAGGAATATTAAATATAAAACTTACCCAGGAGTCTCAATGTCTTGGGGAGACAAACGCACAAACCTTTGTGATTTTTGTAGGGCAGACTATTGTTTAGAACCAAGGGGGTTGCTAAAGTAAAAAAGTGCCGCTGTTTTATCATGATTCGATTTCCTTCTGTCTTACTATACTTCCGGCTTAATTTTGTTAACATGAAGTAGTTTTTAAGAAATCGATAATTAAATCTTATTTTGATTTTGTATTCTCTTTTCTCTAATATATTTACGTGTTAATATCTAGGAAACTAAATAAACGGAAAAAATGACTTCTACGTTTCATCAGTATTTAAAAGTATTATTGTCGGAACTGATATTGTGAATTAAAGGTATCTAATAAGGAACATATTCTAGATTTAATTCGCTCAGTGAGTAAATAATATATTTACAAATATATTAAATCTCGTCCTCACCAAGAAAGGAATTTCCATCCTAAAATTGGCTTGTCAATTGTTGCGCATGCTTACGTCTGTAAATCCTTTCTATTTTATATTTCATTTACCGTGCGCCGAGTAGACTTTTTCTACAGTATTTAGTGCGAGTACTAAATACTATTCTTCCCATTTTTCCATGTTTGCTTTAAACTTTTATGCCACTTGTAAATTTCCATAGATTAAAATTTAAATTAAAACTTTTAGGGAGTAAAGATTGTTCTGATTTTCAATTAAAAACTAACTAAGTCATAAATGAAATACGAGACTCAAAATATACACCAAAACGGGCAATTATAAGAGTCTTGCGAAATGGTACCGTTTAGAAAGAAGTTTTGTACGAATCTGATTGCGAAATGGTACCGTTTAGAAAGAAGTTTTGGTTTTTTTTT